>WOVY01002843.1:0-647796 GCA_013436015.1 Rhipicephalus annulatus
TTTGCACAAGTGCACGACGGTTGAAGACAAGCTTTTAGAGCACGCAGTTTTCGTTTTCGGTTTCAAAGAGCACCGAGCTAGGTAGGAGGTAGGTAGGAGGTAAGCACAGCTAGCCACATGACTACGCAGAACCATGTCAGCACCCCATGTGAGAGCGCGCGCCACTCTGAATGTCAGCACAGCCAGTACACACCAGCACCAGACCCCGAGGGCGAAATCACCGGTAGCGCAAGCACATGGCGTGATCCAGCAACCAGCCAACACGAACTCGTGATCTAGGTTTATTTACAATGTCCCAGCAATGCTGTTAGAGTCTAAATGGGCTCCGCATGAGGTCAATCACGCGCACGTGATCTTAAAGATTGACTTTAAACATTCTAAGTTATATTTTTTTCTCTGATATGTTTGAGATGTTTGTGTCTCCATATAAATTTATCTCGCTCATTATATCGCCTGTGTCAGCGGTCCTTTAGAAGATTACCGACAAGAGAAAGAGGGAGAGATTGACTTTATTTTAAGATATCCTGAGGAGGCTGAGAAAGGGCCATTCCGACCCTTAATTCAACATGGCGGATCTGCCAGGAGGGCGCTGGCAACCGCAGGCTTGTAGCGATCCCGCGGGCCCTCTGGACCACCTCTAGTTGCTGCTTGTATTCGTGGCTCTTAACGGCTTCCTGCCAAGTCTCTTGCGTATTCAGTTGTGCTGCGCTTTGGGTAGGGCACAGCCAAGCATGTGTTCGAAATCGCAATAGGGGTATAAAGGGAGCTTGTGGGTTGTGTGTCGGGGTGAACTCTGTGTAAGGTGGATGGTGTTATGTACGTCCGTGTTTGCAATCTTGTTAGAGTTAGAGCTTGGGCTTTGTTAAGTTTTGGGTGCGATGCTGAGAAGGCACGTCTTTGTACCCGGTAATGCGGAGTGATCTCGTTGTATGGGAGTGCTTTGTCCTGGCTGCAGTGGTTCTTGTACCGCTCACTCGTCAAGTGGTCGTTGTCTGCGGCGCCGTGTGTGACCTCATACACCAGGCGGTTGACCTCTTCGTTGGGATTGCAGTGGCCGAGTCCAGGTAACTGTCCAATGTAGGCTGGGAACCAGGATACGTAGATGTGAGCATTTTCTTCTTTAATAAGGCTTTCTTTGCTTTCGTACTCTCCTATTGCGTTGAGGGTGACTAACTGGTTTCTTGGGGCGAGTTGGTACGACACATGATTCACATAGAAAACAGCGCCAATAACGAGGGACAAGAAAAGAAGGAGACAGACAGCGGTACTGTCAGACAGCGGTGAGTTTTTTAGTTCTTCTCTACTCTTGCCAGCCGCAAACGTTCGTGCTGCCGTCTTGTATATTTTTGTATATTGTGGAGTAAGCTTAGCAGCTCTGCAAGGCTAGCGCGATCATCATTTCCCCTGCTTCATGGACATGGATTGTTCGGACAGTTGCCGCGTTCATGAAGTTTCCGTCTACACCAACGACCGCTACGGCAAACACCTACCTGCCGTAGTAGCGGGTGGCATCTAGGAATAGCGCATGCGTGTTGTTTTTTGCCTTGCTTATAAGCGCTCTCGCTCCGTCCTTCTTTCGCCCTTTGTTGAACGTTGGGTAAACGTTGCGGGGGATTGGCTCAACCCTAATGTGTTTCGTCACGTCATTACAGAGTTGGGTTTTTATCTCTGGTTGAAAAATTGCCCGCAGCTTCCCTCGGGGGAACACTGAGGAGGATGCGGAGCATATAATTGGTTAACGGGGTGTTAAAGTGCGACTTACTTGGGTCGATGGCGAAATTGGTTAACGTGGTTGTGAAATGGGGTGTAAATGATTGAACACGTACGGCACGTATGCGAAAGGGCGGTGTTTTTATTTATTGCGACGAACTTTGAGGACGATGGCTTTGTGGTCGGTAAAGTAAAGAGTGAGTACAAACCAACGGACGAGCGGCAACTGAGCGAGCGCGCCGACCTTGAGTTCTATACAGAATCGCGACGGCGCATGCGCTGTCACGTCGAATGTTCTCGAAGGAGAAGCGCGCGCGGCACAGATGGTGGGCGACGGCGCGACGGCGCATGCGCGCGCGTCAGCTGTCGAATGTTCGAGAAGCGGTGCGGACGGCGCGGACGGGCACTACAAGCGCGAGTATAGATGCTTCCGCATCTAAAACTGGGCAAATGCCTGCGTCTCGTAGGATGAGATGGCCTGCCTGCGTCAACGACAGGCGTGTGATCTGTGCCACTCTCTGAGCCTCAAAAAATTTTCGGCTCTGTTGTGCAAACCGAGTTGCTCGAGTTTCTCGTTGCTCGTGCTATTGGGCAAGCCGAGGGCCGTTGTCAGTCCCTTGTGGAGCATAAAGTCGACCTTTTCGATTTCAGCCTTCGTAAGTTTCAGAAACGGGAACACGCATGCTACGTGACCTACGAGAAAGGCGTGATATGCCCCCATGATGTTGTCTTCCAGGAGGCCTGCTCTCTTGTTGGCGATTCTAGCAATGCCTCTTGCAAAGTTGTTTGTGCTGTTTTCAAGGCGCTTCAGTGCTTCCTTGTTGTGGCGTCCTTGGAACCTAACGTTAGTCCTAGTACCTTAACCATATATACTTGCGGTATGTTTTGGGTGTTGTCAGCTTGCTCAGCTTTGAACAATACTTGCTGCTCCTCTTCTGCGAATTTGTTGCGAGAGTGAAAGAGATATTAGAGCAGATTTAGTGGGGGAGAGTGGGGTCCAGTTGTTGCTTAAGAAATCCTTCGGTTGTAGTCCGTGCTTTTTGAAGTATTCCTTCCAAGGCACCATATGAGTGGCCACATGGAACCCATATGGTAATATAATGGCCATGAATGCACGGATGGCATTTGAGCGAGCTTCTCCACAACCTGTGCATCGCCACATTAAAGATCAATGGAGCGAGCTCTGACCCTTGTGGGGCCGATATTTCCGAGTCGTTCGAGTTCGCCGCATTGTTTTCCTATGCGTCTGGTGGCGGTTTGGTTCGTCAGAAAGGCTTTATAGTAGTTGCAGAATTTCTCGCCTAAGTTCATGTGCGAAATTTCACCCAGTTTGAGTTCATGTTCTATGGTGTCAAAGGCCTTGAGTAGGGTCCAGGGCTAATATGACTTTGGGCGTGTGGAGGAGCCCGTAACATAGGTGTTCTCTTAACATCAACATGGCATCCTGTGTGGACAGTGCCGTGCGGAAGCCAATATTGTTGTGTCGAAAGAGCCCAATGCTCTCAATGTGGTTCGTGATATGGTTGAGTATTGCATGCTCAGCTATTTTTCCAACGCAAGATGTGAGTGATATGGGCCTTAAGTTATCGAAGCTCAGCGCTTCTCCTGGTTTCGGGATGAGCGAAACTTTGGGCACTACGCCATTCTTGTGGCACGGTACCCGTTTTCCATGCCTCATTTATCTTCTTAGTAATGATTACAATTGCTTTATCGTCTAAATTCCGTAGAGTTTCATTATCGATGCCCTCTGGCCGTGGCGCCGATCTGCCATAGAGTTGCTGTAGAGCGTACTGTATTTCAGCCTCGCTGAATGGTTTGCCTACCTTTTCTTTCGACCAACCTCCACATGAGAGATTTTTGTTTATCCAGGCTACTGGTTTGCTTTCCAATGGGAGATATTTTTGGCCTAGCGTTTTGAGGAGAGCTTGGGATCCAGCACTTTCCTGAGCGTACTTGTGCACCAATCGTTCAATTAGCAGTTGTGTGGCGCTTCAGGTGGGTTTGTCGCTGTTGGCCATAAGGTGTTTGAGCAGCCCCCATTTTCTTCCCCTCCGCATTTTGCCATCTGCTTCGTCACATGTGTTGTACCGCTGCTGGGCGCAGAGCATTTTGGCGTGAGATTCGATTTCATGGCCAAGCTCGCGATTTTGTGCGTGTTGCTTGAACTTGTTTTTACGCCAGGCTTCTTTTGGGTCATGCTTTTTCTTCAGCAAACTGGCCAGGTGAGAGTCCATGGCCTGGATGGATTCATCAGTCTCAACTTTTTTGGTGGCCTTATTCGCTGCCATATTCAATTCATTTAAGAGAGCTTCATATAATAGTTCTGTACTGCCCTTCTGCTCTCCTATTTTATGGAACTGGCCAAGGTCTGTGATTTTGAACTTTCTTGACGCTTTTGCCTCGTTCTCAATGGTAATTTCTAGGATTATGTGGTCGCTACCTAGGTACTCGGTGAGGTTATCTCAGGTAGCTCTGGCGTTCTTGGTGATAGTTAAGCAAGGCACATTGTCCCGCTGTACCGAATCACGTTTTATTGAAGGGAGGGCAAGGTTGTTTATAAGCTGCAAGCCCAGTGAACTCGCGGTTTTTGCTAAAGTGGTGCATTTGCCTTTACTTTTTAAGTATTTCACGTGGTGCTCCTGGCGTTAAAATTGCCCTCTACTATGAGGAGATTGTCACCCGCTATTGTTACTGCCGAGATAAGCTGTCTGTTACAATTTTTTTTCTTATCTGATGAGGGACTGTAAACATTGAGCACAAAGATGCTTTTTTTAACTGCCCTGTGTGGTAAGATTTTCACCAGGACCGTTTCCAGGCCTTTTGTGTGTACGGGGGCGTCCTTTTCGGCGAACATTATGTCCTTCCGGATGAAGGTAGCCACTTCTCGTGTCTTGGCCTGTCTACCCTGTACCCCTGGGTGCCAATGCTTTTAGCAGTTTTGCTTTCTGCACATTCCTGTAGCAATATTATATGCGTGTTTTTTACAGGCTAGCAATAGTTGTGTTAGATGTTCTTCGCGTTTCTGAAGTGAGTTACAGTTCCACTGACAGATCTTAATCTCGTTACGGTCAGCGGCCATGCGGCTTGTAGTTTGTGTGCGTCGCGGCTCGTTACCTCCGCGAGGTTGCTTGCTTTGACTGGTCGAACTTTAGCTCTAGAAGTTATGCTCGGCACGCTTGCCGTAACTTCTGGTTTTTCCACGCTTAGGTTCTGAGGAGCAGCTGCCACAGGTGCTTTGGCTACCATCAGCTCCAGGCTCAAGAACCTCTGGTCAGCTTTGTCAGTGTAAGCCTTAAAGATTTCCATAAACTTGGCAAGCGTGTTCGCCACCGTATCGATTTTGTCGTTGAATTGAGTTATCGTGGACTCGGCATTTGTCAGTGGGGCTTTTTTATCGCTCGAGATCATCTCAATCTCCTCCGTCGTGTCGCTGTCGCTGTTTACGGCTTTGCGTTTGTGTGTGTTGTGAATTGTTTGTTGTAAGCGTGCTGTCGGTAGTGCCGATGAGCTCGGCAAGTGTCACACAGTCCCGTAAATTAGGGAGGCGATCGCCGGGCTAATTCTAAGAGCCGAAGTATCGGTTCCCCGAACCGCACCACGAAAGCGTGGACAATTTAGGAGTGGTCCTTATTGGCGCGCCAGCAGACGCCGGTTGTGGCCCAAAGGACAAGTCAGAGCCGAGAGTTGATAAACAAACAAAATTATATTCTCAATAACAGCAGATCAGAAAAACAATACACCAATATGTTCACTCCACAATAGCTGAGTACAATATGTCACCAATCAATCAACACACTACACAGTACAATTAGCCACACTCAAAACAACGGACACAGACAACGATATGCACCACAATGCAGTCGCATGCATTGAACAACCAAGACAACCAAAGACTAAAGAGATAGAAAACCCATCCAGTACAAAGTCCTTGGAACAGAAGTCTGGATGATACTCTTTCGAGAATCACTCACTCAAAGTCCAGCGTTGTTGTCGTTCCGCGCCCTCGAAGTTTCTCTTCCAGGAAACCTCGCGTCTTCAATTGGCCTCTCTCCAAGCTTCAAACTTCTTCGCCGGAAACACGTCGGCTTCACACACGCAGCTGTTGCCACGCGTCTTCGCTCGATAGCGGTAAACACACGCTCTTGCCTGTAGCTCGAGCCTTCACCCCTCAGGTGGAAATCCTCTTCTTCTCCTGTTTTGTCGCTACGGGCAAAACCTTCGCCGACTACACGGCGGAATCCCTACGCGCGCTCTGGCGCTCACTTCCGTCTCTTCCTGCTCTCTCGTCTCGGCCGCTCGATTAAATACCTTCCGCGCCACCTTCCAGAAAGTTCTCGTCAGTTCGTCGGCGCGATACGCAGCGAAGGCTGGGGAGAGGCGCGAGACCGTACGGGGGCCGTCCCCGACAGATGACTCATCCCGGCATACACGCCTCTTTCGTTCTGGAAATTTCTAGCGCTTGCCCGGCCGCCGCTGTGGGGTGAGGAGGGTCATCGGCGAAGCCACGCTTCCGAGAGGAGAGGCGTCGCGCGCCCGGGGAGCCTTGGGTGCTTGTTTTCTCTTTTCTTTCCTTTTTTTTTCGTTGACCTCGCCGCGTTTCTCCGGCGCGTTATCGCAAGAATTTGGCGGCGCGCCCGTTTTTAGCGCTTGTTCTGTGACACTGCCCCCCACTTTAGGAATATTATCTCATAATATTCAAAACCACACAGACGAGCGCGAACAGTCACCACACACTCTCACAGACTGTAACACCATCCGTCGCTCATGACACTTCACATTCACAATAGATCGCTCAATACAATCTTACATTGTAGTTCAATTCCACAACACATGAAATATAGTCCACAGGTACATAACTACAACACTTCATCACTCATTCCAACAATACAAACGTACAAAGTTCTCTCATTACAACAATTATACAACACTATACATCACACCACAGCACAGACACTTCGACACTTGTGACACAGGATAACACAACATTATCACAACGTATGGCACTCAGCACTGCCAAACACATTCTTATTCGACCTCAGCACTTATCCTGAGTACTTCGAGCAGCGCTTGCGCCCCTTTTTGCGGAGCTCGCTCGATCTGTTCTTGTGTTTCCACGTTCTTTTTCGGCGAGCCCTTTCCAACGACGATATCTGAGGCGTCGTCTCAGCCATCGTTGTCTCTTCCGACACCGTTAACGGGTCATAACGTTCAACGGGTCCTATCTGTTTATTTACCAGCTCGTTCATGTCATGGCATTGGGCTTGTCTGGCCAACTCCGTCACCATTACACTGTCGGTCGGTTGGGGTCGTGCCGACATACGTCTAGTTGCCCAGCACGTGAACTTATTCGACACGATCGTCTTCTCCTTCGCTGTCTCTTGCGCCGCGGCTTCACCTTGGGCTCTAGTGAGATCCGTCACGGGATGCTCCTCCACTGTATCTCGCGGTCGCTGGGTTGGCGAGGGCTCTATCTTAGGGTCTTCTCCCAAACCTTCCGGATCATTCGGTCCTCGCGCCCCGTCGATGTTTCCGATGACAAGGTCGTAAAGGGGGGTCGTCATACATAGAGCGGTAACCTTCCCACTGAAGTACGGGGTTTCCACCTTAATCTCTGCTTCGGGAAGCATCCGAACTGTACGGTCAATTAAGCAAACCGGTTTCGTTTTGCCTGTTAACTCACTTTCCCGTACCAAATCTCTCCGCACGCGCGATAACAGTGGAGCTGCCGGTATCTCTTAACACCGTAATCTTTTTGTCCGCAACTTTTCCAGGCAGCGTTGGCATTCCCTTCGTAACACCGGCTGGCTGTTTTGACATTACAGCTCCCACAATAGGAATTTTCTCCCCATTTTCCAGCTCTACAAATCCATCGGTGACGGAATTATTATCAGAATTGGGTGCCATTTGCACACAGGACACCTGGTGAGTTTGACTCACTCCGTTCCGACAAGCGTCTGCTTTGTGCCCAGTCTGATCACACCCGAAACATTTCACCGCCGTAGGGCTCGTAAAGATCGTTCGACAGTTTTTCGCGCGATGACCCACTCGGTTGCACAGAAAACATCGCGGAATGCTCTCTAGTGCACGCTTCTTTTCTTCGGGAGCCAATTTCTTCGAATCATCGGGACAATCATTCTTGACCTTGGCCAAATTAGTGCCACCTTGCGCTTCCAAGAATTGATCAGCCAATTCAAGCATTCCTTCAAATGACTCAGCCTTCCTCTCTTTCAAATACAGCGACAGGCTTGGGTGGCAACTAGTAAGAAATTGCTCTCTAGTTAGGAGCTCTCTAAGTTCATCGTACTTCGGCGCTGTCCCTGAAAGTTCAATCCATCTGTCGAAATAATGGCAAAGTCGGGCGGCATACTGCGTAGCCGTCTCACCATCAGCTGGTTTTCCTGTCCGAAATCTGTCCCGGAATCCTTCCACGGTAAATCTAAATCGCTTCAGCAAAGCAGCTTTGACCTTTGCATAGTTGGCTGCATCAGTCGACGTCAGCCTGCCGTACACACTGAGCGATTCACCACTCAAGCAAGTATTTAAAGCAGTTGCCCATTGATGTTCCGGCCAATTCTGGCTTCATGCAATCGTCTCAAATCTGTGAAGGTACGCGTCAAGGTCGTCCTTCCTTTCATCAAACGCGACGAGCAGCTTGCTTGGGTTCAAGCGGAAGCCGTGGTCCTCCCGTTCACTGCTTTCAACTCTAGCTTGGACGGGAGTTTCCCTTCGCTGTTGCCAATGGAGCCGCTCGAGTTCCATCTCGTGCTGTCGCTGCCGTTCCCTTTCCTCTCTTTCTTCCTTCGCCCTCTCAGCTGCCAGTCTTTCTTTCTCCAGCTCCAACTTCAATTGTAGCTCTCTTTCTTCTTTCAGCTGTCGCTCCCTTGCCTCTCTTTCTTCTCTCGCCCTTTCAGCTGCCAACTTTTCTCTCTCCAATTCCAACTTCAATTGTTGCTCTCTTTCTTCCTTCGCCCTTTCAGCTGCCAACCTCTCTCGTTCCAACTCAGCTGCTTTTTCTTCCTTGGCTCTCTCAGCTGCCAACCTCTCTCGTTCCAACTCAGCTGCTTTTTCTTCCTTGGCCCTCTCAGCTGCCAACCTGTCTCGTTCTAACTCAGCGGCTTTTTATTCCTTGGCTCTCTCCGCTGCCTCTTTCTCCTTCTGGCTTACCCACTTCCGTAGTTCGGCGCCAGAAAGACCCATCTTCTCACCAAGAGCAACTAACTTTTCGAGATCCATTGTGTCTCGCAACTCGCAAATAAAACCTTGCCGCGTGCAAAAAGTATCTGCCTAAATCAGTCTATCGGAACACTCCCCTGCACTCGTTAACGAGAACACTGAACAACACACAAAATCGTTCCGATAGCACTATCAACAACTCGAGGCTCTTTCTCACTACTTTGGACACACTGTGCACAGAAAGGTCCTATGTCGCGGACGCAAGATTAATTGTCACACAGTCCCGTAAATTAGGGAGGCGATCGCCGGGCTAATTCTAAGAGCCGAAGTATCGGCCCCCCGAACCGCACCACGAAAGCGTGGACAATTTAGGAGTGGTCCTTATTGGCGCGCCAGCAGACGCCGGTTGTGGCCCAAAGAACAAGTCAGAGCCGAGAGTTGATAAACAAACAAAATTACATTCTCAATAATGGCAGATCAGAAAAACAATACACCAATATGTTCACTCCACAATAGCTGAGTACAATATGTCACCAATCAATCAACACACTACAGAGTACAATTAGCCACACTCAAAACAACGGACACAGACAACGATATGCACCACAATGCAGTCGCATGCATTGAATAACCAAGACACCCAAAGACTAAAGAGATAGAAAACCCATCCAGTCCAAAGTCCTTGGAACAGAAGTCTGGATGATACTCTTCCGAGAATCACTCACTCAAAGTCCAGCGTTGTTGTCGTTGCGCGCCCTCGAAGTTTTTCTTCCAGGAAACCTCGCGTCTTCAATTGGCCTCTCTCCAAGCTTCAAACTTCTTCGCCGGAAACACGTCGGCTTCACACACGCAGCTGTTGCCGCACGTCTTCGTTCGATAGCGGTAAACACACGCTCTTGCCTGTAGCTCGAGCCTTCACCCCTCAGGTGGAAATCCTCTTCTTCTCCTGTTTTGTCGCTACGGGCAAAACCTTTGCCGACTACACGGCGGAATCCCTACGCGCGCTCTGGCGCTCACTTCCGTCTCCTCCTGCTCTCTCGTCTCGGCCGCTCGATTAAATACCTTCCGCGCCACCTTCCAGAAAGTTCTCGTCATTTTGTCGGCGCGATACGCAGCGAAGGCTGGGGAGAGGCGCGAGACCGTACGGGGGCCGTCCCCGACAGATGACTCATCCCGGCAAACACGCCTCTTTCCTTCTGGAAATTTCTAGCGCTTGCCCGGCCGCCGCTGTGGGATGAGGAGGTTCATCGGCGAAGCCACGCTTCCAAGAGGAGAGGCGTCGCGCGCCCGGGGAGCCTTGGGTGCTTGTTTTCTCTTTTCTTTCCTTTTTTTTTCGTTGACCTCGCCGCGTTTCTCCGGCGCGTTATCGCAAGAATTTGGCGGCGCGCCCGTTTTTAGCGCTCGTTCTGTGACAGCAAGTGAATTCCATGGCCTTTCTCTAATTTAGCTATTGAGGCCCGGAGCTCTTCAAGCTTCTTCTTGAGGGCCCTGTTTTCTTGTTCAAGCGCTAGAATACGAGAATCGGGAACATGCTCTGGCTGTGCCTTAACTTTGGGCAGCCTACTTGTGCTTTGGGATGCACCTTCAACCCTGGTGGACCAGGATGCAATGTTCGGCTGCTGCTGCTGCTGCTGCCTGGCTGCTGGTCTCATTCTCGATCGGGAACTGGAGCACTCCCGAGATGACAGGTGGTTGTCGGATCCCGACAGGGTGGAGGGGCGCCCTCCGGAACGAGAACTTCCTCTGGATCGAAAACGCCTTCTGGATCGGGAACGCCTTCCTGATTGGCATCTCCCCCTGGATAGCGAATGGTGATGGACGCTCGAGGCGTTCTTCCGTCCCGGCACCTGGTTGTGGCAGGGTTCCTTGAACATGACAGATGTTGGTGCGTCTTGTCGTTGTAGTGCTTGCCACTCTTGCTTTCTGCGTCTTTTTCTCCTTCTCACTATGTATGGAGCGTGGAAGCGTCTTTTGCATTCGCGATCTCCGGTGGGGTGATTGCCATCGCAAAGCTTGCGTTTCGGCTCGCAGTGATGCACGCCGTCCTCTTGTAGCGTTTCACCACAGTTGTGACATTGCTTGACCGTTGCGTTAGTGTGCCGGCAAGCATCGGTGCGATGGCCAACTCCTCCGCACGTTCTGCAAACATCGACTTGCCGCTTGTAGAGCGAGCAGGGAAGTATGGCGGTTCCGCACATCACTGTGCTCGGAACGCGCAACCCGTCAAAGAGGATTGCGATGGTTTTCGTCTTTCGAATGCGTCTTGCCTCGATGGAAGTGGGCTTTCGGTAGTGCACAATCAGGCGTTTGAGCGTTGCGTCGTCAAGGAAGAGGTCAATGTTCTTGATGACGCCCTTGCATGTATTAGCGGGTACTGCCACGTATGTGGCAACTTCGAACGAGTCTTGATTTTTGTGTAGTTATGCACGTTCACGTATGATGTAGCATTATCTTGGTGTGGCGTGGAAATAATAATGATGTTTTGCATATTGTTGTGGCAGATCATATCCTCCCATGCCTGTTCGTCGGTGATATGGGTGGCCATGATGATGGCACTCGCCAGCAGAACGAGGTTGACTCTGGCTACGTCCAATCCTCCTCTTGGTCTCATGATTACCCTGTTCTGGTCCTTGAGTAGGAGGAGCAGCCTAGAAGCGGATACCAAACGATGTAGTGCCGATGGACTCTCTGTGAAGCCCCTGGGGTGCTTCGGTTGGTTGTGCTCAACCATCCCGGCGGCCAGCTCCTAATTCGGCGGAGTCGTCTGTCTTCGGCGTCCCATAGCGGTGGTCCATAGTGGTCCGTCGAAGATCTCCGCAATTACTTCCATTCCATCCACGGTTATGGTGGAAGGCATTTCCACTGCCTGGTTTACGGCTGTGATGTACGGAGGATGATACAGTAGCTGCAGCGTCTGGCCGAGCCCTTGGCTACGTCTAACGGCCGTACACTTCGCCAACCCTAGGTGTGGCTAGGGCTATCGGGTACACTCACCGCGTTGGACATTTAAAGTCCAAAAAGATGTCTAATGGTTCACTCTCCGCTGAAAATGCTGTCTCTACTGAAACCGCATAGTTTGCTTGATCAAATAAGCACAAAGCCAAGTGATCTTGGAGCAAAAAACGACCGAAAACGTTTAGAAAAATGGGAGCTGACGTTTTCACGCCCGCGCTCCTCGACGACACCTAGCAATCCCTCGGTTTGCAGACTAAATTTAGACTGCCATTAATGCAGCAAAACTGAAAGATTGACAACTGTAATCTAGTCACACAACCTCGAGTTCAGGCAGAAACTAGAGGAAACTAACAAATTAATGTGGTAATAAAAACCTCCGACGCTAGCTACCTTGCTGTCAAATAGAGGACGTGACGTTTGCTGACGGTTGAAGCATTGTACACTCTAGCATGCCAACCATGTCAACCATCACCGACAAAAATGGCAAGGAGGGGAAGATGCACGAGAAATTCACAAACAGGAAGTGGGCGCTAAAGCCACAGTTTCAATAACTGAACTTGCCTTTCAAAGGCTGCAACCGTTGCAGCCTTGAAAATTACAAGTACCTTTGTCAAAACGCTGGCTACAGCACCCACTTTCTGTTTGCGGATTTCTCAACCATCAACCCTGCCTCTCAGCTTCCTCAGTTCCCACTCAGGCTTTAAGAACACATATGAGCGGCACTGGCAGCAAACGTTACTCCCGACTAGTAAAAAGCACATAATGCTGGACGCGCCTCAGTATCTTCACAGAAGGAGGAGAGTGAGCTGTAAAGGGGAGGTGGAAAAAGGAAAGAGGAACACAGCTACCTGTGCAATCTTTATGAGCCAGGGTGAACGTGACACACGGCTCGTACTAGAATGCTGCCTCGGCGCACTGACAGTCCTCCAAAATTACAGCCAGCTCGTCAAAAGTATGTGAAATAAGCTTTGTTTATTGGAACAGTTAAGACTTTAGAGGAAAGTTTCGAAGTCTATGTCAGTTTTTTTTCAATTTTTCTTCAGTGTCCCTGTAAGGACTCTGAACTTTACATAGACTTATTTGTAATCTGCAAACTTTTTTTGCTCAACGGCTGTCCCTAGTAGTTTTCATGCATGACCGCATTCCTCTAGTAGTTTTCAAAGCATTTCTTTCTATCTTGTAAACTAAACATGCCAATTCTTCGCTGTACTCTAATGCAGCTGCTTCCATTCTGCCTTTTACATACTTAAATATTGCCACTTCTACAAACTCTGCTGGTAGCACAATGTTGTAAATCCCCGTATCTTGCACTCTCGTGCAAGCAGTCGGTAAACTCTAGCGACACGGAGTGCGTGGACTCTCAATGATAATAGGAACATCATCATCATCTATCTCGGCTTGCGTGAATCTACTGCAGGATGGAGGGCTCTCCTGGTGTTTTTTATTAACCATTTTGTGCGAGCTCATTCCAGTTTTCCCTGTCCAATTCTTAATTTCATCATTCCATCCCACTGATTGCGATGTAATGATTTTCAAAGTGCAGACTAGCGACAGCCATTAAACACGATAAAGACTGTCTAGCAGTCACTTCATTCATTAGCAAAAGCTTACCTCCATTGTTGTTCCTTCCTCGTAAGGGTGTGTTCACACGCTGAAAGACAGACTGTCTGCATGAGGTTTCCTCAGTAGCTGCCTCAGTTGGCTCCTCATCACTCGAAGAAGAGCACCGCGTGTGTTCCATCTTCCTGGATCTGGAGAGCAACGAATGTTGTCCATATTGAAAACTGCACAGCAGAACGAGGTCGAAGAAAGAAGAAACAAGGCAGGCACAGACTCGCAACTAAGTACTTTATCAGAAAGAACTTACAGTTTTCTACAAATCCTTTGGTGTTCAAGTGTTGCACCCACAATTGTTGTGCACGTTCATGCAGCAGATTTACGCACATGTTTGGTTTCACCCTTGTTTAATTTAATGGCATCGTTGAGCGCACGACATCTCCTTGTATAAAACTATGTGCTCGTATTAAATAACTTCTTAGTTCAGAGTCAGTGCCTGCCCTACCGTCTATTCCTTCTTTGTTATTATGTTGTTGAGGTGTTTTCAAGATGAATACCAACCAATTTGACGAAATCTTCGTTCTCCTAAAAATTCAGTCAGCTCCACTTCATGAAAACTATCTGAACAGTGAAGCTTATGCCCGACCTGACACCTTCCCCTTCCACTCCTTCTCTGTTACCTTCTCTACCCACTTCTCAAACACATGCTAACACCACTCCCGATCTTCCGCCCTCCAAAAAACACGCACGAATACCCCAACCCCCTTCTGGTTCGTTCGACAACAAGGCGAAGTTTAAAAATCTGTCCGACCAATTCAGCGAAAAACTCCAAGAACTACAAGGCCGCATGGAAACTGATTTGAACACCCTTCTCACTGACGTAAGTACAAAATTAGAGGCAGGCATAGAACAATGCATGGAAGCCATTCTTCAGAGGATGGTTGGCCTTCTCGAGACACGCCTGACACAGCTGCCTCCACCTGCCCTCACCTTTCCCCACACAGCACCACCTGTCGTTGCCGATCTCCATATCTCCAGTAACGAAAAATTAGCACCTCTCATCCATCCTTCTACGCTCCAATATGGCAGGATTCGGCAATAATATTTCACTTCATATTATAAAATGAAACTGCATTAGCTTTTGAGGCAAGCGCGCCACACTGCAGCTTTTACTTCACACGCTCTCCTCGACGCCCAAGGTACTTCTTCAAGATACTACTACGGAGGCCACACTTGCTAGTTATACCTCCACACACTCTGACACCACAGACACACCTAGAGCATCTACACTTGTCCACCACAGTCTCACATACAAGACATACTACATCACATCACACACATCCGGCGTGATAACGGAAATTATTCGTCACACACATACCAGCCCATCTATATTTATCGCTAACATCTACCACCCATTGTCACAACCTATGGCCGTATTTGACTCTCTCATCCGCGATATCCATCAAATGGCGGGGACACACCCCTTGCTAATTGGCGGCGATCTCAACAGGCAGCATACTGACTCAGGATACAAAACAAACACACACAGAGGTCACAGGCTATGGTTACTTCTATAGAACCTCCAACTCTCCATTCACAACAACTTTCAGACACCTACACGGATAGAAAACAGTGTCAGTATGGACACTAGCCTGGACCTGGTGCTCAGTCGCTCCATCTCTACTGTCACACGGACGAGAACAGAGCACACGCTGGGCAGTGATCATTATAATATACAAACATATGTCCCCTTAAACCACCTCGGCACACCTCCAGGACACACAAACACATTGAGTTGCACGCTATCCATGCTGCGCGTACCACCTGTACCGACAATCCGATCGCGAACATCAACGACCGGGTAGACTCTCTTCAGAGCGACATCCAGCATCAGAGGCGGCTGATTGAAACTACCACAAACACCCCAACACTCGACAACAGACTTGCACACCTGTGTTATACCTATCACAGCCTTCTAGAATGGTGAAAACGGGGTAAACATAACAGAGCACTAAAGAAGCGCTTAACCACTTTACAATCAGAAATCGAACAACCTTCACAGGAGCTATGCCATTTCAATTGGGGGCAGGTATGCGATGGCATCTCCGGCAGGCTTACCAGAAAAAAAGCATGGCATCTCCTCAGACACATCCTTCACTCATCGCACACAAAAACCAATAACCAACACCACGTCACCAGGCTTATCCACACACATATGGGAACCTTTTTCAATGTTCGTTTCACAGTAGTATAGCTAGTTTTGAAGTATGCTTTCAGTGCTTGCCATTCCTGTCACAACTGTACCATTGATGTTTTCCCTCACGATACCAATGCTAACATAAGTTCCTTTCTTCAATCATGTAATTTATTTTTATCGCCTTTCGGCATGGTTTCAGCTCTGTATAATGGCTATAACTTGCTTTGTATTTTGTGAATATTGCATACATTGTGTATCAATAACATAATTAATGTTTAATTTCTGCACTGCTCAATGGTTATATGATCCTCATGTCCTGTTATTATGCTTGCGTGTTTTTACGTCTACATCCTTTTTTGTGTGTGTGAAAATACTGTATTGCCCAACTGCCACGCTCTCGAAGGAGAGTAGCAGTATTGTAAACAAACAAATAAATAAATAAATAAATAAATAAATAAATAAATAAATAAATAAAAAGTCTAATGATAGTTTACATAAACTTCGCGACAACAACACATCGCCTGGAACATCATCTCCTCTTTCAATATACACAGAACATTCGAACTCTGAACTCAACACCAACATAACCGAGGCGGAGGCCAGAGCCTGACTCTCCGCACAAAATCCGTCCCCGGCATTGACTTGATCACCAACACAACACTGCGAAACTTGGATGACAACTCAATCACTCGCATCACGAAGTATTTTAACAAATGTTGGAAGGAAGGCATGCTCTACCAGCCGTGGCGCCATGAGAAAAGTAATGTTCATACCAAAGCCCAACAAACCACTCCCCATCCAAAACCTTCGCCTGATTACTCTAACTTCATGCTTGGGCAAGCTTTTCGAGCACGTTGTTTTGGCGAGTCTCACACAACATATGACTGACTATGACTTATACTCTCACAACATGGTTGGCTTTTGCCCCCATTTGTTCACACAAAATACTATGCTACGAATCACCAATGATATATTTGACCTACTCATTCCAGGCCACACGAAGGCCGTCCTAGCTCTGGACTTATTCAAAGCATTTGATCACGTCGAGCATCATCTCATCTTAACAGCTCTTTCTTAATAGAATTTGCGTACACGTGCATACACTTACATTCAGACCTTTCTCAGAGCACGGACTGCCGAACTTCTGTTCGGCCCGCTCACTTGCCAAACATGCTCAGTAAAGAGCGTCTGCACAACACAAGAGTTCGTCCTCTCACCCTTCTCATTTAATGTTACTCTGATCCCTCCAGACCGACAACTGGCAACTATTCCTCACCTAAAAACACTCTATATGCAGGTGACATCACGCTATGGTCTACCCATGGCAGAGATGGTGACATACAGGATACCATTCAAACCGCCACCAAACTGAAATAAAACTACGTAACTAGTGTAGAACTTACCTGCTTTCCAGAGAAGTCCGGACTACCCTGCACCCGTCCCAAAAGCCGCAACTTCCCTTCCTCCCCCTTCGTTATCCAACTGGATGGCACATCGGTACCTGAGTTTGACACCCTCTGGATATTGTGCCACACTAACACAATCCGGAAACTGAAGCAGGTTGTAAGGGTGATTTTGCACCTTATCCGCCGGGTCGCGGGCCACCACTGGGGCATGAAGAAGGGTGGTCTATGTCGCCTTTTTCATGCATTCATACTAAGCCGCGCGCTCTACTCCACTCCATACCTCTAACTATCTCACCGAGACACTGACGCCCTGGATGCCCTCCTTCGTCGGGCATACAAAGCAGTCCTCGACCTTCCCATAAGTACACCCACCGATCGACTTCTCAAACTGGGTCTTTACAACACTATCGGGGAACTTATAGATGTGCACCGCCAAGCGCAATACATTTGCCTTAAACAAACCGACACCGGATGGCCCCGCCGCGGTGGTGTAGTGGCTAAGCTATTCGCCTGCTGACCCACAGGTCGCGAGCTCGAATCCTGGCGGAGGCGGAAATGTTGTAGGCCCGTGTGCTCAGATTTGGCCGCACGTGAAGAACCCCAGGTGGTCGCAATCTCCGGAGGCCTCCACTACGGCGTCTCTCATAATCATACGGTGGTTTCGGGATGTTAACCCCACATATCAATCAATAAATCATCTGACACCTGACTGCATATCTTGCATTTTCTTGGAATGCAGATACCGGCCAATGATCCGACATTACTCCCTATACCAAGAGCCTTGTGCTAAGAACTCCTCATTACATCATTCCCCCGTGACATGCACCCCAGCCACTATGATAAACACCACCGAGCTCGTGCGAGGACTCTACACAGGTGCTATGACTCCGAACCGGACCCTGTATGAGTGGACGCCGCCTGCGCTGGCGATGAAGCAGTCACAGCCATGGTGGATCACACTCCCTGCCCAATAGGTACAAACACACTTTCTCCGGAAACATCCCCCAAAGCTGCAGAGGAAGCTGTCATTGCCTTAGCAATTGTTAACACTGAAGCACGGTATGTTTTATCCGATTCCAAAATCGCAATTCTAAATTTCGCGCGAGGCCGAGCTCACGTCCCTGGGTTTTGCATACTGGATTCGCCTGCTGGATCCGCCCCGTCATATGGAGTTGATCTCTGTGCCCACGCCGACCGGGAATTCCGGAAACGAGGCCGCCCATCTCTTAGCCCGAGGTTCTCTAAACCGAGCACTGGCGGCCTTTAATCCCGGATTCAGGAAGGAGTGCGCGTGCGCCTTCAACGAGCTGACTCAGGCCTATAGGGAAGAACTTCAGCTTTATCCTCTACTGCAAAAGTCCCTCAGCAACCGACAGGCCACCCTCTGGGGCCAGCTACAGACTCATACTCTTCCTTCTCCTCTCAATCTATCGCACAATCTCCCCCTTTTCCTCACATCAGCCTGTACCCTCCGCCCTGCATATCATGCTTCTGCTATACACATCCTTTCGCACTGCCGGCGGATCCTCCCCGGCAGCAGCCCTAGAACATCTTGAGACCTAGGAAGACTGGAAGACGCTACTGCGTTCAGAGGACCCAGTTGAGCAAACAATGTCTGCCGAATGGGCTGCCAGCTTCATAAAGCACCACCAATCGAACGCTTGAGCAGAGCGGGATCGTGTGGGGGCCCCACAGCCTGCGTGCTCCAAACTGCTATGTTGAAATAAAGTATTTCTCCTCTTCTTGCGACGGCTTTGAGAATGAGAAAGGTGCACCGCCTTCAAAGTGCCAACTTCTGAACACAGACATTGACTCGAAAATATACACTCCACTGCGCTTCTTTGCACCATTTGGTACATTTCTCGAATGTCCACCCCTCGACATCCTTCACCCACACTCTCACTTCTGGCAGCACACCCTCACCTCTCCAAGCACAGTCCCCCTCCTTTACCTATAGAGTCTCACTCTCCCTACAATACGAGGCCACGTGTTCAGTCTTACCACAACCTCAGACAAGAAAACCTCGACTAACACCTCTACTGTTAACAAGTTGTATTTACATGCTTTAGACTGGCAACAACTAAAACAATGAAAATTTGGTGTACGATGAGTTTCGGCTAGGCACTGAAGTCCAAAAAAGTAGGGTTAAAGAGACAATGTAGTAGAGAGCCCCAATAATTTTAGCCACGAGGGGTTCTTAAACCTGCACTGAAATCGTGCAGTATATAGGTCTCTGCCATGTTCCCTCCATATAACTGCGAATTTCACAACTGAGATCTATCGTTGGGTCAGCAGCCATGCACTGGAACCATGCAACTTAAACTTTTGCGGACCACGACGACCGTCAAACATTGGCCTCTCCACAGATATAAGTACTGAGGTATACAGCAACCGCTTTTTATGCTTACATCAATGGGTTATAGCTGCTCTGAACACCTTTCTGATGTCCTCGGAAGCATTTTGGGAGGTGTAGTAAACATTGCTTACATGTTCACTTGTGGGCTTCGCTTGGGTGTTTCTGGTGTGCTGAGAGTAGAGCTGCGTGGTCGCACCACCTGGGGTGACGAGCTCCGCACTGGAGTAGTTGGGACGCAGCTGCCTTCTCGGGATTTCATAGGTGATGCTTCCCTCAGAGAGGGCTGGGCAGATTACCAAACAATAAAGCATTCATCTAAGTGACAATTATTTGATAGGTATGTAGTGTTCCTCTCTTATCTAATATTTCATAAATACTGCCTGATTGTCATGACAAAAAAGAAAAAAAAGAAGTGCAGGCTCACCAGGATCACAGCCAGTTTACTTCTACGGACTCTATCACAATAACAAGAAACAACGAAGAAAGTCACAAAGTATGTGACTGTACACACTTTAATGTCTGTGACATACCACACTCCACAATTTTTTGTCGAAGTTACAATTCTCAAAAGATACAAATGACCGTGTTTTCTTAGAATGCGTTAAAGGTTAGTGCCCATAAGTTAAAGTAGCAGAAGTGCAGCTTCAAGACAGTGAAATAAAAATAACATCACTCAAAAAAGTTGAAGAGCAAAAGAGGAAACGAAAGCAAACATGACAACGAGTGTAGCATTATTTGCAGATTTGAAGACAAGGCACACGAAACAAATGAGACAGACAGGTAAGAGTGCACAGGGAGACAGACCCAAGGAGAAGACAACACTGCGATGGCCACAAACCTTGCATTAGGCGAATATAAGGGATATTGTGACATGAGTGGTCTCATCTCAATAAATAAAATCTACATTTAGCAATATGATTCTTTTTGTCATTGCTAATCATATTATTACGACGTGTATGTGCCGGATTGATAAGAGGGAATAGAAGTGTGGACTTGGGAAGAAGAAGATCTCTCGGCAGTTTTTATCCGGTGCGGCCTCGCCATCCCAGCTTCCGTTCAATAAACCCCCGTACCAATAAACCCCCTGTAACAGAGTGGTGGAGGTGCGGGGTACAGTATACGTCGACGAACCACGGAGCCACAGCTGTTCGAACTTCGCCGGAGCCGTCGTATTGCCGGTCTGCCACCGACACCAACTGCCATGGCCGAGAGCGAAGGTCACGCCTTCTCAACCACACAAAGGTCAGTGCCAGCTGCACCTCGATATCACTATATGGAACCCCGCCCGTTCGCGGGAAGAGCAGGAGAAGATGTGGATGCGTGGCTGACACAGTACAAAAGGGTGAGCCGGTACAACTGCTGGGATGCCACCGACCAACTGGGAAATGTCGCGCTGTTTCTCACGGAAACAGCTCTGATGTGGTACGAAAACCACGAAGATTCCTTAACAACGTGGGATCGTTTCACTGAAGAACTCAAGAAATGCTTCGGCGACTCTGATTCAAAAAAGAAGAGCGCGGAGCGCACGTTGGCTCAAAGAGCTCAGACTCCTGGAGAAACGTGTACCACCTACATAGAGGAGGTCCTGATGCTCTGCAAGATCATAGACCCGTACATGACTGAAGAGGACATGGTCGGCCACCTTCTGAAGGGTATAGCAGAGGACGTCTACAACTTTTTGATAGGCAGGGAAGACCTCACTTCCGTCTCCGCCGTCCAACGCCACTGCCGTACTTTTGAGAAGCTAAAGACCCGTCGTATTGCCCCGAAATTTGGTAGGCTGGCAAATGTAACAACGGTCGCCAGCGTCGACGTGAGCCCGCCCGCCGACCTTGCCGCTACTATCCGGACAATAGTGCGGGAAGAACTACAGCGACAAGACACACTGTTCCACGACACCATCCGTCATACGCCTACCTGTTCATCCTACTACCCGGCCCCGTTCGCTCCTCTGCCACCATCAGTATGTGTGACAGACGTTCGCGAGGCTAGGGCTTCGTGGCCACGCCGAGACTCATTCGCGTCTGACCAGCGGTATGACCAACGTCTTCGTCCCGGCCCCGCCCCACAGAGGCGCGCAGCTCCCGTTCAGCAATCTGCTCCACCCCGTTCGGTTAGGCGACCCTACACAGCCCAGCGCTCTCAGCAGTGGTTCGGCGAGCGACCCCTACCCATCTGCTACAACTGTGGCGTCGAAGGCCACATTGCCAGGTACTGTAACTACCGGCAGCCGCCGAGGTACGACTGCCCACCGAGATCCCACCTGTCCGACTTTGCACAAGCACCAACGTTCCCTGGAAGCGCATCTTACGAGACACCAAGGCCGCTGCGAAACCGTTCTCCAGCCTCTGACCGCAGTCTGACACCCCCGCCAGCCCCTCGCTCCAATCGGTCGCCGTCTCCTAGGCGCCGCTACCCTTCGCCGCCTCCGGAAAACTAGGCAGAGCGGCCGCTGGGGGTGAGGTCGCTGGTGATTCGCTGCAAGAAGAGATACCTCCACCGGTGCTTATGTTTAAAAACAAAGTGCAAGTTTTTGTTGATGGTGTACATACGATGGCTTTGGTGGACACTGGAGCCACCGTGTCGATCATGAGTGCTGCGTTCAAAGCTCGTTTGGGAAGAAAGGTGACCTTTTTGTTGGAGAAAGCGATAACGTTCTGTGGCGTGGGCGGCAACTCGTTGTGTCCGATTGGTGTTTGTACCGCGGCAGTGTTACTGAGTGATCAAGTGTTTGTGACAGAATTCACGGTTCTTCCGCGGAGCACCCATGACATCATTCTAGGCATAGATTTCTTGCGAATGTGCGGAGCCACTGTAGACTGTCGAAATGGCGAAGTTATCATAAGTGACGCTGTTCCTCATGGACTTATCGAGAATTCGGGTACGGAAAGCGGTGCGCTCCGAGTCTATGAAGATACCGTTATCCCGGCCTTCTGTGCTGTGCGCGTTCCAGTAGCTTCTTCGCATATTAACGACAATAAGACCAGTTTCGACGCGCTAGTGGAGCCTTTCCATCTAAGTTGTATAAAGAAGAACACGTTGGTACCCCACAGCATAGTTTCAGTGAGTGAAGGTCGTTCAGACCTTTGGACAACGAATTATTCAAACGAACCGGTGCTGCTACCAGGAGGACTTAAACTAGCGTCGTTTAAAGAATACTCGCCAACAACAGTAGCTGTCCTCAGTGACGTTCGACGGGATGAACAAGTGACCGCCTGCTCAGACAGTTCGAAAGTTTTACCTATGGTTGATAAGGCGCTGACTGCCGACAAGCGCAGAATGCTTGTGGACGTTTTGTTAAAGTACTTGCAAGTTTTTGATTTCTCCCAGAGTGACCATACGCCTTCCATTCCTCCATTTCGTATACGCCATAGGATAAATACAGAAACAGCACAGCCAATCCGACAAAAACCGTACCGAGTATCGCCGTCCGAGCGCAAGATAATAGACAATCAAGTGCGTGAAATGCTCCAGAAGGGCATCATTCAAGAATCATCGAGCCCTTGGGCAGCTCCTGTGATCCTTGTGAAAAAGAAAGACGGTACCTGGAGATTTTGTGTCGACTATCGCCGTTTGAACTCCATCACGAAGAAAGATGTTTATCCTCTTCCACGAATTGATGACGCCTTGGACTGTCTCCATTCGGCGTCATACTTCTCGTCTATCGATTTACGTTCAGGCTACTGGCAGATTCCCATGCATCCAGCGGACAAGGAAAAGACTGCTTTCATAACTCCAGACGGACTTTATGAATTTAACGTGATGCCGTTTGGATTATGTAATGCTCCTGCCACATTCGAAAGGTTCATGGATACCATTCTGCGTGGCCTAAAATGGAACGTCTGTATGTGCTACTTAGATGACATCGTGATCTTTGGGCGCACATTTCGTGAGCACAACGAACGCGTGGACATTGTTCTGGAATGCATTAGAAACGCTGGCCTTGTTCTTAATTCGAAGAAGTGTCATTTCGGCGAGCGACAAACCTTAGTACTTGGGCACCTTGTGAACAAAGATGGGATCAGGCCTGACCCGAGCAAGACAGCAGCTGTGAAAGCGTGCAAACCACCTCGCTCAACGAAAGAGCTTCGCAGCTTCCTAGGCCTGTGCTCGTACTTTCGCCGATTTATTCCCGCATTCGCCGACGTTGCCTTCCCCTTGACCAGTCTGCTACGTCAAGGTACTAGCTTTGAATGGACACATGACTGTGAGACGTCTTTCAACCAACTCAAGTTCTTACTCACATCGCAGCCCATTCTCCGGCACTTCGACCCTTCGGCGCCGACCGAAGTTCATACTGACGCCAGTGGCATTGGCATAGGTGCAGTTCTAGTACAACGACACAGTGGAAAGGAACATGTCATTGCGTATGCCAGCAGAACTTTAAGTAAACCAGAACGGAATTACACAGTGACTGAGCAAGAATGTTTGGCACTCGTCTTCGCTGTACAGCGATTCCGTTCATACCTGTACGGTCGTCCCTTCCAAGTGGTCACAGACCATCATTCCTTGTGCTGGCTTGTAAGCCTCCGAGACCCATCTGGCCGCCTGGCACGCTGGGCCCTCCGCTTGCAAGAGTATGACTTCACGGTGTCATACAAGAGTGGCAGGAAGCACGCTGACGCTGACTGCCTTTCGCGGATGCCGCTTACTACAACACTTTGCGATGCCGACAATTTCGATCACCTAATTGCGTCAGTGACTCCAGTATTCCCGGACAAGACCACCTTTGAAAATGAACAGCGGAAGGATGTCAGCTTGGAGCCATTATTTGCTGAAGCACGAGCGTCCACTTTGGCCGGACGCTTTTGCGTTCGTGAAGGATTACTTTACAAGAGGACCTTCTCGGCCACGGGTTCCCGCTTCTTGCTGGTGGTGCCGCACACACTCCGTTCCTCCATTCTGCGCGCCATGCACGACGACGCAACTTCGGGTCACCTGGGAATGACGCGAACACTCCTTCGTACACAGGAGCGATTTTACTGGCCACGCATGCGCCAGTCAGTTGAGCAGTACGTGGCCAGTTGCACTCAATGCCAGACGCACAAATCAATCACGACTGCTCCGGCTGGACTTCTACAGCCTGTGACGCCTCCCAGCACTCCCTTTGAGCAAGTTGGCATTGACCTCGTGGGCCCTTTTCCACGCTCGGCAAAAGGCAACCGTTGGATTGTAGTGTGCGCCGATTACCTGACCCGCTACTGCGAGACGGCCGCCCTGCCATCTGCGACTGCTGGCGAAGTATCCTCCTTTCTCCTGCACTCTATCATACTGCGCCACGGACCTCCTCGCGTCATAATAAGCGACCGCGGCCGTCAGTTTACGGCAGACGTTGTTGAGGAACTGCTCCGTATGTGTGGCTCGGAACTTCGTCATTCGACACCTTACCATCCACAGACGAATGGCCTTACTGAACGAACGAACCGGACACTGGTGAATATGCTTTCAATGTACGTGGCGTCCAATCACAAGAACTGGGACGACGTCTTACCGTTCATCACGTATGCCTTCAACACTGCCCAACACGAAACCACCGGCCACAGCCCTTTCTTCCTTCTTTACGTTCGACCCCCTCGTTATACCCTGGACACTATCTTTTCGTTTTATGACAATGACGATCCTTCATTAGCTGAAACACTATGCCTTGCAGAAGAAACTCGGCGTCTTGCCCGTCTGCGTACTATAGCATCGCAAGACCGCTCAAAGCTCCGCTACGACAGCAAGCACCGCCACGTCACATATGAACCGGGAGACCTTGTAATGGTGTGGAAGCCTATCCGCAAGCGTGGCTTGTCCACAAAACTTCTCGCCCACTACACTGGCCCATTCGTTGTCCTTGAGCGCCTCAGTGCAGTAGATTATAAAATAGCACGACTGACAGCTAGTGGGAGACGATCAACCAAGACCGAGGTTACCCATGTGGCTCGCCTCAAAGCTTTTAGACTGCGGGACGATGCATGAAACGCGCGGTGCGCTTCGTCTGCGAAGGGGGAAATATTACGACGTGTATGTGCCGGATTGATAAGAGGGAATAGAAGTGTGGACTTGGGAAGAAGAAGATCTCTCGGCAGTTTTTATCCGGTGCGGCCTCGCCATCCCAGCTTCCGTTCAATAAACCCCCGTACCAATAAACCCCCTGTAACAATATATTCCAACTTTGTGACCGATGTCAGCAACATATTTTGGCCCTCCAAGAAGTAAGCTCTGCTTAAAATCAGACCCAACGTTTTTCGCGCCTTCTCCATTCGTGTTTTAATTTATTCGTTAATTATTGTTACTCAACCATTCTTACCGAATGGGTGGGAAAGGATGCACAGCAAATAGGACATAAGTGCTCATTTCTTTCAAACACAATACCAGCAACAACGCTGATGAGTGCACATCAGGATATGCTGATATCTGTACTAAGACAGCTATCCTTAGACAGCTATATAACTATAAACTATCCTGAAACAGCTATAATAACAGCAGTACCAACACGTAACACAGCAATGTTGAACACCCATCCCTTCAAGATTGGCTAACATTCAGTACATAACCTTACAGCACGATCATTGCTCACTCATATGCTAAAATTAACTAGTGTTACTTTTATAGATAATCTTTATATATAAGAGAGACGCCATTCAATAAAAGTTACGTTAGTCTGTAGCCTAGGGCTAAATAAATTTGCGTCTTAAATAGGTTATCACTCTGACTTCAAATATGCCACAAAGTTTTACAGTAAGTCGCGTAGTTTTTGTTCTGTACGTTGACAATTTGTCAAAGACTGTTCTTTCTGAACAGACTTTTTCTGCGACTAAATAGATATGGTTATGAATTATTTTTACACATATTGCTCCGCAATTACTGTAGAATGCAAATATAACACAAAAATGTAATGTGAGAAGTATGAGAATGCTTATCTCAAAGTATTTGCTTGCTTTAGATTCGTAATAAATATACGAGGCGGTATCAAGTTTTAAAGCAGATACTTGCACTCATCACACGTTAAGTAACATCTGGGAAAATTTGATCCTGGTCTGACAATCCCAAGCACCAAGAACAAGATGTCTAATTTCAAGAAGTTACCCATATTGCTTCTTGGGAAAAGAAAGCTCATCTAAGTGGCACACATAACCCTTTTAAATATATTTTTTTGCATCATGACATCTTGTGTATCCTGGTTGTTTTGAGCATGTGGCATTGGTGAACTCCTCACGCCAAAGGCAACGGAAAGCTGTCAGGTGACCATTCCGAGGCGACTATAGACAAACAGCTCACTACATATTTTAATAGCAACCTTGTGTTCCAAACAGAGATATGTAATTTTGACAAAAACTCACAGTTTCAAGTAGCATCTTTGAAAAACACCTGGGGTCGTATTCACAAAACACAGTTTAAAACATTTTGCGCACGAATAACTATGTTGCCTAAGTAGATTCATGAAACCAAAAAAACCTCATAAGAGGCCATCGTTGTCACATTGGTCACTGCAATAAGTGCGCTGCGACTGCCCGTGAACCTGTCAGCGATCGTGACGCAGTTGCTCTGTTTGTTTACGTCAACGTAAAATTCTCGTAGAAGGATACACGAAGCAAAGTTTTGCGTAAAAACAGCGTGGCGGCTACGCAGAAATCCCAAGAGTAGTCCGAACTCCTATTAAGAACTATGTGGTTACTCGGAACTGCAGCAGCAACGGGATACCTTGGTGACCTGGCTAATTTTGACTTATTTAGGTCCGTGTAGGGCTGTCTGATGACTGCTGACGCGTGCTTATATATTTCGGCACTTAGAGTTTCGCGTGTTGTTTTCCTAGTACGCAGTGGATGGTATTGACAACCACCGTCGTCCAATACGTTCAGAGTCACAGTATTTAAAAGACCCTACTGGGCGTCAATAGCGTGAAATTATGCATTCAAGGACTTAGGGCTGGATGAACACCAATGGGCTACGTGAATGGTCGGTGATTTCAAACACAGCACAATATATGGTGAAACTTATTTCTCGTGTTGTGCTGTATCACCCATCACCCAAAGAAAGAATAAATAATATATGTGAGCAACAAGCACACTCATAATACGCAAGTTCTTTGTATCTTCAAGGTTGCCCATTTGCTACTCTACACTGTATGATGAGCTGGCTATGTTAAATAGCTTCAAAATATGAACGTTAGGTGTTGTCGTGTAACACAGTCTAACTTTTGCGGCCTAGTGAACTCATTTGAGGTCGGCTTCTTGCAAATAGTCTAAAATCGGGGTAGAAGATAGTTTATTGGCTTATTATGCCTGGCAAAAGTTTCATGTCTTCATAATTACCATTGTAGTTCTGCACTTGTGTCATTAAATAGATATTTCGTTTTAACTGTTTTTGTGCGTGTTGAGACTTTCTGTCTTTTCGTTACTTTCTCATACCTGTCTTCGGCTTCGGAAAGTACATATGTAAATATGAGCACTAATATAACAACTGTATACTTTTGCATGCATGGTTTTAATAATTGTCTGTATTTATCTAAGTTTCAGCAGTAACAAGTGATCAGGTGCTCCACGGTTACGTACAGTGTATCACGAACAGAGCACAGAAGGGCAACAAGTAGAAAGGGACTGCCAGTGACTGTGTTCTGCTGCTCAAAGTTCACGATGGCAAAAAGACCACATGGTGATGTCTGAAGCAGCCTGAATTGTATACGTTGTAACATTCTATGCAGCTGCAGTTTGATTCTTAGCAGTGCATTATTCAGAAGATCCTTTGCTAGCATTCAAAATTCTTTAAATTTTTCATGCAAGATATCAAACTATGACACTAGTTTAAATGCTGCTGTAGTATTATTGGGCAAATTATTTTGAGCTGAAGTTTTTAACAAGCATGTTAATCAAAGTGCCTGTGTGTCTCTGCATTTCCCTGCCATAAATAACCGCATCCAAGGTCAGCATTAGTAACTGTGTTCGCATTTTTGTAGTGCAAGAAGTAAAGCCATGGATGTGGTAATCTTGTACTTAGTCAATAAAATCCTTCACAATATACTCATTTTGATGGCGCCAATGATGTGATGTGTGTATAAGTTCGAAGAAGTGCTTTTATGTGGAGCATTTTAATTGGAAGGAAGAGGGACATTACTACATCTAATATATATAACACTAGGCTTTCGTAATTTTGTGTAATATTATCCCACTGCCCGTACGTCCTTCAACAGTCTACTTCTCTGTTTCTACTTAGTAAGTTTAATTTTCATTTAGTGTTTGCTTCACTGAGTTTCTTCATAAAGTAATCGTATTCTATGGAAATGACTTATCATCTAGGCAACTCTCCTCATATTAGAACTGGATGTATTTATTTTATTTTTTTGTTGCTATAGTATGAATTTAAATAACGTTTTCTAGGTGTTTGTACTACTGTTTAGCCATAATGGGTACTGGTATGCCCTAGTATCAAAGCTGGTGACTTAAAGTTATTTTTATTGAAAGTAACGATGTGCTTATTGTTATTATTACTATATTCAGATAGGCTCCGAAAACTCTCAGGAAATGTATTTGAATTTTTCGAACTGTGCGAAGGTAAATGTTCTTCTGTTGTTTTATCGTGGTCACTGTTTCGTGCAAATGAAACATAATTACTTTATAGTGGCAAAAGATTATGTGTGATTCTACACATATGTGCTGAGCAACATTGCAGGTAAGGTCAGCAGCAAGACACACATGCAGGGCACTAGAGCATCACCTCCCATACGTAGTGTACAGTCTTTGCCTATCAGTGATCTGAATTTTTTCAAGCAGATTAACAGACAGCTGTATGGGAACTGCGCTGATCTGCGAACTTTAGAGTCTTTTCGAGGACTGTTTTTTTAAAACGAACTGGGGTCTACAACTGTCAATAGTAACATTGTTTGCACCGCAGAGCTTAGCACTTCAGAATTGTAATATTCATGTATTGTCTAGTTTCCTTGTGCAGTGCCAATAAAGCCCAGGTGTTCCAACATGACTTGTCACTGTGTTGTGAATGAGCCGAGCTATGCAAATAAACATTATATGCAGACATGTATCAAAAATTGTGATTCACAGCCCGTTTCCTTAGCATGAGATTGTCGGAGGCTTTGTTCTTGTGTTTCTCATGAAAACCGCTTTTCACTGAGCAGCAGCAGGAACTACGCATCAAGCATTCCAAAGATGGTTCAACAAACGCTGACTTCAAACATGACAGTGCGGGAAGACTTCTCTCGTAAGTTACTCTCTGGGAGGCTAATATACTCAAAATGAGTTCTAAAATTGTTAATTTATAGCCATTCATCTTCATATTTACACTTAAGTATATGCATGTATACATGCATGCATGTATAAATGTGTTTATATATATAGGTGTGTGTGTCTTTTAAATGAAAAGCAGGCTATCATTTAGAGTGACATGAGAAATGATTTGGTAAATTTTTTTCTAATTTTCTTTATTTGTGGCAATTATAATTTTTCATTTGTTTTCTAGTGAATAAAGTAATTGTAACCCTGCACAAAATATATGCATTTGAAGAAGTTGTTTCATTTGATAACATAGAGTTATGAGAAAGAAATTGGGTAAACTGGAACCAACCAGGAAACATTCGTGTTTAGCATAGCTCCTCTACATAGCATTAATTGCACACATTGCGTTGGTTGAATATGTCTATTTCCACAAATCGATTCCAATCAGAATGAACTAGGTATCATTCGTGGCTGTATATACGAGATAATTTTATGCATATTGTAATATCTATTAGAAATTACGAATAAAGGCATAAACATAGTCAATCGGAATATCTACTACCAAGCGGATTATCTACCTATTCAATTTTAGGCTTTTCAAAGTCAAGCGGAATGTCTACCTCTTCAATTTTAGGCTTTTGCGGAAACTAAACGATAGTCTCTCTCTTTTTTTCACCCCTCCAAGACTCGTATACACGTCGCTTGCTTTATATTTGCTCACGCAAACACCACTGAACGAAATAACTGAACCGTGTTTTGTGAACACCATTAGCATTGAAACACCTCCCGGCGAGTCTCCCTCTTTTTACGTAGATGCATATCTAAGCGTAGGCGTATGCATGTTCTCGCATTCCGGCTTTCAAAATTCTGCAATGCATAGAACCTGCGAAATTGCACTCATGATTTCATTTGATTACTGCTGTTCTATATTTCTGCAAAATTCACCCACAGGCACAAAAGCCACTCTTTTATAGTGTAATAAGATTATTATAAGAAAAGCAATCATACACATTGCTACAAAACACCCTTAAAGTCAAAACTATACCGTGTTTGATAATGCCGTATTAGTTGAGTAGCAGCGCAGCTTCATGAAAATGTAAAATAACTTGTTGCGTTAAACAGGAAAAGACATTTGGGGTGCGTCTTCAAACATTACGTGCATTCATTTTCGCGCGGTTTCATTGATATGGTGCACCTGGAATGTTGTTAATCTGTACTTTGCGAGATTGCGTATGGATTATTGCTTAAGGCCATCCAGCAATTACATTTTTTAGCTACGGTCATTGATGAAGCGCAAGCACTTAGCTTTGCGAATGACACCCAGACGTTTATTACAAGGCAGCAGCGCGTAAGCGCCAGAGCAGACGCCCGCAGAACTTGAAGCTGAGATGCAGCAAATCATTGACTATCATCGCAAACTCTGTATGCTAGACGATTTTTGTGCTACCTTGCTATCATCGGCACACACTTCTTTCTTTTCTTGTCGTTTCATGAACATTGTTGTGTCCTCCTCGCCCTCTCAAGTGCCGAGTATGTTATATTTTTACCATTGTTATTGTAATCCCTCGAGATAAAAAAACGTCTTGGCTAAGAACAATGCGCAGCCAAGAAAAAGCTTTGTTAATATGGCCCTAGTTTTTTCTAGAATTACATGTTTTGTTTTACCTTCCTTTTGAAGCTAAGTTTCTCTACTTTCAGATCAAAAAAGTCAATGTAGTAATTCAACAAAAAGCACAGAGTAGCTCTAAAGACTAAACAGAGTGAGTTATATATAGTCCCCTTGAAAACGTCACCAGGCTACCAGCCACAGCGGTTCACGCGAGGGGTTCCCATGAGCCAAATGCTCAAAGTAACTCTGACTCGCGAGCTCTCCTGATGGAATAAATGACTTTAAAGGGCCCTTAACCACCCAGTGGTCAAAACTCAGTTGTGGCGAAATCGTGCACGAGTGTACGACGAACACGAAGTCGTGAAACTTTTTAAAACAGTGCCGTGTTAGCGCAGTTACACGCTTTTGGTTATCGTAACTGCTACAGTCGCTCTTTTCGCTCTCTGCTGTGCTGTGCTTCATGGCAGTACTGAAGTATTTCAATTCAGCCTTCTCTGGCACGTGCAAGCACTGTGCGGAGGAATCTTGTGACACCTATCACAAGGTGTCGGCATGCCCTTCAAATGCCACCTACCCACCCCACGCTAGAGGACTGAGAAGCTGTCCTTCTCAGCTTTTCTGACCTCCAAGCCACCCAGGCAGGCACTAGTGGCAAGATCCCGAGCCACCGCGGAAGCTGCAGGGACTATGGATCCCTCCTAGTGTTTGTGAAAGGGAGGCCCCGCAGACTCGCATTGCCCATACTTTGCACTGTAAGTTTATCAATAATTTTCACCACTATGGTATCCTCTCCCAAAGCCGCCTTGCCCTTTCGCTGAGTGCCAATCCCATGCCCCTCTTATTCTCGCATGCCAGACATCATCATAGACGCGCTTCTACAAACACCGTTTACTTCAGGTTTCCTTGACTCATCTGTCGGCTCTGCCCGTTGTGTTGTGGCTGCGTGCTTGTTGACGAATCACGGCCTCTGTGCCTATAGGAATCGCACCAGTATAGACCGCGCGTTGCGCGCATGCCCCTTCAAAGGATCGCCAACACGATGGACCCATTCGGGGACACGCCGTGCCAGAGCACCCCCGCACCTGATTCGCGAGTGACGCACACGCACGTGGGCAACCCGACGAACAACAAAAAGCGTGGACAGCTGCTTGCAGACTGACCAGAAACCACAGACTTTTGCGCAACTAATCACAGCATATTTAGACCAGCGTGCTAAATATATTGAACGGCTCATCACGCTATAGCCTGAAGGGCGTGGAAAGAAGGAGGCATTGTTTTTTTGGAATTTGTAGTGCGACGGCGACTCGTAGAACTGCAATGTTTAGAATCGTTGATTACGACGGCCTTTTGCACAGGATGTGCCTGTTTATTTGCAACATCTCAAAACATATCAAAGTTGCTTTACAAGCACTTTAAAAGGCATAACGTTGCCAGAGAGCTGAGCCTTCATTTCAGTTTAAAATACATTTTTTGCTTAAAAGCTACTTTTGGCAACTTCTTGAGCTTGGAGACCACGCTTTTGATACTTCTTATGGCCAGGTCCACATGAAATTTTTCTGCCATATCACTTAAGATCTGAAGACTACAATTATTTTCCCAATGTTTTTATGTGTCTCTTATTATTATTACTCTGAACTGAGAGTAAGCATGCATTTTGAGATGAGCATTGCAAGCCTATTCACACTACAATTTTTGTGTTCATCTAATGTCCTATAAACATGTTGTTCGTTATATACATTTCACAGTAAATATGAAGCAATATGAGCTATTATCGGCTCGTAATCATAAAACTTTATTAGCACAAAAATTGTGCCCAAAAAGAGCCACATCTTGAAGATTGTCATGGTACAAAACAATAACTGTGCAACTTACTATAAAACTGATTACATATCTAAAATAAGCATAAAACATAAGTAAAGGAGAATTTCACTGCCCCAGGCTAGGGAGCAAAGAAACTTGTGACAACCCGCCTTAAAGGGGAACTCGAGTGCATTTTTGACTATACTGAGATAATGTTCCTTTAAAATATTACTGAGAGTCCTGTAAAAGAACTTTAACAATTTTACCATGAACTCGTCCAAAATTCTAATTAAGCAATAAACGGTCAGTCAAAACAGAAACCAAAACCGGGAGTTGCTTCGTCGTCTCTGGTGGGTATCGGATGACATCGCAAAAGTTTGTTGCCGATGACGTCACGAGATCCGCTACACCCCGCCACTGCTGGCCAGGGTGTATACTTTACGCAAACAACAAGTTGGCGAGATCATCTGACGTGGAATCAAGCTGTGGCAGCTCGTCTGCATTTGATTTCCTCGTTGCTCAATATTGCAGAACCCAACGTCAACATCGACTAACACGATGTATGCACCTGACAAAACTCAACTGTTTTCGCGTTGTTGTCGCCTCGTAGAAGAAAGCGCACGCTGCATCCGTCTGCTGAGAAAGGCGGGGTATTTTTTAGAGTAGCCCCTAATTGATTGATAAGTTGTGTTTAACATCCCGAAACCACTATATGAATATGAGAAATGCCGTAGTGGTGGGCTCCGTAAATTCCAACTACCGGGGATTCTTTAACATGCACCCAAATCTGAGCACACGGGCCTACATAATTTTCGCCTCCATTAAAAACGCAGCCGCCGAAGTCGGGATTTATTCCCACGGCCTGCGGGTCAGCAGCCTAGTATCTTAGCGATTAGACCACCGCGGCGGGGCAAGAGTCGTCCCTTAAGTCACATCATACACAGGGTGGCCCACGTTTACTAGTGTAATTTGAATATAAGCAACCAATTTAAAACTTGTTTTTTAAACATCTGAATGACTTGCGGCTCTAAAACTTGACACATAGCAACATGGTACCAACGCTAACACATATTCAAAGATTTATTGAAATCGGTGAATATGGAAAAGGCGCCGGAGTTGCGGCAGTTTGGCAGCAGTTGAAAGTCAAATTCTCGTGAAAATACTGGCACAAAAACTTGTTCAAACACCAGAGAGAACTCAACTTTGAGCGCAAACAACACCACACGGCACACACAAGCCAGGGCAGAAGACGCTCACATTGTGAGCATACAAAGTGGACTGATTAGCCGTTCAGGTGGCTTGGAGTAGGTAGGAAACTGTGTATAGATCTGAGGTCAGTGCATTATCGCATTTCTTTGGTTTACTTACTTCTTGTGAAAGCACTAAGTTCACTGGCAATGAACAGGAAAACTGTGAACATTTAAAAATCGCCCACGTCTTACGTACTTAAGCGCGCCGTGGTGCCTTTCTCGTTTTGTCCTGCATGGCTTGAAGAAAATGTACAGGCTTCGTTGGCAATAAAAAATAGTGTACGAGTAGCAGTGCTCATTTCACAACTGCCCACCACGCCACAAGAAATTAACGAACGCACGTCGTATTCCTCTCCGAAACAATAGCTAACAAGGTAGAAACAGGTGGTTAAGCTAGTATGATAACATAATCAATAAAAAGTGTAGTTTTCACCATTTATTGAGAGAAATAAAACGCAAGCACGGAATATTACCAGCGATATACTTATCTTTACGAATACACCTTAGACCACTTGTTACACGCAGACCCTTCATGACGCTCACCCTTAAGATGAAATTCTGATGTGCCTAAAACTGAATAAATTATGAGGCACGCCATACATGGGGACATTGAGTTAAATTCGACTACCTGTGGTTTTCAACGTGCACCTGAATCTACGTGACCCAGCGTTTTTTTTTTTCATTCGTACCCATTGAAGTAGCTGTCTTGCCCCGCCGTGGTGGTCTTGTGGTTAAGGCATTCGACTGCTCACCCGCAGATCACGGGATCGAATCTCGGCTGCGACGGCTGCATTTCCGATGGAGGCGGAAATGCTGTAGGCCCGTGTGTTCAGATTCGGGTGAGCGTTAAAGGATCCCAGGGGGTCAAATTTCCCGGAACACTCCGCTATGGCATCTCTCTTAATTATATAATGATTTTTGGACGTTAAACCTCACAAACCAATCGAAGTAGTCGTCATGGCCAGCATTCAAACTTTTTTTTGTGCATAATGAGGCGATCCAATAGTAGCTGTTACATCAAAGTAATTGTGGCTGTTACAGTCACGCTGACTTTGCTGCACTGTTGAAATGCTGACTGAATGATGTGGCGACGTGTTCACAAGCGGTTTTTGTTTGATTAACCGCCGAAAATCTACACGCCTCTCGAACTGCGTGCGCGTTCTATCACGTTGCTATCACGCACTCCAATATGTCTTCATGCCATGGCTGTTATAGAAAGTGCTTTGAACGAACTTACTTTCCCGAGAAGCTTTGACTATCCTGCATAGCATCCCTGAAATCAACCGTCCTAACCACGCAGTAATTTAGGCATGCTAGCCAAACAATGGGAACCATATTATTGCCTTGCTATGAGCGAGAGAACGGGAAAATGAAAGAGAAACAACGAGCAGTAAAGAAATTCAGTGTACGACGAGATTCAATTAGGCAGAAAGAGAAAGAAAAGACAGGATACTATAGCAAGGAGGTCGCAGACAGAAGAGATGGCATAATGAGAAACCGAGCATTGGATCGGAGAGAGTAAAACAACCAAATACCGCGTCCAATACAAAGCAGAAACGGAGTGGGAAAAGAAAAAGAGGAATGGTGATGTGAGGTTGACCCTGAAGAAATGAAGGCAGGGAAGGCCACCAGCACCGCAGTTACCGATGCCTGCGCACCAGTTGCGCGCAGCTCCCCCATTTTCTTTTGAATTTTCTTTCGAATGATATAGACGCACACCTAGACACTGAATCACTAACGTATATTAAGTATAGGTGAACACCAGCTCCACATGTGTGCACTCTTTTTGAAAATATACTACGTACGGTATAAGTCCCTTCTTTATCAGACCCAAATTTTTACTACCTTGGCATTTCGCCATTCACCTAAAATAAGCGCCGTGCAACAATAAAAACGTGCAGATTACACTTCTTCTTTGCACCACGCGCACATATTTTGGCGCTGAAGTTAGTAGCTCCTTTCAAAATAGGTTGGAAAAAAATTTTAAGAGAAAGCAAAAAACAGAAGAGTAAGCAAAAAGGCAGACTATGAAAACAGAAGGCCTTCTGATATTTGTTTAGGAAGAGGGTTCACTCCCACTTCAGAAAAAAAAACTAGGGGAGAACTTGCGGAACGCCACCACGTTCCCGCCCCGACTCGGGCGTCGCCTAGAGTAGCGGCTGATGGGATGTCCCTCGTGGACACCCTGGTGGCTTAAACTCTTCAGGACCATTTACAAACTTCTTGACGGACAGACTGACTTGTCATGGCATACGGCTGGCCATGTAAGAGTTATAATAACAAAGAACATTCATTTAAGCGTCAGGGTGGCGGAAAAGATTATTGAATAGCACTTATGTATAGAAAACGGGCTCTAAAATAGCACAGAAACGGTAAAGACGAAATAAGCGATGGAACACTTTACGATAATTCAAAGTATGTGTTTTGCGGTTTGGAGCGAGTGCGGGTTGCTTTAGTAGGAACAGCCATAAAGTGCTATTAGGTCACTGGCCTACATCAACCCTTGATTTTTAAAGACGGCATTTGAAAGGTAAACATGTCGGCAATGGAAATAAGTAAAAGATGACAAGAGGTTGGGACGTTAAAAGTAGGTAGCCAGAAGAAAAGCAGCAGGTACAGTAACACTATTCTGCGCTAAAGCTATGAAAGCGGGGCTGTGGATTTACGAGGTTCCTTTATGAAATGACAATTTCAGTTTGTTTGTACAAAATTATTTGCTAAAGTAATGGTAATAATTGTAGTAATATAAAAATAGTATCAAAAATTGCAGCTTCATGATTTGCAGGTCACTGCCTCGTCGCAAACGAGACGCTCTTTTACCCACCCATCAACCGTCATCGAAATATCCGCAAGGTCTCCTCCGCACTCGCCTAAGACCACTCGAACGCGAAAACCACCTTGTTTGCGTTTTCTCTATGGACTAAATTCATACCTGGCCATCGAATGATCGACTCACTATATTTCGCGTCTCGGCTATGCTGGTCACATTTCCAGTTTTATTCAAAGAAAGATTTAAATTTATAGTGTATTTAGGAATGTCACCTTCAAGGATGTTGCATCCACCTTTCAGGCTTTTTGGTGATTGACGACGACCGACGCGGAGGAAATTAACCAACGCCAGACTAAAAAACTTATTACCTCTTCCTACATAAGGCTGCCCGAAAAATATGGGAAAGTAAATCGGAAATAATAAAGTAAATCGGAAAGTAATATCGGAAATATCGGAAAGAGGAAGGGCCTCTGTTATAGGCTGTTGCGCACATGAATCAGAAGGGGGGAATCACAACGCTGAGTTTTGAGGCACAAACCATGGACACAATAGAGAAAACAGATAGGCATAATATTCAGCTTCGCCCACTTAAACGGCCCTGGTGTTTTTTTCTAACTGGCCCGTTATTCTGCATCTAAACGCAGATTTTCTGTTAAAAGAACTCAAAGCTACTACCACAACTTGTTTTGACGCTTCAGCTAAATGACTGCATATGACATAGGTACAAACGTAATGGTATACAAGAATATGCTGTTTCAAAATGACATGGCTAGAATATACAGGTATCCCCGAATGTAAGCAGTAAAGCTAGCGATTCCCGAACAGCAAAATCGGGCACAAGCGACGGCAGCAGAGCCAGCGCACAACGAACGTATACGATCGCCATGAAATATACTCTGTGACCACTGCATCGTCACCAGAGAGATTTCTGCTGTTAGACCAGTCGAAGGCAAAAGCCTCAAGCGTTTATTCCTGCACAAGAGGTAACCGTCAATTATTTCACTACAAAACTGTCATAGTCTCTCCACAGTAACATGAATTGCAAAGTAAACTATTATTAACCTACAAACATGCTCATAAAAACAAAGTATAGTATGGAACCGCTGTTTGGTATTCATAAAAATTGGGAAATAAAGCGGATTCATTTAGTAAAAAAAGCAGTTCGTACACCACCACTATGATTGTAATTTATCTGTGTTCCACTGGACGAGCTTTAGTCTTACCTCACTGTCCATACGACGTGACTTTGAATCTCTAAAATGATTTTCACTATCTCCTCAATTCACTGGGATCTTCCTCAAAAACAACTATCTAAGACTTGCCATACTAGCATCCACCGCAAAGATAATACTTAACCTGTCTCGGTTTTAATCGCTGATTGAATATTTAAATACACCTTTTTTCCAAAAATAAAGATTCATTGAGCTGTATAGCCACTCTTGCTCGCTTATTACCCAGGGAAATCTATTCCCTGTAATTTTGTGCGTTTTATCACGTTTTATGATGGTTGCTACTTTACATGTCTTTGAATAACAGTCATAAATACCGACTATATTTTATTTTGTTTTTGTACCTATTCCTGCAATATTCCTGCAACCTAAATACGGTATGCAAAATAAACTAACAAAAATCTGCATATCGATGCGCTCGGATCACGATATGACAGATAAGTTATCGCATGTGGCAAAAAATATAGAATTATTGAAAAAGGCCCTTGCTGACCTTACAAAATCTTTCGGGAGAAAGAGTTGTCTTACCATGCACGGAGCCTCTAAGTGCAGATGCTTTGCGTTGCCTGCCTGGGCCGTAAGAGAAAACAGCGCCCTGAAGAAATAGATGCATGGTTCACAGGTGAAGTCTCCAAGGCTATTGGCAGAATCCCTGGCTCCAACCTCAATGACCTCGAGATGCGCGTCCATGCCATGTTCATGTTGACGTGCCCTCGGTTGCCACGCGCTGCTTTGACAAGAAACGGTGGCTATGACCAGCATGCTTTTCAAGCGCACTTTAGGTAAAGCATTCACCAATTATAGCTCAAGTGGTTATTGTCTGATTGAAAGAAAGCACTCAATAGCTCTGTATACTCTACAAGGAAAAAAATCTCGATTCCTCACTTTGCTGTGGTGCTGTTATTGGAATGACTTCTTCAAATCCTAAATGAAAGAACCAATATGAAATCATAACGCACACCCTAACAAAGGAAGCTCCGGAATAGCTTTGGCCGTAAACTTTTTTCATAATTCATTGTAAGGAAATGTGGCACTAGTGTTTATGGGAAGTATACAATGCATAGCACTTCCGGGCACCGTGCTTCCGGCAGCATGAAAATGACGGAAAATGCATGGATTTGCTTAAACTTCACTGTTTCCACTCCTCATGCGATTTCAACTTTTAGGGCTGGTTATTATTAGGGTACAAATAGAACATTCTATTTATAGGACCTGAACAGAGACAATACCGATACGATTACTCTGAAACCCGGAATAATGTTTCAATCTCAATGCTGCATTTGCTATTAACATATGCATTTGGCAGCAATTTCTGTAGTCAAAGTTGGAAATGCGAATACATTTTTACGTCTACTATGCCTAGATTTTAGATCGGTTGGAGTTTATTAATGCTTTACGTGTGTATAGAAGTGAATTTGTATTACCCGCAGCCAATAAGTGCTCATTTGATCTTTCGTATATTTTCTCAATTCGCACTACTCCGTTTTTTAATTCAAATCATACACTCCAGCTTTCATTTTTGGTTGCTAAACTAATCGACCTCAATGAAAAACAATCATTGTTTTGTGAATAAGTGCATATGACGTGATGTCGGTTGCCAAGGCTCGTAAAAAATCACACCTAATTTTACACTTACCAAAGATATATGTTAATCGCCGAATGTTTTTCCATCAAGCTGATTCTTGTTGATGTTTTTCCTAATGTGGTAGGATGTTTTTCCTAATGTGGTAGTCAGGTATTCAAGATACCTGACTTTCGAACGGTTACGTTCACCTGAAACTTCAGATTACGTCTGTTGTGTGTTCAAAAGAAGCGAACGCCAATATTGTTTCGTTCTTGATGAAACACCAGCCAATTAAGAAAATACGTGGGCAGTCAGCTTTAGTGATGAAAGGCTAGACTATCACCAGAGAGTCTGTCCATCCTAGCTTGTGGCAGCTCTATGAGTTCGCCAATGTCATAATTACGTTTGACTATGAGATTTGGTGCACGTTAAAGAACCCCAGGTGGTCGAAATTTCCGGAGCCCTCCACTACGGCGTCTCTCATAATCATATGGTGGTTTTGGGACGTTAAACCCTACAAATAAATCAAACAACGTTTGACTATGGTCTACAGGGCTTTACTATGTGAACACAACAATAAAAACAGCATCAAACATAGCCCCCTTCGAAGCCGCCACCCCGAAGACTAGACACATCCGTGTACACGCATTCACACCCACAGTAATTGAGTGAATACAGCGCCCGAATTCGCTCCAATAACTATTGAAGAAATATTTGCTTTTCATCGCTCGCAGTTGTTTAAGTTGTTTAACGCGCAACCAAATATAAATAGACCAGTTTTTTGCATTACTCCCCGATCTCAAAGGCCCTTGATTAGTATCTAACTGATGCGTATCGCTAACACAGATTTACATTTTGTTCTAAAGCACAATAAGTCTAATTATAGGAAGTTTTAGAAAATTTATTTCCGCGAATTTGGCCGAAACACTCAAATAAACCTAAATTCATGGCGGCACACTAACCACGTCCTAAAGTCCAAAAGCAAAGTTCAAACACGAAACATTCACGTTCATTTCTTCTTCCGATGTTTAGTCTCTAATAGCGAAATGATGACTAAAATATTATCGCCTCTCTAAATTGTCTTAATACTTACGCTAGGGTCTCTTTGAAACTTTTTACTGACAGGGGTATATATCAGGATTGCTGCATCGCGCAAAAGTTGAAGAACGCTGATTAACTTAAATGGACAGCGGCGATTCAAAAAACGCAATCAGTGCAGCATCTACAATTTAAGCTGTTTGAGTGAAATCCACTGCAATCATCGGCAATGAAATCAAGAAACCCCCATCTATAGCTTTTTTATACCAATGTAAGGGATTGATCAGCGCTCCGCACTGCTCGCGTTTCTCTCCTTCCCGATGAACATGTGCCAGCTCACTCTCAAATGAAACCGGTTTTTGATATATATCGTGATGTTTGGCAACGTTGGGATTTTTAACATTACTTTATGATGTGATGTCAACCAAAATGCGGATGCCTTCTGCTTTTCTCTCATTTTTCACCTAGCGATGATAATGAGCCAATAGTCAGCGTATTCAGATTATATCCGATCGATTATATCGCAACATGTGGCGGCCTCTTTAATGTCTTGCTAAGTTTGCAAGCGCTGGTTTCAATAGGACTTACTGCCGAGCTGATCCTAGACAACTAATACGTGACATTCGGCTATTACCGCTATATTAACGACTCCAGTTGCTGAGGTGACTTTCCGTAGTGATTATTATATCGCTTAAACTATTGCTCATACAACCCAACCAAGGCGACAAAACGAAGAAGCGCAATGTCGTAGTCTTTCTGTCCCTTATTTGCTTTGTTTTATCTGCCCCGATATGATATAGAAATAGAACAGAAAGTCAGAAGAAGGAGGCGAATACGTTACATTTGGCTATCACCGCAATATTAACCACTCCAGTTGCTGAGATGATTTTGCGTAGTCATTATTATATCCCTTAAACTATTGCTCATACAACCTAACCAAGGCGACAAAACGAACAAGCGCAATGTCGTAGTCTTTCTGTCCCTCGTTTGCTTTGTTTTATCTGCCCTGATATGATATAGAAAAAGGACAGAAGTCGGAAGAAGGTAGGCGCATTATTTAAAAAAAAAGCGTAGTACGGGAAAGTTCGAAGGAACTAACATTTTCAAAAGAGGCATTGACCTGTCACCGAAGCGTCACTTCCTCTGACGAGTAGCGTTCTGCATTTTCTTTTTATGATTTACGCCTTTCTTATTCTTTTAAACTTAGGTAAAGGAAACGAAGTCATATATGTAGCTTTACGAACAGCAAACAAGTGAAAGGAAGCCAGAGGAGTGTTCGAAAATTCAAGCAACGTAGAAAAATCTTACCCGTAAAAGTGCGATCTTTTAACGCCCCTTGGTAGGAGTACCTTCTGGTGCCGGATCCCACGCAAGCTACTTGCGTTGAGCATGTGGTCACTACGTCGCACGGTGACCTTGGCGTCTTCCTCAAATAACGAGCCGCACGAGGCTCTCTGGATCTGTCGCCACCGATCTCCCAAGCAGCGTTCGTTGGCCAGGTTCCATGCCTTGGCTTTAACGTCCTGGCTGTCCTTGAAGACATCCTCAAAGGCCAAGATCCTCGAAACGTGAGATCCATCCTTAGTCTCATGTGCACTTACAACCAGGGACGTCGATACAGGAGCTTTTAGAGCGGGCGAATCTCGTGAGAAGGTGCACTTCTTGTCGGCGAGCTTAGGTTTAACCATGGTGGGCGTAGGTAGCTTCCGTTCGCAGCGCAGCTCACTTAGCCTAGCTGCCACGTTCGACTGCGCGAGAAAGAATTCGCTCTGCCCCACGAGCCCCATGCGTCCGCGCACAAGGTGATGATGGTAGTGATGTCTGAAACATGGCTCATACACGCTCAGAGTAATTGGCCCAGAATTAAAAATATAACTTATAAACACTTTTTAAGTATTCCATTTTAATAGCCAAAAGCAAAACAGCGTTTGTAAAACGAAAAAAGGTACAAAAACTGGTTTTCTACCCGTTCATACAAAAAAAATTAGCCTCGATAGAAAAAATTAGCCTCGATAGAAAAATCTGTTTTATGGCAAATTTTTTCAGCAGGAACAATACTCATGCAAACAGAAAATTCATTCGTTTATTTCCATGAAGGTAAGTAAAAACGGCATCAAAAGCTTTCTTGTGGCTGAAGCCCAAATCCTAAGCACCGGAGTAAAGTATGTTCTCAATCGTGAAGTTCAGGCCCATGTTAGCGAATAGGATAAAAAGAAGTGTTTTTCTTAGTAAACTGCATCGGCTACAGAGCGAAAATTATTGCCTTATTCTTTCTGTTTCTAAACAAAAGTTGCTAGAGGTGATATTGTTACGGGGGGAATAAAGTATACACTGGTGAACAAATGTGTACTGGCGAATATACTGGCGAGCTAATGCGTACGACGCTGCTGCAGTCCGAGCACGTTCCCGTTCAGCACTTCGTCGTCGTCATCCTCAGGCATCTACTTAGCCCGTGACATTACCCGCCGGCGGCAGAAGCACCGTCCCGGTGCGATCAATTCTCGAGGCGTGAGAAGTATGGCTGAAGCCGTGAGACGTGCACTATATCGGTCGGGACTGAAGCTGGTACTGACGTGGTATGGAGTGGAGCTATCTCATAGGTCACGCTGGTGACCTTGCGTATGACGCGGTAGGGGCCAACGTAACGGGACATCAGTTTTTCGCTGAGACCAACACAACGAGATGGTAACCACAGCAAGACGAGTGACCCCGGAGAGTACTGTACGTCGCGGTGCCGGCGATCGTAAGCACTCTTTTGGTTAAGCTGCGAGGCACATAAACGATCCCGGGCGACTTGGCGGGCGATGTCGGCTCGGGCCAGGGCATCACGAGCATAAGCAGTCGATGAGGCGGCGACAGATTGGAGCATGGTGTCCACGGGCAAAGGCGGGTCATAACCGAACAGTAGGTAAAAAGGGGAAAATCCAGCTGTATCATGACGTGAACTGTTGTATGCGAAGGTAACGAAAGGTAAGTGGATGCCCCAATCTTTGTGATCCTTGGAGACGTACATCGCTAACATATTCGTCAAGGTACGGTTGAGGCGTTCCGTGAGGCCGTTGGTTTGCGGATGGTACGCTGTAGTGAACTTGTGGTTGGTAGAGCAGGATCGCAGGAGCTCATCGACTACTTTAGATAGAAAACAGCTGCCGCGGTCGGTGATCAACTGATGAGGAGCACCATGACGCAGAATGATGTCATGAAGAAGGAAATCGGCTACATCAGTAGCGCAGCTGGTGGGGAGGGCGCGTGTAACGGCATACCGCGTTGCGTAGTCGGTAGCAATAGCAATCCACTTATTACCGGTGGTCGACACGGGAAAGGGTCCTAGAAGATCGAGGCCGACTCGAAAAAATGGCTCATCTGGTACTTCAATGGGCTGGAGGGTACCAGCAGGTCTCAGAGCAGGTGTCTTGCGGCGCTGGCAGAGGTCGCATGCCGCAACGTACTGTCGCACAGAACGGTAGAGGCCAGGCCAAAAGAATCGGCGGCGAATGCGGTCATACGTGCGTGACACCCCTAGGTGTCCAGCGGAGGGGGCATCATGCAGCTGGGCCAAAACGTCTGAGCGAAGATGCACAGGAACAACGAGTAAAAGCTCAGCACCATCAGTGCGGGTGTTGTAGCGGTGCAAGATGTCGTTGTGAAGAACGAACAGTTGTAAGGAGTGGTCAGGGTGGGGAGAGTGCAGACCATTGATAATAGCACGCAAAGAGGGGTCGCGGCGTTGTTCAGCAGCTATGTCGGTGAAGTCGGTGATTGAAAGAACGAGGGCCTCTTGCTCATCTTCCTTCGTGTCAGGGGGATCGACTGGGTAACGAGACAAGCAGTCGGCATCCTTGTGAAGTTGTCCGGATTTATAGGATACGGAAAAAGTGTACTCTTGTAAGCGCCGCGCCCAGCGACCAAGGCGTCCCGTAGGGTCCTTGAGTGAAGAGAGCCAGCAAAGCGCATGGTGGTCCGTAATAACTGAGAATGGTCGGCCATACAGGTACGGTCGGAATTTCGCGATAGCCCAGACGAGAGCTAAGCACTCGCGTTCTGTGATGGAATATTTTTGTTCCGAGCGCGACAACAGACGGCTTGCATACGCGACGACGCGGTGCATTCCTTGTTGCCGCTGCGCGAGCACTGCGCCTATGCCGTGGCCACTGGCGTCAGTACGAAGCTCCGTGGCAGCAGATGGGTCGAAGTGTGCTAGGACTGGGGGATTGGTGAGAATGTCAACGAGCGACGAGAAGGCGTTTGCTTGCTGTGGGCCCCAGGTGAATGCGACATCCGTTTTGAGGAGGCAGGTTAGAGGACGGGCTACTTCAGCGAACTTCTCGACAAAACGACGGAAATAGGAGCACAGTCCCAGAAAACTTCGGACGTCCTTGGCTGAGCGGGGTGTGGGGAAGTCGCGAACTGCTCGGACTTTCGCAGGGTCTGGTTGAACGCCCGCAGCGTTAACAAGATGGCCGAGAACGCAGATTTGGCGTTGCCCAAAGCGGCATTTGGACGAGTTAAGTTGCAAGTTGGCACGTCGAAAAACATCAAGCACTGCGGACAGACGGGTAAGATGGTCGTCGAAAGTAGTCGAAAAAACAATAACGTCGTCAAGATAGCAGAGGCAGATGGTCCACTTCATGCCTCGAAGGAGAGAGTCCATCATGCGCTCAAATGTCGCGGGGGCATTGCATAATCCAAAAGGCATCATCTTGAACTGATAAAGTCCATCAGGAGTCACGAAGGCCGTCTTCTCTCTGTCTTTGTCGTCCACAGCGATCTGCCAGTAGCGTGAGCGAAGGTCTATTGAAGAGAAATATTTGGCACCGTGCAAGCAATCGAGTGCATCATCTATGCGCGGTAGGGGATAGACATCTTTCTTGGTAATATGGTTGAGATGGCGGTAATCAACACAGAATCTCCAGCTATTGTCCTTCTTTTTAACAAGTACAACAGGTGAGGACCAGGGACTAGACGAGGGTTCGATTATGTCCTTATCAAGCATTTTATCGACTTCTCGCTGTATAATAGCACGCTCCGAGGCTGACACACGGTAGGGTCGTCGGCGAATGGGTCGAGCGTCACCGGTGTCGATGCGATGGGTTACCACAGATGTCTGGCCCAAATTACGGTCACCGAAGTCAAAGATGTCCTGATAAGAAGCAAGCACACGGCAGAAAGCAGAGACTTGTTCAGAGACGACGCTGCTGCAGTCCGAGCACGTTCCCGTTCAGCACTTCGTCGTCGTCATCCTCAGGCATCTACTTAGCCCGTGACAGTATTAGTGGGCGAATTATTTTGAGCTGAAGTTTTTAACATGCATGTTAATCAAAGTGCCTGTGTGTCTCTGCATTTCCCTGCTATAAATCACCGCATCCAAGGTCCGCAATAGTAACTGTGTTCGCATTCTTTGTAGTGCAAGAAGTGAAGCCATGGATGTGATAAACTTGTACTTAGTCAATAAAATCCTTCACAATATACTCATTTGTATGGCACCAATGATGTGATATGTGTATAAGTTCTGGGAAGTGCTTTTATGTGGAGCATTTTAATTGGAAGGAAGAGGGACATTACTACATCTACTGTATATAACACTAGTCTTTCGTAATTTTCTGTAATGTTATCCCACTGCCTGTACGTCCTTCAACAGTCTACTTCTCTGTTTCTACTGAGTAAGTATATATTTCATTTAGTGTTTGCTTCACTGAGTTTTTTTCATAATGTAATGGTGTACTATGGAAATGACTGGTTATCTAGACAGCTCTCCTCATATTAGAACTGAAAGTATTTATTTTATTTTCATGTAGCTATAGTATGAATTTAAATAACGTTTTCTAGGTGTCTGTACTACTGTTTAGCCATAAATGGGTACTGGTATGCCCTAGTATCAAAGCTAGTGACCTAAGGTTACTTTTATTAGAAGTAACAATGTGCTTATTATTCATCATAATCAGCCTGGCTATGTCTACTGCAGGACAAAGGCCTCTCCCATGTTCCGCCAGTTAACCCGGTCCTCTGCTTGCTGCTGCTAATTTATACCCGCAAACTTCTTAATCTCATCTGCCCACCTAACCTTCTGTCTGCCCCTAACCCGCTTCCCTTCTCTGGGAATCCAGTTAGTTACCCTTAATGACCAGCGGTTATCCTGTCTACGCGCTATATGCCCGGCCCACGTCCATTTCTTCTTCTTTATTTCAACTATGATATCCTTAACCCCCGTTTGTCCCCTAATCCACTCTGCTCTCTTCTTGTCTCTGAAGGTTACACCTACCATTTTTCTTTCCATTGCTCACTGCGTCGTCCTCAATTTCAGCTGAACCCTCTTTGTAAGTCTCCAGGTTTCTGCTCCGTAGCTAAGTTCCGGCAAGATACAGCTGTTATATACCTTCCTCTTGAGGGATAGTGGCAATCTACCTGTCATAATTTGAGAGTGCTTGCCGAATGTGCTCCACCCCATTCTTATTCTTCTAGGTACTTCGATCTCGTGGTTCGGCTCTGCGGTTATTACCTGCCCAAAGTAGACATAGTCTTTAACAACTTCAAGTGCACTATTACCTATCTCGAAGCGCTGCTCCTTTCCGAGGTTGTTGTACATTACTTTCGTTTTCTGCAGATTAATTTTAAGACCCACCTTTCTGCTCTCCTTATCTAACTCCGTAATCATGAGTTGCAATTCGTCCCCCGAGTTACTCAGCAATGCAATGTCATCGGCGAAGCGCAGGTTACTAAGGTATTCTCCATTGACTCTTATCCCTAACTGTTCCCATTCTAGGTTTCTGAAAACCTCCTGTAAGCACGCGGTAAATAGCATTGGGGAGATGGTGTCCCCCTGCCTTACACCCTTCTTGATTGGTATTCTGTTGCTTTCTTTATGAAGCACTATGGTAGCAGTTGATCCGCTGTAGATTTCTTCCAGAATGTTTATATGTACTTCATCTACGCCCTGATTCCGCAGTGTCTGCATGACGGCTGATATTTCTACTGAATCAAACGCCTTCTCGTAATCTATGAAGGCTATGTATAGTGGTTGGTTAAACTCTGAGGATTTCTTTATTACCTGGTTGATAGTATGAATATGGTCAATTGTTGAGTAGCCTGTTCGAAATCCTGCTTGTTCCTTTGGTTCATTGAATTCTAATGTTTTCTTTACTCTGTTAGCAATTACCGTTGTAAATAGCTAGTATACTACAGAGAGCGAGCTGATCGGCCTGTAATTCTTCAAGTCCTTGTCATCTCCTTTATTATGTATTAAGATAATGTTAGCGTTCTTCCAAGACTCTGGTACTCTTCCCGTCAGGAGACACCTCGTAAACAGGGTGGCTAGTTTTTCTAACACAATCTGTCCTCCATCTTTCAGCAGATCTGATGTTACCTGATCCTCACCAGCAGCTTTGCCTTTTTGCATGCTCTCCAAAGCTTTTCTGACTTCTTCTATCATTACTGGTGAGGTGTCATCTGGGTTACTGCTGGTTCTTATAGTATTAAGGTCATGGTTGTCTTCGCTACTGTACAGATCTCTGTAAAACTCTTCCGCTATTTTAACTATCCTATCCATATTGGTAGTTATTAGATGCGGAAGCATCTTATACTCGCGCCTTGTAGTGCGCCGTCCGCACCGCTTCTCGAACATTCGACAGCTGACGCGCGCGCATGCGCCGTCGCGCCGTCGCCCACCATCTGTGCCGCGCGCGCTTCTCTTTCGAGAACATTCGACAGCTGACAGCGCATGCGCCGTCGCGCCGTCGCCCTCTGTGCCGCGCGCGCGCTTCTCCTTCGAAAACATTCGACAGCTGACAGCGCATGCGCCGTCGCGCTGTATATATACTCAAGATCGGCGCTCGCTCGCTCAGTTGCCGCTCGTCCGTTGGTTTGTACGGCGCGTCGACGTCCGAAGTCTCCGTGAAATGAATGCCAACGAATCCACAAACACAATGATCGACGTCCCTTCGACCAGCGCCGCCCTTCCGCATACGTGTGTACGTGTTCACTCATTTAACACCCCCTCCTACAACCACGTTAACCAATTTAGCCATCGACCCAAGTAAGTCGCAATTTAACACCCCATTTCACAACCACGTTAACCAATTTAGCCATCGACCCAAGTAAGTCGCACTTTAACACCCCGTTAACCAATTATATGCTCCGCATCCTCCTCAGTGTTCCCCCGAGGGAAGCTGCGGGCAATTTTTTTTGCCTTCTTTGTCCCTTAGTGCATACATCCGACTTTTGCCTATTCCAAGTTTCCTTTTCACTGCTTTGACGCTTCCTCTGTTTTTCAGAGTGTGTTCAATTCTCTCCATGTTATACCTTCTTACATCGCATACCTTACGTCTATTAATCAACTTTGAAAGCTCTGCCAGTTCTATTTTGTCTGTGGTACTTGACACTTTCATATTTTGACGCTTCTTAATTAGGTTTCTCGTTTCCTGGGAAAGCTTGCCAGTGTCCTGTCTAACAACCCTGCTTCAAACTTCCACTGCACACTCCGTATTAATACTCGTCAGATTATCATTCATTGTATCTACGCTAAGGTTGGTTTCCTCACTTAGAGCCGAGTACCTGTTCTGCAGCGACACTCTGAATTCCTGTACTTTCCCCCTCAGTGCTAGCTCATTGATTGGCTTCTTGCGTATCAGTTTCTGTCGTTCTTTCTTCAAGTCTAGGCAAATTCGAGACCGTACCATTCTATGGTCACTGCATCGTACTTTGCCAACCACTTCCACATCCTGCACGATTCCTGGGTGTACACTCATTATAAAGTCTATTTCGTTGTTATTTTCGCCATTAGGGCTCCTCCATGTCCACTTGCGGTTTTCTTGTTTTCGGTAGAAGGTATTCAAAATCCGTAAATTATTGCGTTCTGCGAATTCTACTAGTAGCTCTCCTCTGGCGTTTCTAGTACCGATGCCATAATCTCCTACTGCCTGGTCTCCAGCCTGCTTCTTCCCTACCTTTGCAATAAAGTCGCCCATCACTATAGTATACTGTGTTTTTACCTTATTCATTGCCGATTCCACGTCTTCATAGAAGCTTTCAACTGAAGCGTCATCATGGCTGGATGTAGGCGCGTAAGCCTGTACCACCTTCATCTTGTATCTTTTATTCTGTTTAATTACGATACCTACCACCCTTTCATTAATGCCATAGTATTCCTCTATGTTTCCAGCTATGTTTCTGTGAATTAGGAACCCCACTCCCAGTTCTCTTCTGTCTGCCAAGCCCCGATAGCAAAGGACGTGCCCATTCTGTAGCACCGTATAGGCCTCATCTGTCCTCCTAACCTCACTGAGCCCTATTATATCCCATTTAACACCCCCTAGCTCCTCGAATAGTACAGCTAGACTTGCCTCACTAGATGAGGTTCTAGAGTTAAACATTGCAAAGTTCAGGTTCCAATGGCGGCCTGTCCGGATCCAGAGATTCTTAGCACCCTCTCCTGCGTTGCAGATCTGACCGCCGCTGTGGTCAGTTGCTTCGCAGCTGCTGGGGACTGAGTGCCGTGAGTTATTTGACGTAAGCATGTGGGAGGTAGTGGCCAGATACTGCACCAGGGTGGCCAATCCTTCTCTGGTGAGGGAGTGCGTTCCCGGCGGTGGTTACCGGTGAGGCTGCACCCCAGGCCTCTTAATGCAGTTCCATCAACACGCGGATTTTATTTTATTTTTTATTTTTTTATCCGGTTGGGAAGTGCGCGGCCCTGGGATTTGAGCCACGGACCTCTTGCATGCGAGGCGGATGCTCTAACCACTACGCCATCGCCGCAGTCCCGTGCTTATTATTATTAATACTATACTCAGATAAGCTGTGAAAACTCTCAGGAAATGTATTTGGATTTTTCAAACTGTGCGAAGGTAAATGCTCTTTTGTTGTTTTATCGTGGTCACTGTTTCGTGCAAATGAAACATAATTACATTATAGTTGCGAAGGATTATGTGTGATTCTACACATATGTGCTGAGCAACATTGCAGGTAAGGTCAGCAGCAAGACACACTTGCAGGGCACTCGAGCATCACCTCACATACGTAGTGTACAGTCTTTGCTCATCAGTGAACTGAAATTTTTTTTCAAGCAGACTAACAGACAGTTGTATGGGAACTGCGCTGATCTTCGAACTTTAGAGTCTTTTCGAGGACTGTTTTTTAAAACGAACTGGGGCCTACAACTGTCAATAGAAACATTGTTTGCACCGAAGAGCTTAGCACTTTAGAATTGTAATACTCATGTATTGTCTAGAGTTTTCTAGCGCAGTGCCAATAAAGCCCAGGTGTTCCAACATGACTTGTCACTGTGTTGTGAATGAGCCGAGCTATGCAAATAAACAATAATATGCAGACATGTATCAAAAGTTGAGATTCAAAGCCCGTTTTCTTAGCATGAGATTGTCAGAGGCTTTGTTCTTGTGTTTCTTATAAAAACTGCTTTTCACTGGGCAGCAGCGGGAACTTCGCATAAAGCTTTCCCAAGATGGTTCAAGAAACGCTGATTTCAAATATAACAGTGCGGGGTACTTCTCTCGTAAGCTACGCTCTGGAGGCTGATATACTCAAAATAAGTTCTAGAATTGTTGTTTTATAGAAATTCATTTAATAATTACACTTCAGTGTATCCATGTATACATACAAGCATGTATGTGTGTTTGTATATGTAGGTGTTTGTGTGTCTTTTAAATGAAAAGCTGGTTATCATTTAGAGTAACTTGGTAAATGATTTGGCTAATTTCTCTCTAAATCTCTTTCTTCGTGGCCATTATATTTTTCCATTTGTTTTCTACTGCATAAAATAAATGTAACCTTTCACAAATATATGCCTTTGAAGAAGTTGTTTCATTTTATAACATAGAGTCATGAGAAAGAAAATGGGTAAAATGGAACCAACCAGGTAAGATTAGTTCATAGCATAGCGCCTCTACATAGCATTAATTGCACACATTGCGTTGGTCGAATATGTCCATTTCGACTAACAAACTTCAATCAGAATGAACTAGCTATCACCCGTGAATGTATATGTGTGTGATAGATTTACGCTTATTGTAATACCTGTTGGCAATCACTATTAAAGGCACAAACAGAGTCAAGCGGAATACACGGATTTTGCCCATGCACCTATCATATGTACTGAAACTGTTAATAAAAAATAAATGTTTGCTGGGCCAGAAAATTGTCTTTAATATCTACCTCTTCAATTTTAGGCTTTTGCGGAGACTAAACGATAGTTTCTCTCTCTTTTTTTCACCACTCTGAGACTCGTATACACGTCGCTTGCTTTATATTTGCTCACGCAAACACCACTGAACGAAATAACTGAACCGTGTTTTGTGAAAACCATTAGCATTGAAACACCTCCCGGCGAGTCTCCCTCTTTTTACGTAGATGCATATCTAAGCATAAGCGTATGCATGCTCTCGCATACCGGCTTTCAAAATTCTGCAATGCATGGAACCTGCGAAATCGCACTCACATTTTCATTTGGTTACTGCTGTTCTATATTTCTGCAGAATTCACCCGCAGGCACAAAAGCCACTCCTTTATCCTGTGATAAGATTAATGTAAGAAAAGCAATCATACACTTTGCTACAAAACACCCTTACGGTCACCACTATACCGTGTTTGATAATGCCGTATTAGTTGAATAGCAGCGCAGCTTCATTAAAATGTAAAATAACTTGTTGCGTTAAACAGGAAAAGATATTTGGGGTGCATCTTCAAATATTACGTGCATTCATTTTGGCGCCGTTTCATTGATATGGTGCACCTGGAGTGTTGTTAATCTGTACTTTGCGAGATGGCGTTTGGATTATTGCTTAAGGCCACCCAGCAATTACATTTTTGACCTACAGTCATTGATGAAACGCAAGCGCTTAGCTTTGCGAATGACACCCAGACGTTTATTACAATGCGGCAGCGCGTAAGCGCCAGAGCAGACGCCCGCGAAACTGGAAGCTGAGATGCAGCAAATCATTGACTATCATCGCAAACTCTCTATGCTAGACGATTTTTGTGCTACCTTGCTATCATCGCCACACACTTCTTTCTTTCCTTGTCATTTCATCAGCTTTTGTGTGTCCTCCTCGCCCTCTTAAATGCCAAGTAAGTTAAATTTGTAGCATTGCTTTCGTAATTCCTCGAGATAAGAGAATTCTTGGCTAAGAACAATGCGTAGCCAAGAAAAAGCTTTGTGAATATGGCCCCAGTTTTTTTTTCTACAAATACATGTTTTGTTTTACCTTCCTTTTGCAAGCATAGTTTCTCTACTTTCAGGTCAAAATACAATGTAGTATTTAAAGAAAAAGCACAGAGTAGCTCTAAAGACTAAAAAGGGGGAATTATCTAGAGTCCCCGGGAAATAGTGACCAGACTACCAGCCATAGAGCTTCACGTGAGAGTTCACATGAGCCAAATGCTCAAAATAACTCTGATACGCGAGCTCTCTTGATGGAATAAATGACTTGAAAGGGCCCTTAACCACCTAGTTGTCAAAACTCAGTGTTGGGGAAATCGTGCATGAGTGTATGACGAACACGGAGTCGTCATACTTTTTCAAAACAGTGCCGTATTAGCGCAGAGTCACGCTTTTGGTTATCGAAACTGCTACAGTCGCTTATTTCGCTCTCTGCTGTGCTACGCTGCATGGCAGTACTGAAGTATTTCAATTCGGCCTTCTCGGGCACGTGCCCGCACTGTACGGAGGAGTTTTGTGACACCTATCACATGGTGCGGGCATGCCCTTCAAATTCTACCTACCCACCCCACGCGAGAGGACTGGGAAGTTGTCCTGCTCAGCTTTTCTGACCTCCAAGCCATCCAGGCATTCGTGGCAAGATCCCGAGCCGCCGCGGCAGCTGCAGGGACTAGGGATCCCTTTTAGTGTTTGTGAAAGGCAACCATTGCAGACTCGCATTGCCCATACCTTTCACTGTAAGTTTATCAATGTTTTTCACCACTATGGTATCCTCTCCCAAAGCCACTTTGCCCTTTCGCTGAGTGCCACTCCCATGCCCCTCGTATTCTCGCGTGCCAGACATCATCACGGACGCGCTTCTATAAACACCGTTTACTTCAGGTTTCCTTGACTCATCTGTCGACTCTGGCCGTTGTGTTGTGGCTGTGTGCTTGTTGACGAATCACGGCCGCCGTGCCTATAAGAATCGCACCAGTATAGACCGCGCGTTGCGCGCATGCCCCTTCAAAGAATCGCCAACACGATGGACCCGTACGGGGACACGCCATGCCAGAGCATCCCCTCAGCTGATTCGTGAGTTACGCACACGCGCGTGGGCAACACGACGAACCACAAAAAGCGTGGACAGCTGCTTGCAGACTGACCGGAAACCACAGACTTTTGCGCAACTAATCACAGCATATTTAGACCAGCGTGTCAAATATATTGAACGGCTCATCACGCTGTAGCCTGAAAGGCCCGGAAAGGAGGTTTTATTTGGAATTTGTGATGCGCCGGCGGCTCGTAGCACTGCAAACTTTAGAATCATTGATCACGACGGCATTTTGCAAAGGATGTGCGTGTTTATTTGCAACGTCTGAAAACATATCGAAGGTGCTTTACAAGCACTTTAAAAGACATAACGTTGCCAGAGAGCTGAGCTTTCATTTGTGTTTAAAATACATTTTTTGCTTAAAAGCTACTTTTGGCAACTTCTTGAGCTTGGAGACCACGCTTTTGATACTTCTTATGGCCAGGTCCACATGAAATTTTTCTGCTATATCACTTAAGATCTGAAGACTACAATTATTTTTCTAATGTTTTTATGTGTCTCTTATTATTATTATTATTATTATTATTAACTGAGAGTAAGCATGAATTTTGAGATGAGCATTGCAAGCCTGCTCACACTACAATTTTTGTGTTCATTTAAATGTCCTATAAACATGTTGTTGTTCGTTATTTATATTTCACAGTAAATATGGAGCAATATGGGCTATTATTGGCTCGTATTCATAAAACTTTATTAGCACAAAAATTGTGCCCAAAAAGAGCCACATCTTGAAGAGTATCATGGTACAAAACAATAACTGTGCAACTCACTATAAAACTGATTACATACCTAAAATAAGCATAAAACATAAGTAAAGGAGACTTTCACTGCCCTAGACTAGGGAGCAAAGAAATTTGTGACATCCCGCCTTGAAGGGGAACTCCAGTGCATTTTTGACCATACTGAGATAATGTTGCTTTAAAATAGTATTGAGTGTCCTGTAAAAGCTAGGGTGGTTCAATTTAACCATGAACTCGTCCAAAATTCTAATAAAGCAATAAATGGTGAGTGAAAACAGAAACCAAAACTGGGAGCTGCTCCGTCGTCTCTGGTGGGTATCGGATCACATCGCAAAAATTTGTTGCCGATGACGTCATGAGATCCGCTACACCCCGCCACTGCTGGCCAGCTGGCCAGGGTGTAAACATAGCGCAAACAACAAGTTGGCGAAATCATCCGACGTGGAATCAAGCTTTGACAGCTCGTCTGCATTTGATTTCCTCGTTGCTCAATATTGTAGAACCCAACGTCAACAACGACTAACACGATGTATGCACCTGACAAAACTCAACTGTTTTCGCGTTGTTGTCGCCTCGTAGAAGAAAGCGCACGCTGCATCCGTCAGCTGAGAAAGGCGGGGTCTTTTTTTTAGAGTAGCCCCTAATTGATTGATAAGTTGTGTTCAACATCCCGAAACCACCTTATGATTATGAGAAATGCCGTAGTGGTGGGCTCCGTAAATTCCAACTACCTGGGGTTCTTTAACATGCACCCAAATCTGAGCACACGGGCCTACATAATTTTCGACTCAATCGAAAATGCAGCCGTCGAAGCCGGGATTTATTCCCACGACTTGCGGGTCAGCAGCCTAGTATCCTAGCGATTAGACTACCGAGGCGGGGCAAGAGTCGTCCCTTAGGTCACATCATACACAGTGTGGCCCACGTTTACTACTGTAATTTCAAAATAAGCAACCAATTTAAAACTTGTTTTCGAAACATCTGAATGACTTACGGCTCTAAAACTTGGCACATATCACCACAGTACCAACGCTAACACATATTCAAAGATTTATTGAAATCGGTGAATATCGAAAAGACGCCGGAGCTCTCCTTTGACTTGCGGCAGTTTGGCAGCAGTTGAAAGTCAAGTTCTCGTGAAAACACTGGCACAAAAACTTGTGCAAACACCACAGAGAACTCAACTTTGAGCGCAAACAACACCACACGGTACACACAAGCCAGGGCAAAAGGCGCTCACATTGTCCGCATACAAAATGGACTGATTAGCCGTTCAGGTGGCTTGGAGTAGGTAGGAAACTGTGGATAGATATGAGGTCAGTGCGTTATCGCATTTCTTTGATTTACTTACTTCATGTGAAAGCACTAAGTTCACTGGCAATGAACGGAAAAACTGTGAACAATTTAAAATCGCTCACGTCTTACGTACTTATGGGCGTCGCTGTGCCTTTCTCGTTTTGTCCTGCATGGCTTGAAGAAAATGTACAGGCTTCGTTGGCAATAAAAAATAGTGTACGAGTAGCAGTGCTCATTTCACAGCTGCCCACCACGACACACGACATTAACGAACACACGTCGTATTTCTCTTCGAAACAATAGATAACAGGTAGAGACAGGTGGTTAAGCTAGTATGATAACATAATCAATAAAAAGTGTAGTTTGCGCCATTTATAGAGAGAAATAAAACGCAAGCACTGAATATTATCAGCGATATACTTTTCTTTACCAATACACCTTAAATCACTCGTTACACGCAGACCCTTCATGACGCTCACCCTCAAAATGAAATTCTGACGTGTCTAAAAACTGAATAAATTATGAAGCACGCCATACAGGGGGACTACGGGTTCATTTCGACTACCTGTGGTTTTTCAATACGCACCTAAATTTACGTGCCCCAGCATTTTTTTTTCAATCGCACCCATCGATGTAGTTGTCTTGCGCATCCGTGGTGGTCTAGTGGCTAAGGCACTCGGCTGCTGACCCGCAGGTCGCTGGATCGAACCCCAACTGCGACGACTGCATTTCCGATGAAGCCGGAAATGCTATAGGCCCGTGTGCTCAGATACGGGTGCACGTAAAGAACCCCAGAAGTTCGAAATTCCCGGAACACTCTGCTATGGCTTCTCTCATATTCATATAATGGTTTTGGAACGTTAAACCTCACAAACCAATCGAAGTAGCCACCATGGCCAGCATTCAAATTTTTTTCTTTGTGCATAATGAGGCGATACAACAGTAGCTGTTACACCAAAGTATTTGTGGCTGTTACAGTCACGCTGACGTTGCTGCACTGTTGAAATGCTGACTGAATGGCGGGGCGACGTGTTCGCAAGCGGTTTTCGTTTGACAACAGCCTAAAATATACACGCCTCTCAAACGCCGTGCGCGTTATTGTGGTCATTCGTATCGATGTTGCTATCACGCACTCCGATATGTCTTCATGCCATTACCGCCGTAGAAAGTGCTGTGAACGAAATCATTTCACCAAGAAGCTTTGACTATCCTGCATAGCGCCCCTGAAACCAACCGTTCTAACCGCGCGGCAATTTAGGCATGCTAGCCAAACAATGGGAACCATGTTATTTCCTTGCTATAAGCGAGAGAACGGAAAAATGAAAGAGAAACGACGAGCAATAAAGAAATTCAGTGAACGACAGAGATTCAATTAGGCAGAAAGAGAAAGAAAAACATGATATTATAGCAAGGAGGTCGCAGACAAAAGAGACGGCGATGTTGAGAAACCGAGCATTCTACAGAGCAAAACAAGCAAATACCGCGTCCAATACAAAGCCTAAACGTAGTGTGAAAAGAAAAAGATGAGTGGGGATGTAAAGTTGACACCAAAGAAATGAAGGCACGGAAGGCAACCAGCACCGCAGTTACCATAGTCTGCGCACCAGTTGCGTGTAGCTCCCCCAATTTCCTATTGAAATTCCCTTTGAATCCTATAGACGCACGCGTAGACACTGAAGCACTAACACATATTAGGTATAGGTGAACACCAGCTTCACATCAGTGCACTCTTAGGAAAATATACTACGTCCCGGTGTAAGTCCCTTCTTTATCAGACACAAATTTTTACTACCGTGCATTTTACCCTACGCCTAAAAGAAGCGCCGTGAAACAATAAAAACGAGGACACTACACTTCTTCACTGCACCACGCGCACGTATATTGGCGCTGAAGTTAGTAGCTCCTTTAAAAGTAGGTTGGAAAAAACGTTCGAAGAGTAAGCAAAAACATCAAAGACGCACGATGAAAACAGAAGGCCTTCTGATATTTGTTCAGGAAGAGGGTTCACTCACAATTCAGAAAAAAAAAACTAGGGGAGAATTTGCGGAACGCCACCACGTTCCCGCCCCGACTCGGGCGTCGCCTAGAGTAGCGACTGCTAGAGTGTCCCTCGTAGTTACCCTTGTGGCTTAAACTCTTCAGGACCATTTAACAAACTTCTTGACGGACAGACTGACTCGTCACCAAGCATACGGCTGGCCGTGTAAGCGTTATAAAAACAAAGAGCATTTATTTAAGCGTCAGGGTGGCGGAAAAGATGTATTGAATAGCACTCGAGCTCTGTGTAACCACAGAAAGGGTAAAGACGAAATAAGCGATGGAACACTTTACGATAATTCGAAAGTATGTGTATTGCGGTTTGGAGCGAGTGCGAGTTGCTTTAGTAGGAACAGCCATAAAGTGCTATTAGGTCACTGGCCTACATGAACCCTTGTTTTTAAAGATAGCATTGGAAAGGTAAAAATTTCGGCAATGGAAATAAGTAAAAGATGACAAGAGGTTGGGACGTTAAAAAGTAGGTAGCCAGAAGAAAAGCCGCAGGTACACTAACACTATTCTGCGCTAAAGCTATGAAAGCGGGGCTGTAAATTTACGAGGTTCCTTTATGAAATGATAATTTCAGTTTGTTTGTACAAAATTGTTTTCTAAAGTAATGGTAATAATTGTATTAATATAATGATAGTATCAAAGTTTTCAGCTTCGTGATTTGCAGGTCACCGCCACGTCGCAAACGGGACGCTCTTTTTTCCACCCACCAACTGTCATCGAAAAATCCACATGGTCTCTTCCGCACTGGCCTAAGACCACTCGAACGCGAAACCCACCTTGTTTGCGTCTTCTCTATGGACTAAATTCATCGCCTGGCCGTCCAATGATCGACTTACTATATTTCGCATCTCCGCCATGCTAGTTACACTTCCAGTTTTATTCGAAGAAAGATTTACACTTATACTGTATTTAGGAATGTCCTCAGGGATGTCGCATTCATCTTTCACGCTTTTCGACGACCGACGACGAGCGAAACGGGGGAAATTACCCAACGCCAGACTAAAAAAACTTATTACCTCTTCCTACATAAGGCTGCCCGAAAAATATCGGAAAGTAACCTACAAGTATGGTTATTGCCCTACGGCTGGCAAGCCTACCTGTATGTATGTCGAGAAAACCCACTCACCTGCGGAAAGTCTTATGGAAGAGGAAGGGCCTCTGTTATAGCCTGTTGCGCACATGAATCAGAAGGGGGGAATCACAACGCTGAGTTTTGAGGCACAAACCAAGGGCACAATAGAGAAAACAGATAGGCATAATATTCAGCTTCGCCCACTTAAACGGCCCTGGGGTATTCTTCTAACTGGCCCGTTATTCTGCATCTAAACGTAGATTTTGCGTTAAAAAAACTCATACCTACTACCACAATTTGTTTTGACACTTCAGCTAAATGACAGCATATGACATTGGTAGAAACGTAATGGTACACCAGAATATGCTGTTTCGAAATGTAATGGCTAGAATATACAGGCATCCCCGAATGTAAGCAGTAAAGCTAGCGATTCCCGAACCGCGGCATCAGGCACAAGCGGCGGCAGCAGAGTCAGTGCACAACGAACGTATACGATCGCCATGAAATATACTCTGTGACCACTGCATCGTCACCAGGGAGATTTCTGCTGTTGGACCTGTCGAAGGCAAAAGCCTCAAGCGTTTATTCCTGCACAAGGGGTAACCGTCAATTATTTTACTACAAAACTGTCAAAGTCTAACCACAGTAACAAGAATTGCAAAGGAAACCATTATTAACCTACAAACATGCTCATAAAAACAAATGTATAGTATGGCACCACTGTTTGGTATTCATATAACATTGGCGAAATAAAGCGGATTCATTTAGTAAAAAAAAGCAGTTCGTACACCACCACTATGATTGTAATTTATCTCTTTGTCCCACTGAACGAGCTTTGGTCGAACCTCACTGTCTCTACGACGCGACCTTAAATCTCTAAAAAGATTTTTACTATCTCCTTAATTCACTGGGATCTTCCTCGAAAACAACTATCTAAGACTTGCCATACTAGCATCCATCGCAAAGATAATACTTGACCTATCTCGGTTTTAATCGCTGATTGAATTTTTAAATACACCTTTCCACAAACAAAGATGCGTGGAGCTTTATAGCCACTCATGCTCTCTTATTACCCAGGGAAAACTATTCCTTGTAATTTTGTGCGTTTTATCTCGTTTTATGATGGTTGCTACTTTACATGTCTTTGAATAACAGTCATAAATACCGACTATATTTTATTTTGGTTTTGCACCTATTCCTGCAATATTCCTGCAACTTAAAAACTTAAATACAGTATGCGAAAATAAACTAATAAAAATCTGAATATCGATGCGTTCGGATCACGAAATGACAGATAGGTTATCGCATGAGGTAAAAAAATATAGAATTATTTAAAGAGGCCCTTGCTGACCTTAGAAGATCTTTCGGGCGAAAGAGTTGTCTTACCACGCACGGAGCCTCTAAGTGCAGATGCTTTGCGTTGCCTGCCTGGGCCAAGAGACAAAACAGCGCCCCGAAGAAATAGATGCATGGTTCACAGGCGAAGTCTCCAAGGCTGTTGGCAGAATCCCTGGCTCTAACCCCAACCACCTCGAGATGCGTGGCCATGCCGCGTTCCTGTTGACGTGCCCTCGGTTGCCTCGCGCTGCTTTGACAAAAAACGATGGCTATGACCAGCATGCTTTTCAAGCGCACTTTAGGCAAAGCATTCACCCATTTACACTCAAGGGGTTATTGTCTGATTGAAAAAAAAAAACTCCTTCTGGTTCTAAGAAAGCAGTCAATATCTCTGTATATTCTACACGGAAAAAAATCTCGATTCCTCGCTCTGCTATGGTGCTGTTATTGGAATGACCTCTTCAAATTCTAAATGAAAGAACCAATATAAAATCATAACGCACACCTTAATAAAGGAAGCTCCGGAATAGCTTTGGCCGTAAACTTTTTTCATAATTCACTGTAAGGAAATGTGGCGCTAGTGTCTATGGAAAGTATACAACGCATAGTACTTCCGGCCATCGTGCTTCCAGCAGCATGAAAATGACGGAAAATGCATGGATTTGCTTAAAATTCACTGTTCCCACTTCTCGTGCGATTTCAACTTTTAGGGCTGGTTATTATTAAGGTACAAATAAAACATTCCATTTATAGGACCTGGACAGAGACAGTAACGATAGGATTATTCGAAAACCCGGAATAATATTTTAGTCTCAATGCTGCATTTGCTAGTGACACATACTTTTTGCAGTGATTTCTGTAGTCGAAGTTGGGAATGCGAATACCTTTTTACGTCTACTATGCCTAGATTTGAGATCGGTTGGAGTTTATTATTGTTTTACGTGTGTATAGAAGTGAATTTATATTACCCATAGCCAATAAGTGCTCATTTGATCTTTCGTATATTTTCTCGTTTCGCACTACTCAGTTTTTAATTCAAACCATGCACTCCAGCTTTCATTTTTGGTTGTCATAGTAATCGACCTCAATGAAAAACAATAAGTGTTTTGTGAATAAGTGCATATGACGTGATGTCGGTTGCCAAGGCTCGTAAAAAATCAAACCTAATTTTAAACTTACCAAAGTTATATGTTAATCACCGAATTTTTTTCCACCAACCTCATTCTTGGTGATGTTTTTCCTAATGTGGTAGGTATTCAAGATACTTGACTTTCCGGCGGTTACCTTGAACTGAAACTTCTGATTACGTCCGTTGTGTGTTTAAAAGAAGCGAACACCAATATTGTTTCGTTCTTGATGATAAACCAGCCAAATAAGAAAATACGTGGGCAGCTAGCATTAGTGATTAAAGGCTAGACTATCACCAGAAAGTCTGTACAACCTAGCTTGTGGCAGCTCTATGAGTTCGCCAATGTCACAATTACGTTTGACTATGGTTTACAAGGCTTTACTATGTGAACAGAACAATAAAAACAGCATCGAGCATAGCCCCCTTCGAAGCCGCCACCCCGAATTCGGACTAGACAAATCCGTGTACACCCATTTACACCCACAGTAATTGAGTGAACACAGCGCCCGAATTCGCTCCAATAAATATTCAAGAAATATTTGCTTTTAATCGCTTGCAGTTGTTTAAGTTGTTTAACGCGCACCCAAATATAGGTAGAGCAGTGTTTTTGCATTACTCCCTGATCTCAAAGGCCCTTGATTAGTAATTAACTGATGCGTATCGCTTACACAGATTTACATTCTGTTCTAAAGCACAATAAGTCTAATTATACGAAGTTTTTGAAAATAAATTTTTGCGAATTCGGCCGAAACATTCAAATAAACCTAAATTCATGGCGTCACACTAACAACGTCCTAAAGCTCCAAAGCAAAGTTCAAACACGAAACATTCACGTTCATTTCTTCTTCCGATATTTAGGCTCTAATGGCAAAATGATGACTAAAATAGTATCGCCTTTCAAAATTGTTTTAAAATTTATCGTTAGGGTCTCTTTGAAACTTTCTACTGACAGAGGTAGATATCAGAACTGCTGCATCGCGCAGAAGTTGAAGAACGGTGAATAACTGAAATGTACAGTGGCGATTCGAAGAAACGCATGCAGTGCAGCATCTACAATTTAAGCTGTTTTAGTGAAATCCACTGCAATCATCGGCAATGCAATCAAGAACCCTCATCTATAGCTTTTTTACACCAATGTAAGGGACTGATCAGCGCTCCACACTGCTCGCGTTTCTTCCCTTCCCCATGAAAATGTGCCAGCTCACTCTCAAATGAAACCGGTTTTTGATATATATCGTGATGTTTGGCAACGTTGGCATTTTTAACATTGCTTTATGATGTGATGCCAACCAAAATGCGGATGCCTTCTGCTTTTCTCTCATTTTTTCCTAGTGATGATAATGAGCCAATAGTCAGCGTATCCAGATTTTATCCGATCGATTATATCGCAACATGTTGCGGCCTCTTTGATGTCTTGCTAAGTTTGCAAGCGCTTGTTTCAATAGGACTTACTGCCGAGCTGATCCTAGACAACTAATACGTGACATTTGGCTATCACCACAATAGTAACCACTCCAGTTGCTGAGGTGATTTTCCGTAGTCATTATTAAATCGCTTAAACTATGGCTCGTACAACCCAACCAAGGCGACAAAACGAACAAGCGCAATGTCGTAGTCTTTCTGTCCCTTATTTGCTTTGTTTTATCTGCCCTGATATGATATAGAAAAAGGACAGAAAGTCAGGAGAAGGTAGGCGCAATAATTGAAAAAAAAGCGTAGTACGGGAAAGTTCGATGGAAGTAAATTTTTAAAAGAGGCATTGACCTGTCACCGAAGCGTCAGTTCCTGTACATGTAGCGTTCTGCAATTTGTCTTTATGATTTACGCCTTTCTTATTCTTTTAAACTTAGTTAAAGGAAACGAAGTAATAAATGTAGCTTTACGAACAGCACACAAGTGAAAGGAAGCCCGAGGAGTGTTAGAAAATTCAAGCAACGTAGAAAAATCGTACCCGCAAGTGTGCGATCTTCCAACGCCCCTTGGTAGGAGTACCTTCTGGTGCCGGATCCTACGCAAGCTACTTGCATTGAGCATGTGGTCACTACGTCGCACGGTAACATTTGCGTCTTCATCAAATAACGGGTCGCACGAGGCTCTCTGGATCTGTCGCCATCGATTACCCAAGCAGCGTACGTTGGCCAGGTTCCATGGCTTGGCTATAACGTCCTGGTTGTCCATGAAGACATCCTCGAAGGCCAAGATCCTCGAAACGTGAGATCCATCATCAGTCTCATGTGCACTTGCAACCAGGGACGGCAATAGAGGAGCTTTTAGAGCGGGCGAATCTCGCGAGAAGGTGCACTCCTTGTCGCCTCGCTTGCGTTTAACCATGGTGGGAGCAGGTTGCTTCCGTTCGCAGCGCAGCTCACTTAGCCTAGCTGCCACGTTCGACTGCGCGAGGAAGGATTCGCTATGCTCCACGAGCCCCATGCGTCCGAGCACAAGGTGATGATGATAGTGATGCCTTAAACATGGCTCATACACGCTCGGCAATCGGCCGAGATTTGAATATATAACTTATGGACACTTTTTGAGCATTTAAATTTAATAGACAAAAGCAAAACAGCGTTCGTAAAGCGAAAAAAAGTACAGTAATTGTTTTTTATCCATTCATATCAACCAGTATACTGGTTATCTTTAACAAAAATTAGCCTCGACATGAAAATCTGTTTTATGGTAAATTCTTTCAGCAGGAACAATGATCATGCCATTAGAAACTTCATTCGTTTATTTCCATGAAGGTAAGTAGAAACGGCATCAAAAGCTTTCTTGTGGCTGAAGCCCAAATCCTAGGCACCGATAGAATGTTCTCAATCGTGAAGTTCAGGCCCAAGTTAGCGAATAGGATAAAAAGAAGTGTTTTTCTTAGTAATCTGTATCAGCTACAGAGCAAACATTATTGCCCTATTCTTTCTGTTTCTAAACAAAAGTTGCTAGAGGTGATATCGCCAGACCAGCCTTTTGTGAATGTATATTTTAAAAGGGCCACACAACTTCCCAATTTAGTTACTATGATTTCCAATTGTCTAGTAAGACGCTATTGTATTTTCTACGGAAACTTAAAAGTGACTAAATTTTCTATGACGTTATTGATTATATGGCATCCTCATGCAGGGTAATGGAGCTCAGCAAATAATAAATAAAATGAGCGAAAAAACTGACACTTGAAGCACTTCTCTTGTTTTTTGGTATGTTTAAGAAAGAGAGTTGTTCTGTGAGCAATAAAATGCTCTTTCGCTTAAGAACAATTGTACCCATACAACAATATACTCGGTAACCTTGACGCTGCGAAGTCCACTAATGAATATGGTGTGCTCTGCGCTTTTATATGCCTTAGCAATATCTAAGGTCACACAGAGCAGCGTATTGGTTTTTGTGACGAGCAAGCCTAATTATACTTTCTAAGTTAAAGAGAGCACACCATATTGAACAGCCCGATGTGAATCCGATTTGAGATTTGCTTAAACTATTATTTATTTCAATCAATTTTTCAAGATGTTTATTTAATAATCGCTTTATTAGTTTCACAAGATTTGAAGTAAGGAAATAGGCCAAATGTTATCTATGGCATAACCAGCGCCCAGTCTTTTAGTAGTGGCACAATTATGACCACTTTCCAATCTGGATGGAGCTATGCATTTACTATAAAAATTTATGCGGGTAAAACATCCATGGGGAATAAATAAAACATAATTATTATGATGACAGAGGCTCACCACGAGGCCACCCGATGCCCCGTATTGTGGCGCTACTGTTTGATACACTTATCAAATTGGTGACATACAGCGAGTTGAATCCCTGCAGAAAAAAGCCATTTGAGTAGACACTATGATTCTAATATCTCGGCCGGCACACGCATCTTTTTTTCCTTTTACGATCGACTGAAAATAGAGATGTTTAGTTCATGGTGACCGATGTCTGTTCGAGAAATCAGGATAGTTACAGCAACCCAATTATGTATCGCCTGGTAATTTTGTGTTAAATAACGCCTGTGTTCAGAACGTATATTCAGGTTGGCTAGATGGATATACAATGTAGTTGGTCCTTAATTGCGTGTGATACCTGATGAAAACAAAGAACGAGATCACAACCGATAAATGGAAAAGAAAAAGAGAGCGTGGGGGGGAAGAAAAAAGAAGCAGCCGGAAGAGAGTGAGAATTGCGCTAGTTAAGACCGCACAAGTTGGAACAGTGCTAATTAAGATTTTGCTGGTAGTTTCAGGTCGGCCACGTAAGTGCGGTATCAGTCTATCGTTTCATGACTAGCACATTAAGTCAAACAAAATTCTTTTGTAAACTCGAACAATGTAACCACGGTGAACCCTATACAACGGCAATAGTAGCCTCAAAACACACGTTACGAAAGTGCCATATATGTATGTTTTAAAGTGGTCTAGTGAAACTCTAAAAAGCGATGAAATGGAACAAAACCACCCGAACTCTGTGTACACGTAATGTTTGCTTCGTCCGAGGGATGAAATATTCTCACAACGAGGTGAAACATGTCTCAAGGACACCCATAGAAGTGGAAAGACTGATGAGGATAGTGACACAGTCGAGTATTTTTGTGGCAATTGGAACAGTTCTTGTACCTTTACACTTGAGGAGCTTTTTTTAAAATAAACCATACTTAAAATCTAAACCAGTTAAATATAAGGCTGTTTTGGCGCATAAATACTTGCAACTGTCTCCTAACAGCTATAATAAATATTTACATTTCCCATTATTTATTAGTGATGTTCTCACACCAAGTCTTAGATAATGTATGTGCCAATGGAGCATTATTTCAGCTAATCTACGTTATAATTGGCCCATTTTGAATAAAGCTCCTCATTTGTGCTTTTCTGACATAAAACTAGACATACAATATACACGTTGCAAAGGTCGAAATTACAGAAAATAAAAAACCAGTGCATCACCTTGCCTAGCAGCAAGGTTTATAATTACGTGAATGCATCACGCGGTATTTCGTACGCAGACTGGTGTTAAGTGGGTGTACCAAATTTGGCGCTTAGTGCTACAGACTTGACCTACTGAAGAAATATGTATTATTAATAAGCTCCAGTTATTGAAAAGCCCTTATTATGTCTTTTCTTTCGCTTTTTTACATTGGTCCAAAACTATCTCGTCTTGTTAAAACAAAATAATCATTCTCTCGCCTGCATAACCCCAAATTGTTCACTTACATGAACCGCCAGCTTCTTGGCCAATCTCTTTTATTGGGTAAGAGCCACAATACAGGATCAAGCAAGCAAGAAACATTGACCTATTAAAAGTTTGTTATATAGTGAATAAGCGAATGAAATCAGTGATGATTTATTAATCAATGTGAGTCAGTAATTTTATTTATTGTATGTTGTGTGTGCGACAGTTTATTAGTCAGCAATATAGTGAACCTTTGGTGTCAAGAGAAATTTTGTGGTAAAAAAGCCCCACGGAAAAGCTTCCGCTATCGAGTCATTGTAGACATTCGAATACATACAAGATCCTGCGAATTTCGGGGCACGTGATCTGTGAGGTTGTGACCATCGATAGAACTGCAGCTCCGCTGTGGTAGTCTTGTGGCTCAGGTGCTCGGCTGCTTATACGCAAGTCGCGGGATCAAATCCCGGCTCCGGCGGCTGTATTTTCGGTGGAGTCGAAAATGCTGTAGGCCCATGTGCTCAGATTTGGGTGCACGTTAGAGAACCCCCGGTGGTCGAAATTTCAGCAGCCCTTCGCAACAGCGTCTATCATAATCATATGGTGGGCTTAGGGCCTTAAGCCGCACATATAAATATATAAACTCATACAACTATGCGATTCCATTAAAAATTGTTGTGGAGCTGCTTCAATAATGAACGTTGTGATGGCCTATTTTGTTGACGTGTTCATGTCTAGCGAATCTCTGATTTCTTTTGAGGCCAAAGACCACGCTGCACTGGAACAAAACAGCACCAGCGCACAATAGTATACGCTTTTCACGAATCTAGTAATTCCACATTTATCGATATGAGTACATTGTTCATCGGCTGAAGAGCGATGGTCAGGATTTATGGTGGACGGTTTACTTTTTTTTTCCTTCAGTTTCAATTTATTATTCATTTCAAAAAGTAGTACAGTAATATTAATATACAGACGAGTGTCCCAAAGTTAAAAACTGTAACGGGACCCTCAACTTTAAGACACCCATAAGCACTATGGAATGATTGGGTGATAAAAACACTGCACAATCAATAAAGATGTCATGTAACGAAAAGTTTATGCCTTCGTTTTATTTTCCGGCTGGTCACAAGTGTTTCAATGTACTGCTGCTGCTGCCACCCACGTTCTGCCATCGACGCCACCGGCGCTGCCGCTACCACCGCTGCTGCTGCCGCTGCTACCGCTGCCACCGCGCCGTCGCCACCACCACCGCAGCCAGCAACAGCAGCAGCAACGGAAAAGTCGAAATCGATGACTATGCCTGTCCATTGCAGTCTTGATTAGCACTCTGCTCTTAGGTTCTTCAAAATTGTCAGGGGTTTGAGCTGGCTTCAATCTTTGCGAGAAGCTGCACGAGAATGGATAGCGCTGTTTAGAGGCCACTCTGGAGCAGTAAAAGGGAAGTTTCGCAGCAGCTGTGAAGCATACGAAGTTGTGTGTTAGGGATATTACCAATTAGTTTTGGCAGAGCCTTCCAGCCTCAGATACCAATCGTAACAAATATTCATAGATACTCATTGGCGAGATACCATTGGCGTCCGAACCTCGCAATAAACACATGAGCACTTTCTGCTAAAAGAGTTAGGATTGGGAAAAGGACCTTCGCACTACAGTATAGCCAGACAAACCAGAGAGCATCGTGCACATTGCATTCTTTGACAAGAGTCATCACCCACGAACGTGCTCATCAATCTCGTTCAGTGCTTGAATATGCTCAAATACCTTCCAACTGGGATAGTAGACGTAGATGTGTGGTAGATGTAGACGTGACTATTTGCCAGTGTATTTAGACCAATAAATTTGGAAAGCAGCACACAGAGCGAGCAAACCAGTCCTCTTCGTCGTCTTCCTTCCACGGAACGGTTCACCCTTCATGCAATAGCGATGTATCATTACCACCCTGTTGTAAAAGCACCGACTCGGTGCACTTTATACGCGTTCTTCAGAAAGATGGCGGTATGATTTCAACGCACTGACGTGGACTACGTCACTGGGGGTGTTTGCAGACAAGTTAGTCCCGGAGACTGGAATGACCTCATAGGTAACGTCCGTTACCCGTCGTATGATACGGTAAGGCCCCTTGTCCTGAGATAGCAACTTCTCTGACAATCTAACACGACGAACTGGCCACCAAAGAAGGACTAGAAAACTGGGTGAGAAGTCAACGTCGACTTGCTTGTTGTCGTAGAGAGCCTTCTGGGTTGCTTGTGAAGCCAACAGCCTAGAGTGGGCAATCTGACGTGCGTGGTCGACACGAGCGATAGCATCACGTGCGTATTCACTCGGCGGAGGTGTAGTAGTCAGAAGTAGGGTGTCCAGTGGTAAAATCAGATAGCGGTCATAGAGCATATAAAAGGTGAATTACTTGCATTATCATGACGAGATGAATTATAGGCGAACGTCACGTGAGGTAGTGTTATATCGCAGCTATGATGGTCAGATGAGGCATACATCGAGAGCAGGTCTGTGGGGGTGTGATTTAGGCGCTCGGTAAGGCCATTTGTTTGAGGATGGTAGGAAGTGGTCAGTTCATGTTGCGTTGAGGAACAGCGCAAAAGGTCGTCGAGTACGCGTGACAAAAATGCGCGTCCACGATCGGTGAGCAATTGCCGAGGAGTGCCATGGTTTAGAATTACATCGTGGAGCAAAAGGTCTGCATCGCCCGCAGCAGTGCGGGTGGGGAGCGCTCTAGTGATAGCAAACCTAGTCACATGGTCTATAGCAACAGCGACCCACTTGTTCCCAGAGTTTGATTCAGTGAACACTCCGAGGAGGTCTGCACCAACACGGAAGAAAGATTCGGTAGGGATAGAGATCGGGTGACGGAGTTCAGCAGGGGGTGCGGCAGGTCGTTTTCAACGTTGGCATTTATCGCAAGAGGCCACGCAACGTCAAAGGGACCGCGCGAGACCCCGCCAAAAGAAGCGTCGTCGGACGCAGTCGTACGTGCGAGATACGCCTAAGTGGCCGACAGTTGGTTTGTCGTGAAGCTCAAGCAGGACCGCTGAACGGAGATGATTAGGCACGACCAGAAGTAGCTCAAGGCCATCTTTCTGGATGCTACGACTGTACAGTATGCCATTTAGGAGAACTAACATGCGGAGTGACACGTCGTTAGGGTCAGACGGGCAATGACTGACCGCAAGGAAGGATCTAGACGCTGTTCGTCACCAATCTGACGAACCCTAGACATGGACATGACGCTAGGGTTAAGCTCGCTGACCGATTCATCTGGTTGGTCAATAAGGTAGCGGTAAAAGCAATCGGCGTCCAGATGGAGGCGTCCAGACTTGCAGGAAACTGAGTTGGAGTACTCCTGAAGACGCAACGCCCAACGACCAAGTCGTCCAGAAGGGTCCTTCAGTGAAGAAAGCCAACAGAGGGCGTGATGATCTGTGAAGACAAGGAACGGGTAGCCATACAAGTAAGGATGAAATTTCGAAACCGCCCAGACAAGGACAAGGCGTTCTCGTTCTCTTATTGAATAGTTACGCTCAGACGTTAAAAATAAGTGACTTGCATACGCAATTACTCGATCAGCACCCCGCTTAGTTTGGACCAAAACTGCGCCGATGCCATGACCGCTAGCATCTGTGAACACTTCTGTAAGAGCATCTGGGTCAAAATGTGCAAGTATCGGTGGTGTCGTTAGAGCGGTGATTAGTCCAGAGAAAGTGTTAGCTTGAAGATGGCCCTAACAAAACAGGACGTCGTGTTTGAGAAGGTCTGTGAGGGGGTGTGCGAGTGCCGCATTGTCTTTCACGAACCGCCGAAAGTAAGAGCATAGGCTCTCAAAACTGCCAACATCATGAATAGAGCTTGGAATGGGAAAGTTCGTTACTGCGTGTGGTTTTGCCGGGTCTGGTCGTACACCGGAAGCGTCAACAAGGTGGCCCAACACAGTAATTTGACGAAGACCAAAGTGGCACTTCTAGGAGTTCAGCTGGAGGCCGGCATGTCGGAATGTAATAGAATGGTCGAAAGGCATTCAAGATGTGTTGCGAAGGTGGATGAGAAAATTGTCACGTCTTCTATGTAACATAAATACGTCGCCCATTCTTATCCTTGAAGCAGCGGGTGCATTATTCTCTCGAAGGTTGCTGGGGCGTCGCAGAGACCAAACGGCATGAACTTGAATTGGTAAAGGCCATCGGGGGTAACGAATGCAGTTTTCTCACGATCCATTTTGTCTACAGCAATTTGCCAGCAGCCAGATCGGAGGTCAAGAAAGGAAAACAAGGTGGCGCCATGAAGACAGGCAATTACGTCGTGAATCCGTGGAAGAGGATACACGTCTTTCTTGGTTATTTTGTTCAGGTGGCGATAAATAATACAGAAACACGAGGAGCCGTCTTTCTTCTTTACCAAGACCACTGGGGAGGCCCAATGGCTTGACGATGATTTGATGATATCTTTCGCCAGCATGTTGGCCACTTCCTTCTGAATCACTGCATGTTTTACTGCGGATATGCGATAAGGACGATGGTGAATAGGCGTAGAGTCACCAGTGTTAATTCCGTGCTTGACAATACTAGTATGGCCCAAGGGACGATCACATATATCAAAAATGTTACCGTAGGAGGCCAAAACAGGGCAAAGAGCATCGGCCTGATAAGAGAAAAGGTATCGTCGAATCTTTTTTCGAAAGATGGCTTCGGCAGAGCCGGGTAATCGTGGGACTTCAGCTTGGTTCGGAACAGTTACAGCGACAACCTTTACGTCATCATTTCTTATGCAGTGAGTTGAGCAAGCGACATCTGGTAGAACAACACTTGAGGAATTAGGCCGAAATTTAGGAGCGGAAGACACACACAGTTTTTCACTATGGTGGCGATGGTATGCGGCACTGTAACACTGTGCGTCAGTCGCGCATCTGTTATCGGTGTAACGATGTAGTCTCTGTCGGGAACTGGAGAGATCGATGACAGATAGACGTATGTCACAGCTCGAGGCGGCAAGTGAACAAAAGTAATTGGACCCAAGCAGCTGACGGGCTTTTCACAGGCATCAGAGAGCAGAGAAAGGTCGAGGCGGAGCGTTCGAGAAGAACAGTGAATTAAGCCGTGTGTGCCGAGAGGAAATCAAGGCCTAGTGTGAGATCATAGGGGCAGCGGTCTAGAACGGCAAAAAGGACTACGGCGTGACGACCAGCAATGTGAGACACGAGCAGTACACATTTCGATGACTTCTACATCGCCACCATCAGCAACACGTATGGCTTGAGTCGTAGAGGGCGCCATGATCATCTGCGAACGGCGGCGAAGATGTGCGCTCATATTAGATAGGTGGCGCCTGTGTCAACAAGAGCAGTATCACGAACGTTGTCGAATTTTACTTCAATGATTCTGTGGTGTGTGGGCAGCGTCAGTAGAGCGTTTCCGGGCGTCGTTGGTATCGCAGCTTCACCTCCATAAGCTGCAACATCTAGTTTTCCTGCTGCGATTGTCCACAGAAACTGGGAGAAGAAAAGCGCCGAGGTGGCGGAGAGCGGGATTGGCGACGTAGCGGCGACTGGGGGCGGGAGTAGCGGTGAACGGAAGAAGGGGCGTCAGTGGGGAAAGGCTCGTAGGAGGCGGCGAGTAAATGTTGGATGGTGAAGCGACTGGACGTCCAGAAGTGGCAGGTTCGTATAAGTAGGGTAGCTCTGACGTGGTGGGTTGGACAAGAGGTGAGGGCAATAACGAGAAATATGTCCATGTTGATGACAGAAAATGCAGATAGGCTCGTCGTCAGAAGCTCGCCATTCCGTAGGGTTCCGGAAGGGCAATGATGGAGGAGATCGGCGAGCGTTACCTGAGGGGTACGGGCATAGTTCAGAGTGAGACATGGGACATGCTGACGGAAGACCAAGATTATCGAACTCCTGCCTTACCATAGCTTGAATTAAGCCTACCGATGGCTGTGATTGGTCAGTGGCTTGGGTTGTAAAAACAGGCCATTGAATGGGAGCTGGACAGGCAGCTTCAAGCTTCAGATGAACAATTCGAGTGACGTGGTCATAGGTGGGTGGTTAGCGAGCGGCTACACACGATGAAGTTGCGGTCGTGTTGGGCAGTTGTGTGAAGCTCTGCAGGATACGGTGGCTCTTGGCTTGTTCAAACCACCGGCACTCTTTGATGATTTCATCGATGGTGGTGATGTTAGTGTACACAAGCAGGTAGAAGGCATCATCGGCAATGCCTTTGAGCACATTCGATACCTTCTCAGGCTTGGGCATGTGTTCGTCAACCTGGTGAGAAAAGGGGTAGATGTCATGAATATACGCGACGTAGGATTCGATAGACGTCTGTGCCCGAGAAGCGAACGGATATCGCACAGTTATGTGTCGTGCAGCCGTGATCCCAAATAGGTCACGCATCTTCTCCTTGAAAGTGTCGCAGTTGGTAATGTCGGCTTGGTGCGTCTCGAACAACACCCGCGGAGGGCCATTAAGGTAAAAAAGTACGTTGGCAAGCTTGAGTGTCGGCTTCCACATAAATCTAGCGCTGATCCGTTCATACACGTTGAGCCACTTGTCAAGGTCAAGGCAATCCTTGACTAGTGGAAATATGTCAATCCTTGACAAGTGGAAGTATGTCACGAAAACTGAGACTGAACGTGACTATTTGCCAGTACATTTACGTCAATAAAATCGGAGCGCAGCACACAGGGCGAGCAAACCTGTTCTCTATGTCGTCTTCCTTCCAAATAATGGCTCACCCTTCACGAAAAACCTCCGTAGCCATATTAGGAAAACTCTCACGAATTCAAGCTAGGCTTGAAAAAGAAATACTCGGCAATTCCTTAGCCGCTTCGAGGCTTTCCCAAACTATATATCTAATGCACCTGGTTTCTGAGCTGCTTCTAGGTTGTTGCTCGTCTTTAGCCAGGAGATGCCAAGTTCTTCTTGGGTTGATTCTCAGCGCTAAGAGGCTCGGGTTTCACTACAGAAATTCACAGACGCGAGACGGATGGCACAACTCCAACCACAAAAACTCCCACTGAAATAAAGTATTCGCAGCTCTCAAAATATCACCAAATACAAATTCCCCACGGGGGCGTCTGTGCAAGCAGGCGTTTGGTGTGTAGCGACAGCCCGAACCCGAGCTAATGGGGGCTTCGACCTCTCCCACGCCTAGGTGTGCGTGGCTGAACCGTGTCCGGGGAAAAGGGGATTCTGGGGGTTGAGCCGACACTTGGTGATTGGACCATTAAGGCCTTTCGGCAGAGGCAACACACCCCTTTAGCCCCGCCTTCACGTAGACGGCACCCCTGGGCTGACCCACCTTGTGGAAATCGGCAGTCGCCCTTTCCTATCTCTCTTTCCCTACATCTTCGTCTTTTCTCCTTTTTAAATCAATCCTGTTGCCTTCTCTCTTCTGTATACTTCCAAATTTTCTGGTGGCGAGAGTTAACCTTGTGTAGCTATCCAACCTAGGGTAATAATAACAGGTTATAGCGGTGAATGGCTGTCAGCTCCAAGTGTTTGCTTTCAACTTTGTGCGTCCTCAAGTTAGGCTTGGTGGTGGGTGGCCACCATCACCACCGAACTTTATAGTATTTTTATGGAAAAAGCTCTCCATCCTTCTTGATTGCTCCCTGAGAATGTGGTGCACCGAAGACACTTTCCTGCTTAACACACCAAAGCGTATATTCTCAAAATACCATGTTATCCACAGCCAGAACGAAAAGAAGACAGTCTGAGCGATTTTTCTTTTCTTTGTGTCGAAAATTCTCCATGAAGTAATAGGCCCGGATTACAAAGTGACAAAGATGGGAAGTGGCGAGCTGTTTCTTGAGGTTCGTGACGAAGCTCAATATAGGAAGCTGTCTAAACTGCATAGGAATGACTGAATCAGACGATGCACTCGCGTCATCCGGTAGTGTTGCCATTGTTGTTGCCAAGCTACAGACCCATAGCATTGACAAGTTGTTTTTGCAAGGTTTTTGAAAAATGGTTAACGGACGGCTGATGCGTTTTCTTGAAACAAATAGCCTGCTTTACCCATGATAGTGCGGGTTTTGAGAGGCTAAGTCGAATACTAGCCACATCATCCGTATCGAGGCGCAAATTCGTGATGTATTTATTTATAAACAATTCTTTCTCTCGGTTTTCCTCAATATGGAGAAGGCCTATGATGCTTCGTGGCGCCTTAGCATACTCCGAGATCTGTCACACCTAAGTGTGCGGTGAAGATTGTTGGAAATAATCGAAAGCTACCTGTCTAATCGGACATTCCGTATTCTAGTGGGAACTGTTATGCCATACATTTGTTTAGGAACCAGGAGTGCCGCCGAGAGGGGTATTGAGTTGTACACTTTTTATAGCCAAAATGAACTGCTTCCGCCTCATTATCACACAAAATATGTTTTACTGTACACATGTTGACGATGTGCAGGTCGGTTTTAAGTTTTATAACCTCTCAGTGTGTGAACGTCAGGTTCAATTAGGCTAGAACAAGGTCTTTTAATGGGCAGATGAGAATGGTTTTAAACTCAACGCACAAAAGAGCACTCGCATCTTGTTTTGACGAAAGGAGGGCCTCCATCCTAACGCCGACATTAACGTGCATGATCAACGCAATTCTGTGAAAAGCGAGCACAAGTTTCTTGGAATATTATTAGACACAAAACTAACCTTTATGCTCTATGTCAAGCATTGAAAGAACAGGTGCTTAAAAACCATGAATATTTTGAAAGTGTTCTCACACACTACGAGGGGTAGTGACAGGAAATGTGTGATGAATTTATATAAAAGACTCGTGTGCACGCACCTAGATTACGGTTCTTTAATCTATCTGTCTGCGACACCATCAGCTGTAAAAATTCTCAACCTTGTCCACCATCTAGGCATTCACCTCTCTACGGGTGCTTTTCGAACTAGCCCCGTAGCGAGTCTGTCGCGAAATCAAATAAACGGTCACTCCATCTGCAGAGATGTTACCTGTCTTTTACATACTATCTCAAGCTTAACGGTGATGGGAAACATCCCGCTCACAGCATAAATATTTATGTGTCCAATGCTGTCTTTTTACACAACCGTCGTTCACTGAGACAGCCCTACTCCCTCTGTTTAAGAAGCCTCGCTTAGAAAACAGGCGCGTCACTTCTAGAGCACCGGTTAATGGCTTCCGCAGCATATCCACCGCCGTGCCAGTGGCAGATTATTGAGAGCGATGTATCCTTCGTTGAGGTTACTATACACGCTCTTACTGCACACATTCGCACACACTTTTTTGAACTTCAACATAAATACACTTGCCAGGAACTCTTTACAGATGCGTCATAGTCTCCTACTGGTGTTTCCTATGCAGCTGTTGGCCCATCCTTTTCAAATTCTGTTAATCTGCACCCGAAAACAAGCATCTTCAGTGCAGAAGCCCATGCGATATCTGTGGCCAATAAGCATATTAAGGAATTACAACTGCAACGTGCGGTTGTATGCCCATATTCGCTGAGTATCGTAACAGCTTTGAAGACGCTGAAAAAACATGAGAATTTTGTCCTGACATCACTTCATTCTCTTCTATGCACAATATACGCCCTTAAACGACAGGTTGTGGTGTGCCGGGGGCCAGGGAACCACGAGATCTGGAAACCTACTGGCGGACCAGCGGGCTGGGTCGCCGCACGACCACGCACCTGCCAATACATCCCTGGCCGTCCCTGCAGCTGACTTGAAACCCTTCCTACGACGAGAGCTGATGGCGTGCTGGCAGCTCTTGTGGGATAAGAAACGGATAACAAACTGAGCGTTGTAAAACCTAGACTTGAAAATAGGCCAACAGTACCCAAATCCCGCTACACACAAGTCATACTTACAAGGCTACAAATAGGACACACTCGCGCTAAACATTCGCACAATTAGGGGCGAAGCTCCTTATAGCGGCACCCGTTCATCTCTTGTAGCCATTTCAGTCTGTAACAAGTATAACATTTTGACCTCCAAGGTGGTGCCGGTGAGAGATTTCTTCTGTGCGTTGTTTAACAATAAAAGACAGTGCTTAATGTACATGCCAATGGCTGCTAAGGGGGTATGAGAGACAGGAGCATTAGGCTTTTAGTTAACGCGCACGCTGCGATCCCCATTAGCAGCTAATCGCATTAACATTGAGCACTATCTGACAAGAAAGAGTTGCTACGTTATATTCTCTGGGTGTAACCTCCTTAATTTTAGAAAGGTTTAGCGAGCGTTAAGCTGCAGCGCCATGAATACAATGAACTACTATATACCATGAACTCGTGGTGGTTTAAGGTGGGGAATAGATACGAAGCGCGAGCCGTAAGGAAGTAAAACCCGAATTCGCCTTTCTCTCATTTCCCATTAGCAGCCATGGGCATGTACATTGAGCCCTATCTGACAGGGAAAGGTTGCTACGTTATAATCGCTGGGCGTAACCTCCTTGGTTTTAGAAAGGCTTAGCGAGCGTTTGGCCGCAGTGCCATGAATACACTGAACAGAGTAGTATATACAGAGTAGTATATACCATAAAGTCGAGGTGGTTAAATGTGGGAAGTAGACCCGAAGCGCAAGCCGTGAGAAAGTGTGCGTGTGCCACGTCGCCTTTAGTCCTTACAATGTCCGCTGGATGGCGGTGCTTCTATATGGGGAATATATGATGAAAAGATGCGAGATGGTAGTACGTGTAGTGTTCAATAGATCGACGAACGGACACACAGACAGATGCATAGATGGACACATGAACGGACGCAGGGGCGGATGCATGAACAACCACAGGGACGGACGCATGAACAGACGCACGCGCGGACGGGCGGATGGACGCATGGACGGTCACACAGACGGACGCATGGATGGACGGAAGGAAGAACGAATGGACGGACGAATGCTTCGCCCCACTCGCCATCATTCACTCCATGGATATGCTGCCATTTTTTTGTCTGGTGGCGATCTGCCATTGTGTGAGAGATGTGGAGAACCGCTTACTGTTCTCCACATCCTCGTACAGTGCGATGAGTGAGATGGTCTGAGAAAAAAGCACTCTTTACTACGCTTCCGACAGTAGTTCCCACTACACCCTGGAATGCTCCTCAATAGGGATCTGACTTTTACACCTCAATCACTGTTTAGGTATTTAAATGATGTACGTAGTGATGTACATTGCATACTTAGCGCTAATCCCTAGCATGACCTCTGTACTGAGGTCACGGCAGCGGTGACTACATACCCACCATGGCTTTATGATTATCACCTTTCGCCATTCACTTGCACTGGACACACATCATATCACTGTCATGATTTCAAATACTTCTGTGTTTTTAGGTACGTAAGTGCGAGTAATATTAAGGCCCCTATACAGCCACGCACCTTTTCATTGCTGATATCTAAGGTCTACTGAAATGGGACTCTTTTGCCATCAAATGGACCTTGTGCCATAAAATACCACACATCATCGTCATTATCGAAGACAAATTCTTGCTGACACAAAGTTTTGCATAGTGACAGAGGATGCTTCAAGGTGACGTACTGTCGGAGCGAATCAGGGACCCCCTCTGCTTGTGTCCATGTGCAGAGGGGCTTGGCCTCTGTGTGCGGAGCACTCACATCAGCCCTGGAGTGAATCATTCAGACCTCTATAAAAGTTGATCACACTATACCAAACGTTTTTACCATTAGCAAAATTACGACCACGTTATCGTTGGCATAGGCCTTCCACCGACTTCTCGGTCTGCTCGCAGCCGCTGTTGCCTTGGCTGATCAATTTCCCTGTTTATCTGGGATAAGCCAAACGGGCCAATCCTTCACGGTTGGTCGGATTTTCCCGGTCGACTTTTCCCGTTCTATAGTCTTGCGCTTGGGACCGCCTTCTCCATTTTTAGAGCACCAGTGGTGATAAGCAGGTGTACTTCACTTTTATTGCACACATTTTTTTGTGTGCGTGAATCATGGCTCGGCATACATATCACCAAAGCTTCCTGGTTTTACTAATGTAAACGAGAGCACTCATAACTTGTTTGAGACAATACAGGCTTCAATTGCCCAAACGGCCACAGTACCATTGGCGTGACGTCAAAAGCGCCCACTCGCGCTTCCGAGTGCGCATACGCTTCTTTTGTACTTCCGCGGCTCATCTTTGAAACTTATCTACATTATGTGTCTCATCAAAGGTGCTATCCAGGATCACCCGAGCTTGTCGGGAAGACGAGTTTTCTCCGAGCTTGCTCTGCGGCGGCCACAGCATGAAGACAGTGCGGATTGCGGGATAGCAGAGTTGATAAATATAACAGCATATGCACGGAGTGACTGATGATTGGTGAGGCGAAGCGTTCGTCATTCCGTCTGTGCTTTCTTGCGTCCAATCGTTCTTTCTTCCATCCGACTATGCGTCCGTCCGTCTGTCCATACATCCGTGTGGCTATTTGTGCGTCCATGTGTCCATGCATCCATCCGTTTGTTTGTCTGTCTGTCCGTCCGTCCGTCCATCCGTCCGTCTATGCACCTGTTCGTTCAGCCGTCCCTCTGCCTGTCCACCCCTGCGTCCGTGAGTCCGTCTGTTAGTCTGTACGCCTGTCCGTCCGCCCGTCTTTCTAGTGATTACTCCAAGTACCACTATCTCACATCTTTTAAAGACGATAGTCTTGGGGACCTTGGAGAGAAAACATTTGGTCTGCCTGTGTGTCCGTCCGTCTGTCTGTCGGTCAGTCTGCCTGTCTCTCTGTACATTTGTTTGTCTGTATGTACATTTGTCTGTATGTTCACCTTTACGATACCTCAAACGGCCAACCTCAACCGCAGCACCCATCAATATTGCTCAAGATGCAGCATTCACACATATGCGTTTGTCAATTAAAAAGCAATAATTGCGCATATCTGAGGTACCATAACAGCACGTCGATGGTTTGTATGTGTGCCTTCATACTAGAAAAGGCACACACAAGTAATTCTAAAGACCGTAGCGTTAAACACGCTGCGCTGACAGTGCAACGCTGTGCTCAAAAAGACAAGTGTTACCAACGCTTTGCTAAAACGACACGGTGGTGGCACCTGCCCGTCGCTTTGCTTTCTACACCTTATCGCCTCCTAGAATGGCACGCATTGCTAGACACGAGCGCCATCTGTCAGATAACAGCCAGATGGCGCTCGTGTCTAACGTGCTTCGATGCGCTCCTTCGCCTCCGCTGCACGCTCGAGGCACTTTAACGCAGCGCTTCCAGAATACAATTCACCGAGTTTCCTGTGCATAACATCGAATATATGTTTTGTTCACTCTCTTTAAACGCATGACTATCGTTTTCGACGGCATTTGTAATGTGACATGCAGATCCGAGGCCAATTTTTTTCATGTATTTTTCATATACAAGTACCGCCATCCAGCGGACATTACAAGGACCACTCTCTCAGGTATGTCCTTCCATCCGTCCATCAGTCTATCTAGTGAACACTCCAAGTACCGCCATCTCATATATTTTCATCATGTATTCATTCTATACAAACACCGCCATCCAGCGAGCATTGTAGAGACCACTCTCTCGGGTATGTTCATCCATCTGTCCGTCTATCTAGTGAACACTTCAAGTACCACTATTTCAATTATCTTTTCATCATGTATTTATTATATACAATGCCGCGATCCATCGTTACAAAAGATATCGGGATGAACAAGCCGCGGCATAAGAACCTTCACCCCTAAAATGGCTACAAAACCGCGCGTGGCGTTGGGAATGCATGTGAGACATTAACAGTGGTTATTAAGGAAACACCACGTGCGAACACGTCAGCGCCATCACTCAGTCAAGATTTTATCAGTACACCGACATCAGCGTGATTGCCACGCTATTTTTTGCCAACTCAACATGCGCCACACAAAGGCGTATCCGTAGGCGTATGTCCTCTTTCGTACAGGTTCTTTTGTTCCAGCTGCAGCATAGAAATTTTTACACTCGAAGGCAGAAAGGGTGCACTCGCAGCACACTCGTGCTGTTCATTTTGCGTCTATCAAGTATTGCAGATAAATATAAGGACAGGTGATATCCAGGGGCACTCGCATCATGACGGCAACGCGCCAGTGATTAGATACGCCGTGAGCGCGGTAAAATTGAATGCATGACACCGAACCGTGTGGTGGTATCACTGCCACTTCTGCGTGCCTGCGTGTACAGCCTGCGCGATAAAGCTGATCGATCAATCACGCCACCCGGCGTGAGCACTTCTTCTCGGACAGAGCAAACGTGTTGGGTGTATTCGACCTTGGCTGCGTGCGCCTGTCAATCAAACTTATTTACGCGTTAGGTCGAATACAAGCTCGTCGATTCTGAAAAGGCGCGAGTTAAACTCGTGACAGTGATAGTACCGGTTTCGCTGTTGAGCGTTTCATGCGGGGAACGCTAAGCAGGAGCTTCTTTGCACATAAAATATTTTGGTGAGCATACACACTCATTGCGCAAGGCGGGAGCCATACGGGAGCTTGGGGTCACCTAGATTCTTGCAGCTTTTTGAGTTGGTCGTGTACTCATGTGCGGGGTCGGCTTCGAAGTGAAGACCACATCGGCTGTCTTAATTTTATTGTACCAATTGGTAGAGCATAAATGACCATTACACTGAGCAGACTTTATTGATAATGCTTCAATTAAAACGTATTTATCTCGGGCACAATTAGCAATGCCGTGATCAGTAAGGAGCTAATAAACGTAAAATCTTATCAGCCGTATAATATATCTCACTATAGTATGGACTAATTGGCAAGGTTTTACTTAGCGTCCTCATGATTACCGTCGCGTTAACTAGCATAGTTTAGTTCGCTCAACTACGATGCTTTAGTTAGCCCGCTTCTAGCTTTACGTGGTGTGATTAGCGCAGTCTTCTTAAGATATGACGTAGTTACCTCAGCCTTACCATGACACGGCGTAATTAGCTTGGTCGATTTATATGTGGGGTTTAACGTCCCAAAACCACCATATGATTATGAGAGACGCCATAGTAGAGGGCTCAATAAAACTTTGCTCCCCTGGAGTTCTTTACACTCACCCGAATCTGAGCACCTGAGCCTACAGCATTTTCGCTTCCATCGAAAATGCTGCCACAGCTGGGATTCGATCCCGCGACCTGTGGGCCAGCAGCCGAGTACCTTAGCCACTATGACAGCATATCCACAATGACAGCATATCCCGGGTTGAATGAGGATGAGTGGGGTGAAGCTTTGGAGGATGTTATCGGTAGACCGTGAATTGTCTGTCTGTCTGCCTGTCTTTCTGTCTGTCTGTCTGTCTGTCTGTCTGTCTGTCTGTCTGTCTGTCTGTCTGTCTGTTTGTCTGTCTGTCTGTCATTCTATCTATGCCTGTCTGCCTGTCCATCCGTCCGTTCACACCTTCCGAGTGAGTCATCAAAACAGACGTCGGCGTACCATGAGCTAGAAGGGACAGACCCACGGCTTTAAGAGCTTCTTCCGAATAGCTAGTTAGCCTACCACATGTGCTCGGGGGCTAGCGGGCGATGACAACAAGGAGAACACGCACCGGCTGGGCAGCGCACTAGAATGCACAGGTCACGATGGTGTAAGACCCTCGGCCAGAACTGATTTCTGAGACCAGCATGCTGATTATTCTAAGCGAACTTAGTGCAGGCATTAAAAGCTTCAAAATAAATTTAAACAAACCCTTCCTCTAAAAATATCGTCATTAAACGTTTTCGGCACATTTATTGCATGGGTTGGAATCCATGGCTGGGAATCGCGAAACCCAGCCTCCAAAAAACACGTGACGACCACAAGCCCCTGCATGTGTGCTTGTCCTATTTGTCTACTTGTGTATGTGTTAATTTATTAAGGCTGGGTTCCTAGATTTCAAGCTATGTACCAACAGGCTAGACGCCAGACTATTCAACCACAATGGGATTGATGGAAACTATGCTTCGTATCTGCTTCGGGTGGATTTAGTTCTTGACATTCGCGGCGCTTGTTCACCGAGAATAATACAAAGTGACATGAAGTTATCCTCAATAAAGACTGGCTTAATCTTCCGATTATAAAGGCGACTGCAGGAACTCTGCGTGACCTTTATATTGACCGAAACCGCGACAAATTCAGCTGAACTGGGGTGTTTATTATGAACTGCTTGAATTTCCTCTCGAGATTCGACGCTAGCAAATAATGACGAAATTTTGAAGGAGTGAAAATAAACATGGGTTTTGAACTCGGAATATGCAAAGTTAATTTATGGAAATAAAATTACTGTGCAAAACAATAAATATTACTTTTTTTATACCAACGGCAGGCTCATGCGCAGAAAGATCGTGAAAACAATGGTTCGTATACAACGGATCTCTCACTTCGCTGAAAAGACTCTTCAGTTCAGAGCAGAAGAGATTTTTTTTATTGCCGGGAGATTTAGCGGATCATTGAGGGGCGTTCACGTAGCTTCGTCGTCGTTTTGCAGCCATGTTTGGTGCGTCTAGGCAAGACATAATTATGCTGACAATAAAGTGAAATCTGTGCCGTTCCCTTAATAAATTTTGCATTATATAATAATGGGCATTCGTACGTGAAAACACTTTGCCAAAACTATCAAATATTAACCATAAATATGCAACGTTGCCTGAACCAGGAAAGCTAGCATCTCCCGCCACTTTCAAAAAGATACTGTTCCTTGCGCCACTCTCCGACACACATTTACACGCGTGCCTGTGAACACTGCAGGCAAGGTGAAGCTGCTGCGCGCAGAACCAAACTGCAGCTAAGAACACCCGTGGGCAGTTCATTAACTAACGCTATTCGATCCTAACTGTGTACTTCCCATCAGTCCCACAATAGTTGAACGACCGCGCCTCCCAATTTTCTTCAGGGTTTTACCACGAATCTGTATTAGCTCCAGCAGGTGACGGGAGCAAGAAAAAACTACCGCCTAAGCACTCCGTACAAATGGTTACCCAGCGAAAGCTGAAACGTGTGGTCCCGGTGTTCAGCAGTGGGCTGAACCTGACGCTCCACTGAAGCGTTTCGCATTTCACATGTTGCCCATGTTCATGCTTCTTATTCTCGTTAGACGCACGTTTCGCTTGGCATACTACAGTGTTTTTTTCACAAGATTCACACTGTGTCTCACAAGATCACTGTCATGGAAGAGTGTAATTAGCGGTTAAGTGCTTTCGTAATTCGGTAATCACATTGGTTCTTCTCAAACCGCAGGTGGTGTGCAGGTGCGGATAGTTTTGTATTTATTTATTGTAGGAAGCACTATCTTTTGCATATCATGGTATCCTTTAAACGACATTGTTTTCTCTACTGCATCAATATGAGTGTTTCATCAATTTCTCAGGCAGATAATTATATGTGTGTGTTCGTACGCTTTATTATCTTAGCATTTACTAATGCGAATAAATAACAGCATAACTAAAAAAACGAACCAAGTGTCATTGTGTCTGATTCTTTGAGCAAACAAAATCGCCATATAGGTATTGCGGTGTAGCTTCCTGTTCCTATATATATATATATATATATATATATATATATATATATATATATATATATATATATATGTGTGTGTGTGTGTGTGTGTGTGTGTGTGTGTGAGTATTACGCGTCCCGTTAATTAGGGAGGAGATTGCCGGGGTAATTCTAAGGACTGAATTATCGGCCCCCCGAAAATCACCACGAAAGCGTGGACAATTCAGAAGTGGTCCTTTTTGTCACGCCAGCGGACGCCGGCTGTGGATCAATGAACAAGTCAGAGCCGAGAGTTGATAAACAAAACAAAATTATATTCTCCATTATGGAATATCAAATCGATACAAAATTATGCACACTTGACAATAGTTGAATACGGTATGTCACCAATCAAACAACGCACTACAAAGTACAATCAGCTACACTCGAAACAACGGACACAAACAACAATACGCGCTACAATGCAATCACATGCATCGAACAACCATGACACTTAAAGACTAAAGAGTTCGAAAACTTATTCAGTCGAAAGTCCTTGGAACAAAGTCTGAATGATACTCTTCCAAGAATCACTCACTCAAAGCCCAGCGCTGTTGTTGTTCCGCTGCCCCCGAAGTTTCTCTTCCAGGAAACCTCGCGTCTTCAATTGGCCGCGCTCCAAGCACTAAACTTCGCCGGTAACACGTCGGCTCCCTACGCGTTGCGATTGCAGGACGCGCCTTCGCTCTCTGGCGGTTGGCACAATCTTCTGCTTGTAGCACGAGGCTTCACCACTCAGGTGAAAATCCTCTTCCTTACCTGCTTTGTCGCGAAGGACAGAACCTTCGCCGATACGATTCGGCGGAATGACCCTACGCACACTTGCGCAAAACTTTCATCTTCCGCCTTCGCGCACGGGCGCAAACTTTCTTTTTTCCTGCTTTGTCACTAAGGACAAAACCTTCGCCGAAAGACACGGCGGAACACCCTACGCACTCTGGCGCGAAATCCCATGTTCTCATCTCCCATCTCTGCTGCTCGGTTAAATACCCTTCGCGCTAAATTCCAGAAAATTCTCATCGTTTCCGTCGGCGCGATGCGCAGCGAAGGCTCGGGAAAGCGCAAAACGTTTCGAGGGTCGTCCGCGACACACGACGCAACTCTGCATCACCACGCCTCTTTACATCGAGAACCTTCCAGGGCTTGCTCAGCCACCGATGTGAGGAGGTTAGTCGGCGAACTACGCTTCCGAGGGGAGGATAGATGGCGCGCCAAGGGAGTCATCGGACGGTTGTTTTCTTCTTTATCATTGACCTTAAGGCGTCTCTCTAGCGCTTTGTCGGGAGAATTCAGCGGCGCACCCTTTTTGAGCGCTAGTTTGTGACAGTGTGTATAGAGAAAGAGAGAGAGGTCACGTGAAGAATTTATCTAATAATTTTGTCCTTCATACTGTCTTTCATTTGCGTAATCACTACGGTGATCATTGCTTTTGGGTCACTGTGGCATAAAGCAATTGGATCGGATTGGACATAAGACACGTTCTTGCTGCAATTCAGATAAATGCTCGAGAGGTGACGTGCCAACGTTAGACTCATTTGAGTGCAGCGCTTCGCACGGAATGTAGCACTTTTGTGCATTCGTCACCGGGCAGCTATATCCACCGTTACTGGTACTTCGGACAAAATTCGTTCGGTTAAAGCGACTTCCCGTCACTTTAGTGCCCGGTCACTAGTTGCGGCATGCCGAGGTTCTTTCCTTGCACCTTATTTGTCCGTAGTCTGTGCGTGCTACTCAAGGCAAAAAGTATATACAATGGCTCGTAACGGCACTGGGGCGATATTGACTTCATAAGCAACTGAGGCACAGACATTGGTAGGTCAAATCCGCCGTTCCCGAAGTGGCAGTGCATTCTCGCTTCCATATAGAGGAAAGCTCGAGAGGCGCTTCTTTACATCGGATGCTTCCAACCTGGCGATGTTGGTTTTCCCGGTTCTTATAAAATCAATGCCAAAAAGGGCAACGGGCCGCTCAGAAAATGAAGGTGGCTTCCACCGTCATATTCCGGAGCCACGGAACACTACCGGCCCGAAGCGGTATCTAGCAATACAGGTATCTAGCTTTGCTCAAGGAGACAGTTCGTATTTCCATACTATTGGTAAATTTCTCTACATTTTTCCCTATTCGAATGACTCTTTGCCCTATTCTCCTCACTCTAAAGTAGAACCCCCCCCATCCTTCCGCACCGCACCGCTTCTGATCCAATGAGCCCCGCATCGGTTACTCGCTGCCATCGGAGGAGAGAACACCGGCGCGCCGCCGCCAACAATTTCGGTACCGGCACACAGGTCTACCTTTGGAGTACCTAATCAAAGATAGTTTTGCCAAAAAGTTCTAGCCTCAAATACCATTTGTAATTATAGTAATAGATACCCAATGGCCAGATACCATCGGCGTCCAAATGTCGCAATAAACACTTGACCACTCTCTGCTATGTAGGATAGTGCCAAGAAAGGCCACCTTGCACTACAGCATAGCCAGACGACCGAGAGTGCGTCCTGCACATCGCAACAACGTGCAAGACGCGTCACGCACGGACGTGCTCATCGATAGAGTGAAATACTTCGATATAGTAAATACTCTGCAACTTTGCTTGTAAATAACTATGTTTAACTGCAAGCGCACCTCTTTTCTATATGAGGAATTTAGAAAGTGTGAAGGCCCTCACAAAGTGTACTCAGCCTTGAAACGGTGGAACTGGGCAATTCTGAAACCACGTTTAGGTTGCTTCCAGGTTTTTGCTCTGTGATACAGGTGGTTTCTTGTTTGCTTCTAGGTTGTAGCCAGCTCATGTCAGGTTGCTAGATGGAGCGTTTATTCTTAGTGCAAAGAAGTCCGAGTATGACGACAGATGGTCACTGACACGAAGGGGATATCCAAGCTCTACACACAGGAACTCACGCTGAAACCTTGTGTTCGCACCTCTGCAATCTGGGTGCGCGTCATCATTAGCGGAAGCGTTTCACTACAGTGACCATTTGCGAGTAGTGGGCTTTCAGCTCACCGGCATCGCTTCGCAGATATTTCTTCAAAGTTTAATTTACGCAATTTGTATGGCATTTACAAGTTTATGAAGAAGGTAGCTTTGCTGTAGGTCTCAATGGCGCGCACCTTCTTTTCGTAGGCCGCAATCATCAGTTCTAGCTGAAGCATATTCGCTGTTAATGAACAAGAAAAGAAAAGAAGCTTTAGAAATTGCCTTCCACACGTAGGCACTGCTCGTGAGAGAGTAAATTTATGCAGTAGTTGCTAGCTGCATGGCTTCAAGCGCGACTAGAATTGTGTCGTTTCAAGGCCGACATCAGATCATTGCAAATGTTGCAAGAAAGGCAAATTTTGTGCCAACATTGTACCAGGCTCCCAGTATGCCGAGTCAAGTGGCATAGATGGCACCTGTCAGAGCGAATTGGTGGTTGTCCTCTGACAGTCAGCCAATATGTTTTGCTGCGGCTACGCCGGTCACATCGCACCTTATTCTAATCGTGTGCATTCAGGCACCTAGAAACACACCATGAGGTTTTACTACACAAGTTGTGTTTTTAAGGTCAGGTGAACCACGTTATGAAACACCTTTTGTTGTTTTTGACGTGTACTGACATAGCACTAGTGGACGACATTTCACCTTCATAAAAAAACGGCCACTGTGATTAGGATTCAATCCGCAAGCTTTTGCTCAACAGCCGAGGTGTTACCGAAAATTATGGTTTTGAAATAAACATAAATGATAAGCCAAGCTTGCACTCAGCCCTAAACAACGCAAACATGCAAGCAGTGAAATTTGATGATTCTGCAGACTGATCTGGTTGCTTCTCGGTTCTTTCTAGGACTTACGCATGTCTTCAGGGTTGTCCCTAAGTAGCTTCGAGATCGCTGCAGCTAGCCAGGTTTTGTTGCATAGTTTTATGGTTGATTGTGAACACAAAATGCTTAGACATATACCACGCACAGTCAGAGACAAGACTCAGATATCTGAACTGCAGACAAACTCGCGCTGGAACGAAGCATTCGCGCCTCTCATACAGTTATCCAAGGCAAACTCGTGATGAAACAAAGCGTTGCGTTGCGGCAGCGGATGCTGCACGGGTAACGTGCTGGCGGTCAAATCAGAGCCACTCTGCATGTGCCCGTCTGCAGAGGTGCTTGGCCTCTTCGTTGACTTCCCACTATCTACCTTATCGAAATTAGCTAAATCTGACGGGCACACACGATAAGAAGAAATACGCGGTTACTGAGCAAATCTAATGATAGACACGTGCTTTAAGCTGCAGAAAATAAAACGAAAACCGACATATTGAAGGCGCCTGCCAGAACAAACGCATGCTGTTCTGTCGGTGGTGCTGTCAGTGTTGTTGCCACTCTTGCCCACATGCGTACTCCTCGAACCTAGCACTGGAGAGCTTCACTGTCAAAGTAAAAAGGAAATTTCAGTATGAGGCTATTCTCAGCATTCGATGTATCCCAGTCGGCAAGACACTTCGCTATAAACGCATTATATTTCCAACAATAAACAAAAAAGTAGTAGAAAATAGACATAACTACGCTAAGATAACAAAAATGTCACAGCTTTACCGCGAAGATGAAGCAATGAACGTGACAGCAACAACTTGAAAGGTGACGCGCAGAATGGAAAGCAGATCGAAACGTGCCTCGCGTTTCTCGCGCACAAATTACGCACGAAACGTACTCGCAGGTACAGACGCACGCGAATAAGCGTCTCAGTTGTTACTTCTCTGAGTCTGAAAAGCACGCGCTTTTCATGAACGGAGACTGCAATGATTGCAGTTACCTTTGTGCGCCCGGTGACTACAGCAGAAACGTTCCACGTAAAGCCAGAGGCCAGTTAAGGTGTACGATCTTCCCCTCCTGCCACAGCGAGATAAGGGCACGCGAGAAGCATAGCTCGCCTTCCCTAAGCCGAGCAAACTACGCGTAGGAAATTTAGAGCTGGCGCCGCTGCTTGTACAGCGACGTGCGCTTATAGCGCTATCTTTTAGGTAATGCCGAAAACAAAGCAGCGGTAAGTGATAGATATAAATAGCTTGCCGTTTGAACGCTACAGAACGTTCTTCGGGGTGACGCGTTGCTTTCACGACGCAGAGGTCCCACATTCGATATCGCGTGCCGGGGTGTTTTTTTTTCAGGATTTTTTAGATGCGGAAGCATCTTATACTCGCGCCTTGTAGTGCGCCGTCCGCGCCGTCCGCACCGCTTCTCGAACATTCGACAGCTGACGCGCGCGCATGCGCCGTCGCGCCGTCGCCCACCATCTGTGCCGCGCGCGCTTCTCCTTCGAGAACATTCGACAGCTGACAGCGCATGCGCCGTCGCGCCGTCGCCATCTGTGCCGCGCGCGCGCTTCTCCTTCGAGAACATTCGACAGCTGACAGCGCATGCGCCGTCGCGCTGTCTATATACTCAAGGTCGGCACTCGCTCGCTCAGTTGCCGCTCGTCCGTTGGTTTGTACGGCGCGTCGACGTCCGAAGTCGCCGTGAAATGAATGCCAACGAATCCACAAACAGAATGATCGACGTCCCTTCGACCAGCGCTGGCCAAACTGTTGGCGGAACCGCTTCCGCATCCTCCTCAGTGTTCCCCCGAGGGAAGCTGCGGGCAATTTTTTAGATGCGGAAGCATCTTATACTCGCGCCTTGTAGTGCGCCGTCCGCGCCATCCGCACCGCTTCTCGAACATTCGACAGCTGACGCGCACGCATGCGCCGTCGCGCCGTCGCCCACCATCTGTGCCGCGCGCGCTTCTCCTTCGAGAACATTCCACAGCTGACAGCTCATGCGCCGTCGCGCCGTCGCCATCTGTGCCGCGCGCGCGCTTCTCCTTCGAGAACATTCGACAGCTCACAGCGCATGCGCCGTCGCGCTGTATATATACTCAAGGTCGGCGCTCGCTCGCTCAGTTGCCGCTCGTCCGTTGGTTTGTACTCACTCTTTACTTTACCGACCACAAAGCCATCGTCCTCAAAGTTCGTCGCAATAAATAAAACACCGCCCTTTTGCATACGTGCCGTACGTGTTCACTAATTTAACACCCCATTTCACAACCACGTTAACCAATTTAGACATCGATCCAAGTAAGTCGCAATTTAACACCTGTTAACCAACTTCCGCATCCTCCTCAGTGTTCCCCCGAGAAAAGCTGCGGGAAATTTTTTCTGCCTTGCGTTTTTACATATATAATTACGTATATATTTACGGTGCAAGACATCGACGCCGACGCCGGCGGCAAAATCTATCCGAAAGTGTTCATATAATTGCTATTGCAATAAAAAATAATGAAGGTAAGCAATGTCACTCGAAGAGAGCAGGGGAACCATTTCAGCTCAGCATCGTCCTACGCACAGCCACAGAGACTGCTACGTGCGCATAGTTCCATCGCACTCGCCGACACTGGCAAGGCTGCTACCAAGGTCCCGTTGCTGGTGGTGAAAGCCGCTTCCGCCGACAGAGCCAACGGATGCTGTCAGATGTACAAGTTTGTGGGCATGTCGAAGGCTATGGCAAGAGCAGACGCTTTGCCGCCAGCACCTCAGCTCAATAGGAATTGCCAGAGGCGACAGCGTAGGCCCCAGGATGAAGCGTAGGAGCTTCGCCATAAACGTCCAGGGAGACTGTCCTCGATGAGTAAATCGGCTGGCCTCACGGTGACTCTGTAAACACAAGGAGTATGTACAGTGAGCTTCAAATGTGTATGGATCATAAGACACGAAATAAAGCTCAGTATTCCAGGTATGTCGGCTTGCAGCCTTGAATTGGACAGATTATTATTATTTTATTATTATTATTATTACTATTATTATTATTAATACTATTATTATTATTATTATTATTATTATTATTATTATTATTATTATTATTATTATTATTATTATTATTATTATTATTATTATTATTATTATTATTATTATTATTATTATTATTTTCGCCGTGCGAAGCCTGTCAGAGCTACGCAATGGTACTTAACCCTCCGTACTACCCGCCGACCGACACATCTTTGAGTTGCGAAGCTTCCTTTTCGTGAGTGCGCACTTTCTTAGGACACCCCCTGACTTTCTGGACACAATCGGGAGTGGATGTTGCACGCAATGTTTCTGTCGGTGCCCGTGGCTTGGTCTCCTTCCTCTGGCTCGGTCTTTTTATTGCGAAGCCGCCGTCTCACACCATGTATGTATACATATTAATATATATGAAAAATTAAGAAAGAAAACAAGCCACCAGCACTCGGACGCCAGCTATTCGCGATGCGCCAACGGGCACTTGTCTCTCACGCGTACTTTGCCTCATGGAAGGGGGCAGGGGGTTAGGTGCTTGTGTGGCGCGCTTATCCTGCGGTGGGGAGACTCATGTGCCTAGTTCTTTCATCGATACGATTGAGTTAGTTGCCTGGGCCACAAAGGTGACCTCGCTCACTGGGAAGGCCCCGTTTGTGGAGAGAGTTTGCTTTTCAAACACAGCGAAGTAACAACTGGGACACTCGTTAGTTCGCTCTTATATCTGTACCTGTGATTACGTTTCGTGCGTCGTTTTTTTAAAGAGTGCAATTAGCGTCAAGCTGTAAACGTTGTCAGTTCGACTTCGTCCTGCGCGTGTTGTTTTCGTACCTCATTTGTGCGTGAGCAGGGCGCTGCGCGTTTCTATCTTCTAGCCGTTCTCAGCGTCATTATAAGTTGTTGCAATCGCATTGATTGGTAAGTTTTTCTGGCAAAACTATTACTTTTTTCAGCATTTTTTCTGCCTGTACATGTTTCAGCTTTACTTTCTCTCCTCCTCTCCTTTCTATTCTACTCATACTAATTTCCCTGTCCAATCCCTTTGCTGCTCTCTATTAACAAGGCTATTTGGTGTTCTGCTAACGACCTTGGATAGCGGAGAAGTCGGGACGCTCGCCTTCGGGTAGACGATACGCGGGGTTCGAATAACAACTTGTGAAGAGTTTTTGACAGCAAATACTTCAATTTTTCTTCCAATCATTCTTCGTTTTTCTGTTTATTGCTAGTTCTATCACATATCACGGTCATTGCTGGCCACGTCGTAGCTGTGAGTAGCGGGACTTGCCCAAACCTTGTACCACATAACAGTCTACGATGAAGACAGTGGCAGTATTGACACTTTACCGCCGGCTTCAACGGCTTCGCTGTTCAAAAACACACAAAAACATGTACTGCGCAGTTCGAACAAATAGAGGATTGAATCATTGGCAGAAGTTTTCTAAGACCTCGTCATCTCTAAACTTTGACGCCAACAGCACAAACAAAATAAAAACAAACGCCTAAATTCCGAACTAAAACGGAAACATAAGAGGCTGACTGCAACATCATATGAAGAAAATACGGCAGTTACGAAGCGCGCCTTCTTTACGTGTTTATTGCCAATCGGCAAGAATGTAAATTATAGTGGGTATGGCCAGTGAGTTTCACTAAAAATATTAGGATCAGTGGACAACACAGAGTTATCCAGTAAGCTGGCATAATACTGTAGAGCTCTTTGTATTAGATGAGGTCTAGATGAAGTATATTATCCCGAAAAATCATTACTCACAAAACTGGCACCAGTAGCTTCAGTAAAAACACTGAAAAAAATAAAAGACGACCAGCTTATTCGGTTTGCTGAGCGTAGCTACTGGCTCAATATGCACTTTATTTTGCAATCCACAGGCAAGCAAGTAAATTGAGGAAAGAATAATAAACAGCACGTGCTGCGATATCTGGAAAGGCTTCCGCACATGTGAGCAAGATGAATGACGTCTCGCAACTCTCTCTTTGCCTTTTCAATGCAGCTTAAAATTTACGCTTGATACCCTTCTTTTACCGAAAGAAGAAAATGCCGCTTCAGAACGACAACGTTTACCAGAGCTTAAAAACTAGGCATGTCTGGCCCAATTTTTTTTTGAAGCACTTTAGATATTTGTGTATCTTCTAGACACTAGCCAAGCCAGAATGTGGGGCTTGGCAGACAGGATATTCAAACACACACCCCTAAAATATATACTCAGCTGTTTAACCTAGAGATTGGGCGCTGGGTTATTAAAAATATCTGGGGTGTAACGCCCAAAAACTACAATATGATTATGAGAGACGATGTAGTGGAGGAATCCGGAACCTTGAACGATTTGGATTCCACCTAAATCTAATATGACGGGCGTCAAGCATTCTCATTTCAAAAATACGGTCACTGCAGCCGGGATTCGATCACGCGACTTGCGGCAAAGCAGTCGAGGGCCCTGTATTGTTCTGAAAAACTGCTCCTAGATTTGATGTCCCTGAGCGTTGCTTAGAAATCACATGACAGGGCTGCGCCTTTAACTTCACTGAGTTAGTCGGCAAGCAACGCGTCGTAGGAAGTAAGGAATGAAGGGAGAAGGCGACATGAAAAGTGGAAAGATGCGGGTGAATATGCAGGAACACCTGAAATCTAGGCGAAACTTCTTATCAGCTCCGGCTATTTCCGTGTTTCGGTGACACAACTTTTGAATGAGCAAACAGCACAAAAAAGTCAAATCCCTCAGAGCACTGCATTTCATTGGTTACGATGGAACCCGGAGTCATCTCAAGAGCGGTCCAGAAAGTTGGGCGGGTTTTCAAACCAGAAGTCTCTTCTTTTATTTGCTTCTCGTTCCACTGAGTGCCGAAGTGCACCAGTGTAATGAAAGAGTCAGATAGCTTTTGTGACTATATATTTAGAAGCATGGGGCGTTTGAGTTTATTTTAAAGCTTTCTTTGCCTGCAATAGGTTGGTTTTGAACAATCGGCGTGGTTGCCTTGGAGATAGTTCTGGCTGAGCATCTTACAACATTGCCGCTGCAGCTAAGCGCAAAACCACGAGTTAATCACCTTGGCCGGCCTATACAATCAAGCGTGCTGCTGGGACTCTGTGCGCCCTCTTCGTAGTATTCGTCGCCTGCGAGCACCCGAGCACGTGCGCCCGGCTAATTTGCTATTTGTCCGAACAGTATACTCGGTTAGCAAGCACAGGACGTGTTTACATTGCTAATGAAGCAATGCAACTTGCAAGAGAAGGTCCTGATTTCTGCTTTTTCTGCAGCCTGGGCACCAGTGTCGCGTAGCAGCCCTAGATTCTTTTCGAATTTTGCATGTGTGTATATACACGCACACGTAGACACTCACGCACGAGTATATATTATGTATGGTTGAACCCTACCTCCACAGGAGTGCAGTGTTGCCAACACATCTTTAGAAATTATACCACATCACTGCCCAAATTACCATAACCTATCCGAAACAAACTTTACTTCCGTGCATTTTGCCCTACGGCTTTAATAGGTGCAGTAGACAATAAAAACATGCAGACTACATTTCATACACTGGACCACACGCACGTGTTCTGGCGCTGAAGTCGGTAGCTCTTTTGAAAGTTGGGTCGAAAAATATTTCAAAGAGTAAGCAAAAAAAACGAAAGGCGGACGACGGAAACACACAGCCTTTCGATAATTGCAGGGGAAAGGGTTCGCTCGCACTTAAAAAAAACTAGGGCACTCGTCTCTAAGCATAATGCAGGCACTGTGATATGTCATCAAAAATCAATCATCAAGACGTCAAGAAGGCCGTAAAGGTGAATTAATAGCACTGATGTAAAGAAAATGGGCTCTGTCGCACGACAAAAAGAATAAAGACGATATAAGCGAGGCAACACTTCCCGATCACTCAACAGTATGCGCTTTGCTGTTCGAAGCGACTGCTGGTTGTTTTAGTCGAATAGTTATACAGCGATATTCAGTGAAGGTGAGAAATGCACATGCGCCGTGATGGTGAGGACTTGGCTGAGCAAGTTTATCTGAATGCGCAGACATCCAACTGGGGTCATGTTTCCTCACTAGCCTACATGAACCTTTGAGTTATGGCGACCACATTGTAAAGGTAGAAAGGTCTGCGATGAATTCACATAAAATATGAGTGGGGGATTTATCGCGAAAAGTAGGCAGGTAGCAAAAAAAAGCAGGTACACTTATTTTATTATGCGCTTAGGCAAAGAAACCTGGGCTGTGAATTTAAGCCTACTTTATAGGGTATTGATGTTAATTCGTCCCGACAATACTATGCCATATCAAAACAAGAATGATAGTAAGAGTATTGTATTAGTATATTAGTAATAATGACTAGAAGAAGAAAGAAGAAAAATAACAACAAAAATGAACTCTTCAGCTTATTGTAGTGTTGCTCACCGCCTCGTCACAAAGGGACGTCAATTCAAGGAGCCCGCAGCAGGTGCAGGGAAAGCCAAAGACGCTTAGACTGACCGTGGGTGGGTCACTCTAAGCGTTTAAACATTTACATTCTCTTTAAATATCTGGAGCATAGTATCATAACCACACGTTCGAAGATGGACGTAAAAAGCACCACAGGTGTAGGACTTCAAATAATGGGCACGAAAGTTGCAGTTAGACTTGTCCATAGCATGAACAGTAATTCACAAAATTTTTTATTCATATTTATTAACATTCTTTTACTTATGTATAGCCTGCTTCCATAAATTTAAAATCCGCATTATATATTGTCGCTTCATGTCAACTTTAAATTGACCTCAGGCGATGTCCTGAGTAGTGCAGAAGGCACCGAACTACCGCAGGGCAATAACACCGACGCAATGGATCCGACCAATATCCTGGCTGCCTTGGATCCCGTGATGGCGAAGCACTGCAGATCCGGCCACTGTCTTTCAGTTGACAAGGTAGTCTTGGATGGCCTGCAGTTATGGACATCACAAGTTTCAGTCCCGTGGCCCATAGAATTGATAGTCGATGCAATGACATCAACTGCGGATGATGCAATTAAGATGGCCAGTACCCGCATGTGCTCCGTTCTGCAGAGATAAGGTGTGCCTAAAGACATTCAACAAGGGCCAGCCTTAGAAGCGCCACAGGTGTCACACTTTCAATAATGGGCACGAAATTTACAGTTGGACTTGACTAATTTGAACAGTGGTCTACAAAAATTTGTTTATTTACCATTATTTATATTCCTCTTTCCTATGCATAACCTTAATTCTTAAATATAAAATCCGTATGATATATGTAACTTCTTGTAAACTTTAAATTGTTCACACTCTTTCTCCTCAGGAGTAAACGCCAATGTATATTTATTTAAAAGCCAAATGTAACGCTAAAGTAGCGACTCGTTGCGTCTTTGGTAATGTAACCATAACGAGTTACTTTTGCATTTAAAGAATGTCTAGCGAAAACAAGTTCCTTAATGGGGAAGAAATTAGGAATTGGCTTTCGTTACTGTTTTGGAGGAACGTGTACAAGGCCGTCTATGACCACACGAAGGCAAAAACCAGCTCAATTTCTTCTCTACCGACTGCATTTATCACTTCACCGTCCAATGATTGACGTTTTATATTTCGCGTCTGCCCTATGCTGGTGACATTTCCTGCTGCATTCCATAAAAGGAAGATCCCACGAATAGTAGGAAATAATGATATATAAAGCACGAATGAGGAAGACTGATTGGAAGTCATGCATGCCATTGGTGCATGAGTTCTATGCCATGATTATCATGTTTGCGCCTTGCATTTGTGTTTGTCGTTCATTCCAGTGACCTAATACCAAATATTATAATAGTGAACCTAGCGAAACGGCTGTGAACGCACGATGACCCTAGCATGTAATCATGTTTTACATGACACGCATGTCATGATTATTATGTTAAGACATTTCGTTGACCGTCGTCTATACACGTCACGTAATACCAAATTTGGTATATGTGAGGGTAGCAATACGGTCGCGATCGCGTTATGAGCGTAGCATGTAGACATGTTTCACATGACACGCCTGTTATGATGATCCAGTTTGGACATATAATTTAACTTTGTCGTCCATTCACGCTACATATAATACTAAATTTAGTATAAATGAAGCTAGCGAAACGGCCGAGAGCGCACAATGAGCGTGACGTGAATGCATAGTCAGGGCCTGCCACTTATAATCATCATGCAGTCATGTGTAACCATAACAGCTTTTTTAATATGCCATGTTATAGAAACTACCGCTAGAGCAGCAATACCATCACATGTAAATCAAAACATACACATCATTATTTCCATGTTATAACCAGCCAGTTATACTGGTCATACAAACATGGTATGCCATATCAATTTTGGTATAGATCTAATCGAAATTACTAAGAGAGGTAAGAGTCATAGGTAGGTAGGTAGGTACGTAGGTAGGTATGTAGGTAGGTAGGTAGGTAGGTAGGTAAGTAGATAGGTAGGTACGTAGGTAGGTAGGTAGGTACGTAGGTAGTTGCGTAGGTAGGTAAGTAGGTAGGTAGGTAGGTAGGTAGGTAGGTAGGTAGGTAGGTAGGTAGGTAGGTAGGTAGGTAGGCAGGTAGGCAGGTAGGTAGATAGGCGGGAAACGAAGAGGTATGTAGACAGGCAGGTAGTAGGTAGGTAGGTAGGTTCGTAGGTTGTCAGGCAGGCAGGCTGGTGGGAAACGGAGAGGTATGTAGGCAGGCAGGTAGTAGGTAGGTGTAGGTAGGATTGTAGTTTTATATGACGTAAGGCTAGCAGCTCACTCTTCTGGATCCAATCCCGCGCAACTCGACAAAACACCAGTATAGGCAAAATGTGGAACTGTTTTTTGTGATGTCTGTCATCTGAACATAAAATTAGCAATGGGAGCAAAGAATGTATACGAGCTATCTGCTTATGTATGCTAAGAAGTGATGTCAACTGCGTAGAGAGCATGTACACTAGCTCTCACAATTGTGCCCTTATGATTAAGGTTCGCAGTTACTACTTGAGCAATACGAATCTTTGGACCTCACACACAAAATGCCCGCGATGATAAAATTCCTGTGAAAGTGCCCATATATTTGTTATCCCAATAAAACACAGAAAACTTGGGCATAGACCTGCTCAGACGGACGGATGTCCGGGCTGATGCCGCCTCCCGGTGGCTGCGCCAGGAGCTAGTCCCAGCCCTTGGCCATCTCGGCATCACAAGGCTCGTCCTCGACCTCGCCATAGTCGAGTCGCAAACGCTTGCTGCTCGATTCATCCTGGCTCGCTGGAATTCAAACCGCTTCTCAAAACACTGCAGTGAGCAGGTGCGCAAACGTTGGCCGGCATATGTCAAGGTGCGCTTGCAAATTATCGGTAAGAAGACGCAACCACCACACAATAGGTGTACCAGTAAAGATTACAGTATGGTGCATTCTTAAACAGAAACGTCTCGGTTGAATTCGAGAACAGTAGTGTCAATTAGAAGTGACATTCAGAAAGCAAACCCTGCTAAGAGTGGGAGTTAAAATTTTAAATACGGTGCATTCTTTCGATTTATAACCTGAAGAGACCAGGAAAATATGTTCTGTTTAAAGGGCCACTCACCAGGCTTCATCCCAAATTTTAGTTAGACAGCGAAAGTTGTTGGGTGTCTGATGAGGAACATTTCCCACAAAAATTTTTCATCGGTTCATCACGAGCGGAGAACACGGGTTCAATGAAGAGGCGCGAAACGAGGATGAGAGGAGGTGAGTTCTGAACCCTTGCCGCTCCTCCATGTAGCCTTTGCAAGCCTAATATCTTCTCCACCCCCTCAGGCATACGACCAAGTGGTCACATGCGCATGACGTGCCCAAATAAGTCCAACCCCCAAGCACGCGAGCGGTGTTGCTTCTACCCAGCGTTATTTTGTGGTCTTTTGCCTGTTTCTGCGGGATGGTTTGGAAATGCTGACTTAGACGCGGTGGAATAGATGAGCACAATTAGTGCGCGAACGCGTAGGAGCGTTACACGGCTGTCTGCTCGATGCACGGACCACAGAACCGTGGGGACACGAACGCATGGGAAACGCCGGCACATTAGCCCCGCATCTCACTGCAATCCACGGAGAAAAAATGCGAAAAAAAGAACGCTCACATTTACTTTTTGCGTTTCATTATTTATCTAAAGCTTTAATTATCTCTTCGAACCATAAATTACATAAACTACGCATTCCGTATGAAGTCATTTTCGCCATGTCACGTGCCACTGTTTGCAATGTCAGAGCAGAGCCGTCTACGTAGAGGACCAACGTCACTGCATTGCCGTGTACGCAAGCCATTCATACGCCCATGTCATGTCCTCATTCTTTGGGCTCGCGCTGGCTGAAGGGAGCAACGTTCATCTTGAAATTCGACCTATTTCCCCAGCATGTAGCGTTGCAAATTTTGGCAGATATGATCATGAACGCCTCGTCTACGCATTGCGCTTGTCAGCTAAAAACTTCCAAAGCCGGTGAGTGGCCCTTTACCAGGAGCTCCATTTACTGAGAGGTGAACAGGAATGCAGTATATTTGCATAAAAAGAACCAGTTTAACGTGTGCTTAGAAATACAATGAACACATCGGTATATACAGCTGAAGGCCGTTAAATAGACCGTGCTGCTCATATATCTCTAGTTTTGACGAACATGTCCCCGCACATCCAAGAGGAAATATCAAAGCTTTCAGTAACTACAAAACTCACTACAAAATATTGTTAAATCAAATATTGTGCAATTTACTATGAGTAAATAATTAAATCGTTTGAAGTCAGCCACTTTATGAAAGGCCTACTCTGCAGAAAACAAAACAGTGCACCTTGAAGCCGCATCTCCTCCTTCTTCATGCGGGTAAGCAGCACCTGCTCCTGTATGGTTTTGCGCAACAGAGAGCGAAGCTCCTGCCGCGTCCGAAAAACAGCAAGGCCAGGGGGGAGTGGCCGCCTTCCTGGATCCTCTGAACAATCATTACTCCCAAATAAGGTACAGTTCAACCAGATTACATATTGAACTATTTGTAACATGACAATCCTTTACAACATTTTCCTAGATAATTGAATTGCCGCTACAATGAAGAAACAAAAACAGAACACAAGATATATCCAACATGAAGCACTGTGATACAGCCTAAGATGTTGGCTTTACCACAAAGGAAGTTTAATTTTTCGCACAAAAAAGGGACTTACGTGCATTTTAAGGACCAAACAGTGTGATTATAATAAGGGTGTTCACAGAGCAAGCAGAAACAATCACTAGCCACTGCATGCTTCCTGCCATCATTCCTTCTCATCACAGCCATTGTGCAAGGTGGCCGTTCGCTCCTCTGCTCTCTTTGTTGAAAAAATGACTTCCATAAAATGTAAGAACTTCGCTGTAGGCAAAGCTTACACTAATCAAACAGTTGTATATGGAGGAAAGAAGTCTGGCGTCACCACAGCGTACAGCATTTCAAGAAGCAGTGCCGCAATGTCAACAGGCACACAGAACTTTTCACCAAAAATAATGTTTTAATTAAAAAGCTTACTGCAATTATATGATATATTGAGCTGATTTTTGTTTTTTAGCAAGTTTGATATATCTAGTTGCCCCGCTGCGACGGCCTAGTGGCTAAGGTACTCGGCTTCTGATCCGAAGGTCACGGGATCGTATCCCGCATGTGGCGGCTGCATTCCCGATAGAGACGAAAGTGTTGTAGGCCAGTGTGTTTGGATTCGGGTGCACGTTAAAGAGCCCCAGGTGGTCGAAATTGCCGGAGCACTACACTACGGCGTCTCTTATAATCATATGGTGATTTTGGGACGTTACACTCTAAATATCAATCAATCAATCAATCAATCAATCAATCAGTCAATCAATCAATCAATCAATCAATCAATGCTATATCCAAGTAGGGCTGCACTGCATATTTTCGGCGAGCAGAGATTTCTTGCAAACTACATAAAAGGAGTCGAAAGGGTGGATATTTGTGAATAAGGCAAACATTGACACTACGAAGTACGCTGGTTTACTCTAACTTAAAATAAAATATAAATACACTTTTCCTACTGTTACTCTGAAAAGGAAAGAGAACTAACAAAATGAACAATAGCAGATGTAGTAAAAATAAAGAGTAATATGACTCAATTTGTCTTACCTACTCCTAAAAATACCGAGCATGTACTCCCGCATGGTCAGAGACTACAATTATAAATAGCTTTGGAGGAGCCTCAGTGTAGAATGCGCATCTGTGCTGCTAATGAATGCTTCAACCTGAGTTCTCTGTGCACCAACCAAGTATTTTAACACTGAGTTATGCAGGAACTTCAAACTCTGTTTCAAAGAGACCCTAGGCAGGCTTCATGTAAGGAAAGGAGTCGCAATAATGTGTGTATTATCGCGCTATAGAACAAAAAAGGGATCACCAGACGTCACACAATGTAAATTCGTATCGAGTTGGCTGTTGAATTGCACAACCCATTACAATAGCGCTAGGCTGTATTCTTCATCGTCGTCAGCCACATGATAAAATGTTACGCAAAATAATTTGCAAGTACGTAACGGTTAGCGCGCTTCTTCTAACAATGACAAAGCATAGCATAGAGAATGTCTTTCTACTACACAAAAATTTTCATTTATGGCGTAGTGGGTATCCTGCAGGTCTGATTCTAGCAATTACCCAAAGGCTGTTAAGAAAATCCTCTGAAAGGTCGCTCTTCTCGCAACACACGCAGCTCGCAAGATGCAGCTCAGTTACAACTTTTGCTGTGACTTTCGCAGGGTTTTTCTTTTTTGTCCCTTTAAATAAATACACACTGAAGAGTTGCATGCTTTGCACTCAGTTTTCCAGAATTTATCTATCGACAATAAATAAGCACTGACAGAAAAAATTTGTGTTAATTTGTCGCAAAGGGGAGCTTACAACCCTCTAATCACGGCTGCAAACCTCGTTTCGACAGGTGCACGACGGTTGTAGACAAGCTTTTAGAGCACCCAGTTTCCGTTTTCGGTTTCAAAGAGCACCGAGCTAGGTTGGAGGTAGGTAGGAGGTAAGCACAGCTGGCCACATGACTACGCAGAACCATGTCAGCACCCCATGTGAGAGCGCGCGCCACTATGAATGTCAGCACAGCCAGTGCACACCAAGCACCAGACCACGAGGGTGAAATCACCGGTAGCGCAAGCACATGGCGTGAGCCAGCAACCAGCCAACACGAACTCGTGATCTAGGTTTATTTACAATGTCCCAGCAATAATGTTAGAGTCTAAATGGGCTCCGCATGATGGTCAATCACGCATGTGATCTTAAAGATTGACTTTAAAGAAGTTCTAGGTTATATTTTCCCTCGATATGTTTAGATGTTGTGTGTCTCCATATAAATCTATCTCGCTCATTATATCGCCTGTGTCAGCGGTCCTTTAGAAGATTACCGACAAGAAAAAGAGAGAGAGATTGACTTTATTTTAAGATATCCTGAGGAGGCTGAGAAAGGACCATTCCGACCCTTAATTCAACATGGAGGATCCGCCCAGGAGGGCACTGGCAACCGAAGGCTTGTAGCGATCTCGCGGGCCCTCTGGACAACCTGTAGTTGCTGCTTGTATTCGTGGCTCTTAACGGCTTCCTGCCAAGTCTCTTGGGTATTCAGTTGTGCTGCGCTTTGGGTAGGGCACAGCCAAAGCATGTGTTCGAAATCGCAATAGGGATGATTGGAAAGGGAGCATGTCTGTGGTGTGTCGGGGTGAACTCTGTGTAAGGTGGATGGTGTTATGTACGTACGTGTTTGCAATCTTGTTAGAGTTAGAGCTTGGGCTTTGCTAAGTTTTGGGTGCGATGCTGGGAAGGCACGTCTTTGTCCCCGGTAATGCGAAGTGATCTCGTTGTATGTGAGTGCTTTGTCCTGGCTGCAGTGATTCTTGTACCGCTCACTCTTCAAGTGGTCGTTGTCTGCGGTGCCGTGTGTGAGCTCATACACCAGGCGGTTGACCCCTTCGTTGGGATTGCAGTGGTCGAGTCCAGGTAACTGTCCAATGTAGGCTGGGAAGCAGGATACGTAGATGTGAGCATTTTCTTCTTTAATAAGGCTTTCTTTGCTTTCGTACTCTCTTATTGCGTTGAGGGTGACTAACTTGGTTTCTTGGGCGAGTTGGTAAGACATGATTCACATAAAAAACAGCGCCAATAACGAGCGACAAGAAAAGAAGGAGACAGACAGCGGTACTGTCAGACAGTGGTGAGTTTTTTAGTCCTTCTAGCTACTAGGCCAGCCGAAAACGTTCGTGCCGCCGTCTTGTATATTTTGTATATTGTGGAGAAAGCTTAGCAGCTCTGCAAGGCTAGCGCGATCATCATTTCCCCTGCTTCATGGACATGGATTGTTCGGACAGTTGCCGCGTTCATGAGGTTTCCGTCTATACCAACGACCGCTACGGCAAACACCTACCTGCGGTAGTAGCGGGTGGCATCTAGGAATAGCGCATGCGTGTTGTTTTTTGCCTTGCTTATAAGCGCTCTCGCTCCGTCCTTCTTTCGCCCTTTGTTGAACGTTGGGTAAACGTTGCGGGGGATTGGCTCGACCCTAATGTGTTTCGTCACGTCATTACAGAGTTGGGTTTTTATCTCTTGTTGAAAAACTGGGCAAATACCTGCGTCTCGTAGGATGAGATGGCCTGCCTGCGTAAACGACAGGCGTGTGATCTGTGCCACTCTCTGAGCCTCAAAAATTTTTTTGGCTGTGTTGTGCAAACCGAGTTGCCCGAATTTCTCGTTGCTCGTGCTATTCGGCAAGCCGTGGGCCGTTGTCAGTCCCTTGTGGAGCATAAAGTCAAACTTTTCGATTTCAGCCTTCATAAGTTTCAGAAACGGGAACACGTATGCTACGTGACCTACGAGAAAGGCGTGATACGCCCTCATGATGTTGTCTTCCAGGAGGCCTGCTCTCTTGTTGGCGATTCTAGCAATGCCTCTTGCAAAGTTGTTCGTGCTGTTTTCAAGGCGCTTCAGTGCTTCCTTGTTGTGCCATCCTTCGAACTTAACGTTAGTCCTAGTACCTTAACCATATATACTTGCGGTATGGTTTGGTTGTTCTCAGCTTTGAACAACACTTGCTGCTCCTCTTCCTGCAAATTTTGCCGAGAGTGAAAGAGCATTAGAGCAGATTTAGTGGGGGAGAGTGCGGGTCCAGTTGGCTTAAGAAATCCTTCGGTTGTAGTCCGTGCTTGTTGAAGTATTCCTTCCAAGGCACCTTATGAGTTGCCACATGGGACCCATATGGTAATATCATCCGAGTATATGGCATGGTGCACGGATGGCATTTAAGCGAACTTCTCCACAACCTGTGCATCGCCACATTAAAGATCAATGGAGCGAGCTCTGACCCTCGTGGGGTGCCGATATTTCCGAGTCGTTCGAGTTCGCCGCATTGTTCTCCTATGCGTCTGGTGGCGGTTTGGTTCGCCAGAAAGGCTTTATAGTAGTTGCAGAATTTCTAGCCTAAGTTTGTGCGCGAAATGTAGCCCAGTATGAGTTCATGTTCTATAGTGTCAAAGACCTTGGCTAGGTCCAGGGCTTATATGATTTTGGGCGTGTGGAGGAGCCCGTAACATTTGTGTTCTCTTAACATCAACATGGCATCCTGTGTGGACAGTGCCGTGCGGAAGCCAATATTGTTGTGTCGAAAGAGCCCAATGCTCTCAATGTGGTTCGTGATACGGTTGAGTGTTGCATGCTCAGCTATTTTTCCAACGCAAGATGTGAGTGATATGGGCCTTAAGTTATCGATGCTCAGCGCCTCTCCAGGTTTCGGGATGAGCGAAACCTTGGCACTACGCCATTCTTGTGGCACGGTAACCGTTTTCCATGCCTCATTTATCTTCTTAGTAATGATTACAATTGCTTTATCGTCTAAATTCCGTAGAGTTTCATTATCGATGCCCTCTGGCCGTTGCGCCGATCTGCCATAGAGTTGCTGTAGAGCGTATCGTATTTCAGCTTCGCTGAATGGTTTGCCTAGCTTTTCTTTCGACCAACCTCCACATGAGAGATTTTCGTTTATCCAGGCTACTGGTTTGCTTTCCACTGGGAGATATTTTTGGCCTAGTGTTTTGAGGAGAGCTTGGGATCCAGCACTATCCTGAGCGTACTTGTGCACCAATCGTTCAATTAGCAGTTGTGTGGCGCTTCAGGTGGGTTTGTCGCTGTTCGCCATAAGGTTTTTGAACAGCCCCCATTTTCTCCGCATTTTGCCATCTGCTTCGTCACATGTGTTGTTCCGCTGCTGGGCGCAGAGCATTTTGGCGTGAGATTCAATTTCGTGGCCAAGCTCGCGATTTTTGTGCGTGTTTGTTGAACTTGTTTTTACGCCACGCTTCTTTTGGGTCATGCTTTTTCTTCAGCAAACTGGCCAGGTGAGAGTCCATGGCCCGGATGGATTCATCAGTCTCAACTTTTTTGGTGGCATCATTCGCTGCCATATTCAATTCATTTAAGAGAGCTTCATAAGATAGTTCTGTACTGCCCTTCTGCTCTCTTAATTACAGAACTTGCCAAGGTCTGTGATTTTGAACTTTCTTGGCGCTTTCGCCTCGTTCTCAATGGTAATTTCTAGGATGATGTGGTCGCTACCTAGGTACTCGGCGAGGTTATCTCAGGTAGCTCTGGCGTTCTTGGTGAAGGTTAAGTAAGGCATTGTGTCCCGCTGTACCGAATCACGTTTTCTTGAAGGAAGGGCAAGGTTGTTAATAAGCTGCAAGTCCAGCGCACTCGCGCTTTTTGCTAAAGTGGTGCATTTGCCTTCACTTTTTAAGTATTTCACGTGGTGCTCCTGGCGTTAAAATTGCCCTCTACTATGAGCAGATTGTCACCCGCTATTGTTACCGCCGAGATAAGCTGTTTGTTAAAATTTCTTTTCTTATCTGATGAGGGACTGTAAACATTGAGCACAAAGATGCTTCTTTTAACTGCCCTGTGTGGTGAGATTTCCACCAGGACCGTTTCCAGGCCTTTTTTATACGGGGACGTCCTTTTCGGCGAACATTATGTCCTTCCGGATGAAGGTAGCCACGGCTCGCGTCTTGTTCTGCTGCAGCCACTTCTCGCGTCTTGGCCCTTCTACCCTGTACCCCTGTGTGCCAATGCTTTTAGCAGCTTTGCTTTCTGCACATTCCTGTAGCAATATTATATGCGTGTTTTTTTACTGGCTAGCAATAGTTGTGTTAGATGTTCCTGGCGTTTCTGAAGTGAGTTACAGTTACACTGACAGATCTTAATCTCGTTACGGTCAGCGGTCTTGCGTCTTGTAGTTTGTGTGCGTCGCGGCTCGTTACCTCCGCGAGGTTGCTTGCTTTGACTGGTCGAACTTTAGCTCTAGAAGTTATGCTCGGCACGCTTGCCGTAACTGCTGGTTTTTCCACGCTTAGGTTCTGAGGAGCAGCCGCCACAGGTGCTTTGGCTACCATCTTCTCCAGGCTCAAGAACCTCTGGTCAGCTTTGTCAGTGTAAGCCTTAAAGATTTCCATAAACTTGGCAAGCGTGTTCGCCACCGTATTGATTTTGTCGTTGAATTGAGTTATCGTGGACTCGGCATTTGTCAGTGGGGCTTTTTTATCGCTCGAGATCATCTCAATCTCATCCGTCGTGTCGCTGTCGCTGTCTACGGCTTTGATTTTGTGTGTGTTGTGGATTGTTTGTTGTAAGCGTGTTGTCGGTAGTGCCGGTGACCTCGGCAAGTTAATTCTATGGCCTTTCTCTAATTTAGCTATTGAGGCCCGGAGCTCTTCAAGCTTCTTCTTGAGGGCCCTGTTTTCTTGTTCAAGCGCTAGAATGCGAGAATCGGGAACATGCTCTGGCTGTGCCTTACCTTTGGGCTGGCTACTTGTGCTTTGGGATGCACCTTCAACCCTGGTGGACCAGGATGCAATGTTCGGCTGCTGCTGCTGCTGCTGCCTGGCTGCTGGTCTCGTTCTCGATCGGGAACTGGAGCACTCGCGAGATGACAGGCGGTTGTCGGATCCCGACAGGGTGGAGGGGCGCCCTCCAGAACGAGAACTTCCTCTGGATCGAAAACACCTTCTGGATCGGGAACCCCTCGGATGGCAAACACCCCTGGATGGCGAACGGTGATGGACGCTCGAGGCGTTCTTCCGCCCCGGCACCTGGTTATGGCAGGGTTGCTTGAACGTGACAGATGTTGGTGCGTCTTGTCGTTGTTGTGCTTGCCACTCTTGCTTTCTGCATCTTTTTCTCCTTCTCACTATGTATGGAGCATGGAAGCGTCTTTTGCATTCGCGATTTCCGGTGGGGTGATTGCTATCGCAAAGCTTGCATTTCGGCTCGCAGTGATGCACGCCGTTCTCTTGTAGCGTTTCACCACAGTTGTGACATTGCTTGGCCGTTGCGTTTATGTGCCGGCAAGCATCGGTGCGATGGCCAACTCCTCCGCACGTTCTGCAAACATCGACTTGCCGCTTGTGGAGCGAGCAGGGAAGTATGGCAGTTCCGCACATCACTGTGCTCGGAACGCGCAACCCGTCAAAGAGGATTGCGACGGTTTTGGTCTTTCGAATGCGTCTTGCCTCGATGGAAGTGGGCTTGCGATAGTGCACAATCAGGCGCCTGAGCGTTGCGTCGTCAAGGAAGAGGTCAATGTTGTTGATGACGCCCTTGCATGTATTACCGGGTACTGCCACGTATGTGGCAACTTCGAACGAGCCTTGATTTTTGTGTAGTTATGCACGTTCACGTATGATGTAGCATTATCTTTTTGTGGCGTAGAAATAACAATGATGTTTTGCATATTGTTGTGGCAGATTGTATCCTCTTATGCTTGTTCGTCAGTGATCTGGGTGGCCATGATGATGCCACTCGCAAGCAGACTGAGGTCGACTCTGGCTACGTCCAATCTTACTCTTGGTCTCATGATTACCCTGTTCTGGTCCTTGAGTAGGAGGAGTAGCCTAGAAGTGGATACCAAACAGTGTAGTGCCGATGGACTTTTTGTGAAGCCCCTGGGGTGCTTCGGTTGGTTGTGCTCAACCATCCCAGCGGCCAGCTCCTAATTCGGCGGAGTCATCTGTCTTCGGAGTCCCATAGCGGTGGTCCTTACTGGTCTGTCGAAGATCTCCGCAATTACTTCCATTCCCTCCATGGTTATGGTAGAAGGCATTTCCAGTGCCTGGTTTACGGCTGTGATGTACGGAGAATGATACAGTAGCTTCAGCGTTTGGTTGAGCCCTGGGCTACGTCTAACGGCCATACACTTCACCAACCCTAGGTGGGGTTAGGACTATAGGGTACACTCGCCGCGTTGGACATTTAAAGTCCAAAAAAGTGTCTAATGGTTCACTCTCCGCTAAAAATGCTGTCTCACTGAAACCGCAGAGCTTGCTTGATCAAATAAGCACAAAGCCAAGTGATCTTGGAGCAAAAAACGACCGAAAACGTTTAGAAAAGCGGGAGCTGATGTTTTCACGTCCGCGCTCCTCGACGCCGCTTAGCAATCCCTCGGTTTACGGACCAAATTTAGGCTGCCATTATTGCAGCAAAACTGAAAGATTGACAACTGAAATCTAGTCACACAATCTCCAGTTCAAGCAGAAACTAGAAGAAAATAACAAATTAATGTGTTTTTAAAAACTGCCGACTCTAGCTACCTTGCCGTCCAATAGAGGACGTGACGTTTGCTGACGGTTGAAGCATTGTACACTCTAGCATGCGAACCATGTCGACCATCACCGACAAAAATGGCAAGGAGGGGAAGATGGACGAGAAACTCACAAACAGGAAGTGGGCGCTAAAGCCAAAGTTTCAATAACTGAACTTGCCTTTCAAAGGCTGCAACCATTGCAGCCTTGAAAAATACAAGTCCCCTTGTCAAAACGCTGGCTACAGCACCCACTTTCTGTTTACGGATTTCTCAACCATCAACCCGTCCTCTCAGCTTCCTCAGTTCCCACTCAGGTTTTAAGAAAAAATATGAGCGGCACTGGCAGCAAACGTTACTCCAAACTAGTAAAAAGCACATAATGCTGGACGCGCCTCAGTATCTTCACAGAAGGAGGAGAGTGAGCTGTAAAGGGGAGGTTGAAAAAGGAAAGAGGAACACAGCTATCTGGGCAATCTTTATGAGCAAGGGTGAACGTGACACACGGCTCGTACTAGAGTGCTGCCTCGGCGCACTGTCAGTCCTTCAAAATTACAGCCAGCTATTCAAAAGTACGTGAAATAAGCTTTGTGTACTGGAACAGTTAAGACTTTAGAGGGAAATTTCGAAATCTATGTCAGTTTTTTTTTCAATTTTTCTTCATATCCCTGTAAGGAAGCTGGACTTTGCATAGGATGATTTGTAAGCTGCAAACTTTTTCGGCTCACCAGCTGCCTAGTAGTTTTCATGCATGACCGCATTCCTCTAGTAGTGTTCAAAGCATTTATTTCTATCTTGTAAACTAAACATGCCAATTCTTCGCTGTACTCTAATGCAGCTGCTTCCATTCTGCCTTCTTACATACCTAAATATTGCCACTTCTACAAACTCTGCTGGTAGCACAAAGTTGTAAATTCCCGTATCTTGTGTTCTCGCGCGAGCAGTCGGTAAACTCTAGCGACACGGAGTGCGTGGACTCTCAATGATAATAGGAACATCATCATCATCAATCTCGGCTTGCTTGGTGTGTAGCGACACCACGGACTCGAGCTAACGGGGGAGTTTTGACCCCCTCCCACGCCTAGCCGTGCGTGGCTTTGCCGTGTCCGGGGAAAAGGTGATCCTAGGGGTTGGGCCAATGCTGGGTGATTGGACCTTTAAGGCCCCCCGGCAGAGGCAACACACCCCTTTGGCCCCGGCTTGACGTAGACGGCACCCCTGGGCTGACCCACCCAGGGGAAATCGGCAGTCGCCTTTTCCTATCTCTCTCTTCCTACATCTTAGTCTTTTCTCATCTTTAAATCGGTCCTATCTTCTTCTCTCTTCCATTTACTTCCGATTTTTCCTGGTGGCAAGGGTTAACCTTGTGTAATTACTCAACCTTGAGTAGTTATATTTGGTTATAGTGGCAATTGACGGCTGGCGTCTGCAGCCTTATGCTATTAAGTGCTTCAGCGTCCTTTGGTTGGACACCATGGTGGGTGGTCGCCATTGCTGCCGGAAAAAAAGTACACTACTATGGGAACACCTGCATTTCCCCATCTCCTAGATTGTCTTCCGCTTATGAGGGGACGCACCGATGAAATATTAATTTTCAACCAACCCAGACAATGCTTTCCGAAATTCCATGTAGTGCACAGCGAAAAGCCAACGATACAAGCCAGAGCCATATCTCCATTTCTAGTTGCTAAATCTCTGACTGAGCTCTTTGGCCCAGGATACAAGGTTACAAAGATGGCTAGTGGAGACCTTCTCCTTGAGCTGCCAGAAAAACACCACTATGAAAAACTTGGCAGTCTCAAAGCATTTGGTAATATCTCAGTATCTGTTTCACCTCATAGATCAATGAACACTTCACGCGGAGTTGTTTCAGAAGCAGACCTTCTTGAAATGTCTGAACAGGAACTGCTTGAAGAGTGGAAAGAGCAAAATGTCACGGATGTGAAACGAATCGTCATCAGACGCGACAACAAAGAAATACCTACCAAACATATAATACTCACCTTTGCATCTAGCACACTGCCTTCATCTATAGACACAGGCTACATCAAACTCTCTGTCCGTCCCTACATTCCCAATCCAAGACGGTGTTACAAATGTCAACGATATGGTCATGGCTTGCAGAACTGCCGGGGTCAGGAAACTTGTGCAAGATGTGGTAGCCACGGCCACCCATCTGATAACTGTGTTACTACGCCTCACTGCGTGAATTGCGACAGGAAACACGGCGTGTATTCGCGTTCGTGTCCTAACTGGAAGAAAGAAAAAGAAATAATCACTCTTAAAGTCAAAGAAAACATCACATTCAAAGAAGCAAGACGAAGAGTGTCGCCATTTTATGGCGCAACATATGCTGATGCGGCGCGTCAGGGGGCAAAGCCGCACCAGCCCTCGCCACCCCTTCGGCCCGCGCAGAGCGAGCCGTCGGCTGTGGCGACCTGCCCCCAAGGCGGCTGTAGCCCAGGCTACACCGCCTACTCCCAAACAGAGACCGGAGACTCCAGAGTCTTCGGGTCTCAAGGCCTCCCCTCACCAGGCGAGGCCCAAAATCCGAACTAACAGCCCGCACGTGCGGGCATCCAGTGCCTCCGAGGAGGCAACGGATACGTCAGCACCCTTGGTGCCGAAAGAGCGGCGTGGCTCCTTGGGGCGCGCCAAGAAAACCAAAAAAACAAATAACAGGGCCTGGTGACGGCCCTGTTAAGTGAACTCAAACTCCCCGTCTAAACAGCCACTCGCTTCTCGTACACACAGCATTATTTTACATTCACCATGAACACTCAAATTATAAAATGGAACGTCAGGGGCCTTCTCAGAAACCTTGACGACATCCAAGAACTTCTACACGAACACTCACCAAAAGTGCTGTGTGTACAAGAAACACACCTTATTTCAAAACACACAAATTTTCTTCGCAAATACGTTATTTTTCGAAAGGACCGTGATGATGCCATGACATCATCTGGAGGTGTTGCCATCATAGTGAATCAAGGAATTGCATGCACACACTTACAACTCCAAAGATCCCTTGAGGCAGTGGCTGTTCGAGCGGTTATTTTTGATAAACTAATCACAATCTGCACGATTTACATTCCTCCTAGTTATCAGCTGCGAAAACGTGATTTACACTCTTTAATTGATGAACTTCCGGAACCTTATGTTCTCCTTGGAGACTTTAATGCGCATAGCAGGCTATGGGGTGACTCTCGGTATGACGCGCGAGGTCGACTGATCGAACAGTTCCTTCTCTCGTCGAGCGCGTGTCTCCTAAACCGAAAAGAATCAACCTGTTATAATCTCGCCAATAACACCTACTCTTCCATAGACCTAAGCATAGTATCTTCATCCCTTGTGTATATATACTCCAGTGGAAAGTCGTCAGTAATCTGTATGGAAGTGACCACTTCCCCGTAGTTTTGAGCACAAATACAGTAACTGAGTGTCCACCACGTGTTCCCAAGTGGCTCATAAACAGAGCCGACTGGGAACAGTTTTATACCATCGCTCGTCTAGGTTGGAATGAGATATGTACTTTGAACATTGATGTTGCTGTCAACTTCTTCACTGCGTTTTTGATTGATGCTGCAACAAAATGCATCCCACAAACAAATGGACACCCTGGAAAACGGCGTGTGCCATGGTGGAACTCTGAATGCCGAAACGCGCGCAAACAGCAAAACAGAGCTTGGAGGCTGCTTCGGAACTCACCGACAGCCGAAAATCTTGACACCTTCAAGAAAATAAAGTCTCAAGCTAGAAGAACGCGTCAGCAGGCCAGAAGAGAAAGCTGGCAGAAGTTTTAGATGCGGAAGCATCTTATACTCGCGCCTTGTAGTGCGCCGTCCACGCCGTCCGCACCGCTTCTCGAACATTCGACAGCTGACGCGCGCGCATGCGCCGTCGCGCCGTCGTTCACCATCTGTGCCGCGCGCGCTTCTCCTTCGAGAACATTCGACAGCTGACAGTGCATGCGCCGTGGCGCTGTATATATACTCATGGTCGGCGCTCGCTCGCTCAGTTGACGCTCGTCGGTTGGTTTGTACGGCGCGTCGACATCCAAGGTCGCGGTGAAATGAATTCCAACGAATCCACAAACACAATGATCGACGTCCCTTCGACCAGCGCCGCCCTCTCGCATACGTGTGTACGTGTTCACTCATTTAACACCCCCTCCTACAACCACGTTAACCAATTTAGCCATCGACCCAAGTATGTCGCAATTTAACACCCCATTTCACATCAACGTTAACCAATTTAGCCATCGACCCAAGTAAGTCGACTTTAACACCCCGTTAACCAATTATATGCTCCGCATCCTCCTCAGTGTTCTCCCGAGGGAAGCTGCGGGCAATTTTTTTGTCAGGGATAAATTCATACACACAAGAGGCCAAAGTCTGGAACATGGTCGGTAGGATAGCAGGGAAACAAGTACACACACTTTCACTCGTGAACACTCAAGGTGATACCTTGGAAGATCAGGCAAACTTCCTCGGAGCACATTTTGAACGGGTATCCAGCTCGTCCCACTATACTGACACTTTCGAAAAATACAGAACAAGAATAGAAAAACAGACTCTCGAACACAAATCCACTAGATACGAGGCATATAACCAAGCTTTCAGTCTAGCGGAGCTCCGAACATCCCTAAACTCCTGCAGTACTTCTGCCCCAGGCTCTTATCGTGTGGTGTATGAAATGTTAAAAAACCTACCAGCCGAAACAAAACCAACCCTACTTTGTACAATGCTATCTGGTTTTCTGGCACTATGCCTACCTCCTGGAAAGAGGCTATTAATATTCCCATTTTGAAAGAGGGCAAGGACCCTTCTTTAGCTTCAAGTTATAGGCCTATTGCACTTACAAGCTGCTTGTGCAAAGTATTCGAAAAAATGATAAACTGCCGACTCATACATATCTTTGAAACAAACAATTTGCTCGACCCATTTCAGTGCGGGTTTCGAGAAGGTAGATCCACCACAGACCACCTTGTTCGTATCGAGGCACAGATCAGAGACGCCTTCGTCCATAGGCAATATTTTCTTTCTGTCTGTGTTCCTCGATATCGAAAAGGCGTATGATACAACATGGCGGTTCGGATTTCTAAGAGACCTGTCCCACCTTGGTGTGCGCGGAAGAATGTTTCATATAATCGAAAGTTACCTGTCAAACCGGACATTCCGTGTCCGTCCGGGCAGTGTGCTCTCCCAAACATTTGTCCAGGAAACAGGCGTGCCACAAGGTGGCGTGCTTAGTTGCACACTTTTTATTATCAAAATGAATTCTTTGCACTTGTCCATTCCCCGCAATATGTTCTATTGTACATATGTCGACGACGTTCAGCTTGGCTTCAAGTCATGCAACTTGGCCATGTGTGAGCGGCAGGTTCAGCTGGGTTTATATAGGGTCTCCAAATGGGCAAATGAAAACGGATTTCGACTTAACCCACAAAAGAGCACGTGTGTTTTGTCCTCTCGAAGGAGAGGCATGCACTCGGAACCTGACATTCGACTGAACGGGCAACGTCTATCCGTCAAAGCCGAGCATAAATTCTTAGGCTTAATCTTGGACAACAAGTTGACCTTCGTACCGTAAATCAAGTATTTAAAAACAAAATGTTTAAAAGCCATGAATGTTATGAAAGTGTTGTCACGTACTACGTGGGGTAGTGATAGGCAATGCCTCATGAACCTCTATAGAAGCCTCATTCGCATCCGCTTAGATTATGGGGCCATTGTCTATCAGTCTGCTACTCAAAGTGCCTTGAAGATGCTGGACCCCGTGCACCATTTGGGCATCCGCCTTTCTACGGGTGCTTTTTGCCCCAGCCCCGTAGAAAGCCTTTATGTTGAGTCAAATGAGTGGTCGCTTCATCTGCAGAGAACTTACATGTCCTTTGTTTATTTCCTTAAGGTGAAAGCAGACAAGGAGCACCCCTCATACTCTACAATTAATGATTTGTTGAGCTCAACTCTGTTTCAAAACAGGCCTTCGATGAGGCAGCCCTTCTCAGTTCGCCTGAAGTGTCTTGCTGAAGAAACTGCAGTGTCACTTGAACACAGTTTAATGGCCCCTGTAGTATACCCCCCACCGTGGCAGTGCCAGACTATAGACTGCGATGTGCCTTTCCTAGAAGTTACAAAACATGCACCTATTGCCCATATCCGAACATACTTTTTGGAACTTCAACACAAATACACACGTCCTGAGTTCTTCACAGATGCCTACAAGACTAACTCCTCTGTGTCCTACGCTGCTCTCGGCCCATCCTTTTCGGATGCTGGCCCTCTACATCCACGCACAAGTATCTTCACAGCGGAAGCTTACGCGATACTTGTGGCAGCTAAACACATCAAACAACTACAAATACAAAAAGCAGTTTTTATACAGACTCCCTCAGTGTCGTAATGGCTCTGCACAGTCTTAAAAAACAAAAAAACCCGGTCCTTGTCTCACTTTACTCCATTTTGTACACACTCTACACACTCAAACAACATGTTGTAGTGTGCTGGGTGCCAGGGCACCGTGAGATCCAAGGCAACGTGAGGGCGGATCAGCTCGCTGCATCCGTCCACAAAAGCACTGCCCCTGCAACCATATCGATCCCGGCCCTCGATCTTAAGCCGTCTCTCAAACGAAACCTCAGGGACTACTGGCAGAGCAAGTGGAATACACACACACAAAACAATCTACACATTATTATGCCACACCTTGGTCATTGGCTGCCCGTATCGAAATCACGTCATACCGAGGTTACACTAACGAGACTCAGGATAGGACACACATACACGACACACACATATCTGTTGTCTGGTGGCGATCCACCATTATGTGACAAATGTGGTGAATCCTTGACCGTCCTTCACATGTTAATTCAGTGTAAACACTTTGAAACTCTAAGAAAACAACATTTTCCATTACTCTACCGACAACATATACCTTTACACCCTGCAATGTTTGTCGGTAGGGAACCGCTTTTTAGTCATAAATCAATGTTAGCGTTTTTAAAAGAAATTCATAGCTTTCATGTCATATACCCGGGCATACCGTAGCATGACCTCTCCAGAGAAGTTTTTGCTGCGGTGGCTACACAAGAAAGCACATGCCTCACGGCCCTTGGACGCAAGGGTATGAACGAATGAGGCACTTGTGCTAATGCCATACATATCCACCATCGTCTTTTATTATCACCAACTTTTGTCATCTATTCACACCACACACACCTTTCACGGCATGGTCATAATTCTATTACTTGTATGTTTTTACCCGCCTTACTGCGAGGAATTTTATGGCCTTTATACAGCCGCTTATCACAATCATTGTCCATATTTTCAGTAAGATGAACTGGCGCTCTTTGGCCGTGAAATGGCCCTTGCGCCATAAAACATCAAACATCATCATCATCATCTCGGCTTGCTTGAATCTACTGCAGGACGGAGGCCTCTCCCGGTGTTTTTTATTAACCATTTTTTGTGAGCTCATTCCAATTTTCCCTGTCCAATTCTTAATTTTATCATTCCATCCCACTCATTGCGATGTAATGATTTTGAAAGTGCAGACTAGCGACAGCCATTGGACACGATAAAGACTGTCTTGCAGTCACTTCATTCATTAGCAAAAGCTTACCTCCATTGTTGTTCCTTCCTCGTAAGGGTGTGTTCACACGCTGAAAGACAGACTGCATGAAGTTTCCTCAGTAGCTGCCTCAGTTGGCTCCTCATCACTCGAAAAAGAGCACCGCGTGTGTTCCATCTTCCTGGATCTGGAGAGCACCAAATTGTCCATATTGAAAACTGCACAGCAGAAGGAGGACGAAGAATGAAGAAACAAGACAGGCACAGACTCGCAACTAAGTACTTTATCAGAAAGAACTTACAGTTTTCTACAAATCCTTTGGTGTTCAAGTGTTGCACCCACAATTGTGCACGTTAATGCAGCAGATTTACGCACATGTTTGGTTTCACCCTTGTTTATTTTATTGGCATCGTTGTGCGCACGACATCTTCTTGTATAAAACTATGTGCTCGTATTAAATAACTTCTTAGTTGAGAGTCAGTGCCTGCCCTACCATGTATTCCTTCTTTGTTATTATGTTGTTGAGCTGTTTTCAAGATGAATACCAACCAATTTGACGAAATCTTCGTTCTCCTAAAAAATCCAGTCAGCTCCACTTCATGAAAACTCTCTGAACAGCGAAGCTTATGCCCGGCCTGACACCTTTCCCTCCCACTCCTTCTCTGTTACCTTCTCTACCCACTTCTCAAACGCATGCTAACACCACTCCCGATCTTGCACCCTCCAAAAAATACGCACGAATACCCCAACCCCCTTCTGGTTCGTTCGACATCAAGGCGAAGTTTAAAAATCTGTCCGACCAATTCATCGAAAAACTTCAAGAACTACAAGGCCGCATGGAAACTAATTTGAACACCCTTCTCACTGACGTGAATACAAAATTAGAGGCAGGCATAGAACAATGCATGGAAGCCATACTTATGAGGATGGTTGGCCTTCTCGAGACACGCCTGACACAGCTGCCTCCACTTGCCATGACCTTTCCCCGCACAGCGCCGCCTGTCGTTGCCGATCTCCATATCTCCAGTAACGAAAGTTTAGCACCTTTCATCCATCCTTCTACGCTCCATTATGGCATGATTCGGTAATAATATTTCACTTCACATTATAAAATAGAACTGCATTAGCTTTCGAGGCAAGCGCGCCACACTGCAGCTTTTACTTCACACGCTCTCCTCGACGCCCAAGGTACTTATTCAAGATACTACTATGCAGGCCACACTTGCTAGTTATTCCTCCACACACACTGACACCACAGACACACCTAGAGCATCTACACTTGTCCACCACAGTCTCACATACAAGACATACTACATCACATCACACACATCCGGCGTGATAACGGAAATTATTCGTCACACACATACCAGCCCATCTATATTTATCGCTAACATCTACCACCCATTGTCACAACCTATGGCCGTATTTGACTCTCTCATCCGGGATCTCCATCAAATGGCGGGGAAACACCCCTTGCTAATTGGCGGCGATCTCAACAGTCAGCATACTGACTCAGGATACAAAACAAACACACACAGAGGTCACAGGCTATGATTACTTCTATAGAACCTCCAACTCTCCATCCACAAACACTTTCAGACACCTACACGGATATAAAACAGTGTCAATATGGACACTAGCCTGGACCTGGTGCTTAGTCGCTCCATCTCTACTGTCACACGGACGAGAACAGAGCACACGCTGGGCAGTGATCGTTATAATATACAAACATATGTCCCCTTCAAATCACCTCGGCACACCTCCAGGACACACAAACACATTGAGTTGCACGCTATCCATGCTGCGCGTACCACCCGTACCGACAATCCGATCACGAACATCAACGACCGGGTAGACTCTCTTCAGACCGACATCCAGCATCAGAGGCGGCTGATTGAAACTACCACAAACACCCCAACACTCGAAAACAGGCTTGCACACCTGTGTTATACCTATCACAGCCTCCTAGAATTGTGGAAACGGAATAAACATAACAGAACACTAAAGAAGCGCTTAACCACTTTACAATCAGAAATCGAACAACCTTCACAGGAGCTATGCCATTTCAATTGGGGCAGGTATGCGATGGCATCTCCGGCAGGCTTACCAGAAAAAAAGCATGGCATCTCCTCAGACACATCCTTCACTCATCGCACAAAAAAACCACTACCCAACACCACGTCACCTGGCTTATCCACACACACATGGGAACCTTTTTCAATGTTCGTTTCACAGTAGTATAGCTATTTTTGAAGTATGCTTTCAGTGCTTGCTATTCCTGTCACAACTGTTACATCAATGTTTTCCCTCACGATACCAATGCTAACATAAGTTCCTTTCTTCAATCATGTATTTTATTTCTATCGCCTTTGGGCATGATTTCAGCTCTGTATAATGGCTATAACTTGCTTTGTAATTTGTGATTATTGCATACATTGTGTATTATTTACATAATTAACGTTTAATTTCTGCACTGCTCAATGGCTATATGATCCTCATGTTCTGTTATAATGCTTGCATGTTTTTACGTCTACATCCTTTTTTTGTGTGTAGAAATACTGTATTGCCCAACTGCCTCGCTCTCGAAGGACAGTAGCAGTATTGTAAATAAATAAATAAATAAATAAATAAAAACTCTAATGATAGTTTAGATCAACTTCGCGACAACAACACATCGCCTGGAACATCAACTCTTCTTTCAATATACACAGGACAACCGAACTCTGAACTCAACACCAACATAACCGAGGCGGAGGCCAGAGCCACCCTTTTGGCTCTCCGCACAAAATCCGTCCCCGGCATCGACTTGATCACCAACACAACACTGCGAAACCTGGATGACAACTCAATCACTCGCATCATGAAGTATTTCAACAAATGTTGGAAGGAAGGCATGCTCCACCAGACGTGGCACCATGAGAAAAGTAATGTTCATACCAAAGCCCAACAAACCACAACCCATCCAAAACCTTCGCCCGATCTCTCTAACTTCATGCTTGGGCAAGCTTTTCGAGCACGTTGTTTTGGCAAGTCTCACACAACATATGACTGACTATGACTTATACTCTCACAACATGGTTGGCCTTCGCCCCCATTTGTCCGCACAAAATACTATGCTACGAATCACCAACGATATATTTGACCTACTCATTCCAGGCCACACGAAGGCCATCCTAGCTGTGGACTTATTCAAAGCATTTGATCACGTCGAGCATCATCTCATCTTAACAGCTCTTTTTTAATAGAATTTGCGTACACGTGCATACACTTACATTCAGACCTTTCTCAGAGCACGGACTGCCGAACTTCTGTTCGGCCCGCTCACTTGCCAAACATGCTCACGAAAGAGCGTCTGCACAACACAAGAGTTCGTCCTCTCACCCTTCTCATTTATAGTAACTCTCATCCCCCTAGACCGACAACTGGCAACTATTCCTCACCTAAAAACACTCTATATGCAGGTGACATCACGCTATGGTCTACCCATGGCAGAGATGGTAACATACAGGACACCATTCAAACCGCCACAAACCTGAAACAAAACTACGCAACTAGTGTAGGACTTACCTGCTTTCCAGAGAAGTCCGGACCACTCTGCACCCGTCCCAAAAGCCGCAACTCGCCTTCCTCCCCCTTCGTTATCCAACTAGATGGCAGATCGGTACCTGAGTTTGACACCCTCTGGATATTGTGCCACACTAACACAATCCGGAAACTCAAGCAGGTTGTAGGGGCACTTTTGCACCTTATCCGCCGGGTCGCAGGCATCCACTGGGGCATGAAGGAGGGTGGTCTATGTCGCCTTATTCTTGAATTCATGCTAAGCCGCGTGCTCTACCCCACTCCATACCTCCAACTATCTCACCGAGACACTGACGCCCTGGATGCCCTCCTTCATCGGGCATATAAAGCAGCCCTCGACCTTCCCACAAGTACACCCACCGATCGACTTCTCAAACTGGGCCTTCACAACACTAACGGGGAACTTATAGACGTGCACCGCCAAGCGCAATACATTTGCCTCAAACAAACCGACACCGGATGGCCCCGCCGCGGTGGTCTAGTGGCTAAGCTACTCGCCTGCTTACCCACAGGTCGCGAGCTCGAATCCCGGCTGCGGCAGCTGCATTTCCGGCGGAGGCGGAAATGTTGTAGGCCCGTGTGCTCAGATTTGGCCGCACGTTAAGAAACCCAGGTGGTCGAAATCTCCGGAGGCCTCCACTACGGCGTCTCTCATAATCATACGGTGGTTTCGGGATGTTAACCCCACATATCAATCAGTAGATCATCTGACACCGGACAGCATATCTTGCATTTTCTTGGAATGCAGATACCGGCCAATGATTCGACATTACTCTCCATACCAAGAGTCTTGCGCTAAGAACTCCTCATTACACCATTCCCCCGTGACATGCACCCCAGCCACCATGATAAACGCCACCGAGCTCGTGCGAGGACTCTACACAGGTGTTATGGCTCCGAACCGGACCCCGTATGAGTGGACGCCGCCTGCGCTGGCAATGAAGCAGTCACAGCTATGGTGGATTACACACCCTGCCCAATAGGTACGAACACACTTTCTCCGGAAACATCCCCCAAAGCTGCAGAGAGGAAGCTGTCATTGCCTTAGCAATTGTTAACACTGAAGCACGGTATGTTTTATCCGATTCCAAAATCGCAATTCTAAATTTCGTGTGAGGCCGAGCTCACGTCCCTGCGTTTTGCATACTGGATTCGCCTGCTGGACCCGCCCCGTCATGTGGAGTTGATCTGTGTGCCCACGCCGACCGGGAATCCCGGAAACGAGGCCACCCATCTCTTAGCCCGAGGTTCTCTAAACTGGGCACTGGTGGCCTTTAATCCCGGATTCCGGAAGGAGTGCGCGTACGCCTTCAACGAGCTGACTCAGGCCTATGGGGAAGAACGTCAGCTTTATCCTCTACTGCAAAAGTCCCTCAGCAACCGACAGGCCACCCTCTGTGGCCAGCTAAAGACTCATACTCTTCCTTCTCCTCTCATTCTATCGCACAATCTCCCCCTTTTCCTAACATCAGCCTGTACCCTCCACCCTGAATATCATGCTTTCTATACACATGCTTTCGCACTGCCGCCGGATCCTCCCCGGCAGGCAGCCCTAGAACATCTCGAGACCTGGGAAGACTGGGAGACGCTACTGCGTTCAGAGGACCCAGTTGAGCAAACAATGGCTGCCGAATGGGCTGCCAGCTTCATAAAGCACCACCAAACGAACGCTTGAGCAGAGCGGGACCGTGTGGGGACCCCACAGCCTGCGTGCTCCAAACTGCTATGTTGAAATAAAGTATTTCTCCTCTTCTTGCGACGGCCTTGAGAATGAGAAAGGTGCACCGTCTTCAAAGTGCCAACATCTGAACACAGGCATTGACTCGAAAATATACACTCCACTGCGCTTCATTGCACCATCTTGGTACATTTCTCATATGTTCACCCCCCGACATCCTTCACCCTCACCCTCACTTCTGGCAGCACACCCTCACCTCTCCAAGCACACTCCCCCTCCTTTACCTATAGAGTCTCACTCTCCCCACAATACGAGGCCACGTGTTCAGTCTTACCACAACCTCAGACAAAAAAACCTCGACTAACACCTGTACTGTTAACAAGTGTTATTTACATGCCTTAGACTGGCAACAACTAAAACAATGAAAATTTGGTTGACGATGAGTTTCGGCCAGGCACTAAAGTCCAAAAAAGTAGGGCTAAAAGAGACAATGTAGAAGAGAGCCCCAATAATTTTAACCACGAGGGGTTTTTAAACCTGCACTGAAATCGTGCAGTATATAGGTCTCTGCCATGTTCCCTCCATATAACTGCGAATTTCACAACTGAGATCTATCGTTGGGGCAGCAGCCAAGCACTGCAACCATGCAACTTAAACTTTTGCGGACCACGACGACCTTCAAACATTGGCCTCTCCACAGATATAAGTACTTAGGTATACAGCAACCGCTTTTTATGCTTACATCAATGGGTTATAGCTGCTCTGAACACCTTTCTTATGTCCTCGGAAGCATTTTGGGAGGTGTAGTAAACATTGCTTATATGTTCACTTGTGGGCTTCGCTTCCGTGTTTCTGGTGTGCTTAGAGTAGAGCTGCGTGGTCGCACCACCTGTGGTGACGAGCTCCGCACTGGAGTAGTTGGGACGCAGCTGCCTTCTCGGAATTTCATAGGTGATGCTTCACTCAGAGAGGGCTGGGCAGATCACCAAACAATAAAGCATTTATCTAAGTGACAATTATTTGACAGGAATGTAGTGTTCCTCTCTTAACTAATATTTCATAAATACTGCCTGATTGTCATGACAAAAAAGAAAAAAGAAGTGCAGGCTCAACAGGATCACAGCCAGTTTGCTTCTACCGACTCTATCACAATAACAAGAAACAACGAAGAAAGTGACAAAGTATGTGACTGTGCACACTTTAATGTCTGTGACATACCACACTCCACAACTTTTTGTCGAAGTTACAATTCTCAAAAGATACAAATGACCGTGTTTTCTTAGAATGCGTTAAAGGTTAGTGCCCATAAGTTAAAGTAGCAGAAGTGCAGCTTCAAGACAGTGAAATAAAAATAACATCACTCAAAAAAGTTGAAGAGCAAAAGGTGAAACGAAAGCAAACATGACAACGAGTGTAGCATTACTTGCAGATATGAAGACGAGGCACACGAAACACATGAGACAGACAGGTAAGAGTGCACAGGGAGACAGAGACAAGGAGAAGACAACACTGCGATGGCCACAAACCTTGCATTAGGCGAATATAAGGGATATTGTGACATGAGTGGTCTCATCTCAATAAATAAAATCTACAATTAGCAATATGATTCTTTTTGTCATTGCTAATCATATATTCCAACTTTGTGACCAATGTCAGCAACATATTTTGGTGCCCCAAGAGGTGCGCTCTGCTTAAAATCAGACCCAACGTTTTTCGCGCCTTCTCCATTCGTGTTTTAGTTCATTTCTTAATTATTGTTACTCAACCATTGTTACCGGACGGGTGGGAAAGAATGCACAGCAAATAGGACATAATTGTTCGTTTCTTTCAATCACAATACCAGCTACAACGCTGATGAGTGCACATCAGGATATGCTGATATCTGTACTAAGACAGCTATCCTTAGACAGCTATATAACTATAAACTATCCTGAGACAGCTATAATAACAGCAGTACCACCCCGCAAACTAGCCACGTTGAACACCCATCCCTTCAAGATTGGCTAACATTCAGTACATAACCTTACAGCACGATCATTGCTCACTCCTATGCTAAAATTAACTAGTGTTACTTTTATAGATAATCTTTATATATAAGAGAGACGCCAGTCAAAAAAAGTTACATTAGTCTGTAGCCTAGGGCTAAATAAATTTGCGTCTTAAATAGGTTTTCACTCTGACTTCAAATATGCCACTCAGTTTTACAGTAAGTCGCGTAGTTTTTGTTCTGTAGGATGACAATTTGTCAAAGACTGTTCTTTCTGAACAGACTTTTTCTGCGACTAAATAAATATGGTTATGAATTATTTTTACACATATTGCTCCGCAATTACTGTAGAATGCAAATATAACACAAAAGTGTAATGTGAGAAGTATTAGAATGCTTATCTCAATGTATTTGCTTGCTTCAGATTCCTAATAAATATACGAGGCGGTATCAAGTTTTAAAGCAGATACTTGCACTCATCACACGTTAAGTAACATCTGGGAAAATTTGATCCTGGTCTGACTATCCCAAGCACCAAGAACAAGATGTCTAATTTCAAGAAGTTACCCATAATGCTTCTTGAGAAAAGAAAGCTCATCTAAGTGGCACACATAACCCTTTTAAATATATTTTTGCATCATGACAGCTTGTGTATCCTGGTTGTTTTGAGCATGTGGCATTGGTGAACTCCGCACGCCAAAGGCAATGGAAAGCTGTCAGGTGACCATTCCGAGGGGACTATAGACAAACAGCTCACTATATATTTTAATAGCAACCTTGTGTTCCAAACAGAGATATGTAATTTTGACAAAAACTCAGAGTTTCAAGTAGCATCTTTGAAAAACACCTGGGGTCGTATTCACAAAACACAGTTTAAAAACATTTTGCGCACGAAAAACTATGTTGCCTAAGCACATTCATGAAACCAAAAAAACCTCATAAGAGACCATCGTTGTCACAGTGGTCGCTGCAATAAGTGCGCTGCGACTGCCCGAGAACCTGTCAGCGATCGTGACGCAGTTGCTCTATTTGCTTAGGTCAACGTAAATTGCTCGTAAGTGGATTCACGAGCAAAGTTTTGCGTAAAAACAGCGTGGCGGCTACGCAGAAGTCCCAAGAGTAGTCCGGACTGCTCTTAAGAACTATGTGGTTACTTAGAACTGCAGCAGCGACGGGATACCTTGGTGACCTGGCTAATTTTCACTTATTTAGGTCCGTGTAGGGCTGTCTGATGACTGCTGGCACGTGCTTATATATTTCGGCACTTAGAGTTTCGCGTGTTGTTTTCCTAGTACGCAGTGGATGGTATTGACAATCACCGTCGTCCAATACGTTCAGAGTCACAGTATTTAAAAGACCCTACTGGGCGTCAATAGCGTGAAATTATGCATTCAAGAAGTCAGGGCTGGATGAACACCATTGGGCTACATGAATGGTCGGTGATTTCAAACACAGCACAATATATGGTGAAACTTATTTCTCGTGTTGTGCTGTATCACCCATCACCCAAAGAAAGAATAAATAATATATGTGAGCAACAAGCACACTCATAATACGCAAGTTCTTTGTATCTTCAAGCTTGCCCATTTGCTACTCTACACTGTATGATGAGCTGGCTATGTTAAATAGCTTCAAAATATGAACATTAGGTGTTGTCGTGTAACACAGTCTAACTTTTGCGGCCTAGTGAACTCATTTGAGGTCGGCTTCTTGCAAATAGTTTAAAGTCGAAGTAGAAGATAGTTTATTGGCTTATTATGCCTGGCAAAAGTTTCATGCCTTCAGAATTACCATCGTAGTTATGCACTTGTGTCATAAAATAAATACTTCGTTTTAACTGTTTTTGTGCGTGTTGAGAGTTTCTGTCTTTTCGTTACTTTCTCATACCTGTCTTCGGCTTCGGAAAGTACATACGTAAATATGAGCACTAATATAACAACTGTATACTTTTGCATGCATGGTTTTAACAATTGTCTGTATTTTTCTAAGTTTCAGCAGTAACAAGTGATCAGGTGCTCCACGGTCACGTGCAGTGTATCACGAACAGAGCACAGAAGACCAACAAGTAGAAAGGGACTGTCAGTGAGTGTGTTCTGCTGCTCAAAGTTCACGATAGCAAAAAGAGCACATGGTGATGTCTGGAGCAGCCTGAATTGTGTACGTTGTAACATTCTATGCAGCTGCAGTTTAATTCTTAGCAGTGCAATATTCAGAAGATCCTTTGCTTGCATTCAAAATTCTTTAAATTTTGCATGCAAGATACCAAACTATGACACTAGTTTAAAGGCTGCTGTAGTATTAGTGGGCGAATTATTTTGAGCTGAAGTTTTTAACATGCATGTTAATCAAAGTGCCTGTGTGTCTCTGCATTTCCCTGCCATAAATAACCGCATCCAAGGTCAGCAATAGTAACTGTGTTCGCAATCTTTGTAGTGCAAGAAGTAAAGCCATGGATGTGCTAATCTTGTACTTAGTCGATAAAATCCTTCACAATATACTCATTTGGATGGCACCAATGATGTGATGTGTGTATAAGTTCGGAGAAGTGCTTTTATGTGGAGCATTTTAATTGCAAGGAAGAGGGACATTACTACATCTACTGTATATAACACTAGTCTTTCGTAATTTTCTGTAATGTTATCCTACTGCCTGTACGTCCTTCAACAGTCTACTTCTCTGTTTCTACTGAGTAAGTATATATTTCATTTAGTGTTTGCTTCACTGAGTTTTTTCTTAATGTAATGGTGTACTATGGAAATGACTGGTTATCTAGACACCTCTCCTCATATTAGAACTGAAAGTATTTATTTTATTTTTATGTAGCTATAGTATGAATTTAAATAACGTTTTCTAGGTGTCTGTACTACTGTTTAGCCATAAATGGGTACTGGTATGCCCTAGTATCAAAGCTGGTGACCTAAAGTTATTTTTATTGGAAGTAACAATGCGCTTATTATTATTATTATTACTATACTCAGATAAGCTGTGAAAACTCGCAGGAAATGTATTTGGATTTTTCGAACTGTGCGAAGGTAAATGTTCTTTTGTTGTTTTATCGTGGTCACTGTTTCGTGCAAATGAAACATAATTACATTATAGTGGCTAAGGATTATGTGTGATTCTACACATATGTGGTGAGCAACATTGCAGGTAAGGTCAGCAGCAAGACACACATGCAGGGCACTAGAGCATCACCTCACATACGTAGTGTACAGTCTTTGCCTATCAGTGAACTGAAATTTTTCAAGCAGACTAACAGACAGCTGTATGGGAACTGCGCTGATCTGCGAACTTTAGAGTCTTGTCGAGGACTGTTTTTTTAAAACGAACTGGGGTCTACAACTGTCAATAGTAACATTGTTTGCACCGCAGAGCTTAGCACTTTAGAATTGTAATATTCATGTATTGCCTAGAGTTTCCTAGCGCAGTGCCAATAAAACCCAGGTGTTCTAATATGACTTGTCACTGTGTTGTGAATGAGCCGAGCTATGCAAATAAACATTATATGCAGACATGTATCAAAAATTGTGATTCACAGCCCGTTTCCTTAGTATGAGATTGTCGGAGGCTTTGTTCTTGTGTTTCTCATAAAAACCGCTTTTCACTGGGCAGCAGCAGGAACTACGCATCAAGCATTCAAAAGATGGTTCGAGAAACGCTGACTTCAAACATGACAGTGCGGGAAGACTTCTCTCGTAAGTTACTCTCTGGGAGGCTAATATACTCAAAATGAGTTCTAAAATTGTTAATTTATAGCCATTCATCTTCATATTTACACTTAAGTATATGCATGTATACATGCATGCATGTATGTATGTGTTTATATATATAGGTGTGTGTGTCTTTTAAATGAAAAGCAGGCTATCATTTAGAGTGACATGGGAAATGATTTGGTTAATTTCTTTCTAATTTTCTTTATTTGTGGCCATTATATGTTTTCGTTTGTTTTCTAGTGGATACAGGAACTGTAACCCTGCACAAAATATATGCATTTGAAGAATTCTTTCATTCGATAACATAGAGTTATGAGAAAGAAATTGGGTAAACTGGAACCAACCAGGAAACATTAGTTTTTAGCATAGCTCCTCTACATAGCATTGATTGCACACATCGCGTTGGTTGAATATGTCCATTTCCACTTATCGAATCCAATCAGAATGAACTAGGTATCACCCGTGGCTGTATATGTACGTGATAATTTTATGCATATTGTAATATCTATTGGCAATTACGAATAAAGGCACAAACATAGTCAAGCGGAATATCTACTACCAACCGGATTATCTACCTCTTCAATTTGAGGCTTTTCAAAGTCAAGCGGAATATCTACCTCTTCAATTTCAGGCTTTTGCGGAGACTAAACGATAGTCTCTCTCGTTTTTTCACCACTCCAAGACTCGTATACACGTCGCTGGCTTTATATTTGCTCACGCAAACACCACTGAACGAAATAACTGAACCGTGTTTTGTAAACACCATTACCATTGAAACACCTCCCGGCGAGTCTCCATCTTTTTACGTAGATGCATATCTAAGCGTAGGCGTATGCATGTTCTCGCATTCCGGCTTTCAAAATTCTGCAATGCATAGAACCTGCAAAATTGCACTCACGATTTCATTTGATTACTGCTGTTCTATATTTCTGCAAAATTCACCCAGAGTCACAAAAGCCACTTTTTTATAATGTAATAAGATCATTATAAGAAAAGCAATCATACACCTTGCTACAAAACACCCTTACGGTCACCAATATACCGTGTTTGGTAATGCCGTATTAGTTGAGTAGCAGCGCAGCTTCATTAAAATGTAAAATAACTTGTTGCGTTAAACAGGAAAAGACATTTGGGGTGCATCTTCAAACATTAGGTGCATCCATTTTCGCGCGGTTTAATTGATATGGTGCACCTGGAGTATTGTTAATCTGTACTTTGCGAGATTGCGTATGGATTATTGCTTAAGGCCATCCAGCAATTACATTTTTGAGCTACGGTCATTGACGAAGCGCAAGCGCTTAGCTTTGCGAATGACACCCAGACGTTTATTACAAGGCGGCAGCGCGTAAGCGCCAGAGCATACGCCCGCGGAACTTGAAGCTGAGATGCAGCAAATCATTGACTATCATCGCAAACTCTTTATGCTAGACGATTTTTGTGCTACCTGGCTATCATCGGCACACACTTCTTTCTTTCCTTGTCGTTTCATCAACTTTTGTGTGTCCTCCTCGCCCTCTTAAGTGCCGAGTAAGTTAAATTTTTACCAATGTTATCGTAATCCCTCGAGATAAGAGAATTCTTGGTTAAGAACAATACGCAGCCAAGAAAAAGCTTTGTTAATATGGCCCTTGTTTTTTCTAGAATTACATGTTTTGTTTTACCTTCTTTTTGCAAGCTTAGTTTCTCTACTTTCAGGTCAAAAAAGTCAATGTAGTAATTTAACAAAAAGCACAGAGTAGCTCTAAAGACTATAGAGAGTGAGTTATATATAGTCCCCTGGAAAAAGTCACCAGACTACCAGCCATAGCAGTTCACGTGAGGGGTTCCCATGAGCCAAATGCTCAAAGTAACTCTGATTCGCGAGCTCTCCTGGTGGAATAAATGACTTTAAAGGGCCCTTATCCACCCAGTGGTCAAAACTCAGTTGTGGCGAAATCGTGCACGTGTGTACGACGAACACGGAGTCGTGAAACTTTTTTAAAACAGTGCCGTGTTAGCGCAGTTACATGCTTTTGGTTATCGTAACTGCTACAGTCGCTCTTTTCGCTCTCTGCTGTTCTGCGCTCCATGGCAGTATTTCAATTCGGCCTTCTCTGGCACGTGCAAGCACTGTGCGGAGGAATCTTGTGACACCTATCACAAGGTGTCGGCATGCCCTTCAAATGCCACCTACCCACCCCACGCTAGAGGACTGAGAAGCTGTCCTGCTCAGCTTTTCTGACCTCCAAGCCACCCAGGCACTGGTGGCAAGATCCCGAGCCGCCGCGGCAGCTGCAGGGACTAGGGATCCCTCCTAGTGTTTGTGAAAGGGAGGCCCCGCAGACTCGCATTGCCCATACCCTGGACTGTAAGTTTATCGATAATTTTCACCACTATGGTTTCCTCTCCCAAAGCCGCCTTGCCATTTCGCTGAGTGCCACTACCATGCCCCTCTTATTCTCGCGTGCCAGACATCATCATAGACGCGCTTCTATAAACACTGTTTACTTCAGGTTTCCTTGACTCATCTGTCTACTCTGCCCGTTGTGTTGTGGCTGCGTGCTTGTTGACGAATCACGGCCGCCGTGCCTATAAGAATCGCACCAGTATAGACCGCGCGTTGCGCGCATGCCCCTTCAAAGAATCGCCAACACGATGGACCCGTACGGGGACACGCCATGCCAGAGCATCCCCGCAGCTGATTCACGAGTGACGCACACGCACGTGGGCAACACGACGAACAACAAAAAGCTTGGACAGCTGCTTGCAGACTGACCGGAAAGCACAGACTTTTGCGCAACTAATCACAGCATATTTAGACCAGCGTGTAAAATATATTGAACGGCTCATCACGCCATAGCCTGAAGGGCCCGGAAAGAAGGAGGCATTGTTTTTTTTTTAAATTTGTAGTGCGCCGGCGACTCGTAGAACTACAATGTTTAGAATCGTTGATCACGACGGCATTCTGCACTGGATGTGCCTGTTTATTTGCAACATCTGAAAACATATCGAAGGTGCTTTACAAGCACTTTAAAAGGCATAACGTTACCAGAGAGCTGAGCTTTCATTTCTGTTTAAAATACATTTTTTGCTTAAAAGCTACTTTTGGCAACTTCTTGAGCTTGGAGACCACGCTTTTGATACTTCTTATGGCCAGGTCCACATGAAATTTTTCTGCCATATCACTTAAGATCTGAAGACTACAATTATTTTCCTAAAGTTTTTATGTGTCTCTTATTATTATTGTTATGAAATGAGAGTAAGCATGCATTTTGAGATGAGCATTGCAAGCCTGCTCACACTACAATTTTCGTGTTCATTTAAATGTCCTATAAACATGTTGTTGTTCGTTATTTACATTTCACAGTAAATATGGAGCGATCTGGGCTATTATTGGCTCGTAGTCATAAAACTCTCTTACCACAAAAATTGTGCCCAAAAAGAGTCACATCTTGAAGATTGTCATGGTATAAAACAATAACTGTGCAACTCACTATAAAACTGATTACATATCTAAAATAAGCATAAAACTTAAGTAAAGGAGAATTTCAGTTCCCTAGGCTAGGGAGCAAAGAAACTTGTGACATCCCGCCTTAAAGGGGAACTCCAGTGCATTTTTGACCATACTGAGATAATGTTGCTTTAACATAGTATTGAGAGTCCTGTAAAAGCTACGGTTGTTCAATTTGACCACGAACTCGTCCAAAATTCTAATTAAGCATTAAACGGTGAGTCAAAACAGAAAACAAAACTGGGAGCTGCTCCGTCGTCTCTGGTGGGTATCGGATGACATCGCAAAAATTTGTTGCCGATGACGTCACGAGATCCGCTACACCCCGCCAATGCTGGCCAGGGTGTAAACATAGCGCAAACAACAAGTTGGCGAGATCATCTGACGTGGAATCAAGCTGTGACAGCTCGTCTGTATTTGATTTCCTCGTTGCTCATTATTGTACAAGCCAACGTCAACAACGACTAACACGATGTATGCACCTGACAAAACTCAACTGTTTTCGCGTTGTTGTCGCCTCGTAGAGGAAAGCGCACGCTGCATTCGTCTGCTGAGAAAGGCGGGGTCTTTTTTACAGTAGCCCCTAATTGATTATAAGTTGGGTTTAACATCCCGAAACCACCATTCGAATATGAGAAATGCCGTAGTGGTGGGCTTAGTAAATTCCGGCCACCTGGGTTCTTTAACATGCACCCAAATCTGAGCACACGGGCCTACATAATTTTCGCCTCCATTGAAAATGCAGCCGCCGAAGCCGGAATTTAATTCCACGACCTGCGGGTCAGCAGCCTAGTATCTTAGCGACTAGACCACCGCGGTGGGGCAAGAGTAGTCCCTTAAGTCACATCATACACAGTGTGGCCCACGTTTACTTGTGTAATTTCAAAATAAGCAACCAATTTAAAACTTGTTTTCGAAACATCTGAATGACTTACGGCTCTAAAACTTGACACATATAAACACGGTACCAACGCTAGCGCATATTCAAAGATTTATTGAAATTGGTGAATACCGAAAAGACGCCGGAGCTCTCCTTTGACTTGCGGCAGTTTGGCAGCAGTTGAAAGTCAAGTTCTCGTGAAAACACTGGCACAAACACTTGTGCAAACACCACAGAGAACTCAACTTTGAGCGCAAACAACACCACACGGCACACAAAAGCCAGGGCAAAAGACGCTCACATTGTGCACATACCAAGTGGACTGATTAGCTGTTCAGGTGGCTTGGAGTAGGTAGGAAACTGTGTATAGATCTGAGGTCAGCGCGTTATCGCATTTCTTTGGTTTAGTTACTTCATGTGAAAGCACTATGTTCACTGGCAATGAACGAGAAAACTGTGAACAATTGAAAATCGCCCAGGTCTTACGTACTCATGGGCGTCGCGGTGCCTTTCTCGTTTTGTCCTGCATGGCTTGAAGGAAATATACAGGCTTCGTTGGCAATAAAAATTAGTGTACGAGCAGCAGTGCTCATTTCACAACCGCCCACCACGACACACGACATTAACGAACGCACGTCGTATTCCTCTTCAAAACAATAGATAACAGGTAGAGACAGGTGGTTAAGCTAGTATGATAACATAATCAACAAAAAGTGTTGTTTGCACCATTTATTGAGAGAAATAAAACGCAAGCACTGAATAGTACCAGCGATATACTTATCTTCACGAATACACCTGAGACCACTTGTTACACGCAGACCCTTCATGACGCTCACCCTTAAGATGAAATTCTGATGTGTCTAAAACTGAATAAGTTATGAGGCACGCCATACATGGGGACATCAAGTTAAATTGAACTACCTGTGGTTTTTCAACGTGCACCCGAAGCTACGTCACCCAGCATTTTTTTTTCATTCGTACCCACTGAAGTAGCTGTCTTGCCCCGCCGTAGTGGTCTAGTGGTTAAGGCATTCGGCTGCTCACCCGCAGGTCGCGGGATCGAATCTCGGCAGCGACGGCTGCATTTCCGATGGAGGCGGAAATGCTGTAGGCCCGTGTGCTCTGATTCGGGTAAACGTTAAAGGACCCCAGGGGGTCAAAATTTCCGGAACACTCCGCTAAGGCATCTCTCTTAATCATATAATGGTTTTGGGACGTAAAACCTCACAAACCAATCGAAGTAGTCGTCATGGCCAGCATTCAGACTTTTTTCTTTGTGCATAGTGAGGCGATCCAATAGTAGCTGTTACATCAAATTAATTGTGGCTGTTACAGTCACGCTGACGTTGCTGCACTGTTGAAATGCTGACTGAATGATGGGGCGACGTGTTCACAAGCGGTTTTTGTTTGATAACAGTCGAAAATCTACACGCCTCTCGAACGCCGTGCGCAATATTCTAGCCATTCGGATCGACGTTGCTATCACGCACTCCAATATGTCTTCATGCCATGGCCACAATAGGAAGTGCTTTGAACGAACTTATTTTCCTGAGAAGCTTTGACTATCCTGCATAGCACCCCTGAAAACAACCGTCCTAACCAGGCGGCCATTTAGGCATGCTAGCCAAACAATAGGAACCATACTATTGCCTTCCTATAAGCGAGAGAACGGGAAAAATGAAAGAGAAACAACGAGCAAGAAAGAAATTCAGTGAACGACAAGATTTAATTAGGCAGAAAGAGAAAGAAAAAACAGGATACTATAGCAAGCAGGTCGCAGACAGAAGAGATGGCACAATGAGAAACCGAGCATTGGATCGGAGAGAGTAAAACAACCAAATACCGCGTCCAAAACAAAGCAGAAACGGAGTGGGGAAAAAAAAGAGGAATGGTGATGTAAGGTTGACACCGAAGAAATGAAGCCAGGGAAGGCCACCAGCACCGCAGCGCGCGTAGCTCCCCCCATTTTCTTTTGAATTTCCTTTTGAATGATATAGACGCACACGTAGACACTGAAGCACTAACACATATAAGGTATAGGTGAACACCAGCTCCACATGTGTGCACTCTTTTGAAAATGTACTACGTCACGGTATATGTCCCTTCTTTATCAGACACAAATATTTACTACCTTGGCATTTCACCATTCACCTAAAATAAGCGCCGTGAAACAATAACAACGTGAAGACTATACTTCTTCCACTGCACCACGCGCACGTATTTCGGCGCTGAAGTTAGTAGCTCCTTTGAAAGTAGGTTGGAAAAAATTTCGAAGAGTAAGCAAAAAACATCAAAGACGGACGATGAAAACAGAATGCCTTCTGGTATTTGTTTAGGAAGAGGGTTTATTCACACTTCAGAAAAAATAAGTAGGGGAGAACTGGGGGAACGGCACCACGTTCACGCCCTGACTCGGGCGTCGCCTACAGTAGCGGCTGCTGGGATGTCCCTCATGGACACCCTGGTGGCTTAAACTCCTCAGGACCCTTTATAAATGTTCTTGACTGACAGACTGACTCGTAACGAAGCATACGGTTGGCCGTGTAAGTGATATGAAAACAAAGAGCATTCATTTAAACGTCAGGGTGGCGGAAAATATGTATTGTATAGCACTTGTGTAAAGTAAACGGGCTCTGTGTAACCACAGAAAGGGTAAAGACGAAATAAGCAATAGAACACTTTACTATAATTCGAAAGTATGTGTTTTGCTGTTTGAAACGAATGCGGGTTGCTTTAGTAGAAGCAACCATGAAGTGCTATTAGGTCACTGGCCTACATCAAACCTTGATTTTTAAAGACTGCATTGGAAAGGTAATGAAAATCGGCAATAGAAATAAGTAAAAGATGACAAGAGGATGGGACGTTAAAAAATACCCAGCTAGAAGAAAAGTAGCAGGTGCTCTAACACTATTCTGCGTTAAAGCTAGGAAAGGGGGGCTGTGAACTTACGAGGTTCTTTTATAGAATGACAATTCCAATTTGTTTGTACGAAGTTATTTTGTATTGTAATAATAATAGTTGTATTAATACAATAATAGTATTAAAATTTTCAGCTTCCTAATGTGCAGGTCACCGCCACGTCGCAAGCGGGACGCTCTTTTTTCCACCCATCAACTGTCATCAAAATATCCGCATGGTCTCTTCCGCACTCGCCTAAGATCACTCGAACGCGAAAACCACCTTTTTTGCGTTTTCTCTATGGACTAAATTTATACCTGGCCGTCCAATGATCGACTTACTATATTTTGTATCTCTGCTATGCTGGTCACACTTGCAGTTTTATTCAAACAAAGATTTAAATTTATTGTGTATTTAGGAATGTCATCTTCAAGGATGTCCCATCCACCTTTCACGCTTTTTGGTGATTGACGACGACCGACGCGGGGGAAATTACCCAACGCCAAACTAGAACATCCTATTTCTTTTTCCTACATAAGGCTGCCTGAAAAATCTCGGAAAGTAACCTACAAGTATGGTTATTGCCCTAGGGCTGCAAGCCGACCTGTGTGCATGTCGAGAAAATCCACTCTCTTGCGGAAACTTTTATGGAAGAGGAAGGGTCTCTGTTATACGCTGTTGCGGACATGAATCAAGAGGTGGGATCACGACGCTGAGTTTTGAGGCACAAAGCAATGGCACAATAAAAAAATAGATAGGCATAACATTCAGCTTCACCCACTTAAACGACCATGGGGTGTTCTAACTGGCGCGTTAGTCTGCATATAAACGTAGATTTTGCGTTAAAAGTTCTCGAAGCCACTACCACAATTTGTTTTGGTGCTTCATCTAAATGACTGCATACGACATAGGTAGAAACATAATGGTACGCCAGGTTATGCTGTTTCGAATTGTCACGGCTAGAATATACAGGCATCCCCGAATGTAAGCAGTAAAGCTAGTGATTCCGGAACCGCAGCATCGGGCACAAACGATGGCAGCAGAGCAAGCGCATATCGAACGTATACGGTTGCCATGAAATATACTCTGTGACCACTGAATCGTCACCAGAGAGATTTCTGCTGTTTGACTTGTCGAAGGCAAAAGCCTCAAGTGTTTACTCCTGCACAAGGGGCAACCGTCAATTATTTTTCTACAAACCTGTCATAGTCTAACCACAGTAACATGACTTGCCAAGCAAACCATTAAAAACCAACAAACATGCTCATAAAAACAAATGTATAGTATGGTGCCGCTCTTTGGCATTCATATAAAATTGGCGCAATAAAGCGGATTTATTTAGTGTAAAAAAAGGACTTCGTATACCACCACTAAGATTGTAATTTATCTCTGTTTTTCACTGAACAAACTTTGGTCTAACTTCACTGTCTATGCGACGTGACAATGATTCTTTAAAAAGTTTTTCACTATCTACTTAACTCATTGATATCTTCATCGAAAACAACTATCTAAGACTTGCCATACTAGCATCTATGGCAAATAAAAATATTTAACCTATCTGGGTTTCAATAACCCATTGAAGCTTAAATACAGGTTCTTTCCACAAAACTAAAATACATGGAGCAGTAGAGCCAATCAAGCTCGCTTATTACCCAGGGAAAGTTATTCTGTGTAGTTTTGAGCGTTCTGTCTGGTTTTATGATGGTTGCTACTTCTCTTGACTTTGAATGACAGTCATATTTACTCAGTACATTTTGTTTTGTTTTTGCACCTATTCCTGCAATATTCTTGCAACTGGATTACAGTATGCAAAAATAAACTAATAAAAATCTGCATACCGAAGCGTTTGGATCACCAAATGACAGATAAGTTATCACATGAGGTCAAAAAATATAGCATTATTGAAGGATGCCCTTGCTGACGTTACAAGATCTTACGGGAGAAATAAGTGTCTTACCACGCACAGGGCCTCCAAGTGCAGATGCTTCGCGTTGCCTGCCTGGGCCAAGAGATAAAACAGCACCCAGAAGAAATAGATGCATGGTTCACAAGCGAAGTCTCCAAGGCAGTGGACAGAATCCCTGGGTCCAACCCCAAGGACCTCGAGATGCGCGTCCATGCCGTGTTCCTTTAGACGAGCCCTCGGTTGCCTCGTGCTGCTTTGATAACAAACGATGGCTATAACCAGCATGCTTTTCAAGCGCACTTTAGGTGGAGCATTCACCAGTTATAACTCAATTGGTTATTGTCTGATTGAAAAAAAACGTCCTTCTGGTTCTAAGAAAGCAGTCAATGGCTCTGTGTATTCTACAAGAAAAAAATTTCGATTCCTCGTTTTGCTGTGGTGCTGTTAATGGAATGACTTCTTCAAATCCTAAATGCCAGAACCACAATCATAAGGCACACCGTAATGAAGGAGGCTCCGGAACAGCTTTGGCCGGAAATTTTCTTGCTAATTCACTATAAGGAAATGTGGCGCTAATGTCTACGGGAAGTATACAACGCATAGACCTTCGGGCCACAGTGCTTCCGGCAGCATGCGAATGATGGGCAATGCATGTATTTGCTTAGACTTCACTGTTTCTAATCGTCGTGCTATTTCAACTTTTAGGACTGCTACGGTACAAATAGAACATTCTATTTATAGGACCTGGACAGAGACAATAACGATACCATCACTCAGAAACCCGGAATAATGCTTCAGTCTCAATGCTGCACTTGCTAGTGACATATACATTTTGCAGCAATTTCTGTAGTCGAAGTTTTAAATGCGAATACCTTTTTACGTCTACTATGCCTAGATTTCAAATCGGTTGGAGTTTCTTAATTTTTTACGTGTGTATAGAAATGAATTTCATTACCCATAGCAAATAAGTGCTAATTTGATCTTTCGTATATTTTCTGGTTTCGCAATACTCAGTTTTTAATTCATACCACACACCCCAGCTCTCATTTTCGGTTGTTGTAGTAGTCGACCTCAATAAAAAACAATCTGTGTTTTGTAAACAAGTGCATATGACGTGATATCCGTTGCCAAGGCTCGTAAAACTCACATCTAAATTTAAACTTACCAAAGTTATATGTTAATCACCGAATTTTTTTCCACCAACCCAATTCTTGGTGATTTTTTTCTTATGTGGTAGGTAGTCAAGATACCTGCCTTTCCGGCGATTACCTTCGCCTGAAACTTCAGACTACGTGCGTTGCTTGTTTAAAAGAAGCGAACGTCGATATTGTTTCGTTTTTGATGACACGCCATCCAATTCAAAAATACGTAGGCAGCTAGCATTAGTGATGGAAGGCTAGACCATCACAAGAGAGTCTGACCGGCCTAGCTTGTCGCAGCTCTATGAGTTCGTCTATGTCATCATTACGTTCGACTAAGATCTACAAGGCTTTACTATGTGAACAAACAATAAAAACTGCATCAAACATAGCCCCCTTCGAAGCCGCCACCAGGAAAACTAGACAAATCCGTGTACAACTATTTACACTCACAGTAATTGAGTGAACGCCACGCCTGAATTTGCTCTAGTAACTATAGAAGAAATATTTGCTTTTAATCACTTGCAAATGTTTAGGTTGTTTAACGTGCACCCAAATATAAGTAGACCAGTGTTTTTGCATTACTCCTCGTTCTCAAAGGCTCTTGATTAGTATATAACTGAAACTGTGTAGTCATGCGTGTCGCTAACAGAGATAAACATTCTGTTCTAAAGGACAATATGTCTAACTATAGGAAGTTTTTGAAATGTTATTTTAGAGAATTCGGCCGAAACACTCAAATAAACCTAAATTCATGGCGTTACACTAGAACGCCCTAAAGCCTTTGAAACTTTCTACTGACAGGAATGAATATCAGGATTGCTGCATCACGCAGAATTTGAAGAACGGTGAATAATTGAAATGTACAGTGGCAATTCGAAGAAACGCATGCAATGCAGCATCTACAATTAAAGCTGTTTTAGTGAAATCGACTGCAATCATCTGCGATGCAATCAAGAAAACCCCATCTATAGCTTTTTTACACCAAAGTAAGGGATTCATCAGTGCTCCGCACTGCTCGTGTTTCTCTTCTTCCCCATGAACATATGCTAGCTCACTCTCAAATGAATCCGGTTTTTGAGATATATCGTGACGTTTGGCAACGTTCGCATTTTTAACATTGCTTTATTATGGTATGTCATTCAAAACTCGAATGTCTTCTGCTTTTCTCTTATTTTTCATCTCGCGGTCTTAATGAGCGAATAGTCAGCGTATCCAGATTTTATCCGATTGATTATATCGCAAGATGTCGTGGCATCTTCAATGTCTTGCTACGTTTGCAAGCGCTCGTTTCAATAGGACTTACTGCCGAGCTGATCCCGGAAGACTAATACGTGACACTCGGCTATCGTCGCAATAGTAACCAATCCAGTTGCTAGGGGGATTTCCCGTAGTCGTTATTATATTGCTTAAAGTATGGTTCATACAACCCGACCAAGGCGACAAAAGGAACAAGCGCGATGTCGTAGTCTTTCTGTTCCGTATTTACTTTGTTTTATCTGCCCTGATATGATATAGAAAAAAGACAAAAGGTCAGAAGAAGGTACGCGCATTAATTGAAGAAAAACTGTAGCACGGGGAAGTTCGATGGAACTAACATTTTAACAAGAGGCATTGAACTGTCACCTAAGTGTCAGTTCCTGTGGCATGTAGTGTTCTGCAATTTCTCTTTATGATGTACGCCTTTCTTATTCTGTTACACTTTTTAAAGGAAACAAAGTAATAAATTTTATCTTTACGAACAGCACACTGGTGAAAGAAAGCCCGAGGAGTGTTCGAAAATTCAAGCAACGTAGAAAAATCTTACCCGTAAAAGTGTGTTCTTCCGACGCCCCTTCGTAGGAGTACCTTCTGGTGCCGGATCGCACGCGAGCAGCATGCGTTGAGCAAGTGGTCATTACGTCGCACGTGACCTTGGCGTCTTCATCAAATAACGAGTCGCACGAGGCTCTCTGGATCTGTGGCCATCGATCTCCCAAGCAGCGTACGTTGGCCAGGTTCCATGGCTTGGCTTTAACGCCCTGGCTGTCCATGAAGATATCCTCAAAGGCCAAGATCCTCGAAACGTGAGATCCATCCTCAGTCTCATGTGCACTTGCAACCAGGGACATCAATACAGGAGCTTTTAGAGCGGGCGAATCTCGTGACAAGGTGCACTTCTTGTCGCCGAGCTTAGGTTTAACCATGGTGGGCGTAGGTAGCGTCCGTTCGCAGCGCAGCTCACCTGGCCTAGCTGCCACGTTCGACTGCGCGAGAAAGAATTCGCTCTGCCCCACGAGCCCCATGCGTCAACGCACAAGGTGATGATGATAATGATGCCTGAAACATGGCTCATACACGCTCAGGGCAATCGGCCCAGAATTGAAAATATAATTTATGGGCACTTTTTAAGTATTCCATTTTAATAGCCAAAAGAAAAACAGCGTTCGTAAAACAAAAAAGGTACAAAAACTGTTTTTCACCTGTTCATACCAACCAGTATACTCGATACATTAACAAAAATTAGCCTCGAAAGAAAAATCTGTTTTATGGCAAATTCCATCAGAAGGGACAATACTCATGCAAATGGAAACTTCATTCGTTTATTTCTATGAAGGTAAGTAAAAACGGCATCAAAAGTTTTCGTGTGGCTCAAGCCCAAATCCTAAGCACCGAAGTAAAGTATGTTCTCAATCGTGAAGTTCAGGCCCAAGTTAGCAAATAGGATAAAAAGAAGTGTTTTTCTTAGTAAACTGTACCGGCTACAGAGCGAAAATTATTGCCTTATTCTTTCTGTTTCTAAACAAAAGTTGCTAGAGGTGACATCGCCGGACTAACCTTGTGTGAATATGTATTTTAAAGAGGCCACACAACCTCGTAGTCTAGCTAGTATGACTTCCTATTGTCCAGTGAGAGGCTATTGTATTTTCTACGGAAACTTAAAAATGTGTAAATTTTCTATGACGTTATTGATTATATTGCATCGCCATGCAGGGTTATGGAGCTCAGCAAAACAATAAATAAAATGGGTGAGAAAACTGATGCTTGAAGCACTCCGCTTGTTTGTTGGTATGTTTGAGAAGAGTCGTTCTGCGAGCAATAAAATGCTCATCCGCCTAAGAGCCTTTGTACCCATACAACTATATACTCGGTAACCTTGACGCTGGGTAGTCCGATAACCAATATGGTGTGCTCTACGTGGTCATATGCCTTAGCAACATCCAAGGTCACTAGAGCAGCGTATTGGTTTTTGTGACGAGCAAGCCTAATTCTACTTTCTAAGTCAACATGAGCCCACCACATTGAACAACCCGACCTGAATCCTATTGGAGATTTGCTTAAACTATTATTTACTTAAATCAATTTTTCAAGATGTTTATTTAATAATCGCTTTATTAGCTTCACGAGATTCGAAGTAAGGGAAATAGGCCGAATGTTATCTATGGCATAACCAGCCTCCTGTTTTTTCAGTAGTGGCACAAATTTGGTCACATTCCAATCTAGATGGAGCTATGCATTTACTATAAAAATTATAAAGGTAAAGACATCATTGGGGGATTAATGAAACATAATTAATATGATGACAGAGGCTCACCTTGACGCCCCACGATGTCCCATAGTGTGGCGCTACTGTTTGATACACTTATCAAATTGGCGACATACAGCGAATTGAACCCATGCAGAAAAAATCCATTTGAGTAGACACTGTGATCCTAATATTTCGGCCGGCACACGAATCTTCTCTTGCTTTTACGATCGACTGAAAATACAGATGTTTAGTTCATGGTGACCGATGTCTGTTAGAGAAATCAGGATAGTTTCAGCACCCCAATTATGTATCGCCTGGTAATTTTGTGTTAAATAACGCCTGTGTTCAGAACGTATATTCAGGTTGACTAGATGGAAATACAATGTAGTTGTTCCTTCATTGCGTGTGACACCTGATGAAAAAAAAAGAACGAGATCACAACCGATAAATGTAAAAGAAAAAAAGCGTGGGGACGGAAGAAAAAAGAAGCAGCCGGAACAGAGTGAGAATTGCGCTAGTTAGGACGGCACAAGTTGGCACAGTGCTAATTAAGATTTTGCTGATAGTTTGGGGTCGGCCACGTAAGTGCGGTATCAGTCTATCGTTTCATGACTAGCCCAATAATTCAAACGACATTCTTTTGTAAGCTCGAACAATGTAACCACGGACAACCCTATACAACGGCGATGCTAGCCTAAAAACACATGTTACAAATTACCAAATCTGTATGTTTTAAAGTGGTCTAGTGAAATTATAAGAAGAGATGAAATGGAAAAAAACAACCACAGCTCTGTGTAGACGTTATCTTTGTTTCGTCAGTGGGATGAAATGATCTCACAATGAGGTGGAACATGTCACAAGGACGTCCATAGAAGTGGAAAGACTGTGAATGATAGTGACACAGTTGAGCATTTTTGTGGCAATTGGAACAGTTTTCGTACTTTTATACTTGAGGAGCTTTTTTTAAAACTCACCATATTTGAAACCTAAACTAGTTAAATAAGGCTGTTTTGGCGCATAAATACTGGCCACTCTCCTCTAAAACTGCTATAATAAAAACTTATATTTCCCTTTATTGATTAGTTATGTTCTTACACCCAATTTTAAATTAGGCATGTGCCAATGGAGCATTATTTGAGCTAATCTGCTTTAGATTTGGCCCATTTCAAATAAAGCTCCTCAATTGGGCTTTTCTGCTAACCTGCTTTAGATTTGGCTTATTTCGAATAAAGCTCCTCATTTGTGCTTTTCTGACATAAAACTAGACATACAATATACACGTTCTATAGGTCGAAATTACAAAAAAATAAAACACAGTTCATCGCTTTGCCTAGCCACAAGGTTCGGAACCACATGAATGAGTCACTCGGATTTTCGTACGCAGACTGGTGCTAATTGGGTGTACCAAATTTGGCGCTTAGTGCTACAGACTTGACCTACTCAAGAAATATGTAATAATAATATGCCCCGGTTATTCAAAAACCCCTATATTGTCTTTTCTTCCGCTTTTTTACATTGTTGCAAAACTATCTCGTCTTGTTAAAACAAAATAATCATTCTCTCGCCTTCATAATCCTAAATTTTTCAATTACATCAACCGCCGGCTTCTTGGCCAATTCCTCTGATTGGCTAAAAGCCACAATACAGAAAAAAGCAAGCAAGAAACATTGACCTATTAAAAGTTTGTTATATGGTAATTAATCGAATGAAATCAGTGCTGATTTATTCATCAATGTGAGTCAGTAATTTTATTTAATGTATGTTGTGTGTGCGACAGTTCATTAGTCAGCGATTTAGTGAACCTTGGGTGTCGATAAAAAATTTGTGGTAAAAAAGCCCCACGGAAAAGCTTCCGCTTTCGAGTCATATTAATCATTCGAATACATAAAAGATCCTGCGAGTTTTGGGGCACGTGATCGTTGAGATTGTGAACGTCAATAGAACTGCAGCTCCGCTGTGGTAGTCTCGTGGCTCATGTTCTCGGCTGCTGATGCGCAACTTGTCGGATCGAATCCCGGCTGCGGCGTCGGCATCTTCGGTAGAGGCGAAAATGCTGTAGGTCCATATGCTCAGATTTGGGTGCACGTTCAAGAACGCCAAGTGGTCGAAATTTCAGCAGCCCTCCACAACTGCGTCTATCATAATCATATGGTGGGCTTAGGACATCATACCGCACACATAAATATATAAACTTCATTTAAAAATTGTTGTGGAGCTGCTTCAATAATGCACGTTGTGATGGCCTATTTTGTTGAGGTAACCATGTGTAGCGAACTCTTTGATTTCTTTTGAGGCAAAAACGCTGCATTGGAACAAAACAGCACCTACACAGGAAAGTATACGCTTTTAACGAGACGACTAATAATCCCACATTTACTGAAATGAGTGCATTGTTCATCGGTTGAAGAGCGATGCTCAGAAATTATGGTGGGTGGTTTAGTTTTAGACACCTATCAGCACTGTGGAATCGTTGGGTGATGAAAACACTACACAATCAATAAAGATGTCATGTTTATGCCTTCAATTTATTTTCCGGCTGGTCAAAAGTGTTTCATTCTGCTGCTGCTGCTGCTGCTGCTGCTGCTGCCGCCGCCGCCGCCACCAGCAGCAGCAGCAGAAAAGCCGAAATTGATGATTATGCCTGTCCATTGCCGTCATGATTAGCGCTCTTAGGATCTTCAATATGATCAGGGGTTCTAGCTGGCTTTAATCTTTGCGAGCAGCTGCGGGAGAACGAATAACGCTGTTTTGAAGCCAATTTGGAGCAGTAAAAAGGAATGTTTGGAGCAGCTGTGAAGCTTTAGAAGTTGTGTGTTAGGGTATTGCCAATCAGTTTTGGCCAAGAGTTCTAGCGTCACATAACACTGGTAATAAATCTTCAAAGATACCCTTTGGCCAGATACCATTGTCGTCCAAGCCTCGAAATAACCATTTGAGCGCTTTCTGCTAGGCGAGTTAGGGCTGGAAAAATGCACTTGACACTACAGTATAGCCAGGCAAACGAGAGAGCATCGTGCATATCGCAAACTTTGGCAAGATGCGTCGCCCACGAACGTGCTCATCAATCTCGTTCAGTACTTGAATATGCTCAAATACCTTCAAACTGGGATTGTAAATGTAGATGTGTACCTGCAAGCACACTTGTTTCTTACGTGAGGAATGCAAATATTGTTACGTAAAATGAGACGGGACGTGACAATTTGCCAGTGTATTTACACCAATCAATTCGGAGAGCAGCACACAAAGCAGGCAAATTAGTCCTCTTCGTCGTCTTCCTTCCGCAGAATGGTTCACCCTTCATGCAATAGCTACGTAGCATTATCCACCTGTTGTAAAAGCACCAGTTCGGTGCACTTTATACGCCCCGCCGCGGTGGTCTAGTGGCTAAGGTACTCGACTGCTGACCCGAAGGACGCGGGATCGAATCCTGGCTGCAGCTGCTGCATTTCCGATGGAGGCGGAAATGTTGTAGGCCCATGTGCTCAGATTTGGGTGCACGTTAGAGAATCCCCGAAGAACTAAACAATTTCCGGAGCCCTCAACTACGGCGTCTCTTGTAGACATACTGTGGTTTCAGGACGTTAAACCCCACATATCAATGAAGCACTTTATACGTGTTCTTCAGAAGAGGGGCGGTATGGTTTCAACCTACTGACGTGGACTACGTCACTGGGGGTGTTTGCAGATAGGTTGATCCCGGAGACTGGAATGACCTCATAGGTAACGTCCGTTACCCGTCGTATGATACGGTAAGGTCCTTTGTACTGAGATAGCACCTTCTCTGACAATCTAACTCGACGAACTGGCCACCAAAAAAGGACTAGAGAACTAGGTGAGAAGTCAACGTCGACATGCTTGTTGTCGTAGAGAGCCTTCTGGGTTGCTTGTGAAGCCAACAGCCTAGAGCGGGCAATCTGACGTGCGTTGTCGGCACGAGCGATAGCATCACGTGCATATTCACTCGGCGGAGGTGTAGTAGTCAGTAGTAGGGTGTCCAGTGGTAAAGTCGGATAGCGGCCATAGAGCATATAAAAAGGTGAATGGCCTGCGCTATCATGACAAGATGAATTATAGGCGAACGTCACGTGAGGTAGCGCTAGGTCGCAGTCATGATGTTCACATGAGACATACATCGAGAACATGTCCGTGGGGTGCGACTTAGTGTTCGGTAAGGCCGTTTCTTTGAGGATGGTAGGAAGTGGTCAGTTTATGTTGCGTTGAAGGAGAGCGCAAAAGGTCGTCGAGTACGAGTGACAAAAATGCGCGTCCACGATCGGTGAGCAATTGCCGAGGAGTGCCATGGTTTAGAATTACATCGTGGAGCAAAAGGTCGGCAACGCCCGTATCAGTGCTGGTGGGGAGCGCTCTAGTGATAGCAAACCTAGTCGCGTGGTCTATAGCAACAGCGACCCACTTGTTCCCAGAATTTGATTCAGTGAACAGTCCGAGGAGGTCTACACCAACACGGAAGAAAGATTCGGTAGGGATAGAGACCGGGTGACGGAGTTCAGCAGAGGGTGCGGCAGGTCGTTTTCGACGTAGGCATTTATCGCAAGAGGCCACGCAATATCGAAGGGACTGCGTGAGACCCGCCAAAAGAAGCGTCTTCGGACGCGGTCGTACGTGCGAGATACGTCTAAATGGCCGGCAGTTGGTTCGTCGTGAAGCTCATGCAGGACCGCTGAATGGAGATGGTTAAGCACGACTCGAGGTAGCTCAGGTCCACCTGCCTGGACGGTACGATGGTACAGCGTGCCATTTAGGAGAACGAACATGCGGAGTGGCACGTCGTGAGGGTCAGATTCCAGACGGGCAGTGAGTGACCACAAGAAGGATCGTGACGCTGTTCGTCACCAATCCAACGAAACCTAGACATGGACATGACGCTGGGGCTAGGCTCACTGACCGATTCATCTGGTTGGTCAACAGGGTAGCGGGACAAGCCATTGGCGTCCTGATGGAGGCGTGCAGACTTGTAGGCAACTGAGTAGGAGTACTCCTGAAGACAAAACGCGAAACGACAAACGACGAAGTCGTCCAGAAGGGTCCTTCAGTGAAGAAAGCCAACAGAGGGCGTGATGATCTGTGACGACAAGGAACGGGTGGCCATAAAAGTAAGGAAGAAATTTTGAAACCGCGCAGACTGGGGCAATACATTCTCGTTCTTTTATGGAGCAGTTACGCTTAGGCCTTGAAAGTAGACGATGTGCATATACAATTACACGATCGGTGCCCCGCAGAGTTTTCGCCAAAACTGCACCGATGCCGTGACCACTAGCGTCTGTGCACACTTTTGTAGGAGCATCTGGGTCGAATTGTGCAAGTATCGGTGGTGTCGTTAGAGTGGTGATTATTCGAGAGAAAGCGTTAGCTTGAAGAGAACCCCAACAAAACGGGACGTCGTATTTGATAAGGTCTGTGAGTAGGCGTGCGAGTGCCGCAAAGTCTTTCACGAACCGGCGAAAGTAAGAGCATAGGCTCACGAACCTGCGAATATCATGGATAGAATGCGGAACGGGAAAGTTCGTTACTGCGCGTACTTTTGCCGGGTCAATTTGCCAGTGGCCAGATCTGAGGTCAAGAGATGAAAACAAGGTGGCGCCATGAAGACAGTCAAGTGCGTCGTCAATACGTGGAAGAGAATACACGACTTTCTTGGTTATTTTGTTAAGGTGCCGATAATTAATACAAAAACACGAGGAGCCGTCTTTTTTCTTCACCAAGGCCACTAGAGAGGCCCAAGGGCTTGACGATGATTCGATGATGTCTTTCGCCAGCAAGTTGGTCACTACCTTCTGAATCACTGCTCTTTCTACTGCCGACACGCGGTAAAGCCGACGGTGGATAGACGCTGAGTCACCAGTGTTAATTCGGTGCTTGACAATACTAGTCTGGCCCAAGTGACAATCACAGATATCAAAAATATCACCGTAGAAGGCCAAAACGGGGCAGAGAGCGTCGGCCTGATCAGACAAAAAAGGTCTGGTCCAATCATATTTCGCAAGATGGCTTCAGCAGAACTAGGTAACTGTGGGACTTCAGCTTGGTCCGGGACAGTTAATGCGACAACGCTTATGTCATCATCTCTTATGCAGCGAGTTGAGCAAGTGACATCTGGTAGGGCAACACTTGAGGAATTAGGCCGAAATTTAAGAGCGAAAGAAACACACAGTTGTTCACTAAGGTGGCGATGGTATGCGGCACTGGAACACTGCGCGTCAGTCGCGCATCTGTTATCGGTGTAACGATGTAGTCTCCGTCGGGAACTGGAGGGTTTGATGACAGACAGACGTATGTCACAGATTGAGGCGGCAAGCGAACAAAAGTAGTTGGACCCAAGCGGCTGACGGGCTTTTCACAAACATCATAGAGCAGGGGAAGGTCGAGGCTGAGCGTGCGAGAAGAACAGTCAATTAAAGCCGTGTGTGCCGAGAGGAAATCAAACATAGTATGAGGTTATGTGGGGCAGCAGTCTAGAATGGCAAAAAGGACTACGGCCGGACGACCAGCAATGTGGACACGAGCAGTGCACATTCGGGTGGATGAATGGATGTGGCTGTACCCTTTATATCGGGCGGCGGCTAACGCCACCTAGCCGTAGTACTTAGTGAACTAACCATTAGATTCATCTTTTTTTCCCTTTAAATAGTGAGGTTGAGAATTCGTACTTTGCAGTGAAGGGTATAATTTTCACTCGTGCCTTCACTTTAGCCACCAATCAGATAACCTCGTTCTAGTTAAGTCTACCCGCTTAATGTCTATTTTGCCCTCCCTGTTCCTAAACCCCAGTGCTTTGAAAAACTCTGCGCCATCATCCTGAGCTATAGGTGAAGCCCTTTACAGAACATTATCAAGTGTTCGGCAGTTTCTTCTTCCTCTCCACACGCACTGCATACTGTGTCTACCCCTTCGTATTTGGCCCGATATGTCTTGGTTCGCAAAACTCTCGTTCTGGCCTCAAACAATAGAAAACTACCCCGAATATTATCATAGATCCTTTCCTAAGCAATTTCCTGCTTAAAAGTTCAATAGATATTTAGTGCGGACTTCTTAATCATGCCATTTCTCCACATGTCAGTCTCCGTTTCCTTCACCTTCTTCTTAACAGATAGTTCTTTTTGGTTTAACCATCTGCTCTTTTCTAAGTAATTACCAGTCAATTTCCTGGTTCGCTTCCTCCATTTTGTATCGACATTCTTCATGTACAAGTAGCTGAAAACCTTCCTAGCCCAACGCTCCTCTCCCATTTCTATCAATCGCTTCTCAAATTTTATCTTGCTGCTAGCTTCCGTGCCCTCAAATGATGTCCATTCTATATCACCTTGTACTCCCTGATTTCGTGTATTCCCGTGAGCTCCTATTGCAAGCCCACCTATTCCACGTTGCTTAATATCTAATCTTGCTTGAACTTCTGATCTCATGCACAAGACCGCATTGCCAAACGTCAGCCCTGGACCCATGACCCCTTTCCATATTCCTCTCACAACATGATACCTATTGTAATTCCACAGTGCCCTATTTTTCATCACTGCTGCATTCCTGTTACCTTTATTCGTCACGTATATTTCGTGTTCCCTTATGTACTCGGTCCCATTGCTTATCCATACGCCCAAATATTTGTATTTATCTGTTATCTCTAGCGTGACCTCCTGTATTCTAAGCTCACAACCTTCGTTATCATTGAAAATCATGACTGCTGATTTTTCCTTACTGAATTTAAAATCTAACTTTTCTCCCTCATTACCGCAGATGTCCATCACTCTCTGCAAATCTTCGTTGTTGTCGGCCATTAGCACTATATCTTCTGCGTACATTAATGCTGGTAGTGCCTTATCAATGAGTTTTCCTTGTTTGACTAAAGAGACGTTGAAGCCCAGTCCACTTCCCTCTAATTTGGCCTCTAATCCTTGTAGGTACATCATAAATATTAAGGGGAACAGTGGACACCCCTGCCTAAGCCCCCGTTTTAACTCGGCAGGCTTGGATACCTATTTTTCTCACTTTATAACTACCTTGTTACCTTTATAGATATCCTTTAAAAGATTAGTGATTACATGTTTCACGCCTAATGTGTCCAGTATTCCCCACAATTCCTCTTGAACCACGCTTTCTACGCTCCCTTGGTATCCAAAAATGCTAGCCACCGGGGCCAGTGTTCTTCTTGTGCTATTTCAGTGCACTGCGTCAGTGAGAACAGATTGTCTTCAAACCTCCTGTGTTTCCGAAACCCATTCTGCAGTTCTCCCAGCACCCCTCATCTTCTATTCATGCCCGCAGTCTTTCCTTTATAATCTGCATCGCCAACCTGTAGACCACTGATGTCACTGTTATAGGATGGTAGTTGTTTATCTCAGCTTTGTCCCCCTTTCCTTTATAGATCATGCTCATCCTGCTAAGTTTCCATCCATCGGGAACTTCACCATCGATTATTAGTTTGCTCACTGCCTCTCTCATGCCTGCTTAGACTTCGGACCTAAGGTCTTTAGCAGCATAGTTGGAATGCCATCTGGGCCTGTTGATGTACTAGTAGGAACCCTTTTCTCAGCCATTTCCCACTCTCGTTGCGAAATTGGAGCCATTGCACCACTTGATTCATCCTTATCTATTGTGGTGCATAAACGACTTCTTTGTTGAAATTTTTCTGTCACCCTTGTTCTTATATAATCAATATCCTCGTCCCTTTCTAGCCTAGCATATTGGGCTGTAGATATAAAGCTCTGCTCTAGGCTCGTCTCATTTCTTAAGGGAGTTTAGATAGTTCCAAGAGTTCGCAGCTGCCTTTCTATCTTTTTTGTACTTTTGCCAGCCACTGAGCTCCCTTTCTTCTAATCTTTTCACTAATCAGAAGGGTTGCTTTCAATCTACAGCTTACAAAGTTTTCCCATTTTCTTTCAACATCATCTGTTGGTTCACCCCGCTGCTTAGCATGTCTGTGTTCCCTAGAGGACTCTTGACGTTTCGCTATGGCTCTCTTAACTTCATGATCCCACCAACTTTTGGGTTTGTGTCTTCTTTTCCGGGGGGACTTGTCATGCGTCTTAGCAAGCTCTAGCTCAAATAGTCTAATTAGATTCTTGTACGTCCACACTGTTTTATTATCCTCTGTGATGACTTTCTCAATTTGTTTAGAGGCTATTTCAATTTGCCTTTCAGGATAAAAATTTTTCTGTAGTTTCTCATCTTGTCTCCTTCCCACTTCCACTGCTCTTCCAAAACTTAGCTTGATACGTCTGTGATCACTACCCAGACTTCTGGAGCCACTTTCGTCTATGTGCATTCCCCTGAGCTTATCATACATCCTATGTGACATCAGTGTATAATCTATCGTCGACTGCAGCTTTCGTACCTCCCATGTTATTTGCCCTTCACACTTTTCGGTAATGTTGCGAATGATCAAATCGAGCCTTTCACACATATCAATCATCATTTTGCCTGTCGGGTCGGTATACCGATCTATATCTTATGTGCACATTCATGTCTCCTAGTATAATTATCTCGCAGTCTCTTCCTAACTCCTGAATGTCCTTTGTTATACACTATACAATTGCATGGTTTTCCTCTCTGGCCTTCGCTCCCGTCCACAAGTACACGAAACCAAGGAGTGTCATTTGACATGCCACTTTCCCTTTTAGCCATAAATGTTCCTTGCGCTCCTGCTTGACCCTTTGCCAATCTGTACTTTTATGAATGAATGCCCTAATACCGACGATGACTTCTACAGCGCCGCCATCGGCAACACGTATGGCTTGAGTCGTAGAGGGCGTCATAATCTTCTGCAAACGGCGGCCTAGATGTGCGCTCATGATAGATAGGTCGGCATCTGTGTCAACAAGGGCAGTAACGGGAACTTTGTCGTATTTTACTTCAATGAGACTGTGGTGTGTGGGCAGCATCAGTAGACGGTTTCAGGGCGTCGTTGGTATTGTAGCTTCACCTCCATCAGCTGCAATATCTAGTTTTCCTGCTGCGATTGTCTACAGAAGATCAGAGAGGAAAAGCGCCGAGGCGGTGGAGAGCGGGATTGGCGGCGTAGTGGCGACGAGGAGCGGGAGTAGTGGCGACCGGAATAAGGGGCGTCATTGGGGAAAGGCTCGTGAGGAGGCGGCGAGTAAAAGTTGGATGGTGTAGCGGCTGCACGTCCAGGTGTGGTAGGGTGCGTATAAGTAGGGTAGCTCTGATGTGGTGGGTTGGACAAGCGGTGACGCCAATAACGAGAAATACGTCCAGGTTAAAGACAGAAAAAGCCGATAGGCTGGCTGTCAGGAGTTCGCCATTGCGTAATGTTTCACAAGGGCAATGATGGAGGAGATCGGCGAGCGTCACCTGCGGGGTATGGGCGTATTTCAGAGTGCGTCACGAGACACGCTGACGGAAGACCAAGATTAGCGAACTCCTGCCTTACCACAGCTTTAATTAAGGCTACCGATGGCTGTGATGGGTCCGTGGCTTAGGTTTTAAAAACAGGCTTTTGAATGGGAGCTGGACAGGCAGCTTCAAGCTTCCGATGAAGAATTCGGGTGACGAGGTCATAGGTGGGTGGTTGGCGAGCGGCTTCACACAATGAAGTGGCGGCCGTGTTGGGCAGTCGGGTGGATCTCTGCGGGATACGGTGGCTCTTGGCGTGTTCAAACCGGCGGCACTCTTTGATGATTTCATCAATGGTATGACGTAAGTATACACAAGCAGGTGATGAAGCGGCCGTTGCGCAGCTTCGTAACAGGTACAGGGAAGGACCAGCACCTCCCACAAATATGTCGAAAACTGAGACTGGACGTGATTATTTGCCAGTGTATTTACGCCGATAAAATCGGAGCGCAGCACACAGGGCGAGCAAAGCTGTCCTCTTCGTCGTCTTTTTTCCACAGAATGGCTCACCCTTCATGAGATAGCTACGTAGACAACCTCACCATTATGACAACCCTCACCAAGACAAGCTAGGCTTGAAACATCGACACTGGGCGATTCCTAAGCCGCTTCGAGGCTTTCCCAAACTATATAACTAATGTACCTTGTTCCTAAGCTGCTTCTAGGTGTTTGCTCATCTTTAGCCAGGAGATGCCAAGTTCTCCTTGGGTTGATTCTCAGCACTAGGAGGCTCGAGTTTCACTACAGAAAGTCACAGACACGAGGCGGATAGCCAAACTCCAACCACAGAAACTCCCATTGAAATGAAGTATTCGCAGCTCTCAAAATAACACCAAATACAAATTCCCCGCAAGGGCATTTGTGCAAGCAGGCATTTGGTGTGTAGCGACACCACAAACCCGAGCTAATGGGGGGCTTTCGACCTCTCCCACACTTAGCTGTGCGTGAATGAACCGTGTCCGGGGAAAAGGGGATCCTGGGGGTTGAGCCGACACTGGGTGATTGGACCATTAAGGCCCCTCGGCAGAGGCAGCACACCCCTTTAGCCCCACCTTCACGTAGACGGCACCCCTGGGCTGAACCACCCAGAAAAAATCGGCAGTCGCCTTTTCCTACCTCTCTCTCCTTACATCTTCGTCTTTCCTCCTCTTTAAATTGATCCTGTCACCTTCTCTTTTCTGTTCACTTCCAAATTTCCTCGTGGCGAGGGTTAACCTGGTGTAGCCATTCAACCTAGGGTAATTATAACAGGTTATAGCAGAAATATATGGCTGGCATCTCCAAATGTTAGCTTTCAACCTTGTAGCGTCCCCATGTTAGGCTTGGTGGTGGGTTGCCACCATCGCCAATAAACTTTATAGTAGTTTTATGGAAAAAGCCCCGCCCCCTTCTTGATCGCTCCCGAAAAAAGTGGCGCACCGAACACACTTTCCTGCTTAACACACCAAAGGCGATATTCCCAAAGTACCATGTTATCCACAGCCATAACAAAAAGAAGACAGTCTGAGCGATTTCACCTTTCCTTGTGTCCGAAACTCTCTCGGAAGCAATAGGCTCGGGTGATAAAGTGACAAAGATGGGAAGTGGCGATCTTCTTTTGGAGGTTCGTGAAGAAGCTTAGTATAGGAAGCTGTCTAAACTGCTTCGGAACGACTGTATCGTCCGGTGCTGTTGCCATTGTTGTAAATACAAGAACTGCTTTTACACATCTACCATTTCAGACGTATCTTCAGGCAGTAGCCATCGCAGCCGTTATCTTGAACAAACTGGTCACAATTTTCACTATTTATATACTTCCGCAGCACACACTTAGCAAATTCTAGGTATTAATTGCTGAACTTCCAGAATCGTATCTTCTCCTTGAAAATTTTAGCACACATAGCAGACTGTAGGGTGACTCGCGCTGCGATGCGCGTCATTTTCTGATTGAACAGTTTTCTTTTCCTCTGGCGCTTGCCTTCTCAATAGGAAAGAGGTAACATATAGCCTCGCTAACAATACCTATCGTCAATCCACGAGATTGCTGGAAACGTACTGGCTGAGCAGCTGACTGCGTCGGCGCACGACCATGCACCCACCAATACATCCCTGGCCGTCCTTGCAGTTGACATGAAACCCTTCCAACGACGGGAGCTGAGGGCGCGCTGGCAGCTCCTGTGGGATAGGAAACGGATAACAAATTGCACGTTATCAAACCAAGACTTGAAAATTGGTCAACAGTATCCAGATCCCGCTACACACAAGTCACACTTAGAAGGCTACAAATAGGACACACTAGCTCAACACATTCGCAATTTTTGTCTGGTGGCGATCTGCCTTTATGTGAGACATGTGGAGAACCACTTAGTGTTCTCCACATCCCCGAACAGTGCGATGAGTTGAAAGCTCTGAGAAAAAAGCAGTCTTTACTATGCTCCCGACAGCACCTCCCACTACACCCTGGAATGCTAATCTGTAGGGATCCGATTTTAAAACCTCAATCACTGTTAATGTTTTTAAATTGTGCACATAGTTCTCATTGCATATTTCGAGCTGATCCCTAGCATGACCTCTGTACCGAGGTAGCGGCTGCAGTGACTACATTCCCGCCATGGTTTTATAATCATGACCTTTCGTCATTCACTTGCACTGGACACACTTCACATCACTGTCATGATAATAAATACTTCTATGTTTTTAGCCACGCAAGCGCGAGTAATTTTAAGGCCCCTATACAGCAACGCACCATGTCATTGTTCATATCTCTAGTCTACAGAAATGGCACTCTTTTGCCATCGAATGGACCTTGCGCCATAACATTCGACACATCATCGTCACCCTCGAAGACAAATTCTTGCTGACACAAAGTTTTGCGTGGTGGCAAAGAATGCTTCACGGTGACGTGCTGGCGGAGCGAATCAGTGCCCCCCTCTGCATGTGTCCATGTGCAGAGGGGCTTGGCCTCTGTGTGGGAAGCGCTCGCATCAGCCCTGGAGTTGCATCCTCCAGACCCCTATAAAAGGTAATCACACTATACCAAACGTTCATAACTTTAGTAAAATTAACGAGCACGTCGTCGTTGGCGTAGGCCTTACACCCCTTCTGGGTCTTCTCACAGCCGCTGTTGCCTTGACTGATTATATTCCCCGTTTATCCGGAAAAGCCAAACGGGCCGATTCTTCACTGTGGGTTGGCCTTTCCCAATCGGCTTTTCCCGTTCAATAGTGTCGGGCTTGCTAGCGCCTTCTTCCTTTTTAGAGAACCAGTGGTGACTGGAGAGAAGTACCCCATTTTTATTCCACAAGATTTCGTGTGTGTGTGTGTGATTCATGGCACGGCATACATATTACCGTAGCTTCCTAGTTTGACTAATAAAATCGAGAGCACTCATAAGTATTTTGAAATAGGACAGGCTTCAGTTGCTTGAATGGCAACACTGCCATTGACTTGACGTCAAAGCGCCCACTCGCGCTTCTGAGTGCGCATAGGCTCCTTTTGTACTGCCGCGGCTCAACTCTGGAACATATATGCATTGTGTCTGATCAGAGGTGCTATCCAAGATGGCCCGAGCTTGTCGGCCAGATGAGTTTTCTCTGAGCTCGCTCTGCAGCGGCAACGGCATGAAGACAGTGCGGAGTGCGTGAGAGCAGCTTTGATAAAAATCACAGCATATCCACGGAGTGAAAGATGATTGGTGGGACGAAGCGTTCGTCAGTCCGTCCGTGCATTCTTGCGTCCATTCGTTCTTGCTTTCATCCCACCATGCGTCCGTCCGTGTGTCCGTTCATCCGTGTGACCATCGGTGCGTCCGTCCGTCCATGTATTCGTCCATTTGTCTGTCAGTCTGTCTGTCTGTCTGTCTGTCTGTCTGTCTGTCTGTCATTCCGTCCATCCATCCGTCCGTCTATGCGTCTGTTCTTTCAGCCGTCCCTCTGCCTGTCCATCCCTGCTTCAGTGAGTCCTTCCGTTATTCTGTACGTCTGTCCATCCATCCGTCCGTCTATCTAGTGAGCACTCCAATTACCACTATATCAAATCTTTTAAAGACGATAGTCTTGGTTACCTTCGACGGAAAAATTTTGGTCTGTCCGTATTTCTGTGTATTCGTTTGTCTGTCTGTCTGTGTGTCTGTCTGTACTTTTGTCTGTTTGTCCATTCTTAACGATATTTCAAACGGCCAACCTCATCCGCAGCACCCATCATTATTGTTCAAGATACAGCGTTCATACTTGTGTGATTGTTAATTAAAAATCAATAATCAAGCATAGCTGAGGTGCCATCACAACACGTGGATGTTTAGTATATGTGCCTTTATACTAGAGTAGCACAAACAAGTAATTCTAAGGACCGCAGCGTTAAACACGCTGCGCTGACAGTGCAACGCTTTGCTAAAACGACATGGTGGTGGCCCCTGCCCGTCGCTTCGCTTTCCACACCTTGCCCCGCCGCGGTGGTCTAATGGCGAAGAAACTCGGCTGCTGACCCGCAGGTCGCGGGTTCGAATCCCAGCTGCGGCGGCTTCATTTACGATGGAGGCGTTAATGTTTTAGGCCCGTGTGCTCAGTCTTGGGTGCACGTCAAAGAATCCTAGCTGGTCGAAATTTCCAGAGCCCTGTACTACGGCGTCTCTCATATTCATATGGTGGTTTTGGGACGTTAAACCCCACATACCAACCCACCTTTCTACACCTTACCGCCTCCAAGAATAGCACGCATTGTTAGACCCGAGCGCCATCTGGCAGATAACTCCAAGATGGCGCTCGTGTCTAACGTGCCTCGATGGTCTCCTTCGCCTCCACTGCACGGGGGGGGCGCTGCAAGCGCGCGATGATGTAGGACGTGCTGCGCTTCGGCTCCGCTGATTTTCGGCTGGAACCACGAGCAACTTCACAGTACCCCGTCAAGACCAGCATCAATCGTTTCGGCAACTCACAGGCAACACGTGTATACCAGTGTGATCCAGGTGGGCCAGTTTTTAACAACTTTACGGCCGATCATCACCCGACCACGTTGGCGACGCCGTTAAGCCAAACGGCGACGCCAACGCCTGGCGGCGTGGGACCAGCTTTCCGAGGCAACATGGACGCTACTCTCATGCAGCGTGAATACGACCCACATGCCATGACGTGGGAGACGATTACGACTTCCGAAACGCCAAACTCTGCTTCTTCACCGAGGTTTCAGAGCCAAGCTCTCAACGACGCGGTGGAACGCCTCTCGCAAGCCAACGCCAAGAGGGCGGCGTCCGCCGCTGCCCCGGCATCCGGCACGCCAGTTGACAAGACGCAGCCTCCCGCTTCGCGCGCTGTGGGACGCAAGGGCAAGTTTTTCACCAAATGGAAGCCTCGCCCGTTTCCGAAACCGAGTCCGGACGACTATGTATTAGTCGTAAACCCACGAGAGTGCATCTCATTGCATGATGCTTTCTCAGAGAACTGGTACAGGACCACGTTTAAGGCATACCTCGGGCCTGAGCGAGCTGAGACGCTGACAGTTATTCCATCGAGAGAGCAAACTTCGATCGTGATTCACATCCCGGACCCTGTCACGGCGGACAAAATCATCGGGGACTTCGCGGTAAACATCGAGCACAGGCAGATTCTGCTCAACGGGTACTTGCGACAAGATGGTAGCAATGCCTGCCACGGAGTCATCGTAGTCCGCAACACAGATACGACGGAGACGCTCCGAGAGAGCGTACGCTGGAGGTCAGGCACCATCGTCGAGGTGCGTAAATTTGGCACATCGAACAAGGCGCGTGTAACCTTCGCCGGCAAGGAGAAGCCACGCTTTGTTCACTACGACACAATGCTGATCCCCGTCAAACCCTACTACTGGACGATCCCGGCCTGCAGCAAGTGCGGTGTCGTCGGCCATCGGATGGACACTTGTCCCAACCCACGACCGGATACGTGTGGCCTGTGTGGACAGCAGGTTTCGCTTGTGGATGAGGGGGTGCGGGCCCCTCATGAATGTGTACCCGTATGTTCTGTGTGCGGTGAAGCACACACCACAAACTCTCGAGCATGTACGGCCAAGTACCGTAATTCCAAGGCGGCCGCACAACAGGGCGGAAAGGCCAAAAGGGCGTCCAAGAAACGACGCAAAGATGAGACTCCCAGTGAGCCATCACGCCGCGAAGTCGCCAAGAAAGACAAGCCTGCTTCCCCTGAGGAACCGAAAAGCAGCTGAGGGTGCAACCATGCGGCAAAGCCGGGCCATGGGCCAATGCCGTCAAAAACGGAAACCAGGTGGGTGGTACGGGTAGAGCTGCCTCCTCATCCCCCCCCCTATCATCCCCTCTTCATCGCGTAACGCCGACCAAAATATTATTGCCAAACTTCAGGCACAAAGCGAAGCGTTACAAAAAAGACTAGCGGCAGCCGAGGCCAAACAGACCCAACTAGTCTCCCATCCTCCTCCCCCCGCAGTAGAAGTAATGGAGAGTGAGACCGGGGTGGCGGCAGCGGACGCGGTTGCCGCACTCGAGGCTCGTGTGAACACCCTTGAGGTCCGTATAGACAGCCGTATAACTGTCCTCGAAACCCAAATCTCAGCGGCTGTATATACCGCCATTGCTAAAATGACAGAAACCATCCCAACCCTGATAGCCCAACAAGTTGCGCGTTTCACCAAACGAGCTGGCCCAATTAAGGACGTGTCCGGCCGGTACCTTAAACCGCTTCGACGACAGATCGAATTTGAGGATAATGACAGCTGCTCCGCCTCCGGAATTGAGGAGACCCCCCTCCCCGCGAGTGCTGGCTCGGGAGCACCGCCACTGCAATCGCTCGTTAACTCCACTGACCATGGCGGGCACCCTTAGAATTCGGAAGTTCCCACTATCCAATACGGCCACTCCCATCCAAATCACCCAGTGGAATTGTCGGGGCTTTAAGGCTCACACTAAGCGCGCCAACCTCCGCCTTTTCCTCGAAGCATTTCAAAACCTTCCTGCTGTGGTAGCCCTCCAGGAGCCAGGGAGTGCTGCCACACTGACAAACTATACTACGTTTCAACAGGACCCTTTATCATGTATCTGCGTGCACAAAAATTATACGGCCAACCTAGTTGATCTCGACCTTAAGCCAGCTTTCTTGTAGGTGATGGTGATACTCCTTCCGCTGCGTAAACAGGACCCGCCACTGCACTTGCTAAACATTTATTGCTCACCGAAACTAAGCAACATTACATTCGCAGACCTTCTTAGCCGCACCCTAAAGGCTGCAGGCAGGGACCCTCTGGTGATCGTGGGTGATTTTAATGCCCCCAGCACACTCTGGGGGTATGCACGTGAAGAGAAACGTGGACGTAAATTGGCGTAACTTATGTCCACGCTGGGCCTAACTCTTCACACCAACCCTGCCTACCCAACTCGCGTGGGTAACTCCATGACCCGGGACACATGTCCGGACCTTACCCTCACAAAAAACTTCCAGTATGCGGATTGGGTCAACACTGAGGAGACCCTCGGCAGCGACCACTGCATACTCAACACCACCATTCGCACCTATCCTTTGGCAAGACCCTACGGAGAGGCAAAAATACCCGATTACACGAAGTTTCGGCAAATATACGCCAATTCGACACCCATTGAGGAGCAAGGATACCATGCTTGGCCCCAGCAACTGGTTTCCTCATTACGCTCCACAGAAACACAAATTAAACTCTCCGAGGCGACTCCGGCGGTGTATAACCATCTCCTTCACCTCTGGGGAGGCCTGGCGCAGCCTCGCTCGTCGATGGCGCCGGCAAAAACACAACCGAAAGCTCAAAATTCGCATCGCTGAGCTCACCTAGCGAGCAGCAGAGTACGCGGCCCAGCTCGCTGACTCTAACTGGTGGACCGTTGCAACACGGCCGCTCGACAAATGTCCAGCCGGAGTACCTGGCGCCTCCTCCGCGCCTTGATTGATCCGACACAAACTCGAACAGAGACACAAAAGCATCTGTAACTAGCATTTCACAGCTTTGATGGAGACACAGCCAAATTGGCAAGTAAACTCCAAGACCAATATCTATGCACACAGCAGGACTCCCGAGGGCCGGCGTACTCGTATGCAGGTACCGAGAACGCGGAGCTGGATCAACTGTTCCAGTTACACGAAATGAAGGCAGCCCTAGCAAAAATGAGGCGAGGAACGGCGCCGGGAAGGGATAAAATTGCCGTGAAATTACTTGCCAATCTTCCTGACTCGGTGTACACCATGCTCCTTGCCTACATCAATTTCATTTGGATCGGGAAAACAAGCCTACCAATTGAGTGGAAGACCGCCCTGGTCACCTTCATACCCAAAGCGGGCAAAGCCATTAACACGGACAACCTCCGCCCCATCTCCCTTACTTCTTGTGTAGGAAAATTAATGGAGACAATGGTGCGCGACAGGTTGTCCGCCTTCCTGGAGACCAAAAATGCATTTGCAAACACCATGTTCGGGTTCCGCCCACACCGGTCCGCGCAGAATGTCTTGCTTCAGCTCGACCATGAGATCCTCGATCCAGTCGAGTATCCCCTGAATGACAAAGTTGTGCTCGCTTTGGATCTGAAGGCGACCTTTGATAACGTGACCCACGAAATTATTCTAACACATCTCTCACAGGTGTATTGCGGCCAAAACACTTTCAACTATATTAAACAATTCCTCACTGAGCGACAATCGTACATTCGGATTCAGGACATTGAACACGGCCCTTACCAATTAGGCACGAGAGGGACTCCACAGGGAGCGGTCCTCTCGCCCCTCCTATTCAATGTGGAAATGATGAGACTCCCCGCTCAGCTGGCGAAAGTTGAAGGCATACAGCATGCCCTGTACGCCGACGACATCACCATATGGGCGTCACACGGCTCGGCAGGAGACATGGAGGCAAGCCTGCAGCAAGCGGCGGACATCGTAGATGACTATGCCCGTCACTGCGGCCTTCAGTGCTCCCCTTCCAAATCGGAATTTGTGCACATACGCCCATCACCAAAGTGCACCACAAAAATCGACCTCTCCCTTCACAGCGGACCCATACCTGAACGCGATGAGATTAGAGTACTAGGGCTTTTTATACACAAAAATCGCAGAGCAGACACAACGTTGGCCAAATTGCGTAAGGTGGGGGACCAGGTGGTCCGGATGGTCCGCCGGATTTCCATCAAGCGCGGGGGGTTACGATGCAAAGATGCCTTGCGGCTGGCGCATGCATTCGTAACCAGCCGAGTGCTGTACTCGGCTCTATACCTCCACCTACGCAAATCCGACGAGAATGCACTCGAAGTCATTCTCCGCAAAATCTACAAGCGCGCCCTCGACCTTCCTGTCAGCACCTCTAACCAGCGCCTTTTGGGCTTGGGAATGGTGAACACCTTCAAGGAGCCGAGAGAGGCGCACTTGACAAACCAATATACTAGACTCTGTAAAACACCGTCGGGTCGCCGCCTCCTTGCCCGGCTACACATCAATCATTCAATACACACGGAAGAGCGCGTACGGATTCCAGAAGTTTGGCGATACTCCTTGCACGTGCGCCCTCTTCCGGCTAACGTGACCCGAGACGACTACAGTGGCCGACGCCTCGCGCGGGCGGTAGCCTTGGCTCGACACTACGGCCACAAATTCTGAGTATTCTACGTGGACGCCTCCGGCCCGCACCACGGTGGTTGGTACACGGCTGCGGTCGTCCACCAAAACACCGTTATAAACGGACTCACATTCCGTGCACATAACATTACGCACGCGTAATGTTAATCAAGACTCGAGGGTCATCATCACCGACTCAAGGGGTGCCTGTCGAAATATTAAACATTGATACATTCCGTGCCGTGCTTATAAAATTTTGCAGAACAGCAGCTACCTAGGTGCCCCCGCGCACCAAACGATCATATGGGCTCCGGCTCACACGGGCCTCGATGGTAATGAGACGGCCGATGCCGCCGCCCGCGCGCTCACGCTCCGGGCACCATCCTCGTCCCCTACCGATCCGGAACTCGAACCCAATCCCGCCTACACCTTTAAGGAGGTCACACAATTTTATCAATCCGGCCATAACGTCTGTCCGAAACCCTGTAAGGGCCTCACGAAGGCGGAGGAGCGAATCCTCCTTCGCCTTCATACTAAAACTCTATTGTGCCCGGCAATCATAAAACATTTTGACCCCGCTTGCACGGGGTCAAAGTGCCCGCATTGTGAGGAAAATTCCTCTGACATTTTGCACATGGTGTGGGCATGCCAAAAAACCCCAAACCTTACCCCACTACCCAACCCTCCGCGGGAGGACTGGGAGGCAGCCCTGCTCGGCTGCTCTGACCTGACGGCCCAACGGGCCCTGGTTGAGCGTGCCCGGGCCGCGGCCAACACCAATGGGCTCCCGTAAGAGGGAGCTCACCTAGTGTTTGTGCGGGGCGGCCCCTTAAGGACCATTCCCACCCTCCCTGTAAATAATATCTGTAAATAAATGTTTTTCAGCAGCAGCCACTGCACGCTCGAGGCACTTTAAGGCAGCGCTTCCAGAATGCCATTCACTTCTTTTCTTGTGCAGAACATCAAATGAATGTTTTGTTCACTCTCTCCAGATGCATGATTATCGTCTTTCGACGGCATTTGTAATTTAACATGCAGATCCGAGGCCATTTTTTTCATGTGTTCTTCATATACAAGTACCGCCATCCAGCGGACATTCTAAGTACCACTCTCTCAGGTATGTCCTTTCATCCGTCCATCTGTCTATCTAGTGAACACTCCAAGTACCGCTATCTCACATATTTTTAACAAGTATTCATTGATACAAGTACCGCCATTCAGTGGGCATTGTAGGGACCGCTCTCTCGGGTATGTCCATCCATCCGTCCGTCTTTTTAGTGAGCACTCCAAGTACCACAATTTCACATATCTTTTCATCATGTATTTATCATATACAATGCCGCCATTCAGCGGACATTTTAAGGACCACTCTTTCGGGTATGTGCCACTGGTGGTTACATACGACATCGGGACGCGCAAGCCGCTCTATAAGGACCTTCACCCCTTAAATGGCTAAAAGAATGCGCGTGCCGTTGGGAATGCATGTGAGACATTTACAGCGGTTATTAAAGAAACACCACGTGCGAACACGTCAGTGCCATCACTCAGTCAAGATTTGATCAGTGCAGCGACATCAGCATGATTGCCATGCTATTTTTTTGCGACCCAAAACACGCCTCCCAAAGACGTGTTCGTGGGCATATGTCCTCTTTCGTACAGGTTCTTTCGTTCCACCTGCAGCATAAAAATTTCTACACTCGAAGGCAGAAAGGGTGCACACGCAGCACACTCGTGCTGCTCATTTTGTGTCTATCAAGTATTGCAGATATATAAGGACAGGTGATCTCCAGGGGCGCTCGCATCATGACGGCAATAAAGTCCCTGAATAATAAACTAAAGTAGCGCCATTCGTGTCAATGTGCAGACTCCTCTCCCCTCGCGTGCATTGCAGATAGTAAACGACGCTAGCTGAGGGGCTGTATGGCTCCTGGCCGCAAAGATGAGCTTGTGCTCATGTTTCCGTTAAAGCGCATCTGGGCGCTGCGGTTCTAGGCGATGCACCGTAAGAGTGATTGAGAAAGAAAAAATATAAAAAGTAACGTTAAATACGACAATTTGACGTGTATATAAGCAAGTGGCATGCAGTGGCAAAAGACATCACCGCAAGCACGCAATACTCAACGCGATAGCCCACCGTTTGCATGCAGACGCGCTCAGCGGTGACGCTCTCGATGGCAGCGCCACTGCTGTCCGTGTAATAAACTCGGCGGTGCTAAGAATCTGCAGCATGACGCACTAGCCTTTGTGAAGGTATCGCAAACGCCATTTTGTTTGTCCACTTTCGCGGTATTTGTTTGCGGCTAGGCGTGCGCACTTGGTATTGTTGTGTAGCCGGAGTTCGACCGCGCGTGAGTGTGGGCACGGTAATCCTGCACGTTTCGGGATGCCTACCTGCTGTGCCAGCGGTTGCAAAAGCAGGTACAGCAGAGGAAAGAAGCTATTTTCGCTTCCGCGAGGAAAAGACAATGCCGCTCGGCAAGAAGTGTGGCTCCAGCGTATCGGAACGACTGACTTGGACCCTGTATTGTCGCGGCTTTGTGAGGTGAGTACCGGCGAGCTAAACTCTATCGTTTCGCTTGTATTCGTGTTTACAGTGTTGCGGTACTGTCAAGCTCGAGCATCACACAAAGAGAGTAACCGCGTCGATGGTAAACGCGCATGTCAGTTGAAACGCGTGCCGCGTTCAGTGCCGTGTAAACGTTGCGTCTCTGGCTTGATCCATGCCGACCGCGGCGGCTGCATTTTCGATTGAGGCGGAAATGTTGGGGCCTGTGTAATTAGCATTATATGCACGTTATTGAATACCTGGTGGTCGAAATTTGGTGGTCCTTGGTGGTCGAATACCTTGGTGGTCGAAAACGGGAAACGCCAGATAATATTATTATAATATTATTATTATTATTACTATTATTACTCGTTTGATCCAGAAATAATCGTCGACTATGTTACAAAGTAAATGTAATGGATACATTCAAGTGCTAAACTAAACTTTGTTTATTGGCCGACGTATAGTTAAATAACTCCCGCGTGTATGTGTGTATGGGTGTAAGGACTTTATGTATAAAGGCGTGGGCAGCGACCTGAATGTCGGATCATTTCGTTTAAGCATGTGCTCCAGCGCGCTCAGTATTCAGAAGCACTGTGGTTAAAATAAGGACACGCAAGGCTAAATGGTGCGGATTTCTACATACTGTACGCACCATGTGCTAGTCTGGTGGGAAGAGAATGTGGCAAACAGTGCGTAGTCGTGTACGTGTTGACACTAAAGGTTACTTTAGTTTCTTTTAGAGCGTGCTGTTTCATTGTGTAACAGTAGCCGCGAATATTTCCTTACCTAAGATCACTTCACTGCGTACAGAATCGAGCCGATACTGCTGTGCAAGTTTGGTACTAAAAAGTTGAAGAGAGACGCGGCGCCTACGATCTTCAGTCAAGAGCATTTCCAAACGTCAGGTAAGCCAATCGCGTTAAAAAACTGGAGATTGTTTAGTCCGTCTTCATTGTTTTCTGCATCACCCATAATTACTTCTCAGGCTTTCACAAACCTGAAACATGTCGTCTTGCATATAGGTGTTGTGCACTGTTTGTGTATAGCTAACGCCTTTTCTTTGGTATAATTAATGCATTTTTTTCATTCTCCAGAATGCAATGATTCAGCCCGCTCATTTTGTGGCCTTAATCTACTACTAACAGCAGCTGCTCTTGTTGATGGTGAGTTGATGGTTAAGCACATCTCACGCCTTTTCCCTCTTCGTTATCATTATTACATGTTTGGATTATGCAGAAGCCAAAGAGACACACTGCCCATCAGCTACGAATGTGCTTCTGACACCAGCTGCTGTTGATGGTGAGTTATTACTGCATTTATTACTTACCGTAATCACAAACGTGCTTAATGCCTTCATTGATGTTTTATAATTTGCAGGCTATAGAGCCAACAGTGATGCCACTCAAGCAGGGTTAGGTTCTTCACAAGGTAACGTAGCTAACACACATGCTGCATGTAGTCGAAGCATTGTAACGGCTTGTAACTTGTATCCATTGGTTTATATATTTTACAATCATGTCTGTAGGGGTGTGCTGCAGATCTACAACACTTTGGTCCGTGGTATAGTGTTCAGCACATTGCAAGCATTGAAAGCATTGTCGCTTGGGTTTTGACATGCATTCTTATTACTGAAAAATTGTAATGCACCTGTGCGTATTGTTAATGCTTCAAGTAGTGTTGATACTTGTTTGCCAAAATGCGATGTAACAGAGATGATGGTCATCTTCAATTTGTCTTTATCTTTTTTAGGTCACACTGCCACTGATTCAGCACCATCGTATTTTCCAGATGGTAATGGCAGTGACATGTTGCTTTGAAATTTCACATAATTTATTGTTGATCTCATGTTGCAGATGCACCTTCAAGTTCCGAATGTGACGCACTGCCAGCTTGTTCAACAACTTGTTCAGCAGGTGAGTGCTACTTTTCATGATTTGTATAGGCATGTGTCTGCCAGATGGTTTTGTTGGTTCCAACCATCATATGTGCGCAGGTGTGGAAACCACCCTTGAATCGAGCTGCCAGCCATTTCAAGTTTTGACGGTGCCTGTTGAGTGTGAGTGAAATTTATGTTCAGTATCATATACATTTTTTATATTTAGTCACTGGCCATCCCTCATTGCCTGTGCTGAAACTGTGCTAATTTAAAGCTTTGGTGACTGCACCGGTCTTCAGTACTACTGATAAGATTATCCGTCATTTACAGCTCAGCAGAACTTTTGTGCTCCCTGTGGAGGATTTCTGTCTGCTGAGGGCACAGCTGATGTCACCGGTAAGTGTTCAGTGCTACTGTTCTCACACACTATGCAATATACACTTGAGTGTGACACATCGCCGCCTACAGAACATTACGTGCGCGCTCATAATAGATTGATATATTGGTGCATTTATTAGTGCGGATGCGCTCCAAGTACTGGTGCCTTATTTTGTTTCTTTTGCTGGTATGCTCATTGTTGTAAAGCGAGAGTAGTCGCACACAACTGATATGTGGGGTTTAACGTCCCAAAACCACTATATAATTATGAGAGACGCCGTAGTGGAGGGCTCCGGAAATTTAGACCACCTGGGGTTCTTTAACGTGCACCCAAATCTGAGCACACGGGCCTACAACATTTCCGCCTCCATCGGAAATGCAGCCGCCGCAGCCGGGATTTGAACCCGCACCCTGCGGGTCAGCAGCCGAGTACCTTAGCCACTAGACCACCGCGGCGGGGTGTCGCACACAACGTAAGTTTATTGGACGAACAAGTAAGCTATGTTTTGTGTACAGTAATGCATAGCACACTGATACACACTGCGCAACATCATCACACTATCATTTGTGACACGCAATCAGCTGCCGTCTTGTAGCAACTCTGTCAAAAAAAGCTACAAATGTGGAACCATGGCACTCTCCCCACTTTGTTTGAAATAGCCACCGCCATTGATAATCCTACGTCATAACCGAGAGTAGGTGCCATATATTTATGTCTTTACTCATTACTAACTATTGGCATAGCTAGGAGGTGGTACACCGGACACTTGCTGCTCCCAAAATGTCTTTCTGCCTTCACACGCACAGTACAAAGTGAGACGTGACCACACTTGACTGTCCTGCCCATTATTTCGGATCAAGGACACGCCCCCAACAAAAAATAGTTCAGCTGCATGCATTGCGGGTTCTGCGCAGCTCCATTTGTCCCTCTTCATTGAGCAACAGTGTCAGCTCATGCTGTTTGTTAAAACCACTGTTGTGTTCTCAAAAAGTTACGCTTACACTTTTCTGCTGAATAATATGGAGTGGCACTGATTTTTTTGTTTCTTTAAATCTTTATGGTTCTCCCTCACATGCTAGTCTTGGTTAAATAGTAAAGTTTTTAAACTCTTGTCACTTCCTGCTCAATCTGTGCTTGGCAGGCTCCAGTTCGAGTAGTTGGGATGCTGATCAAGCAGTAGTAGCTGCCCTTCACAAAAGAATAGCTACATTGGAAGAGTGCTTGAACAACATGAAGCGGGAAGTTGCTACACTGCAACAACAGAAAAGCAGAGCAAACCGTAGAAACCATGAACTCACGCGAAACATCAAGAAGTACCTGCCACCAGATCAACTGCAAGGCATGTGGACTTCCAGTATGCGAGGGAAGCAATGGTCTACAGAAACTATAGAGAAAGGCCTCAAGCTCCGTTTGGCATGTGGATCCAGAGTCTACAATGCGGTCAGGGAGCTTGCTGTACCCCTTCCGAGTGAAAAAACTTTACAACGTCGTATTGAAAACTTCAAGTTCTCACCAGGAATTCTACATGAGGTTCTGATGTCCCTTGCTTTATAGAAAGGATGGTGTAGCTGAATATATTTGTTACATTTATTCTCGTGAGCATTTCTTTCAGCAGTACAGCTTGAGCAAAAGGTGAAACCTTTTCCAGAGCCTTCCACTATGGCATGTCTCATGATCGTATCATGGTTTTCACACGTAAACCCTAATATTTATTATACTTTCATGTGTTGCTAGTGCCAGTGTTAGTGCCTGTCACTGCGCTCTTTGCGTGCACGTTTTAGGGGCCATTCATAAAGTTTCCACAACATATTCTCAGCTTTCCTACACTTATGACTTCAGGTCCTCTAACTAGGCACAGTTCCACATAAATTTCAATAGGTGATAATCTTCTTGCATGCAAACATCGAAATACAGCTTGCACTGTGCACTGCCTGTTTATTCTTGAAAAGCATTGTATTTTAAATGTCTTTATTAATGCCTTTGTTGGCTAATGCATGTTGCATATTTCAGATAACCATCACAAAGGAGCATGAGAGGCTTGCAGTTCTGATACTCAATAAAATTCAGTTAGGCCCAGGGCTTGCGTTTGACCAAACGACTGGCACTGTTATTGGAAGGCCAACTTTACCTTTGGCCAACGGTTCTCTGCCACATGCTGCAGTGGCAACGCATGGGCTTGTTTTCATGCTGGGTGGGGTAGCACAAAGATGGAAGCAGACAGTTGCTTATCATCTTACTGGAAACTCGTTCAGCAGTGCTGCAGCTCAAGAACAGTTCATTGAAATTATTCAGGAATGTGAAACGATCGGGGTTCGTATAGATGCAGTCGTTAGCGACATGGGTGGTGGGAATATGGCGCTCTGGAGAGAATTTGGCATAGTTGTGGGAAAGCATTCCTTGTCAAGAGTTTCTTGTTGTCATCCTGTTGACCAAAATCGCAAGCTTTATTTTATGGCAGACACCCTACATTTGCTAAAGAATTTGAGGAACCACCTCACACGTGGTCAATCGATTTTCCTTCCCGAAAAAGTGGTCGAAAAGCAAAAGCTGCCTTCGAATGAGGTTAACCTTGTGCCGATTCAGAAGCTGGTAGAAATAGACTCTGAACTGCAGTTAAACATAGCACCGCACTTGAAACCCTCCTTCCTGGACCAGGACACTATGAGAAAATGAAAGTGGGGCCTGCATTTCTTTGCAAAATCACGATACTGCAGCTGCACTACGTTTCCTGGTCCAAAGGGGAGATTTGCCCCAAGAAGCGTTGACAACAGCATGGTTCATAGAAAATATTCATAGGTGGTTCAAAGTACTAACATCACGTACAACGAAGCTTGGCATCAGCAAATAAATGATCAGAAATATGAGGACTCATTGATTTTTTTAAAGGATATGGTAACTCTTTTTACAGATCTGAAGACAGGTTCTCTATCAAAACACGTGTGGAAGCCTGTGCAGACGGGCATAATTTTGGTGTGTAAAGTTGCATTGGAACTGCAGCATTGTTATCTTAATGAGAAGGGCTTCTTTTTGTTTTGCTCAGCCGATTTGCCCAAGTTGCTCTTGAGAATTTGTTCTCCACTCTGAGGGCGAAGAATGCAGTACCAAAAGCTCTTCAATTTCGTAGTGCTATTCGAGCTGCTACTTTGGCACAGTTCTTTCGGCCCAGTAGAAGTGGAAGCTATGCTATCGACGATGCTCCTTCCCTAGTTGGCATCAAAAATTGCCACGCAAGAGCTCCTAACAGCAATGATACAGAAGCTGTTGAATATCCCAGTGATCTTCTCGACATAAGCATGATGGAGCATGAGTCTTTTATTTACCTTGCTGGGTTCGTGGTAAAGAGTGTTGCAAAGCACACAGGGATTTGTGAGCAGTGCAAAACTGCCACAGTATCGAACGAAGCTAATGTTCTCACAAAGTTAAATTCCTACACTGATGACAGCAAGCTCGTATCACCAGGGCCAGCAGTACTTCATTTGCTCAAAACAGCTGAGAATATGTTTAGAGTGAATAGCAACAAGCTTCTGTGCAATGAAGTTAAGATTGGTCAACTTGTGGCCACCACTAATGACAGTGTGCAAGCTGTCAATTGTTTTCCACCTTGCCACAACATTTAGGAGAGGTTGCTGAGAGCATTTTTTAAAACCAGAATTAACATTCTTCTGCGGAAAGAGAATATGCGTTTGGCAGATGATGAAGCTAAAGATGCAAAAACTGGTAGTCGTAGCATTGGAAAGCAGGCTGCTACAACCAATGTAAAATAGTGTGTATGCCTCATTTCTTTCGTGTTTTCCTTCCGTTTTGCTATGATGCGTATGTTGAGTGGCCTAAACTAAACCTACAGACCTAGTCTGTAGGTGTAGTACTCACGGATTGAAATGCAGGAATTATGGTCTCAGTAACACACATACTTTTATTGACACTGCGTTAAGTTCGGGTTATATTGGCGTAATTTTGACTAGAACGTGTATATCAGAGCCAAAATTATTCTCAGAGACTATATTTATCAGGACATGCCGTGGTTATTTCGAGCAGGCGTGCATACCAGTTATCCCCAAAAAATTGATGTTGCGTTTGAATCCCCAAGTACCGTACATGAGGAACTGCAGTGTTTTGTCCTGTTGTGATTTCATTTCAACAGTAATTACTTATCTTTAACCCGTACAGTTTAGAGCAGATGTTTTCAGTTGCCGTCATAATGTCATTGAAATTTCTAACACGTTTGCCCTGTTTGTTTCAGTGTGTACATTTTGGTCCTTTATAAGCAGTTCCCTTTAAGTAGCTTGGGTGGTGTCTCGATCTCATTTACGTTGTAATTCTGTGTGACTAGAGTTCTTGATGAGAAGCTTTGTTAACTTAGCTAAGCCTATTTTTAATATTCTGTGTCAAGTGCCCCTGTTTTTCATTATGTTTCTCGTCACTCGGGAAATTTCGCTTACTTTCTGTCTTGGTGGTTTACCGCCTTAAATTTCTGCTTCAGATGTCAGTTTAGTAATGGTTTTGTTCAGTGCCTTTGTGTCTGTTTTCTCGTTTTTCCTCTCTTTGCTTTGCATTTCTTGCCAAACGCAATTCTAAGCTCATGTATTTTTATTTTGACTTCTGCTAGGTTGGCCTGTGGCTGATTTTCCTCTTGTTGTCTTGAGGCTGAAGCTATTGTTGCCCTATGATTTTACAGCTTTGCACTTGTTGTTGAGGGCAATTATAAGTTCGTGTGTTTTTATTCCAACTACATCTGGGTTGGCCTCTATTTTAGTGGCTAATTTCGCTCTTCTTCTCTTCAGATAGAGCTGTTGTTACCCTCACTAGTCTGTGATTAGGTCCGTGGTTTTGCTGTGCTTATTACATCTGTTTTATTATGTCTTTTACGTGTATGTCCTGTTTCACGCCAACATATCTGCATAATATGTTTTGCATATATCCATTAGGGGCTTTCCATGTCTACTTCCTATTCCTGTGCGTTCAAAAGTTCAATATGTGTACTTCATTTCATTCGCTAAATTCCACATGTAGTGTGATAAAGGTGTTTGGCACAAATTGTGTCCACTTGTCACTAGTTGTGAGTGCACCACGAATGCCATCGCTTTTCTTTACTCTTGTCATTATGATGTACACGTATAGCAACAAGTCACCGTTAACACATATTTCATGTCATTTATTGTGTACACTGCATAATTATCATGTATGATTGAGGCAGTCAAGCATTTTAATGAAACATTGAATAAATGTCATGTTTTGTGCCCTTCATTCAGTTTTTGCATAGAATCAACTGTACTTGAACTTTGGTGTTTATCAATAAAGTGACATTATGGAATGGGGTTTTCTAATGAATACCAGGCCCTTTTGTTCGCTCGACACATTGCATGCTATTATGATGGCTTATGCTTAAAAATGTCATGCCATGAACATCTCAAGTATACGTGCGTACTCAATGCTACCTTCCCCGACGCAGTCATTCTTAAGTATTCATGCCAGGGAAGACCGAGGTGTGATGGATGTTGAGTGGCCTAGAGCTGGTATGTAAGTGTAAAACATTATTCTAAGAGAGATGTATTCTGCTTAAACAATGGGGACAATCATATGTGCAAAAAAGGAACTTCATGTGACACTGGACACAAACGGTATGGACCTCACCAGAACACAGAGGAGAAACATATGCACATTATCGCACTACCCCAACCTCTGTCCTTGTAAAATGCGAGCTGTTCGTACCTTATAATAATAACCAAGTAGCTTGAGATGCGTTATTCTTTATGGAGCAAGCTATGCTTACTCATTTTTATTGATTGTGTTTTAACACACCTATTAAAAGAATAAAGGCATGGACGAGAACATAGGTAGAAAATTTCATTGGACACATGCTGGATTAACAACTGCAAGTCTCCTATTGGAATATGTTTTACAGCAATCACAAATGTTAGTATGGTCGGTCTGCATGCACCCCTTGTATGCAGATTTTAGTTCCTGTCGAGGAGGTTAAACTCTCAAACACGTTGGCAGATAGAAGAGAAATGCAGGGAAAAAAGACAAAGTTCAGTCTTCATATATGTTTTATTTGTTGGGTTGCGCATTCAGTTGCTAGAGAGAGATGCTAAAAAGCACTATGCATGCGCGAACGCTACCTTTTTTTGTATTCTTCAGATTGTATTTCGTTTGTTTACCGCTTGTCTTACGTAATACTTCTACGGGCTCTATTGCCTCCTCAGCTGCGCTTTCTTTTTTTTCCAATATGAGTGAACTCACCCAGTTTTACACTAGTTTACATATCAATATACCTTCTATGCGGACTGTAACAAGCCACGTCTGTCAATATACGCGCACGATGTGCAGTAGTTGTTTAAATGACTGTACATCGAATAATGCGAGCAGCATATAACCTCACAGACCGAAGAAAGAATCAGCATGACCATGTGACCTGATTTTGTCAGCACTTGCCAGTATTATCACATGGCCTAACTCGCCCACGCAGTCGCTTCATGCAATTGACAGTGAACTCGAACTGGTCGGCCCCACGCCGACAACGTATATCTGAGTCTTTCCTTCGGCTGCGCATGGCGCTGTATTAAATATTGCTGCGGCGACCTTTTAAAGCTTTCGGTACCCATGGTCCAAGAAGAGCGTGCCAAAGTCATAGTTGCTTTCGTAGTTTTTTCTACAGTAGAAAGGTTGGCTTCTTCGCACAAAACGCTTGCTTCGAAAACGTAGAACGATCTATTGCCTGTTTTGCAAGGGGTAGCTAGCTTTCTATTCCTTCGAATCAAACAACGAACGAACGAGTAATGCCACCACACTAACAATACAAAGAACTGTTCAGCGACGAATGAAATGCAAAGGAAGTGTACCGATTACGAAATACTGGCAACGCCGCACACACGCTGGGGCAGCGATGAAGAATCTCGGAACGATGGCCGCCGTAGACTTTGCTTCTGTGAAGCGAGCGCGCGCTCCCCGAACAGACGCCAACGGCGTACCCTTTCAGCATACCCGCGGCACGGCCGCTCGATGAAAAACGCACGGCGCAGCAGTGCCCGAGCTGCCCAAGCGTCTGGCAAATCCAGTGCGCCCGCGTGCTTTCGCATTCGTAGTTTCCTGGTGGACACTCTAGAGGCGCTGCTGTGGCTGCTGGGAGAGGAGGTAGAGGCGAAGGGGTGTGGTTGGCGCTACTTTAGTTTATTTTCCAGGGACTTTAGACGGCAACGCGCCTGTGATTAGATACGCCGTGAGCGCGGTGAAACTGAATGCGAGACATCGTACCGGGTGGCAATATCACTGACACTTCTGCGTGCCTGCGTGCACAGTCTGCGTGATAAAGCCGATCGATTAACCACGCCACTTGGCGTGAGCACTTCTTCTCGGCCAGAGCAAACGTGTTGGGTGTATTCGACCTTGGCCGCGTGCGCCGGTTGATCAAACTGATTAGCGCGTCAATTCGAATACAAGCTCGTTGATTCTGAGAAGGCGCGAGTTAAACTCGTGACTGTGATAGTGGCGGTGTTACTGTCAAGCGTTTGATGCGGTGAACGCTTAGCGGGAGCTTCTTTGCAAATAAAATATTTTGGTGAGCATACTCACTAATTGCGCAAGGCAGGAGCCATACAGGAGCTTGGGTCAACTAGGTTCTTGCAGCTTTTTAAGTTGGTCGTCTACTCATGTGTGGAGTCGGCTTCGAAGTGAAGACCACATCATCTGTCTTAATTTTATTGTACTAATTGGTTGAGCATAAATGACCATTACACTGAGCAGATTTTATTGATAAGGCTTCAATTAAAAACTAATTATCTCGGGCACAATTAGCAATGCCGTGATCAGTAAGGAGCTAATAAACGTAAATCTGATCAGCCGTATAATATATCTCACTATAGTATGGGCTAATTGGCATGGTTTTACTTGACGTCCTCAGGATTAACGTCGCGTTAATTGGCATAGTTTAGTTCGCTCAACTACGATGCTTTAGTTAGCCCGGTTCTAGCTTTACGTGGCATGATTAGCACAGTCTTCTTAAGATGTGACGATTTACCTCATCGTTACCATGACATGGCGTAATTAGCCTGGTTGATTGATATGTGGGGTTTAACGTCCCGAAACCACCATATGATTATGAGAGACGCCGTAGTGGAGGGCTCAGAAAATTTTGGTCAACTGGAGTTCTTTGATCATCCCCATCATCATCATCAGCCTGACTACGTCTCCTTCAGGACAAAGGCCTCTCCCATGTTCCGCCACTTAAGTCGGTCCTCTGCTTGCTGCTGCCAATTTATACCCGCAAACTTATTAATCTCATCTGCCCACCTAACCTTCTGTCTCCCCCTAACCCGCTTGCCATCTCTGGGAATCCAGTTAGTTACCTTAATCACCAGTGGTTATCCTGTCTACGTGCTACATGCCCGGCCTATGTTCATTTCCTCTTCTTGATTTCAACTATGAGTTCTTTACGGGCACCCAAATCTGAGCACATGAGTCTACAGCATTTTCGCCTCCTTCAAAATGCAGCCGCCGACGCCAGGATTCAAACACGCGACCTGTGGGTCAGTAGCCGAGTACCTTAGCCACTAGATCACCGCGACTGGGTGAACAATTAGCCTGGTCATAGCATGTCCTGGCCCAACTATCTCTATCACAGTATACCGTCCAGTAAACAACATCACAGCATATCCCGGAGTGAATTATGATGGGTGGGGCGAAGCTTCGGAGGATTTTATCGGTAAACCGTGAATTGTCCGTCCGTCCGTCCGTCCGTTCGTCTGTCTGTCTGTCTGTCTGTCTGTCTGTCTGTCTGTCAATCTATCGATGTCTGTCTGCCTCACCTTCCGTCCGTACACACCTTCCATAGTGAGTCATCCAACTAGGTGGTGACGTACCCTGAGCTAGAACGGACAGACCCACGGCTTCAAGAGCTTCTTCTTAAGAGCTGATTTGCAGGCCACTTGGGCTCGGGAGCTAGCGGGCGATGACAACATAGAGGACACGCACCGGCTGGGCAGCGCACTAGAATGCACAGGCCGCGATGTTGTAAGACCCTCGGGCGGTACTGATCTCACAGACTACCATGCTGATTATTCAAAAACAAACTTAGTGCAGGCATTAAAAGCTTCAAAATAAATTTAAACAAACCGTGCCCCTCGAAATATCGTCATGAAACTTTTATTGCATGGGTGCACTACTGCACTCAGTGGACCAACAAACAAATTAAAAAAGATGCCTCTGGTTTGAACACACCCCTCAACTTAGTCGACCGTTCTTCGCGCAACGACTTCTTCCATCGTAATCAATGAAACGCAGTGCTCTGAGGGATGAAGTTTCGTACTGATGGCTCATTCATTAGGGGGTGTTACCAGAGCTCGGAAAGATGCAGAGTTTCGTGAAACTCGGCCGATCCTGCATAGCACCCCAGGCTGAGTCAAACATTGGAAGAAACAGGTCGCAAGCGCTATCTTTTATATACGTTACAAGATTAGGAGATGTAATTAGATCAAGAGACGTAATGAAGGAGGCCTGTCATGTCGTAGAAAAAACGTCTAAGCCAATCACAGTGCACGCATTTGCGCGAACGTGCTCATATCACTGCCAGGTTATTGTTTCGTTGAAAACCTAAGGTCACCACATATTCGCAGACTAACCCGCACTATTCGCAATCCAAAGTTTGAAAACACCACTTTCCCGACATTTTCTACGACCTCATGCGAAAGTGTGGCGTCTCTTTCAATTATGGTACGCCGAAATCACTGCACTTACATTTATGTGCACGTTAAAAAGACCGGTGAGCCGACATTTCTGTAGCCTTCTACTACGCCACATTTCTAGTTATTATGAAAAACTGAAGTGCACACTTAAGTTATATACGCGATTACTCAGTATGTTTGATAATAGACACGTGCGTAAAACTGCGAAAACAAAACCAACAGAAACTTTTTGAACCTCAGTTTTACTGTAAAACAGAAAATAAAATTCGAGAACAAACCTTCTTGAACTCTCACGGCTCAAGAAATTGTACAATCCACACAGCAACACGGTTTGCCTAAACTATCGTGTATTTTCCACCCAAAACAAAAAAGCACTCGAAAATTCACATGAATAGGCCCATATCCCAAAACTAATAAATAAAAAATGCGCTGTTGCTTGAAAAAAGCCTGGCCACCGCTTAAGTTCAGCAGCGTCCAGTTTGCGCCTGTTGAGATTGCAATATACAGATTGATCCACCGCACGTTGTGACACTGGACAGACTGCCACCAACTTCATATCGCGGGCGCTGAAAGCCACTTCCGCCGATCGAGCCGACAGAGGTTGTCGACTGTACAGGTTGGTGTGCTTTTTAAAGGCTAGGGCGGCAGCAGATACTTTGCCACCGGCACCTCAGCCTAATGGGGTACTCCAGACATGACACCGGAAGCCCCTGGAGAAAGTGGGACGGCTCATCCATGAACATCGAGCAAGACCGCAACCGAGAAATCAGCCGGCCTCAAGGCGGTGCTGTGAAGCACAAGGAATAGGCATAATTCTTCATCGTCGTCAGCCACAACATAAAAAATTACACAAGATTCTTTGCAAGTGTGTAGTGGGTAGTGCACGTTTCCCAAGAATCACAAAGGATGGCATAGAAATTGTCTCCCTGCTACACAAAAATTAATATTTATGTCTTAGTGGATATCCTGCAGGTCTGCTTGTAGCAACCAGCCAAAGTGTCTTTGAAAAAAAAGGCTGTAAAAGGTCGTTTTTCCTTCTTTCTTTGTAACTGTGCTGCGTGTTCTGCGCAGGTGTGCAGCAAAATGAAAAATTGGGTGCTCAAATCAATTGACACACCCTTCACTTCAGGCAGACACTAGAGGAAAATAACGAATTGGTAGTGTTTTTGCGAACTGCCGAATCTAGCTGCCTTGCCGTGAAATAAAGGAGGTGGCCTTTGGTGACGTTTCAAGCATTGGACACTAGCATACCAACAATGCCAACCGTCACCCATAAGAAAGGCATGAAGGGGAAGATCGATGAGAAATTCACAAACAGGAAGTGGCACTGGAGCCCACGCTTGAAGAATTCAGCTTGCTATTCTCAAGCTTCAATAGTTGCAGCCTTGAAAATGACAAGTCTCCTTGTCAAAAGGTTGGCCACAGCACCCACGCTTTGTTTAAGAATTTTTATACAATCACCGTCGTCTCTCCACCTGCTCAGTTACCACTATGGTTCCAAGAACCACTGCGAAGAGCACTGGCAGCAAACGTTGCTTCCGACTGCTGTAAAGTCCATAATGTGGGACGCACCTCAGTACCTTTGCAGAAGGAGGAGAGTGAGATGTAAAGGAGAGGTGGAAAAAGGAAAGAGGAAGACAGGAACATTTGCACCCTGCATGAACCACAGTGAACGTGGCACACGGCTCGTACTGAAGTGCAGCCACCGCGCGCTGATAATCCTAAAAAATTACAGCCATCTATTCAAAAGTACGCAAAATGAGCTCTGTTTATTGGCACAGTTGCGTCTTTCGAATTAAATTTACAAGTCTGTCAGGTTCTTTCAATTTTTGTTCAGTATCTCTGTAAGAAAGCTGAACTCTACAAAGGCTTATCTCTGATCTGCAGAATGTTTTTGCACACCAGCCTTACCAAGTAGTTTTCACGCACGACCAAATTTCTCCAAAAGTGTTCACAGCTGTAATATAATACAGCTGCTGCCATTCTGCCTTCTCACATACATAAAAAAATGACAGCTGTAGAAAACTCAGCTGGTAGCACATACTTTTAAATCTTTGCATCTTGCGCTCTCGCGCGATCAATGGGTGCACTCTAGCAGCACGGAGCACGTGGACACTCGCTGATATTAGCAACATCACCATCACATTTCTCGGCCTGTTTTCTTCCACTGAACGACGCACGCCTGTCCCAATACATTCCTGCATACCATATCATGTGCGAGCTGATTCCAATTTATCTGTGTGAATTTCTTAATTTCGTCATTCCATCTAACTGTTTGTCGATGTAATATTTTTAAAAGTCCAGCGAGTCCTGTGCCTTTTCGTAGACTGCACACAACTATTTGACACAATAAAGACTGGCTAGCCGTCACTTCATTTAATAGCAAAAGCTCGCCCCCGCTGTGGTTGCTGCCTTGTACGGGCGTGTTCACACGCTGAAAGATAGACTGTCGGCATGAGGTTTCCTCTGTAGCTGCCTCAGTCGGCTCATCACTCTAAAAATGGCGCCATGTGTGTCCCCCCTTCACGAATCTGGCGAGCAACAAACGTTGTGCATATTGGAAACAGCACTACAGCATGAGTACGAAGAAAGGAGGAACAAGACAGGCACTGACTCGCAACTAAGAGGTTTATCAAAAATGCCTCAAGGTTGTTTCCTTTTCGCGCACATATAGTGTTGATGTACATGTGATATATATATATATGCACATGTTTGGTTTTCACCCTTGTTTATTTTAACAGCATCGTTGTGCACATGACTTCTTCTAGTATGAAAAGATATGTTCTTTTTGAATAACTTCTTCCTTGCGAGTCAGTGCATACCCTACCATGTCTTCCTTCTTCGTCGTCATGTTGTTGAGCTGTTTTCAAGTTGAATACCACGAACTTACACAAATCTCCGTTCTCCTAAAAAGAACCCTGCCAGCTGAACTTCATGAACACTGTCGAAACAGCGAAGCTTATATTCGTCCTTTATTAATATTTACACCCACGTCCGGCGGCTTTTTCGTCAGGAGTATGAGAAATGTGCACCAATTTTAAAGCGCCAACTCCTGAACGCTGACATTGGCACGATATTTTACACTGCACTGTGCCTCACCATTGCCTAATCTCGGTATATTTCTCCAGTGTTCACCCCTCGACTTTCTCCACCCTCACTTTCACTTCTGGCGGCATGCCCTCACCTCTCGCAGCCCACTCATTCCTCCTTTGCCTACAGAGACCCACTCTTCCCACAATACGAGGGCACGTGATCGGTCTAACCAGAACCTAAGACATGAAAACCTCGCCTAACAGTTTTTCTGTTAAAACGTTGTGTTTCCATGCCTTAAACTGGCAACAACATAAAGAACGTCCAGAATTTACTTGACGATGACTGTTGGCTAGGCTTGGCGTCCCAAAAAAGTGAGGCTATAAGGGGCGTTGTAGCAGAGCACCCCAGAAAAGTTTAACCCCGCAGGGTTTGTAAACGTGCACTGAAATCGTGCACTGCACACGCCTCTACCGCTTTGCCTCCATCTAACTGCTAATGCCACACCTGGTATCGAACCGTGGGCCAGCAGCGCAGCACCGAAACTAATTTTCCTCCTCTACAAACCACGACGAATGTCAAACAGTGGCTTCCCCGTAGATATAGTTATAGAAGTGTACAGCTAGTGCATTTTATGCTTACATCAATAGGTTATAGTGGCTCTTAACTGTTTTTTGTGTCCTCAGAAGCGTTTTGGAGCGAGTAGTAAACATTGCTTACATGTTCACTAGAGGGCTTCGCTTGGGCGTCTCTGGCGTGCTGACAGTAGAGCAGCGTAGTCGCAGCTGCTTCGGTAACGAGCGCCGCACTGGAGTGGTTGGGTCACAGCTGCCTTCTCGGGATCTCGTAGGTGATGTGCCGTTCAGAGTAAGCTGTGCAGATCAATAAACAATGCAGTATTCATTTGAGCGACACTTCTTTCACAAGGCTGTAGTAGTCATCTCTTCACTCAAATTTCATTGAAACCGCCTGATTGTCACGGCAAAAAAAATGTTCAGGCTAACTAATATCGCGGCCATTTTTCTACTACCACCTCTGTCATCACGAGAAGAAAACAACGATGGAAGAGAGAAAGTATGTGACTGTGAACATTTTAATGTCTGTGACATACCACACTGCACTTTTTCTTCTCTCACAGTCACAATTGCCAAAAGATGCAAATGACCATGCTTTCTAGGAACGCATGACAGGTAGGTTGCCTTAGGTGAAGGGAACAGAAGTGGAGCATCGAGACGAGTAAATAAAAAAGAACATCAATGAAAAAGGTTTAAGAGCAAAAAGCAAAATGAAAGCACACATTACAACGAATGTAGCATCATTTGGAGATAATAATACAAGGCACATAAAACAAATGAGACAGGGAGGTAAGAGTACCCAAGGAGACAGAAACATGGAGAAGACAACACTGGGATGGCCAGCGACCTTGCAATAAAAGAATATGAAGGATGTCGTGATACGAGTGGTCTCTTCACAATTAATAAAATGTACAGTTACTAATAAGATCCCATTACTTTTTTTTGGTCGCTGCTAATCATTTCTGCAAACAGTGTGACCAATGTCAGCAACGAGAACTGGTTCTCCAAGATGTAAGGTCTGCCTAAAATCAGTGAAAACGTTTCTCACACCATCTCCATTTGTTTTTATTTTATTTGCAAATATTGTAATCCAACCCCGTTACTAGCTGGGTAGGAAAGAATGCACGATAAATAAGACACAATTGTTCATTTCTTTCAACCGCAATACAAGTTGGAACACTAATGAGTGGACATCAGGGTATGCTAATATCTTTACGCAAAACTATTCCGAGACAAATGTACGTTGTAGGCCCACCACTTCAAGAATAGCTAAGGTTTAGTACAGCACAGTAGAGCACGATCATTACTAACTCATATGCTAATGATGTCCAGTGTTACCCTAGTGGCTGATTAACACATTTAAAAGAGGTCCTACTCAAAAGAATATGTTTAAAGATTCTGTAGTCCATAGCAGTAAAATTTTGCTGCTTACCTAGGTTTTTGCACTGATTTAGAATATGTCATTAAGTTTTACAATAAGTCGCATAGTTTTCGTTTTGTACGATGATAATTTAACGAATGTTTTTTTTCTTTCTGAACAGACTTTTTCTGCTACTAAAAGATTCTGGTTGTGAACCACTGATTTCTCATGTTGCTCCACATTACCTGTAGAATTCAAATGATGCACAAGAAAAATTGTTATGTGATAAGTCATAAAATGCTCATTTCGTAAAATTGTTTGCTTTAATTTCGTATTATTATACGAGGCGGTATCAAGTTTTAAAGGAGATACTTGAACACATCACATTTTAAAGGGGCCCTGAAACACTTCTTTAAGTAACCATGAAATGAGTTTCCCGGAAGAGCTTATTGCCTCACGAATTCAACGCCGCAAATTTTTCAAGAATTCGTCCAGTACGAGTGGAGTTAAAAACATTTGTCGCCCGCTGCACCTCATTCTCTCTTCTCTCATCACGATGAAAGCTCTGGAAGCTAAGCAGAGATGGATGGCAGGACCACAGAAAAACGTCACGCGTGCGAGTAGCAGCCTCCCGTGGCAACCTTTGTAACGAGCGAGCGCGCCATATTTAAATCAGCCTATGGCTGATAGATGAACTTGCTAGGTGTAATTTCTGGGCATATTCCGTGCTTTCTCGAGAGAAGAGAAAGCAATATTTAGCTGCTTTTGATAATTTATTGCACCTATTTTAAACTCTGGGCCACGGGCGGCGCTGTATTATTTGGCTCGCTTGTTGTGTGGAGCCTCACTACCAATCAGCAGCATTTTTTGACCATGCTCAAAAAGTGTTGCAGGGACCCTTAAAGGAATACCTGGGCAAAATTTTATCCTGACCTGGCTGTAAGAAACACCAAAAAATGATGTCCATCAGAAGCACCAAAAACCTTAATATACTCACAAATGCATCTTGGGAAATAAAAGCTAATCTAATTGTCAAACATATGCTTTTTGAATTGTTTTTTTCCGTCATGAGAGCTTGGGTATCATGGTTATTTCGAGCATGTGGCCTTGATGAACTCCTTACGCAAAACGCAATGACAAACAGCCAGGTGACGATTTCTAGGAGACTCTACACAAACAGCTCTTCATAGATTTTATGAGCCACCTTGTGCTTTTAAGGAGAAACATGTAATTTTGGGAAAAACTTACATTTTCCGAGTAGCGTCACCAAACAAAAAACATTTTTTCTACAGATATATGTTTTCTTTTTACTTGCTTTCGCAAACTTACTTTCTCTACTTTGAAGTAAAATCGTCTATGTAGTAAATAAACAAAAAGCCTAGGGCAGCTAATAAAGACTAAAGAGAGAGAGTTATCTGGAATCTCCTTGAAATAGCCACTAGCTGTGAGCCATTGCGTTTCACGTGAGGGGTTCATAAAAGCCAATTGCTCAAAATAACCATGACTCTCAAGTTTTCCTGATGGCAGGAATGACTTCAAAGCGCCCGTAAACCGCAGAGAGGTCATAACTCAGTTGTAAGTAAATCATGCATGAGTGTATGACGAACACGGAGTCATCAGAATTTTTCGAAACCATGCCCTAATAGCGGAGTTATACATGTTTGGTTATTGAAATCGCGATGATTCCTCCTTTCGCTCTCTGCCATGGTATGCTCCATGGTATCCTCTCCCCAAGCCACTTTGCCCTTTCACTGAGCACCCCTCCCATGCCCATCATGATCTCGCGTGGCGCACGTCATTACATACGCGCTGCTTTAAACACTGCCTACTTCTTGTTTCCCCAACTCAGACTGTCGACTCTGTTCGTTGTGTTGTAGCAGCGTGCTTTTTGGTGAATCACGGCTGCCGTACCTATAAGAATCGCACCAGTATAGACAGCGCGTCGCGCGTATTCCCCTTCAAAGGATCGCTAACACGATAGACATAGCTGGAAATTATATGCCTCCGTACGGGTATAAAGTTTTCTAAAATTACCTAGAGGGGACTCTGCCTCTGCGATTATTCAGCGACCATAGAAATGACGGGTAGTACACACATTTGGCTAGTCTTCATACTTGTGAGTGGCGAATTGTACTTGCGGCTTTGTTTATTCCTGTGTTTCAGTTTTGTTATGAAAAAAAGATTAAACCATTTTGAACTTCATGAGCCGATTTGGAAAGAAAGTCTGAAAAAATAAAATGTTGAAGCCCAACCACTGGAGATTTGCTGATTTGGTTTCGTGAGAAAATAGCTCCAAACCACACGAACACGTACGGAGCCAAAAGCAGGCCAGAAGTACGAAGATTGGACAAATGTGGGTACTACTCATCATCACCACGCTCGCTGAAGCGCCGTGCGTTGCAGCTCCCATAGACACTAGCGCCAGAGTTCCCTCTAGTGTATATTAGGAAACTCTATCCGTACGGGGACGTGGCGTGCCAGAATACCTCCGCAGCTGACTCGTGAGCGACGCTCACGCACGCGGGCAACACGACGAACAACAAGCAGTGTGGACAGCTGCTTGAACTCTGACCAGAAATCGCAGATTTTCTCTCAAGTAATCCCAGCATATTTAGACGAACGTGTCAGATATATTAGACGGCGCATCCCGCTGTAGCCTGAAAGGCTCGGAAAGAAGGGGGGGATTCCTTTTTTTTCGGAATTTGTGGCGCACCGGCGGCTCGTAGCACTGCCGCGCGTAAAAGCGTTGATCGCGACGGCATTCTGCACACGATGTACGTGTTTAATTGGAACGTCTGAAAAAATATCCACGTGCTTTACAAGCCCTTTAAAAAGCATAACGTTGCCAGAGACGATAGTTATAGCGCGAGGACGAAACAAGGACACAGAAACAAAAAGTACACAAAGGACACGAGCGCTCATGTCCTTCGTGTCCTTCTTGTCTGTGTCATCGTTTTTTTTTCTCGCGCTATAACTATCGTCATGCCATACCAACAAGCCTAAGCTTCCACACTTCTAAGTTGCCAGAGAGCTGAGCTTTCATTTCTGTTTAAAAAGCATTTTCTGTTTAAAAGAAACTTTTGGCAACTTCCTGAGCTTGGAGATTATGCTTTTAGTACTTCTGATGACCAGGTCTGGATAAAGTTTTCCTGGCATATCACTTAACAACCTAAGACTGCAATTTATTTTCTTTAAGGAGGGAGAAGAGAGAGCAAGGATGAGAAACCGAGGAATAGAGAGAGTAAAACAAGCAATTACCGCGTACACTATAAAACAGCAAGGGAGCTGAAAAGAAAAGATGTGAGTCGTGTTGTGAGGCTGACTAGGTATAAATGGAAAAAAGGAAGGCCACCAGCACCGCTGTTTCCATATTGTGCGCACCAGTATCGAATAACTGCCCTAATTTCCTTCTGAATTATATTCATGCACACGTAAACACTCACGCACGAACATATATCAATCATGCGAAGCCCCAGCTCCACATGAGTGCGCTGTTACCAACTAATCTTTGGTAAATATACCACATCATAGTCAAAATTACTCTATTTAGTCCGACTTAAAAGTTTACTATCATGTGTTTCACCCTACGCCTAAATTACGCGCAGCGAAACAACAAAAATGCGCAGACTACACTTCGTCCACTGCCCTACACGCACGTGTTCTGGTTATAATTTCCGTAGCTCTTTAAAAGTATGTTTGAAAAAAAGTTTGGGAGAGTAAGCAAAAACAGGAAAGACGGATGATGGAAACAGGAGGCTTTCTGATATTTGTTTAGGGAAAGGGTTCACTCACACTTAAGAAAAAAAAACTACGGGAACGGGAAAACTGGCGGAACGCCACCACGTTCCCGCCCCGACTCCGGTGTCGCCTACAGTAGCGACTGCTAGAGTGTCCCTCGTGGACACCTTGGTTGCCTAAACTCCTCAAAACCATTTAGGAAGTTCTTGAATGACAGACTGACTCGTCACCAAGAATACGGCTCGTCGTGTAACCGATTTTAAAACAAAGAGCATTCATTTAAATGTCAGGGTGGCGGAACAGATGTATTGAATAGCACTTATGTATTGAAAACGGGCTCTGTGTAACCGCATAAAGGGTAAAGACGAGATAAGCGATAGGACACTTTACGATAATTCGAAAGTATTTGTTTTGCTCTTTGGAACGAGTGCGTGTTGCTTTAGTAGGAACAGCCATAAAATGCTATTAGGTCACTGGCCTGCATCAACCCTTGATTTTTAAGGACAGCATTGGAAAGGTAAAGAAGGTATGCAATGGAAATAAGTAAAAGATTACAAGGGGATGGGACGTTAAAAAATAGGCAGCTAGAAGAAATGTAGCAGCTACGCTAACACTATTCTGCGTTAAGCCTATGAAAGCGGGGCTGTGATCTTTTGAGGTTCTTTTATGGAATGACAATTCAATTCGTTTGTACAAATTTATTTCGTAACGTAATGATAATAATTGTATTATTACGATAACAGTATCAAAATTTTCAGCTTCTTGATGTGCAGGTCACCACCACGTCGCAAACAGCACGCTCTTCTATCCACCCACCAACTGTCGTCAAAAAATCCGCATGGTCTTTTCTGCACTCCCCTAAGACCTCTTGAACGCGAAAACTACCTTGTTTGCGTCTTCTCCGTGGACTAAATTCATCGCCTGGCCATCCAATGATCGACTTACTATATTTCGCGTCTCCGCTATGCTCGTCACATTTGCTGTTTTATTCAAAGAAATATTTATATTTATAGTTAATTTAGGATTGTCATCCTCAATGATGTCGCATCCATCTTTCACGCTTTCCGGTAATCGACAACGAGCGAAACGGGGGAACTACCAAACGCCATAATAGAAAAACTGTTTAGCTATTCCAACACAAGGTTGCCCGAAAAACCTCGGAAAGTAACCTACAACTATGATTAATACCCTACGGATGGCAAGCCTACCTGTGTGTATGTCGAGAAAACCCACTCATTTGCTGAAACTCTTGTGGAAGAGGAAGGCCCTCTGTTATAGGCTGCTGCAGACATGAATGAAGAAGTGGGCATACAACGCTGAGTTTTGAGGCACAAACCATGGGCACAATAGAAAAACCAGATATGCATAACATTCAGCATCGCCCATTTGTTAAACGGCACTGGGGTCTTCGTCTAACTGGCGCGTTATTCTGCATATAAATGTAGATTTTGCGTTAAAAGAACTCGAAGCTACTACCACAATTTGTTTTCGTGCTTCAGCTAAATGACTGCATACGACATAGGTAGAAACGTATTGGTACACCAGATTATGCTGTTTTGAAATGTCATAGCTAGAACATTCAGGCATCCCCGAATATAAGCAGTAAAGCTAGCGATTCCCAAACCGCAGCGTCGGGCACAAGCGACGGCAGCAGAGAAAGCGCACAACGAACGTATGTGTTTGCCATAAAATATAATCTGTGACCACTGCATCGTCACCAGAGAGATTTCTGCCGTTGGACCTGTCGTACACAAAAACCTTAAGCGTTTATTCGTGCACAAGGGGCAACCTTCAATTATTTTTCTACAAACCTGTCATAGTCTAACCATGGTAACATGACTTGCAAATAAAACTATTATAAACCTTAAGACATGCTTATAAAAACAAACGTATAGTATGATGCCGCTGTTTGGTATTCATAAAAATTGGCGAAATAAAGCGGATTCATTTACTAAAAAAAGCAGTTCGTATACCACGACTATGATTGTAATTTATCTCTGTTTCCCACTGAACGAGCTTTGGTCTAACTTCACTGTCTATACGAATGGACAATGAATCTCCAAAAAGTTTTCCACTATCTCCCAAATTAGCTGGTATCTTTCTCGGTAACAACTATCCTAAACTTGCCATACTAGCATCTATGGCAAATATATATACTTAACCTATCTGGGTTTCAATCACTGATTGAATTTTAAATACAGCTTCTTTCTACAAAACAAAGATGCATGGAGCAGTAAAGTTGGTCATGATCGCTTATTACCTAGGGAAAATTATTATCTTTAGTTTTGAGTGTTCTGTATGGTTTTATGATGGTGTCAATTTCACCTGTCTTTGAATACAAGTCAAATATACTGACTACATTTTATTTTGTTTTTGTACCTACTCCTGCAATATTCCTGCAACCTAAATACAGTATGCAAAAAAAACTAATAAAAAATCTGCATACCGATGCGTTAGGATCACAAAATGACAGATAAGTTATCGCATGAGGTAAAAAAAGATAGAATTATTGAAGGAGGCCCTTGCTGACCTTACCAGATCTTTCGGGAGAAAGAGTTGTCTTACCACGCATGGAGACTCTAAGTGCAGATGCTTGGCGTTGCCTGCCTGGGCCAAGAGACAAACCAGCGCCCAGAAGAAATAGATGCATGGTTCACAGGCAAAGTCTCCAAGGCGGTTGACAGAATCCCTGGGTCCAACCCCAACGACCTCGAGATGCGCATCCATGCCGTGTTCCTGTTGACGTGCCCTCGGTTGCCTCGCCCTGTTTTGACAACATACGATAGCTATGACAATTTTTTTCAAGCGCCTATTAGATAAAGCTTTCACCCATTTACACTCGAGGGGTTAATTTATGATTGAAAACAAAAACATCCTTCTGGTTCTAAGAAAGCAGTCAATCTCTCTGTATATTATACAAGAAAAAAATCTCGATTCCTCACTCTGCTATGGTGCTGTTAATGGGACGAATTCTTCAAATCTTAAACGCCAGAACTAGTATGCGATCATGAGGCACACCATTATAAAGAAGGCTCCGCAATACCTTTGGCCGTAAACTTTCTTGATAATTCACTATAAGGAAATGTGGCACTACTGTCTATGGGAAGTATACAACGCATAGCACTTCCGGCCAACGTGCTTCCGGCTGCATGCAAATGATGGGCAATGCATGGATTTGCTTAAATTTCGCTGTTTCCACTCCTCGTGCTATTGCAACTTTTGGGACTGGTAATTATTAAGGTACACATAGAACATTCTCTTTATGGGACCTGCTCAGAGACAATAACGATAAGATTACTCAGAAACCCGGAATAATGTTGTAGTCTCAGTGCTACATTTGCTAGTTACTTTTACATTTTTCAGCAATTTCTGTAGTCGAAGTTTGAAATGCGAATACCTTTTCACGTACACTACGCCTATATTTGAGATCGGTTGGAGTTTATTAACGTGTTACGTGTGTATAGACGTGAATTTGTATTACCCATAGCAAGTAAGTGCTCAAGTGGTCTTTCGTATATTTTCTCGTTTTGCACTACTCAGTTTTTTTTCTTTCAAACTATACACTCTAGCTTCCATTTTTGGTTTTTGTAGTAATCGACCTAAATGAAACACAATCTGTCTTTTGTGAATAAGTGCACATGACGTGATGTCCGTTGCCAAGGCTCGTAAAAAATCACACCTAATTTTTAACTTACCAAAGTTATATGGAAATCGCCGAACTTTTTTCCACCAACCCGCTTCTTGGTGATTTTTTTTCTTATGTGGTAGGTAGTCAAGATACCTTACTTTCCGGCGCTTACCTTCGCCTGAAGCTTCAGATTACGTCCGTTGTGTGCAAAAAAAAGCGAACACCGATATTGTTTTGTTCTTGATGACACACCATCCAATTGAAAAAATACGTGGGCAGCTACCATTAGTGATGGAAGGCTAGACTATCACCAGAGAATCTGTCCGGCCTAGCTTCTCGCAGCTCTATGAGTTCACCTATGTCGTCATTACGTTCCACTATGGTCTACAAGGCTTTACTATGTGAACAAAACAATAAAAACTGCATCAAACATAGCTCCCTTCGAAGCCAACACCTCGAAGACTAGACAAATCTGTGTACACCCATTTACACCCACAGTAATTGAGTGAATTCCACGCCAGAGTTCGTTCTAGTAACTATAGAAGAAATATTTGATGCTAATCACTTGCAGTTGTTAAATTTCTTTAACGCGCACCCAAATATAAGTAGACCAGTGTTTTTGCATTACTCCCCGATCTCAAAGGCCCTTGATTAGTTTCTAACTCAATCGGTGTAGTCATGCGTGTCGCTAACAAAAATTTACATTCTGTTCTATAGGACAATATGTCTAAATATAGGAAGTTTTTGAAAATTTATTTCAGCGAATGTGGCCGAAATACTCAAATAAACCTAAATTCATGGCGTCACACTACCAACGTCCTAAAGCCCCGAAGTGAAGTTCAAACATAAATTATTTACATTCATTTCTTCTTCCGATATTCAGGCGATAATGGCGAAGTGATGACTGAAATATTATCACCTCTCAAAAATGTTCTAATAATTCACATTATGGTCTGTTTGAAATTTACTACTGACAGGGGTGGATATCAGGATTGCTGAATCGCACAGAATTTAAAGAACGCTGAATAACTCAAATGTACAGTGGCGATTCAATGAAATGCAAGCAGTGCAGCATCTACAATTTAAGCTGGTTTAGTGAAACCAACTGCAATTATATGCAATGCAATCAAGTACACCCATTTATAGCACTTTATACCAAAGTAAGGGATTCACCAGCGCTCCACACTGCTCGCGTTTCTATCCTTTCCCATGAACATGTGCCTGCTCACTCTCAAATGAAACTGATTTTTGAGATATATCGTGACGTTTGCAAATTCGGCCTTTTAAACATTTCATTATGGTGTAATGTCAACCGAAATGCGGATGCTTTCTGCTTTTCTCTCATTTTTCATCTAGCGACCTTAATGAGCGACTAATCAGCGTATACAGATTTTATCCGACCGATTATAACGCAGCATGTTGCGGCCTCTTTCATGTCTTGCTAAGTTTGCAAGCGCTGGTTTTAATCGGACTTACTGCCGAGCTGATCCCAGTCAACTAATACGTGACACTAGGCTATCACCGCAACAGTAACCACACCAGTTGCTGGGGTGACTTTCCGTAGTCTTTAATATATCGCCTAAAGTATGGCTCACACAACCCGACCAATGCGACAAAACGAACAAGAGCAATGCCGTAGTCTTTCTATACCTTATATGTTTTGTTTTATCTACCATGATATGATATCGTTAAAAAGACAGAAGGTCAGAACAAGATAGGCACATTAATTAAAAAATCGTAGTACGGGTAAGTTTGATGGAACTAGAATTTTGCCAAGAGGCATTGAACTGTCACCGAAGCGTCAGTTTCTGTGACATGTAGTGTTCTGCAATATCTCTTTATGATGTACGCCTTTCTTATTCTTTTAAACTTTTTTAAAGGAAACGATGGAATAAATGTTGCTTTTCGAACAGCACGCAAGTGAAAGGAAGTCCGAGGAGCATTCGAAAGTTGATTGATATGTGGGGTTTAACGCGCCAAAACCACCATATGATTATAACAAACGCCGTAGTGGAGGGCTCCGGCAATTTGGATCACAGGGGGTTCTTTAACGTGCACCTAAATTTGAGCACATGAGCCTAGAACAGTTCCGCCTCCATTGGAAATGCAGCCGCCGCAGCCGAAACTCGAACTCGCAACCTGCAGGTCAGCAGCCGAGTACCTTAGCTACTAGACCACTGCGGCGGGGCGGAGTGTTTGAAAATTCAAGCAACGTAGAAAAATCGTATCAGCAAATGTGCGATCTTCTAACGCCCCTTGGTGGGAGTACCTTTTGGTGCCGGATCCCATGCAAGCTGCTTGCCTTGAGCACGTGGTCACTACGCCGCACGGTGACCTTGGCGTCTTCCTCAAATAACGAGTCGCACGAGGCTCTCTGGATCTGTCGCCATCGATCTCCCATGCAGCGTACGTTGGCCAGGTTCGATTGCTTGGCAATAACGTCCTGGTTGTCCATGAAGACATCCCCGAAGGCCAAGATCCTCGAAACGTAAGATCCATCCGCGGTTTCACGTGCACTTGCAACCAGGGACGTCGATACAGGAGCTTTTAGAGCGGGCGAATCTCACGAGAAGGTGCACTACTTGTCGCCGAGCTTGCGTTTAACCATAGTGGGCTTAGGTAGCTTCCGTTCGCAGCGCAGCTCACTTGGCCTAGCTGCCACGTTCGACTACGCGAGGAAGAATTCGCTCTGCCCCACGATCCCCTTGCGTCAGCGCACAAGGTGGTGATGATAATGTTGCCTGAAACATTGCTCATACACGCTCAAGACAATCGGCCCAGATTTTAATATATAACTTATGGACACTTTTCAAGCATTCAAATTTATTAGTCAAAAGCAAAACAGCGTTCGTAAAACGAAAAAGAGTACAATAATTGTTTTCAACCCGTTGAGATCAACCAGTATACTCGTTATTTTTAACAAAAATTTGCCTCGATAGAAAAATCTGTTTTATGGTAAATTCAGCAGGAACAATACTCATGCAATTAGAAACTTCATTTGTTTATTTCCATGAAGGTAAGTACAAACGGCACCAAAAGCTTTCTTGTAGCTGAAGCCCAAATCTTAAGCACCGAAAGAAAGTATGTTCTCCATTGTGAAGTTCACGCCCAAGTTAGCGAATAGAATAAAAAGAAGTGTTTTTCTTAGTAGTGTGTATCGGCTACAGAACAAAAATCAATGCCCTATTCTTTCTGCTTTTAAATGAAAGTTACTAGAGGTGACGTCACCAGACCAGTCTTACTTGAATATATATATATTGAAGGGGCCACTCAACTTCGTGATTTACTTACTATGACTTCCAATTGTCTAGTAAGATGCTATTGTATTTTCTACGGAAACCTAAAAATGACTAAATTTTCCATGACGTTATTGATTATATGGCATTGTCATGCAGGGGAATGGAGTTCAGCAAATCAATAAATAAAATGGGCGAGAAAACTTACGCTTGAGGCACTCCTCTTGTTTGTTGGTATGGTTGAGCAGAACAGTCGTTCTGCGAGAAATAAAATGCTCATCCGCTTGAGAACCTTTCTACCCATACAACTATATACTCGGTAGCCTTGACGCTTCGTAGTCCAATAATCAATATGGTGTGCTCTTCGCTGTCATATCCCTTAGCAACATCCAAGTTCACTTGAGCAGCGTATTGGTTTTTGTGACGAGTAAGCCTAATTCTACTTTCTAAGTAAACATGAGCACCATATTGAACAGTCAGACCTGAATTCTATTTGAGATTTAATCAAACTATTGTTTACTTCAATCCATTTTTCAAGATGTTTTTATAATAATCGCTTTATTAGCTTCACGAGATTATAAGTAAAGGAAATAGGCCGAATGTTATCTATGGGATAACCAGCGCCCTGTTTTTTCAGTAGTAGTACAACTTTTGCCACTTTACAATCTGGGTGGAGCTATACATTTCCTATAAAATTTATATAGGTTAGGACATTAATGGGGGATAAATCAAACATAATTTTTGTGATGGCCGAGGCTCACCATGATTCCCCACGATGCCCCATAGTATGGCGCTACTGTTCTATACACCTATCAAATTGGGGACATACAGCGAATTGAATCCAAGCAGAGAAAAGCTATTTGAGTAGACACTATGGTCCTAATAACTCGGCCGGCACACGCATCTTCTTTTACTTTTACGATCGACTGAAAATAAGGATGTTTAGTTCATGGCGACTGATGTCGCTTCTAGTAATTAGGATAGTATTAGCACACAATTTGGCATCGCCTAGTAATCTCGTGTTAAATAACGCCTGTGTTCAGCACATATATTGAGGTTGACTAGATGGATATACAATGTAGTTGTTTCTTCATTGCGCGTGCCACGTGATTAAAACAAGGAACAAGATCAAAACCGATAAATGGAGAAGAAGAGAGAGAGAGAGAGAGAGAGGGGAAGAAAAAAGACGCAACCGGAACAGAGTGAGAATTGTTCCAGTTAAGACCGCACAAGTTGGCACAATGCCGATTAAGATTTTCCTCATAGTTTTGGGTTGGCCACTAGGGTGCGCTATCAGTCTATCGTTCCGTGATTAGCATAATAAGTCAAACAGGATTCTTTTGTAAACTCGAACAATGTAACCACGGTGAACCCTGTACAACGGCAAGGCTAGCTTCAAAACACACGTTCCAGAAGTACTAACTTTGCATGTCTTAAAGTGGTCTAGTGAAATTCTAAAAATAAATGAAATGAAACAAAACCAGCCAAGCTCTGTGTACACGTAATCTTTGCTTCGTCCGAGGGATGAAATGGTCTCACAACAATGTGGAACATGTGAAAAGGACACCCATAGAAGTGGAAAGACTCTGAATGATAGTGACGCAGTCGAGCATTTATGTGGCGATTGGAATAGTTTTTGTACGTTTACACTTGAGGACCTTTTAGATGCGGAAGCATCTTATACTCGCGCCTTGTAGTGCGCCGTCCGCGCCGTCCGCACCGCTTCTCGAACATTCGACAGCTGACGCGCGCGCATGCGCCGTCGCGCCGTCGCCCACCATCTGTGCCGCGCGCGCTTCTCCTTCGAGAACATTCGACAGCTGACAGCGCATGCGCCGTCGCGCCGTCGCCATCTGTGCCGCGCGCGCGCTTCTCCTTCGAGAACATTCGACAGCTGACAGCGCATGCGCCGTCGCGCTGTATATATACTCAAGGTCGGCGCTCGCTCGCTCAGTTGCCGCTCGTCCGTTGGTTTGTACGGCGCGTCGACGTCCGAAGTCGCCGTGAAATGAATGCCAACGAATCCACAAACAGAATGATCGACGTCCCTTCGACCAGCGCCGGCCAAACTGTTAGCGGAACCGCTTCCGCATCCTCCTCAGTGTTCCCCCGAGGGAAGCTGCGGGCAATTTTTTTTAAGTAGACCATATTTAAAACCTAGACAAGTTAAATAAGGCTTTTCTGGCGCATAAATACTTCGAACTTTCCTTTAAAACAGCTATAATAAATAAGTTTTATTTTCTCATATTTGTTAGTAATGTTCTTACACCAAATTTAGATAATGTACGTGCCAATGAAGCATTACTTGAGCTAATCTGCTTTATATTTGGCCCATTTCGAATAAAGCTGCTCATTTGTGCTTTTGTGACATAAAAACTAGACATACAATATACAGGTTCCAAAGGTCGAAATTACACAAAATAAAAACTAGTGCATCACCTTGTCTGGTGACACGGTTTGTAACCACGTGAATGAGTCACTCGGTGTTAAGTGGGTGTACCAAATTTGGCGCTTAGTGCTACAGACTTGACCTATTCAAGAAATTTGTATTATTGAATTTTGCAGTTATTGAAAAGCTCCTATTACGTTTTTTCTTTTGCTGTTTTACACTGTTCCAAAACTATCTCGCCTTGTTAAAATAAGTAATCATTCTCTCGCCTGCATAATCCTAAATTGTTCACTTACATCAACCGCCGGCTTCTTGGCCACTCCCTCTTATTGTAAGAGCCACAATACAGAAACAAGCAAGCAAGAAACATTGACCAATAAAAGTTTGTTATATTGTGATCAAGCAAATGAAATCAGTGCTGATTTATTCATCAATGTTATTCAGTAATATTATTTAATGGATCTTGTGCGTGCGACAGTTCCTTAGTCAGCAATATAGTTAATCTTAGCTGTCGATAGAAAGTTTGCGGTAAAAAAGCCACACGGAAAAGCTTCTGCTTTCGAGTCATATTAGACAGTCAAATACATAAAAGATCCTGCGAGTTTTGGGGCACGCGATCTGTGAGGTTGTGACCATCGATAGAACCGCAGCTCCACTGTGGTAGTCTGGTGGCTCCGGTACTCGGCTGCTGATACGCAATCGCGGGATTGAATCCCGGCTCCGGCGGCTGTATTTTCGGTGAAGGCGAAAATTCTGTAGGCCCATGTGCTCAAATTTGGGTGCACGTTCAAGAACCCCAGGTGGTGGAAATTTCTTCAGCCCTGCACAACAGCCTCTATCATAATCATATGGTGGGCTAAGGACCTTGAACCGCACATATAAATATATATAAAATCATATATCTGCAATTTCATTTAAAAGTGTTTGTGGAGCTGCTTCACTAATGAACGTTGTCATGGCCTATTTTGTTGACGTGCCCATGTCTAGCAAATATCTGAATTCTTTTGAGGCAAAAGACCTCGCTGCATTGGAACAAAACAGCACCTTCGCCCAAAAGTATACGCTTTTAACGAATCTACTTATTCCACATGTACCGATAGGAGTACATTGTTTATCGGATGAAGAGCGATGATTAGGATTTATGGTGGACGGTTTACTTTAAGATACCCATCAGCAATGTGGGATCGTTGGGTGATGAAAACACTACACAAACAATAAACCTGTCATGTAAGGAAAAGTTTGTGCATTCATTTCATTTTCCGGCTGGTCAAAAGTGTTTCAAGCTTCTGCTGCTGCTGCTGCTGCTGCCGCCGCCGCTGCCCCCCCTGCCGCCGCCAGCAGCAGCAGCAGCAGCAGCAGCGGAAAAGCCGAAATTGATGACTATGTCTGTCCATTGCAGTCTTGATTAGCGCTCTAAGGCTCTTCCAATTGATCAGGGGTTCGAGCTGGCTTCAATCATTGCGAGCAGCTGCGGTAGAAGGAATAAAGCTGCTTTGAAGCCACTTTGGAGCAGTAAAAGGGAAGTTTTGGAGCAGCTGTGAAGCATTAGAAGTTGTGTGTTAGGGTATTGCCAATTAGTTTTGGCAGAGGCTTGTAGCGTCAGATACCACTGGTAATAAATATTCAAGAATACTTATAGGCCAGATACCATTTGCGTTCAAACGTCGCAATAAATATTTAAGAAATTTCTGCTAGGCGAGTCAGGGTCGGAAAAAGGCACTTCGCACTACAGTATAGCCAGACAAACGGGAAAGCATCGTGCACATCGCAATGTTTGGTAAAATGCATCGCACACAAACGTGCTCATCAATCTATTTCAGGGCTTGAATAAGCTCAAATATCTACAAACTGGGATTGTAGATGTAGATGTCTACCTGCAAACACACTTGTTTTTTACGTGAGGAGTAAAAAAAGTGTTACGTAAAGTGAGACAATACGTGACTATTCACCAGTGTATTTACACCAATAAAATCAGAGCGCAGCACACAGAGCGAGGAAACCAGTGCTCTTCGCCGTCTTCCTACCACAGAATGGTTCACCCTTATTGCGATAGCTACGTAGCAGTACCCCCCGTGTTAAGCGTGTCCTTTAGAAGGAGGGCGGTATGGTTTCAACCTACTGACGTGGACTACGTCACTGGGGGTGTTTGCAGACAGCTAGGTTAGTCCCGGAGACTGGAATGACCTCATGGGTAACGTCCGTTACCCGTCGTATGATACGGTAAGGTCTCTTGTACTGAGATAGCAACTTCTCTGACAATCCAACACGGTGAACTGGGCACCAGAGAGGAACTAGAGAACCAGATGAGAAGTCAACGTCGATATGCTTGTTGTCGTAGAGAGCCTTCTGGGTTGCTTGTGAAGCCAACAGCCTAGAGTGGGCAATCTGACGTGCGTAGTCCGCACGAGCGATAGCATCACGTGCGTATTCGCTCGGCTGAGGTGTAGTAGTCGATAGTAGGGTGTCCAGTGGTAAAGTCGGATTGCTGCCATAGAGCATATAAAAAGGTGAATAACCGGCGGTATCATGACGAGAAAAATTATAGGCGAACGTCACGTAAGGTAGCACTAGATCGCAGTCACGATGGTTAGATGAGACATACATCGAGAGCATGTCCGTGGGGTGCGATTCAGGCGTTCGGTAAGGCCATTTGTTTAAGGATGGTAGGAAGTGTTCAGTTTGGGCAGAGCGCAAAAGGACGTCGAGTACGCGTGACAAAAATGCGCGTTCACGATTGGTGAGCAACTGGCGAGGAGCGCCATGGTGTAGAATAATATCGTGGAGCAAAAAGTCGGCAACGTTCGTTGCAGCGCTGGTAGGGAGCGCTCTGGTGATGGCAAACCTGGTCGCATGGTTTATAGCAATGGCGACCCACTTGTTCCCGGAGTTTGCTTCAGAGAACGGTCCGAGGAGATCAGCACCAACACGGAAGAAAGGTTTGGTAAGGATAGTGATCGGTTGATGGAGTTTAGTAAAAAGTGCGGCAGGTCGTTTTCGACATTGACATTTATCGCAAGAGGCCACGTAACGTCGAACGGACTGCGTGAGACCATGCCAACAGAAGCGTCGAAGGACGCGTTCGTACGTGCGAGATACGTCCAAGTGGCCGGCAGTTGGTTGGTCGTGAAGCTCATGCAGGACCGCTGAACGGAGATGGTTAGGCACGACTAGAAGTAGCTCAGGGCCATCTGCCTGGATGCTACGACGGTACAGCGTGCCATTTAGGAGAACGAACATGCGGAGTGACATGTCGTTACAGTCAGATTTCAGACGGGCAATAAGTGACCGCAAGGAAAGATCGTGACACTGTCCGTCACCATTCTGACGAAACCTAGACCTGGACATGACGCTGGGGCTCGGCTCGCCAGCCGATTCATCTGGTTTGTGAACAGGGTAGGGAGACAAGCAATCGGCGTCAAGATGGAGGCGTCCAGACTTGTAGGCAACTGAGTAGGAGTACTCCTGAAGACGCAACGCCCAATGACCAAGCCGTCTGGAACAGTCCTTCAGTGAAGAAAGCACACAGAGGGTGTGATGATCTCACAGATCATCACGCCCTCTGTTGGGCGCGATGACAAGGAACCGGCGGCCATACAAGTAACGACAAAATTTCGAAACCGCCCAGACAATGGCAAGGAATTCTCGTTCCGGTATAGAGAAGTTACGCTCAGACATTGCAAGGAGACGACTTGCATATGAAATATGCAGTTTTGGCCCAAACTCAGTGCCACGCTGAGTTTGGCCCAAAACTCCTCCGATGCCATAACCACTAGCATCTATCTGTGCGCACTTCTGTAGGAGCATCTGGGTCGAAATGTGCAAGTATCGGTGGTGTCGTTAGAGCCGTGAATATTCAAGAGAAAGCGTTAGCTTGAAGAGAACCCCACACAAAACGGGACGTCGTGTTTGAGAAGGTCTGTGAGTGGGCGTGCATGTGTCGCAAAGTCTTTCACGAACCGGCGAAAGTAAGAGCATAGGCCCAGGAAACTGCAAACATCATGGATAGAGCGCGCAACTGGAAAGTTCGTTACTGTGCGTACTTTTGCCAGGTCCGGTCGCACACTGCAACCGCATCAAGGTGGCCCAACGCAGTAATTTGACGAAGACCGAAGCGGCACTTCGAGGAATTCAGCCGGAGGCCGGCATATCGGAATGTTGATAAATTGGTCTAAAGGCGTTCAAGATGTGTGGCGAAGGTGCGTGAGAAGATTATCACGTCATCTAAGTAACACAAGCACGTCGCCCATTTAAATAATTGAATCAGCGTGTCCATCATTCTCTAGAAGATTGCTGTGGCGTTGCAGAGACCAAACGGCATGACCTTGAATTGGTAAAGGTCATCGGAGGAACGAATGCAGTTTTATCATGATCAATTTCGTCTACAGCAATTGGACAGTAGCCAATTCGGAGGTCGAGAGATGAAAACAAGGTGGCACCATGAAGACAGTCAAGTGCGGCGTCAATACGTGGAAGAGGATACACGTCTTTCATGGTTATTTTTTTGAGGTGCCGATAATCAATACACAAACGCCAGGAGCCATCTTTGTTCTTTACCAAGACCACTGGGGAGGCCCAAGGGCTTGACGATGGTTCGATTATGTTTGTTGCCAGCTTGTTCGCCACTTCATTCTGACTCACTGCTCGTTCTGCTGCGGACACGTGGTAAGGCCGACGGTGGATGGGTGCAGGGTCACCGTGTTGATTCAGTGCTTTACGATACTAGTCTGGCTCAAGGGACGATCACATATATCAAATATGTCACCGTAGGAGGCCAAAACAGGGCAGAGTGCGTCGGCCTGATCAGACGAAAGGTCTGGTTCAATCATATTTTGAAAGATGGCTTAGACAGAACCGGGTAACCTTGAGACTTCAGCTCGGTCCGGAACAGTTACAGCGACAACGTTTATGTCGTCATCTCTTATGGCAGTGAGTTGAGCAAGTGACATCTTTAGGGAAATACTTGAGAAATGAGGCCGAAATTTGGGAGAGGGAGAAACACACAGTTGTCCACTATGGTGGCGATGGTATATGGCGCTGTAACACTGCGCGTCAGTCGCGCGTCTGTTATCGGTGTAACAATGTATTTTCCGTCTGGAACTGGAGGAGTCGATGACAGACAGATGTATTTCACAACTCGAGGCGGCAAACGAACAAAAGTGGTTGGACCCAAGCAGCAGACGGGCTTTTCATAGGCATCAGACAGCACGGAAAGGTCGAGGCTAAGTGTGCCAGAAGAACAGCCAGTTAAAGCCAGGTGTGCCGGGAGGAAATCAACGCCTGGTATGAGGTCATGGAGACAACGGTCTAGAACGGTAAAAAGGACTACTGCGTGATGACCAGCAATTTTGACACGAGCAGCCTTCATTCCGACGACTTCTACAGCGCCGCCATCGGCAACACGTATGGCGTGAGCCGTAGAGGGCGTCATGATCTTCTGCAAACGGCGGCGTAGCTGTGAGTTATGATGGATAGGTGGGCGCCTGTGTCAACAAGGGCAGTAACGGGAACATTGTCGGATTTTACTTCTATAAAACTGTGGTGTGTGTGCAGCGTCAGTAGAAGGTTTACGGGCGTCGTCGGTATTGCAGCTTCACCACCATAAGCTGCAATATCTAGTTTTCCTGCTGCGATTGTCTACAGAAGCTTGGAGAGGAAAAGCGCCGAGATGGCGGAGAGCGGGATTGGTGGCGTAGCGGCGACGAGGAGCGTGAGTAGCAGCGACTGGAAGAAGGGGCGTCAGTGGGGAAAGGCTCGTGAGGAGGCGGCGAGTAAAAGTTGGATGGTGTAGCGGCTGCCGGTCCAGAAGTGGTAGGGTGTTTATAAGTAGGGTAGCTCTGACATGGTGGGTTGGACTAGCCGTGACGGCAATAACGAGAAATATGTCCAGGTTGATGACAGGAAAAGCAGCTAGGCTGGTCGTCAGGGGTTCGCCATTGCGTAGGGTTCCGGAAGGGCAATGATGGAGATTGGCGAGCGTTACCTGAGGGTTATGGGCGTACTTCAGAGTGAGTCACGGGACACGCTGACGGAAGACCAAATTAGCAAACTCCTGCCTTACTACAGCTTGACATAAGGCTACCGATGGCTGTATTGGGTCAGTGGCTTGGGTCATAAAAACAAGCTGTTCAATGGGAGCTGGACAGGAAGCTTCAAACTTCCGACAAACAATTTGGGTGACGTGGTCATAGGTGGCTGGTTGGCGAGTGGCTTCACACGATGAAGTTGCGGCCGTGTTGGGCAGTCGTGTGAATCTGGGTAATACGGTGGCTCTTGACGTATTCAAACCGCCGGCACTCATTGATGATTTCATCGATGGTGCTGACGTTAGTGTAGACAAGCAGGCTGATGGCATCATCGACAATGCCTTTGAGCACATTCGATACCTTCTCGGGCTCGGGCATGTGTTCGGCAACCTGGCGGCAAAAGGCGACGACGTCATGAGTATACGCGACGCAGAATTCGGTAGACGTCTCTTCCCGAGTAGCGAACTGATTTCGCGCAGTTATCTGTCATGCAGCGGTGTTCCCAATAAGGTCACGGATCTTCTCCTTGAAAGTGTCCCAGTTGGTAATGTCGGCGTCGTGCATCTCGAACCACACCCGCAGAGGGCCATTAATTTAACAAAGCACTTTGGCAAGCATGAGTGTCGAGTTCCTCCGAGAGCTGGCGCTGATCTGTTTATACACGTTGCGCCACTTGTCAACGTCAATGAAAATACGCCAGGATCACGAGCAGGACCTAGGACATCGTAAGTAAGAGTCACAGAAGAGGCTGGTGGTGAAGACGGTGTACCATGAATTTGTGATATGGTAGGACCGGTGATGATGCAGCCGTTGCGAAGCTTCGTGATGGGTACAGGGAGGGACCAGCGCCTCTACTACAAATAGGTCAAGTAAAATGAGACAATACGTGACTATTTGCCAGTTTATTTGCACCGATAAAATTGGAGCGCAGCCCACAGAGCGAGAAACCTGTCCTCTTCATCGTCTTTCTTCCACAAAATGGCTCACTTTTCATGCGATAGCTACGTAGCAATATTACGAAAAATCTTCACGAAGTCAAGCTAGGCTTTAAACAGTGCCACTGGGTGATTCCTAAGCCACTTCTAGGCTTTTCCAAACTATATATCTAATGCACCTTGTTTCTAAGCTGCGTCTAGGTTTTTGCTCGTCCTTAGCCAGGAGATGCTAAGCTCTTGAGTGTATTTTCAGCGCTAAGAGGCTCGAGTTCGACTACAGAAAGTCACAGACACGAGACGGATGGCCCAACTCCAACCACGAAAACTCCCAAAACAAAAAACTCCCGAAATTTGTAGCTCTCAAAATATCACTGAAGACAAATTCCCCGCTGAGCGTCTGTGCAAGAGGGTGATCGATGTGCAGGGACACCACGTACCCGAGCTAATGGGTGCTTTAAACCTTTCCCACGCCGAGCCGTGTGTGGCTAAACTGTGTCCGGGGAAAAGGGATTCTGGGGGTTGAGCCTACGCTGGGTGATTGGCACTTTAAGGCCCCTCGGCAGAGGCAACACACCCCTTTGACCCACCCTTCACGTAGATGGCGCCCCTGAGCTGATGCGCCCAGTGGAAATCGGCAGTCGCGTTTTCCTATCTCTTTGTCCCTACATCTTCGTCTTTTCTTTTCTTTAAATCGATCCTGTCACCTTCTCTCTTCTGTTTACTTTCAAATTTCCTCGCGGCGAGCGTTAACCTGGTGTAGCTATCTAACCTATGGTAATTATAACAGGTTATAGGGGTGATTTATGGCTGGCGGCTCGAAGTGTTTGCTTTCAACCTTGTACGTCCCCCTGTTAGGCTGGTGGTGGGTGGCCACCATCAACACTGAAATTTATAGTATATTTATGGAAAAAGCCCCCCCCCCCTTCTTCATCGCTCCCGGAAAAAGTGGCACACCAAAGACACTTTGCTGCTTAACACGTCAAAGCCGATGTATCCAAAGTAACATGTTATCCACAGCCAGAACGAAAAGAAGACAGTCTGAGAGATTTTACCTTTCCTTGTGTCTAAAACTCTCCCAGAAGCAATAGGCCCGGGTTATAAAGTGACAAACATATATATAAAGTGGCTCGGGTGATAAAGTGACAAACATGGGAAGTCGTGATCTTCTTCTGGAGGTTCGTGACGAAGCTCAGTATAAGAAGCTGTCTTAACTGCAACGGATCGACTGCTTCAACCGATGCAGTTGCGTCATTCGGTGGTGCTGCCATTGTTGTGAATCCAGGAATTGCTTGTACACATTTACCACTTCAGACGTCTCTTGAGGCAGTAGACGTCCCAGTCGTTATCTTGAACAAACAGGTCACAATTTGCTCTGTTTGTATACCTCCGCAGCAAACACTTGGTAAACAAGAATCCCAGGCATTGATTGATGAACGTCCAGAATCGTATCTTTCCCTTGAAGATTTTAGCACACAGAGCAGTCTGTTGGGTAACTCGCGCTGCAATGCGCGTGGTTTTCTGATTGAACTGTTTTCTTTTTCTCTGGCGCTTGCCTTCTCAATAGGAGGAGGAATACTATAGCCTTGCTAAGAATACCTATCGTCGATCGACCTAAGCATTGGATCTCTATCGGTACTTCCACTACTCCACTGAATGTCACCAATAATCATTTTGGAAGTGGCCATGGCCACTTCTAAAATGATTATGCAATGATAGTGCACTATCCTGTAGTTCTGAGCTCATCAGTACAAAATGAAATCTCTCCCCAGGTTCCCAAATGGCTGATAGAAAATGCTGATTGGGACCAGTTTTACAAGGCTGCTAGCTTAAGTTGGACTCACACATACGTCCACTGTACCATACTTTACTGCTTTTCCCAATGAAGCTGCAGCTAAGTTCCTTCGGCGAACATCAGGACTGGGCGGAAAACGACAAGTTCTCTGGTAAAACAGTGAATGCCATAATGCTTGCAAACAACAAAACAAAGCATGGAGGCTGCTTCGAGACTCATCGACCACTAAAAATCTTGTCAATTTTAAAAACATCAAGTCCCAAGACAGGAGAACGTGTCGACAGACCAGGAAGGAGAGCTGGCAGAGGTATTTATCTGAGATCAACTCATATACACACATGGCGCGGGGTCTCCCTGCGTCTTCTCAGGAAAAAATAAAGTTTTATTCAATCAATCAAGCAAGATTCTGGAGCATGATCGGTAGAGTAGTAGGGCGAGAACCACGCCCTCTTCCTCTAGTAAACACACAAGGGAATGGTTTGGAAGACCAACCGATCTCCCTCGGTGCACACTTCGAACAGGTCTCCAGCTCATTCCATTACAGTCCAGCGTTCCAACGATACAAATCAACAATAGAAAACAGAAAATAGAACGCGAATTCACAAACAATGAAGTATAAAATGAACCTTTCGTCTGAGCTGAGTTGCAAGCATCGTTGAACCGCTGCAAAAGAACAGCCCCAGGCTCCGACCGTATATCATACGAAACGCTTAAATGTCTGCCTTTCAAAACCCAAAACACCCTTCTTTTTTGTTTATTGTCGTTCGGTTTTCCGGTGAGATCCCTTCCAACTGGAAAGAAGCAGTCATTATTCCGATTCCTAAATAGGGCAAGGACTCATCTTCAGCATCAAGCTACAGGTCCATAGGCTTGACGAGTTGCCTTTGCAAGATTTTTGAAAAAAATGGTAAGCAGACGACTGATGCACTTCCTTGAAACAAATTGCCTGCTTGACTCATGCCAGTGCGGGTATCGAGAGGCGAAGTCCACTACTGACCACTTTATCCGTATCGAGGCGCAAATTCGTGCTTTCATTCATAAAAATTCTTTCTTTGGGTTTTCCTCGATATGGAGAAAGCCCTTGATGCTACGTGGCGCTTTGGCATACTCCGAGACCTGTCACACCTAGGTTTTCAGTGCAGAATATGGGCAGAAATTGACAGCTACATGTCTAATCACAAATTCAGTATTCGAGTGGGCACTGTGTTATGCCGTACATTTGTTTAGAAACAGCTGTGCCGCAAGGTGGGGTATTGAGTTGTACACTTTTTATAGTCATAATGAACTCCTCGCACCTCGTTATACCATTAAATATGTTTTACTGTACATATGTTGACGATGTGCAGGTCGTTTTTAAGTCCTGTGACCTCCCAGTGTGTGAACATCAGGTTTAAATAGGCTAGAACAAGATCTCATAATGGGCAGATGAGAATGGTTTTAAACTCAACGCGAAAAAGAGCACTTGCGTATTGTTCCGACGAAAGAGGGGCCTCCATCCAGACCCCGACGTTGAACTGCATGGTCAACGCCTTTCTTTGAAAACCGAGCACAAGTTTCTTGGACTAATATTAGACACAAAACTAACCTTTATACCTTATGTCAAGTATTGAAAGAACGGGTGCTTAAAAACCATGAATATTTTAAAAGAGTGATCGCGCACTACGAGAGGTAGTGACAGAAAATGTGTGATGAATATATATAAAAGCCTCGTACGCACGCACCTACATTACGGTGCTTTAATCTATCAGTCTGCGACACCATCAGCTATAGATATTCTCGACCTTGTCCACCATCCAGGCATTCGCCTCTCTACGCGTGCTTTCAGTCTGTACGTAGAATCAAATGAATGGTCACTCCACATGCAGAGATTTGACCTGTTTTTACATACTATCCCAAGGTTAACGCTGACGGGGAATATCCCGCTAACACCAGATTTATGATGTGTCCAATGCTGCCTTGTTCAACAACCGTCCTTCACTGAGAATGCCCTACTCCCTCCGTTTAAGGAGCCTCGCTGAGGAAACTGGCGTGCCACTTCCAGAGCACCGGTTGATAGCTCCCGCAGCATATCCACCGCCGTGCAAGTGGCAGATGATTGACTGTGATGTATCCTTCTTGGAGGTTACGAAACACACACATACTACACACATTCACACACACTTTTTCGAACTTCAACATAAATACACTTGCCCAGAATTCTTTACAGGTGCGTCATAGTCTCGTACTGGTGTGTCTTATGCAGCTGTTGGCCCATCCTTTTCAAAATATGGTATTCTGCATCCGCAAACAAGCATTCACTGCAGAAGCCCATGCGATATCTGTGGCCATCAAGCATAATGAGGAATTACAACTGCAACGTGTGGTTGTATACACAGATTCGCTGAGTATCGTTACAGCATTGAAAACGCTGGAAAACATAAAAATTCTGTCCTGATATCACTTCATTCTATTTTATGCACAACCTATGCCCTTAAAAGATAGGTTGTGGTGTGCTGGGTGCCAGGGCACCACGAGATTACTGGAAACGTACTGACGGAACAGCTGGCAGGTTCTGCGCACAACCATACACCCACGAATACATCCCTGGCCGCCCCTGCAGTTGACATGAAACCCTTCTTACGACGGGAGCTCAGTGGTTGCTGGCAGCTCATCTGGGATAGGAAACGGATAAAAAATTGCACGTTATAAAACCGTGATTTCGAAATTGACCAATATTATCCAGATCCCGCTACACAGAAGTCACACTTAAAAGCCTACAAATAGGACACACTCGCTCAACACATTGGCACTTTTTGTCTGGTGGCGATAAGCCATTCTGTGAGAGATGTGGAGAACCACCTACTGTCCTCCACATCCTCGCACAGTGCGATGAGTTAGATCCTCTGAAAAAAAGCACTCTTTTCTACGCTTCCGACAACAGCTCCCACTACTCCCTGGAATGCTCATCGGTAGAAGTCCGACTTTAAACCTCAATCACTGTTTATCTTTTTAAATGATGTACATAGTTCTCAATGCATATTTCGAGCTGATTCCTAGCATGACCTCTGTATCGAGGTCGCGGATGCAGTGAATACATCCCCGCAACGGTTTTATGATCATGACCTTTCGCCATTCACTTGCACTGGACACACTTCACATCACTGTTAGGATTTTAAGTACTTCTATGTTTTTACCCACGTAAGCCCGAGAAATTTTGAGGCCCCTACACAGCCATGCACCATGTCATTGTTCATATCTCTAGTCTACTAAAATGGCACTCTTTTGCCATCAAATGAACCTTGCGTCATAAAATACCACACATCATCGTCATCATCAAAGACCAATTCTTGCTGACTCAAAGTTTGCAGGGTGGCAGAGAGTGCTTCACGGTGACGTGCTGGCGGAGCGAAACAAGCCCCCCTCTTCACGTTCCGAAGTACAGAGGGGCTTGGCCTCTCGGTGATAAGCGCTTGCATCAGCCCTGGAGTGAATCCTCCAGACCCCTATGAAAGTTTATCACACTTTGCCAATTTCGTACCTTTTGTAAAATTAACGAGCACGTCATCATTGACGTCGGCATTCCAACGCTGCTGGGTCTTCTCGCAGCCGCTGTTGCCTTGATTGATTTAGTTCCCCGTTTATCCAGGATAAGCCGAACAGGCCGATTCTTCACGGTGGGTCGGCCTTTCCCAATCGGCTTTTCCCGTTCTATAGTGTTGGGCTGTTACCACCTTCTTCCTTTTTAGAGGACCAGTGGTGACCAGAGAGAAGTACCCCCATTTTTATTGCACACGTTTTTTGTGTATGTGAATAATGGCACGACGTACATATTACCGTAGCCTCATAATCTTACTAATACAATCGAGAGCACTCTTAACTATTTTTTGAAACAGGGCAGGCTTCAGTTGCCCAATCGTAACACTGCCATTGGCTTGACGTCAAAGCGCCCACTCGCGCTTCGGAGGGAGCATATGCTCCTTTTGTACTGCCGCGGCTCATCTTCGGAACATTTATACATATGTGTTTGATCAGGGGTGCTATCCAGGATGGCCCGAACTTGTCGAATAGACGAGTTTTCTCCGAGCTCGCTCTACGGCGGCCATGGCATGAAGATAGTGCGGAGTGCGTGATAGCAGCGTTGACAAAAATCACAGCATATTCATGGAGTGAATGATGATTGGTGGGGCGAATCGTTTGTCAGTCAGTCCATGCTTTTCTGCGTCCATTCGTTATTGCTACCATCCGACCATGCGTCCGTCTATGTGTCCGTCCATCCCTGTGACCATCGGTGCGTCCGTCCGTCCATGTATTCGTTCATTTGTCTGTCAGTCTGTCTGTCTGTCTGTCTGTCTGTCTCTCTGTCTGTCTGTCTGTCTGTCTGTCTGTCCGTCCGTCTATCCACCCCTCTATCCGTCTGTCCATCCCTGCAACCACTAAAGCTTCTGTTAATCCGTACGTCTGTCCGTCTATCTAGGGAACACTCCAAGTACCACTATCTCACATCTTTTAAAGACGAAAGTTTTGGGGACCCTCGATGAAAAAATTTTGGTCTCTCTGTCGCTCTCTGTGTCTGTTTGTCTGTCTCTTTGTACATTTGTCTGTTTTTCCGCCCTCAACGATACCTCAAACAGCCAACCTCATCCGCAGCACCCACCAATATTGCTCAAGATCCAGCGTTCATAGCTGTGCGGTCGTCCATAAACAGCAATAATTGCGCATATCTGAGGTACAATGACAACACGTCGATGTTTTGTATGTGTGCCTTCATACTAGAGAATGCACACACAAGTAATTCTAAGGCCCGTATTGACAAACGCTCCTCCACTCGACCCTTCACTCGAAACGCTCCTTAAGTGGCTTTTTCCCATTCAGAAACCGCCCTTCATTTGAAACGCTTCCTTCACTTGAAAAAGTCTTGAGCGTTTCTTTGAGATTGTCAAGGAAGCGATCGAGCTACCCTGAATCGTCCCTCGAGTGAAATATTCGCGCCAGCATCGCGTCCATGGCGGAGCCCGTCTCACTCTGACGGTGTTTCTCGATCAAGTAGGCTGCCACCGCCGCGTTCTTTCGACAGTGACGGTTCGCGTTTACTACGGAGCTGTCTTCGAACGGTTCAGCAACGGCTACTGTGGCGCCGGGACAAGCGGGCGTGGTGTCAAAAGGAGCACTCACCAGTGCCGTGATGTGTTGCGTTCCGTGCATGAGCCAGTCGATTACCTGCCTTCGGGTGTGCGTATACTCTCCGTGCGAGTGCTCCATGACTCACTGCGGATTCCAGTGCTTTGAAGTGTTTTAATGAAGCTCGCACATCGCATCAGTTCAAGCGTGGTGCGAAAGCTTGACAAGCAAGCGGCATAGCAAACTTTTTATGCGCTGGATTCACCGTACTTTAGAGTGGCTTCCTCTTCGGTGAACTTTTCCTGCCCTAGCCGAAATTTACGACAAAGCACACCTCCGTTAGACGACCATCTGTACCAATGAGAAGGTAAGTTCTCCTGTGTTTTTTATTTTTTTCCTGCTTCGGTCAGATTACTATTAAACACAAATTAAGAAAAGCACAACAGAATACATTGGGCGCAATGAGTGTGCTGCTGTAGCTACTACGCGTGAAACATAGCTTCTTTTTACAGTGTCTATGCAGCTCACAATACCAATGAACAACCAAGTACACATTTAGGGGATGGAGCATATGATCATGCTCTGTGAAACCTGCATGTACGCAAAAGTGCGTCGAGTGTCGTATGAAAACGCAAACATATGAAATATAAATACAGCAGATACATAATGAGACTGTTTTTTTAAATTTAACCCCATTCCTATCCCCCGAAGAAGAATTGCTGGCTATGGCACTGATTTGTGCATTTAGATAATGAAATTCTATACCCATATGCCTGGTCAGCTGCCCAAGTTCCTGAGACAAACATGTGTCAAAATAGTCAAAGCTCAATACTTCAACCATGTCTGTTCTTGAACGCGAGACATACTAATGAATGTGTGCACAGCTAGAATTAAAGAAAAATGTGGCTTTTGTATCCAAGCTATTACGTTTTTCTAATATTATTTCTTGCCTCTTTTGTGCCGGGGACCAGCTGCCGACAGAAGAACACAGAGAAAACGCCTCTTAGAATCTGCCGTATTATCAATGCATTGCAGAGTTTGCACGACTGTATACAAAAGCACAAAAACAGCAGTGAATGCGTGCAGCTACACTGCATTAGGCTCGCTATGGTGTCTACTTCCTTAATCTTATTTATGATGTTCTCCGAGCTTGTACTTTATCTTTACAGTGTGTAGGTTGCATATGTTTGATTGATGAACACTTTTCATTTGCATTATTATGTTTGCCACGTTGCTCTTCATCAGCCACATGTAATAAAGGTCCATTTGCCATTCACAACTTCTGGTTTGTTCATTTATCAATACGTAATTATCGTCGTGTTTGTCTTTTCGTGATGAGACAGGACTGCAAAAACCACTTCTCCGATTCTACAGAAAAGCAGTTCTAGGAAAATTAAACTTGTTTTATATAAAGCAGCACCACTCCTCTTCCACGGAACTGAGATGGCGTGGTTCTCACTGGTAGACTGGCTAATGATGCAGCAATAGCGGATATTTTATTTACAGGGTTCTGACCAGATGTATCCGCGATGACTGCAATACTCTTGAGCATTTTTCACCGCTTTGTTGCACTGGTCTTCAATAAATCAGCTGAATAATATACGCTGCTCTTGACGGCACTTTCTCAAAGGTTGAGAGAACCCACAGGATAGTTTTTAAAACAGAACAGCGCCAAAAGTCAGACGCAGCTTTAATTTTTTGATTTCCAAAGAAATAAAACATCCCCAAAATTTATGTTGTGCCGGGGTTTTGGAATGCAGCACAGACACCACGATCTTTTTCAACAGGTATTTCCAGTAGTTATATTGCAAATAAAATCCTAAACATTAGTGCGAAGGTCATTCATGCACTAACGATTGTGCTTCTGAGCATGCAGTTGAAGGAGATGGGAAAAAATTTAAGACGTTGCCGCTGTGTTAACTTGGAGACGGAAGCTACACAAATATAAAAATTACTTCTATGCGAATCTGTCAAATTAAACGCATCCACAAATGCAGGGCAAATAGAAAAACAATGCAAAACAATAACTTATTCCTTGGAAGTTGAAAATGTTAAAGTTGACACACACACACACGCAGCAGTCCCTGTTAACCGACTATATATGTTACTAAATGAAGAAAACAACTTTAAATTGTATTTTTCGCCAATAGTGAAAGAAAGGCACACGATCGCTTTTCTTAACTTGCGTAGCAGTCTAATTCTAACGCTCAGCCACGAGTATAACATGCCTAGTTTTTAACGCTACCCTGGTATAACCTTGAATATCAGTTGCGAGCAATGTCTTTCAAATTTCCTATTATACGCAGAGGAACAACTACGAAAGTGCCACGGTGAAATTCCCAGTAAATGAGAAAAATAAACATTGCACATGCTTCTAAAATTAGGAACTGTGCACGTACTCCCGTAGCGAGAACGAATTTACGTACGAGTAATCCTTATACATAATGCGGTGGTGAATGCTAAAAGCACGCCAACATACTGTGATATATAGTAAAAAATACTCATTCCACCACGTTATACATTCAGTGGCTACATTAGTGATCAGAAGGCTCTGAGTAAAGCGAAAGTAAACAAAGCAACAAACCATCTATTGCGCTTCCTGTCATCACTCACGTAGTTCGTTAGTCACCCCGGCGAAAGTAGGCTCTCAAACGACACACACGCAAACACTACCGTAAATATAAACTGCAATTAATAGACGAATACAAGACAAAATAAACTAAGCAGGTAGACACGTTCAGCAGCAGACAAAATGCCATCCACTGTTCATTCAGCTGCCTGGGTTCGACTGTTGCCAGACTTGAAGGAGGGTTTCGCTGACTCTATCAGCACAAGGCTTAGGGAAACAACACTACCACTCTAAAAGCGCGTATTTTGCTCTAATGTCATTTTAGAAAAAAGAATAACTAGAAAAGGCGTTCTCTTATTGTACATAGATAGGCAATTCTTAACCACAATTGCGAATACTCTCGTTATCAGGCGCTTTCCTCGGCGCATGCAGTTCACTCAAGTGAAGGGAGCATTTCCAAGGCCTCCCTTGGCGAAGGAAGTGTGGAGGAGCGTTCATGAAACGCAGCGGCCCCTTGAGTGGAGGAGCACGCTCCACCTTGACTTCGTCAAGTCGAGGGGAGCCCTTGAGTGAAGGAGCGTTTGTGAATACGGGCCTAAAGATCGTAGCGCTAAACACGCTGCGCTATCAGTGCAAAGCTGTGCCCCAAAAGGCAAGTGTTACCAATGCTTTGCTAAAACGACACGGTGTGCCCCGCCGCGGTGGTCTAATGGCTAAGGTACTCGGCTGCTGACCCGCAGGGCGCGCGTTCGAATCCCGGCTGCGGCGGCTGCATTTCCGATGGAGGCGGAAATGTTGTAGGCCGGTGTGCTAGATTTGGGTGCACGTTAAAGAACCCCAGGTGATCTAAATTTCCGGAGCCCTCCACTACGGCGTCTCTCATAATCAGATAGTGGTTTTGGGACGTTAAACCCCACATATCAATCAAAACGACACGGTGGTGGCACCTGCCCGGCGCTTTGCTTTCTACACCTTATCGCCTTCGAGAATGGCACGCATCGTTATACACGAGCGCCATCTGGCAGATAACTGCCAGATGGCGCTCGTGTCTAACGTGCCTCGACGCGCTCCTTCGGCTCCGCTGCACGCTCGAGGCACTCTAACGCAGTGCTTCCAGAATACCATTCATCAATTTTCGTGGGCAGAACAGCAAATAAATGTTTTGTTTACTCTCTCCAGACGCATGACTTGCGTCTTTCGCGGCCATTTTAATGTACCGTGCAGATGCGGGGCCATCTTTTTCCATGTTTTCTTCGTATACAAGTACCGCCAACCAACGGATATTCTAAGGACCACTCTCACAGGCATGTCCTTCTGTCCGCCCGTCTATATAGTGAACACACCAAGTACCGCTATTTCACATATATTTTCATCATGTAGTTATCATACACAATGCCGCCATCCAGCGGACATTCTAAGGGCCGCTCACTCGGGTATGAGCCACCGGTGGTTACATGCGACATCGTGACATACAAGCCGCGCCATGAGGACCTTCGCCCCTAAAATGGCTACAAGTGTGGCGTTTGGAATGCATGTGAGACATTTACGGCAGTTATAAAAGAAACAGCACGTGCGAACACGTCAGCGCCATCACTCACTCAAGATTTTAAAGTGCAGCGACAACAGCGTGATTGCCACGCTATTTTTTTGCCAAACCAATACGCGCCTCCCGAAGGCGTGTTCATGGGCGTATGTCCTCTTTCGTACAGGTTCTTTCATTCCACCTGCAGCATAGAAATTTTCACACTCGAAGGCAGAAAAGGTGCACACGCAGCACACTCGTGCTGCTCTTTCACTTCTATTAAGTATTGCAGATAAATATAAGGACAGGTGATCTCCAGGGGTGTTCGCATCATGAAGACAACGCATCTGTGATTAGATACGCAGTGAGCGCGGTGAAATTGAATGCGAGACATCGTACCGTGTGGTGATATCACTGATACTTCTGCGTGCCTGCGTGCACAGTGTGCGCGATAAGGCTGATCGATTAATCACGCCACTCAGCGTGAGCACTTCTTCTCGGCCAGAGCCAACGTATTGGGTGTATTCGACCTTGGCCGCGTGTGCCTGTCAGTAAGGAGCTAATAAACGTAGTTCAGATTAGCCGTAGATTAATTCTCACTATAGCAAGGGCTGATTGGCATGGTTTTACTTAGCGTCCTCAGGATTAACGTCGGGTTATATAGCATCGTTTAGTTCGCTCAACTACGATGTTTTAGATAACTCGGTTCTAGCTTAACATGGCGTGATTAGCACAGTCTTCTTAAGATGTTACGTAATTACCTCAGCCTTACCATAACATGGCGCGATTAGCTTGGTTGTTTCATAGGTGGGGTTTAATGCCCCAAGACCACCGTATGATTATGAGAGACGCCATCGTGGAGGGCTCCGAAAAGTTTGGTTACCTGGAGTTCTCTTCGTGCACCCAAATCTGAGCACATGAGCCTACAGCATTTTCGCCTCCATCAAAAATGCCGCCGCAGCTGGGATTCAATCCCGCGACCCTTGGGCCAGCAGCCGAGTACCTTAGCCACTAGACCACCGATTGATTGATATATGGGGTTTAACGTCCCAAAACCACTATATGATTATGAGAGACGCCGTAGTGGAGGGCTCCGGAAATTTAGACCACCTGGGGTTCTTTAACGTGCACCCAAATCTGAGCACACGGGCCTACAACATTTCCGCCTCCATCGGAAATGCAGCCGCCGCAGCCGGGATTCGAACCCGCGCCCTGCGAGTCAGCAGCCGAGTACCTTAGCCACTAGACCACCGCGGCACTAGACCACCGCGGCGTGGCGAATATTTGCTCGTTCATACCATGTCCTGGCCCAACTATCCAAGTATACCGTCCAGTGAAGAAAATAATAGCATATCCCGGAGTGAATAATGATGAGTGGGGCGAAGCTTCGGAGGTTTTTATCGGTAAACCATGATTCGTCTGTCTGCCTGTCTGTCTGTCTGTCTGTCTGTTTGTTTGTCTTTCTGTCTGTCTGTCTATCTGCCTGTCTGTTTGTCTGTCTGTCTGTCTATCAATCTATCAATGTCTGTCAGCCTGTCCATCTCTCCATCCACACCTTCCGAGTGAGTCATCCATCTAGGCGGTGACGTACGGTGAGCTAGAAGGAACGGACCCACGGCGTTAAGAAGTCCTTCCTTATAGCTAATTTGTCGGCCACATGTGCTCCGGGGCTAGCGGGTGATGACAACAAAGAGGACGCGCATCGGCTGGGCAGCGCACTAGAATGCACAGGCCGCAATGTTGTAAGACCCTCGGCCGGTACTGATCTCAGAGGCCACCATGCTGATTATTCTAAAACAAACTTTGTGCAGGCATTAAAAGCTTCAAAAGAAATTTAAACGCCCCCTGCCTCTAAAGATATCGTCATGAAAAGTTCCTGGCACCTTTGTTGCTTGGGTTGGAATCCATGGCTTGGAATCAAGAAACCCAGAATTTAAAAAAAAACGTGACCACCACAAGCCCCTGCATGTGCGCTTGTCTTATTTGTGTTCTTGTGTATGTGTTTTATTAAGGCTGGGTTCCTAGATTTCAAGCTATGTGCCAACAGGATAGACGCCAGACTATCCAACCGCAACAGGATTGATGGAAAGTAGGCTTCGTCTTTGCTTCGGGTGGATTTAGTTCTTGGCATTCGCGGTACTTTTTCACTGAGAATAAAACAAAGTGGCTTGAAGTTATTCTCAATAAAGACTGGCTTCATTCTTCCGAATATAATGGTGATCGCAGGAACTCTGCGTGACCTCGACCCAAAACCAGGACAAATTCAGCTGAACTGGGGTATTTATTGTGAACTGCTAGAAATTCCTCTCGAGATTCGGCGCTAGCAAATAATGAAGAAATTTTAAGGGGGAAAATAAACTTGCGTTTTGAACTTGGAACATGCAAAACTATTTTATGGAAGAAAAATACTGTGCAAAACAGCAAATAATGCACTTTTTATACCAACGACATGCTCATGCGAAGAAAGATTGTGAAAGCAATGGTTTGTATACAACGGATCTCTCACTTAGCTCTTAAGACCCTTCAGTTCAGAGTTAAGACCCTTCAATTCCGGTTTGTTTCCTAATCCACTCTGCTCTTATCGTATCTCTTAAAGTTACACCTATCATTTAACTTTCCATCGCTCGCTGCGTCGTTCTCAATTTAAGCTTAACCCTCTTTGTAAGGTTTCTGCTTCATAGCTAAGTACCGGCAAGATGCAGCTGTTATATACCCTCCTCTTGGGGGATAGTGGCAATCTACTTGTCATGATTTGAGAGTGCTTGCCAAATGTGTACCACCCCATTCTTATTCTTCTAGTTACTCAATCTCATCATAGAAGATAAAAACTTCATCAAGAAGTTAAACTTCATCAAGAAGATAAAAGCCATCATAGAAGGTAAAAACTGTGCTCAAGAATTCGTTCAATGAATGCCTTACATGTTAGTAACAGTTCTGCGGTGTTGCTTCTTATGACAACAGGCGATGCATTTGCGGTCCACAGGCCCTTATTTAGACTGTAATCTAATCTTGCTTTTCATGTTCCTGTACAGTTACCAGTTGGCGGTTGGCGCTGAGCTGTGTTCCAGATAAGGAAGACAGACACAAGTGCCTTCTCTTTATTTTCCTGTAATGACTAGCCACTTATCCCGAAGACATCTTCCCTAGCATTTGGCTGGCTTTCCCTGCTGTCCTTGGCGGCTGTGTTGATGCGTGAAGCTTCCCGCAGACCTTTTCTCACGCATTCCTTTGGCTATCTTTCCCACCTTTCGCCCTACGCGATCCTGGTCTCCATTTTCCGTAGCTACTAGTGCGCGTGAAACACACTGGAGACGTGTTCCCACGCACTTTCGGGTGGTATTCGCTGCTTTCGTCCTAATGAAATCATGGTCTTAGGGATATCCGTAGGAACCAGTGCGCGTCAGACAAAAGAGGGGCGAAAACAAAGAGGCCGGCGCAAACTCAACGTGCTGCCACGCACACAAGCTGAAAGAAGCTGTACAAATTTTGGTGCCAGGTTCGTCGCGCGGTAATGTCCGAAATATCATCTTTATTTCCACAAAGAACACATCAAATGAAAAAAGCTTATCGTAGAACTTGCCGTGTTTATTGTAAACGCCGGCAGTGCAAGAGTACAACAGCCATACGCAGAGATTTCGTCAACCGTATCGCGGCAAGACAGCGTGTTGAAATCCGTTCCGTAGGTTTCGGATAGCACCGGCACACGCGGCGCGCAGGCCACGTGCTTTTTGAGACAGGGAGGGAGTCGCGCCTTCTGCTTCGCATTCTTATGTAAACAAGAGAGGATAATTTGCCTTGTCAAAATGGCCGACTTCCGGCTTCTTCGCGGCTTCACAACGAGTGACGTCAGGGCCTCTCCTTACCTTTCCTTCCTTCGTGTAGCTGAGCGTCGCCTCTCTCCTATCAGCGGATCACATTGCTGCGCCATCTGTTGAACAACGTTGAAGTTACTCTCGATCGAGCAGAGTCTTCGCTGCGTCACCTGCCGAATGAAATTGAAGTCACTACGAAAAGAATATTACGAAAGGATTTTTTATTACGTTAGCTGCTGAGCCTCCGCAGCGCTTGCCGCCGCCGCTTGTTTTGGGGGCTGCCATTTTTAACACGCTCGCACGCTCGTCCGCTGCGCCCGCTTCGCTGAGGAGTCAAAATGAGCGGGTGAGCGACTCGCTCCACAAAGATGCTGGCTGCCCCGGCGTGCCACGCATGCGCAGCTGGCATCTCCGCTTCTCAACTGCACCCGCTGGCCCGCTGAGCCGCTTAGCTATTTTTCTCTAATCTGCCACGCGCACTTTGCCCGGCTTAGAGAAGGAGAGCAACGCTTCCTCGCGCGCCCTTATCTCGTGGTGACGATGAGGGGAGAATCGTACGCCTTGGCTGGCCTCGGGTGTTTACCTGGAACAATTCTGCTGTAGTTACCGGGCGCGCAAAGGTAACTGAAATCATTGCTGTGTCTGTTTGCGTGAAGCGCGCAATTTTCAGACACAGCAAAGTTACAAATGAGACGCTAATTCGCGTGCAGCCATCCGTACCTGTGAGTACGTTTTGTGCGTAGTTTTTGCGTGAGAAACGCGGGGCTCGTTCCGATCTGCTTTCCGTTCTGCGCGTGACCTTTCAATTTGGTGCTATCGCATTAATTTCTTCGCTTTTTGGGCAAAGCTACTACTTTCTTTTATTATCAATGTAACCGTGAGAGCTTTTGTGTTGCGCAAGATTAATGTAGATATTCGGAACCATTTGTTCTTATTCATATTCTTCTATGCGATACGCTTTGTTTTCACGTTTGATTCAATTTACACGTCTGTCAAAGGCTCTCGTATATTACGCGACATATTTCAAGGAGGAATCTTCATTCGTCGAGAGTGCTTCAACTGAATTGATGCTGGACGAAGGCAATTAGTTTGGTACGTCATATACATGGAGATACCGCCACAGGACAACACGTGCGCAGCTCTCGCAGCTCTATATGTATAAGAATTTTTCTATCAATACCAAGAAATGCTGCTTAGGGCTGTGCCACTAATTCCTGAAATGTGTAAAGGCAGTCGCGAGTAGAACTGTGCGTGCTGTAACGAAGTACGTACTCTAGCGTGCGGGCTGATTCGCGAAAACACGTAATCCTGAAGTACCATTGGTTCACCTTCAAACAAGACCACCTTCTCGATTCATGAATGTGGCTTTCCTGCAGAGTAAGCGACCAACGATGAGAAGAGAGACCTTGTGCGCGAGATGGGGCTTATTAGGAAACTGAGCCAGCACTCGCACGTCTTTCGCTTCCTGGGATGCTGCACACTCGACGGTGAGAACACCAGCTGGAGCAGAGACCGCTCCTTCTTTCGTTCTTTTAGGGTCTGTACACGCACTATCCGCATAGCTGCGTCACACGCGCCGGGAGACCTGCTGCCCGCAACCGGGAAGCGAAAAAGCGTACAAAATTTGTCCCTCATATGTGTGAAAAAACTCCCAATTCATATGTAGCACATTTATTGGGAAGCCTCACTGATTACCCCGGATTCATTAAAAATTAGGAAGGCGAAAAACGGCTTATTGGCCCATATGGTAATGAATTATTGTGGTCTCTATTCGGTGATACTGCTGAGTGTAAACCTTGAAGCAAATAAGGAATGGAAGCACACAGAAGTATTTCATTCCTAAAAGTAACTTGCACCTTTTTAGCTCTGCAAAGGACTGAGAGGCTATGGAGAACCAAAGGCGTAATGCTTTATCTTGAGTTCTCTTCAACAATGTAATTTTGACTTAGAAGGCTTACACAGGACGCCACTCGCCCACCTATCTACCTTATTATAGAAAGCAAATATATATTTTATTTGATGCATTCAATACATGCAAAATATGTCCATACTTTTGTCTACATCTTGAACTTTAAGCACATTTCATTTGTGGGCCAAAAGTGGTTTCAAATGACTTTTTTTGTAGCAATATACACTTGCCCTAAGCCAAGTGTATATTGGCAAGTGTATAGAGCTATAAAATAATAGTGTTCCGAATTCCTTAGGCACGTCAGTTTTAATACTGCACTTCTCTGTATAGAAAGCAAAGTCAGAACTGGCTAACCTACTCGTCCAACCTTTTCTCCTCTTTCTCCTCCTCCTCTTCCTCTACCTGATATCTGCAAACACTGAAATATTGAATGTAAGAGTAAATTTGCGTATAAACACTATGGTTATACGTAACAGCCAAAGAGAAGTGACGGAAGTGGGCTACGCTGTTTTACAGAGAAGCAGATGTTTGAAGCAGATGTAAACACTCTGTGAACATCTGCAGACAAGCAGATATTTACAGAGGTTTTGAAGGTGACCAATTGAACAATCAAATGGACGAGTATAAAATTATCACTATACCGTGCTTGCACACTCTTAACCTCCTTGGTCCCAGAGTTTGTTTTGGTGCAAGAAAACCAAACGTTAGAAAAGGGGACGCAATAAAATTTCTTAGATAAGGCAGGTTTAAAACTATTTACTCACTAGTGGCAAAAACAGCCGTGATACGCCGCACTTCGTAAGCGCATTCGCAACTGCTGCGTGAGTTAGTATTTCCATGTGCGTTTTACGCGACGCGACAGCGACACTTCGAGTCTTACACAACCAAACACTCCAAGCAACACTGCCGCGTCACCAGTAACGCGATTGGGGTAAAACAAACATTATCACCATCATCCTGCTGCTGTCGGCTCACGCATGCTCGCGTAAGAAACATCGCTATTCGTCTTACAGAAACGCGTTTATTCATATTGTAGCGCTTTGAGCAATCCCAAACGAGGTTGGCAAGAAAGCTGATGGCTCAATCTTTAGCATACCATTAATTCCCACACTGTGTGCAACCTTTCTTTTTTAACTCTCCTTTCCGGTATCTGACTACTTGCATATGCTACTTTCTCAGGTCACACGTGAGAAAGTTCTGGGTCACAGCTGAGTGGTCAGACAGCCGCGTAACAATTGTAGTTCATGTATATTATTTGCGCGAGTATCACATAAATACACGCAAGGCTTAAACATCATAACAAGCACAAAAACGCAAGGGATAAATTACCTTACGATCAGCATGACCACTTTCCTACTTTTCACATTAGTGAACGCGGAACTGAATATCTAAAGTTTTAGGCCAACATTTGTAATATTTCAAGAACTTATCATTGTCTTTGATGTTTGGCACTTGCAGAGACCAACTCAGCCTTTAACCACGTTAAACTTAGTTACTGAGCACGTAATAGTTTTCTTTTATTTACTAGGCTTTCTTGGGATATCTCAACGCAAAATTTTGGTCTGTATGATTGTCTGTTATTCCACCGCCCGGCGACAATTTAGCCCCTTGCTCCACGCCCACCTATCTTGATCGATTGGTTGCGTTCACACTAGTGCATATTGCCAACGACAAAGCAAATATTACGCATAATTAAGGCGCAACATAAATATATAGGTGCTGGGCAGTGTGCTTTTCATTTAGAAAATGCATAGGTTGCGTTCGACAGACCTGGACGCTGAATTTCAGGCCTATCACGTTCTACTCTAGACCATCTAGTCTTGGTACTCACCGTAGGTTTGCTAGTGCTGGACATTAAATTGACAATACTGAAGACCGAAGTGTCTATTACGCTGCGCTTACAATGTGACGCTATGAACAAAAAAAACGGGTGTTTCCTATAGGCTTCGCTAAAACACCACGAGGCCCGCATTGAACGCGAAGCACTGTCACAACGAAAGCTAGAAGAGCGGCCATTCAGAGCCTTTTTTTAACACTAAGTATCTGCTGCAAGCACACTTGCAGTTAGGGTACCCACTACGCTATTATTCATGGGCAGGCATTCACTATGCCATATACTTTGTCAGTCTTCAGAGAAGCGTGGTACCTGCTGCGCAATTTTCAGGAACATAGTGCATTTTTTGTGTGGTGTGGCTGACGACAGTGAAGAACTATGCCAGAAGCTTTTGTAATCCTCCCGATTCCCCGCAGTGGGTATTCACTAGACTTATTATGAGAACAAGGCCATGCTTTGGTAAAGGGTTGGAGCATTCGACGACCCACTCGTTGCACAGTTTGCATTATCTGACACCTGTTTTTTTCTTTGTGTTTGTATAACGCTTTGTTACTCGTAATAACGTGATTTCTTTCCCGAAATCAAGCCTGCCTAGGGACAATTTTCATGGGCGTTCCAGGTACCGTCGTGATTCAGTGGTGGAATGCTGGGCTGGCAGGCAGGGGACCCGGGTTCGAATCTCATTACGTTCTTGATAATTTTAATTTACTAACTTTTTTCCTTACTTCGTGCGAAAGTGTTTACGGACCCCTGTGGTGGCGGACAACTGCGGCGCGCACGTGGTCCGTGTGTTGAAATCTCATAACAGCTTTCGCTGTGAAAAATCAGGAGCTTCAACTAAAATGACCCAGTGGCTCTCTGTTCTACAAAACTTTGTGTCTTCACATCGCCTCCAGATCGGCTTACATCTCACATAGCGCCTCCAGGCAGAAGACTATCGTCTTTCGACGTCCCTTGCAGCAAAGCACGGAGATACGCTGTCAGTTTTTTTCTGCCTCTTATTATACCCTCAACAACATTACTCGTAGAAATCAGTCGGAAATAACCTAGGTTGGGTTAACATTCCCCTCTTCCAGCCTTAAGAAGTGCACATTAGATTAGGGTGATGTAGGTGGCTGACGGATATAACCTTGCGAAATTCACAGGCAATTGCCCTACCCGGTTTCTTATTTTCTGATCATATTGAACGAATGTCTTTTTTAAAGCGAACCGCGGGGAAATACATACGTCAGTTTGTATGCCACTTTTATCGACCTCCTCTCAATATCCTTTTGATCTTTGCAAATGAAGAGAAACGACCACAAAACTTATCGCAGTAACCGCAAAGGTAGTTTACAGCGGGCTTGTGTTGCTGTTAAACTTATTTGCACTTCTCCGGGACATTAGGAATGAAGGACGAAGATGAAAAAGGAAAGGCAGGAAGATCAACCAGACGCGCGTCTGGTTTGCTATTCTACGCCAGCGGAAGGAGATGGAAAGATGAAAAGGTAGAAACATAGAAAGAACAGAACATATAAAAGATACGCGTGAGCTTAAAGTACACTGCTGCGTTCGACTATTGTGGACGCAGAATTTCAGGCGTATCACGTTCTACTGTAGACCATCTGGTTATGGTACCCACTCAAGGTTTGCATGTGCTGGACATTAAATTGACGATAACGGGCAAAAAATTTTTCGTGTGTTCGTCAAGTACTATTCCATAATTCCAAAAACACCACTATTACCACGAGACGACGCTTGGTGAGCGAGAAAACACGAGAAAATGAATTGCAGGCGGATACGCCACATTGAGATTTCCGCACCAAACACCGTGACGTCATAAATTCTAAAGGCATATACTGGGTTGTACGGAGCTTCTAATTGATTAAAACGATGTACGTTGTCATCTGTGGGCGCCACAGACCCAGCTTGCAAAGTTTCATGAACTTTCATTGAGCCAATGCCACGAAACTACGAAAAATATACTTCAAGACTTGTTACGTCGTGCGCGGATATTTGTGCGCGAAATTTAAAAATAAAGCTTCAGAGTTGATTTTAATCGCTAATAATAAACTTATGATAGTAAGACTTGTGACATTACAGTCTTCGAAGGGCAGTTTCTTAATCTAAACTAAGTTATTGTTTCTCTATTGTGTCTCTTTTAGCCCAGTGAGTACTCTAGAGCTTCTGGTAACGGCATAGAATGTAATGGCGCAATTCCCGCAAATATAAGCCTATAGAGCTTTCTTCACTTCTTATCCCTTTCCTGCCTATGTAGCATTTTGATTGTTCCCACTGCTTTGACGATGTCAAAAAGAGCACAAGGTGGTTTGCTGTTGGCCTTATGTTGCTCGACTCCTGTGCAGAGCCCCCGCTACTCATCATGGAGCTGGTTTCGCGGGGCAAGCTGCAGTCATTTCTGCGCGAACACCGTTTCCAGGGTGCGTACTACAACGAACCCGAGGACGACGGTTTCCTGGGGCCGCGAGACCTGGCCCAGTTTGCCCTGCAAGTGGCGCAGGGCATGGACTACATCCACAGGAAAGGGGTGAGAATAGCAGAACATGCTGGTTGTCTATGTGTGCACACACCAACCAGTAACGTAGCCAGGGAATGGCACACCAGCCCCGTACCCCCAACCCCGACATTTTCCCCATACATACAGAGCGAAATACCCTTACCCCCCTCCCTCCTCCCGAAATGAATTTCTGCCTGCGCCCATGACACGAATACCACCGATAAGCCTGCGACACACAAACGACTATATTCGGCAACTCTGTCTCCAGCATTCTGGGCGCTATACTTCAACGGCGAATGGAGGGTGGAGTTCCCTATGCTTTTCATACGTGAGCCACTTTTGTCGTTGGCAATGTCCATTTGTTAATAATGTTCCCTATTTACCAATGGCTGACGTTTTATTTTACGAGCAATCTATGAAAAACATTTATTATTATTCACTTGTATGCAGCTCGAGGCTGCAAAGAAGTAAATGCTGATTTCTCAGAACGACAGCTTCCCGGTTGTCTACAACATATGTTGTCCTAGTCTAGGGTTCAAACACCGACTCGTATCAGGACAGATCTAACGGGTAGACCACATTTCATCGCTTCCATCAGCTTTCCTCCACACTGTCGGATTTGGCAAAACCCAATTTCCATACATGTATAGTGCCAGAGCCTTTTTGTGAACACCAGCGTGGAGGACATTTTCCGCAGACACTTCTCTTACTGTCTGCGAGAACGACGCCCGGAAGAACGCACGGGGACGCACAGGGTAGCGCAGTTTTATGGCGACTGCATCGGGGACAACTGCATTCGACCATGTCCATCGGATATCCGGCCGACCAGAGGCGCGGCTGAGCAGCATCCGCTACAATTAAAGGGTCACGTGGTGTTTCGCCAGCACCCCCGACCATGACCCAATGGCGGCAGCGTTGATGGCCCAGCTTGTATGTGCCAGTTGATCTGGCTTGAGCACCGCCAGCCAGGCCACGCTATATTGCTCTGTTACCAAATAACGTACAAAAAGCTAGAGACACACAGATGTCATACTAACCTGTAGATGCCGCTCTTCGTTCATGAATGCGTGCTAAGCAGGTCAAAATAACTGTAATTCACTGTTCTCAGTGAATGCTGCAGAAACCAAAGCTTATTTTACCGCTAATGAGACATCAGTCATATCACACGAGAAGTGTATTATACGCCCAGAATCAAAAAAACAAGATTGATTTTATTGTATCTCAACTAGCGTGGCTTCGAGCGAAATATTGTGGGTCTCAAGAAAATCAGTACAAACGCGTGCAGTTAACCACCATCATTGAATGAGATTGGATAAAGATAAATGCACACAGAGTCCCTAACACAATAAAACGATACGAAATGTTCCCCGCAAACTGTCGACCTATCTTTATAACGATGTTACGTCATTGCTTAAGCAGGCAGGAGCCATGTCATTCTTTCGAATAAAACTGGGACCAGTCAGCGGAAGGAGGAGATCTCGGTAAAGAGTGGCAGACGTATGGAGCGAGCGGCGTCACTATGTGTATTCAAATTCAAGCAGCACAAGCCGATATAGCGGCACCGAGTGCATTAACAAAGAGGCAGCGTACTTTAACCGTCCTCAAATATTATATACCACTTCGGTATCTTTGTTTTAGTGACCCCATCTACACTCGAATTAGGAGAGTCCAGCACTTTCTTTGGTTGAATCGTGTTCTTTGAGTTGACTTCGTTCAAGGCCAATTCAGCACAAATGCAGAGTTATCGTGCACTCGCCCTGATATTTACAGAGAACGCAAGTTGCTTTTTCACTGCACAATCAGTCTTGTTGCACCAGCAGTGGCGTATACTGTGTATGTTCACAGTCTTAAAATCCAGATTTCGCAACATACAGATTATCCACCGTGAGCTGGCCGCCCGGAACGTGCTCGTGTACGAGCACAGCTATTGCAAGGTGGCCGACTTCGGCCTGTCTCACAGTGTGCACGATTCCGAAACGGACGTCCATCAGCAGAAGTCCAAGGTATATGACCGTAGAACAAAACTTGGCGCAAATGTAACATTGCTATTCGTTCATTGCAGAACCGCGTCGCGTTTTGTGGCTGGAAGTATCAGAAATCAATTGTCGACACTTGCTGTTACGTTATACGTGTAACTATCGCACGGCTTCGCGCATATGCACAACACTTCATTCAGTGAGCCTTGGCTTGGACACAGAGCATAAAAAAGTCTCCTTCGGTGGAACAGTGGCTAGGGCACTCGGCTGTTGACCCAAAGGTTGTGAGTTCGATCCCAGCCGAGGCGATCGTATTTTGATGCAGGCGAAATGATGAAGGGAAATGATGAAGGGAAATGATTAAGGAAATGGAGGTCCGTGTACTACGCGATTGAGTGCACGTTAAAAGACACCAGATGGTAAACATTTCCGGAGCTCCCTACTACCGCGTCCCTCATAATAATATTGTGAATTTGGGACGTAAAACGACAGATAATATTATTTAGAGCTTACAAAAGGCTGTATGCCACCGTTAGAGCAGTGCTATGCCGGTAAAGTGCGATACGTTTCTAACATGTGTACCCAACATGTCCTGATAAACTTCGTGGAAATTTTTATGAAGTTATCTTGAAACGACTTCATCTATGTTTTACAGCATTCATAGTTTCCAAGTTAGCCGTGAATATTTGCTCTTGAAAGTTATTCTTCAGCTACGTTCCTAATGAGTGACATATCATCTCGTTGCTGTGGAGACAGAGGCTTTTTGCTTCATTGTGAACGTTTTGGCATGAATTATGCAGTTAAATCTTAATACTGCTGCTTAAAAGCGGCAAAAACATAAACATAAAGGTCAAGCACAAAAAAAAATCGACGAAACACAGAAAACAAGTAGACAGGACTTTTGCGCTCGACTTTTACGTTTAGACATGCACAGATTTGCCCAGCAACGCCTTTTATCAAGTTAAAAGCGTCAGTTTTGTTGTGACTCTGATTCTCTATACAGGTACACGCAACAAAATTAGTGGCAAAGTCGTAGATTGTTTACATTCATTTTGAGGTGCAATTAAGATAACAATTTCCTTATAGTCCACTGGCCTAACAGATCTTTATTTCAATCTTTATTTTGATATTTAATAATCTAAATGTATACTGTTGACGGCTGTGCTGTTGGCATCGCGCATTGCACATGTCTTGTAAATTATGACTTCGAAAATTTAGGCTAATACCAAATGACGCCTGAGCTAGAGGGCAGATGCCACGCAAGCCAAATAATATTACTACTACTACTACTCCTGTAGGCATTCGACTACTACTACTACTACTACTACTAATAATAATAATAATAATAATAATAAATAATAAACGGAAAAAGCTGGTGAAAAACGCTATGCCAGTGGTATCCTGGAATGTAGACCAATGACAACATACGGTGCAGCTCCACGCTTACGCACCGCTTAGATCACTCCTAACATGATCTGTACTCATTTTGTATTACCTAAGTGTTTTAACAAACTCCCAACTGTCCACATTGAAGTGCCGCTGAAGGCAATAAATGTGTGTGTGTTTTTTTTATTTTCTCTCACTTCTTTTTTTGCGTCGCAAAAAGGGTGCGCTACCGGTGCGCTGGATGGCCCTGGAGTGTCTCTGCCTGCAGGTGTTCACCACAAAGTCCGATGCGTGCGCCTTCGGAATCCTGCTGTGGGAAATCGTTACGCTGGGTAGGCATGCCTGTTTCATTCTTTTGCTGGTTTGCAGCAGTACATGGCGGGGGGAGTTCACAAAGAATATGGCCTCATTTAGGTGCGATTTTCGGCAAGAATATCGGGCTTGAGACGGTCGCAGTGCCAAAAAAATCGAATGAAGGTCACCGAGGAGACCAGCTGTCGTGGCATGATTCGTCACCTCTCTTCTGTTTGACCTGTAGTGTGAATCAAGTTGTCTCGCTCTGAGCCCGAGAAGGCGCTAGTAAGTGGAGCCAATCACAGCTTCCTAAAATTAACAATAGGAGACTCTGGCTCTGCGATCATTCAACCGCCATAGGAACAGTGGGTGTATAGTACATGATTCGGCCTGGTCTTCGTGCTTGAGGCTGCCCCGCCATGGTGGTCTAGTGGCTAAGGTACTCGGCTGCTGACCCGCATGTCGCGGGATTGAATCCCGGCTGCGGCGGCTGCATTTCCGATGGAGGCAGAAATGTTGTAGGCCCATGTGCTTAGATTTGGGTGAACGTTAAAGAAGCCCAGGCAGTCGAAATTTCCGGAGCCCTTCACTACGGCATCTCACATATTATTATGCTGGTTTTCGGACGTTAAACCCTACATATCAATCAATCAATTGACGGCTTCGAACGAACTTGTGGCTTTGTTCATGGCTGTGTTTTGATTTTGTTTCCAATAAAAGAACAAACCGTTGTGAGCTTCGTGACCCAATTTGAATGGGCGAGCCTAAAAAGTTAAGGTGTTGAAGTGCAACTACTTAACATTTGCTGATTGTCGTATCGTGACAACGCGGTCACGCGAAGTCATTCGGAGCCGCAAGAACGATGATAAGACACATTTTTGTACTACCCATCATTCCCATGCTGGCTGAAGCGCCGTGCGTCGTAGCTCCTGTGGACACAAATGCGGCAGAGTTCCCCCTAGTGTACTTACAGGCAGCGCCTCCTCTATTTTATCAATGCAAGCCAGATGCGCTCGATCAGCCGTTCACCACCCTCTCCTCTAGCCCTTTACTGCTCCCGCCCATCGCCTAGCCTTCATCAGTGCTTTGTAGTCATGGGGGAGAGAGCCCATCATGTAGCGCCTCATGACGGAAATCATATGAAGTAATTTTTTGTTCAGTTGCATACAGATCCGTGGGGCGGTGTCTTGCATTCCTCGTGTTCATAATGTTGGCTGTCACGCTGGCTCTGTAAAACATACGGTGTTTTGAGATAGCGTGCCTCCGTTCGTGGTGCTATGTGGGCCACCAATGGAGAAGCCTCATTTCAACGCAACTGCACGCGCTGTCTTAAAGAGCACTGTGATGCAGCAGTGGCATTGCTTCGAGCCACAAAGGAGCAGGAAGGAAGAATTATGAGAGACGCGTGATATTGGAGTGGGGAGCACGTCTCCGGGGAAAGGGGCTCGGACGCTTGTGCGACGCTAGCAGCGCTGGCCATCATGTGGAGTCACATCATGACCATTCCCTGAGCTATATAAGGCGGACCGACGGCTCCAGTTTAAACGCGAGCGTTTGCACTGGAATTGGAAGAAATGAAGGAGACGTTGTTATACAGGAAACTCTACGGCACAAAACAACTGCTTTATACTGAGTATGGTGGCACGACAGCCATCGTTTGGTGAGCTTAGTTTACACCATCGTAGCGTGAATGCTACGATGATGCAACTTGTATTTGCAGCTGCATTGCACTCCGCCATAGCTAAATGAAAGCCACGAAAAATAGAAACGTGCGACGAGTAACAAAAGTCATAAATATTCACTCATGATATAGAAAATACCCGTTGAAACACTGTAGTAAAACTACTGTACAGTGTCCGATAAGGTACGATCCCACAATAATTTAGTATTTTACAACACCGCAGTTAATACGTACGGGTGAGAGAGACAGAGAGAAAAAAAGGAAGGGCGTTAACCAAGCTTGGCTCGGTTGGCTACCCTACACTTGAGGGTATGGGGAATAATAGAGAAGAAAGGATAGAGAAAAAAGAAGAAGAGTAAGAAAGCGTTGGATAGTCAGCTCGAGACTACACAGCATGGTCTCACGTTGTTGGTTCACAAGCACTTGTGAGGCCCGGTGGTCCTTAAGAAGTACAAGAAGGCTTTTGTGGCTCTGCGCGTATGCGAGACCGTAGGTCTTCCAGGTCCTAGAATCTTTTTTTTTTCTGCAAGTGGTCGCGAATTCAGATGACGGAGCTTGACTTCTATACCACGTCGTTCAGATTGGTATGATGGGCAGTGGCAAAGAACGTGCACAAGCGTCTCCTCTCAGGTTGAATCTGTGAAAGGTTCAAATGACCTTAGAACCTGCGTACGTTTCAGCGAACCGCTGGAAACTTGCCCGAATGTTTCAAATAGTATTTCGTCTATAGGATAGAAAGTTCATTTTGGTGCCTATATTACTGATCACCACACAAGGTTTTTTTTTTCTTTTTCGCCCACTTCTCACTCACTAATGATTGAGTAGTGTCGTGGCCGCTGAGAGATGGCGGCCAACCCCGACTTATCATGTTCCCTACCACACTGCCTTTAAACCAACCGGTGGGCCGTTTTCTCCTGCTTGCTCATAGGTTCCACACCATACCCAGGACGTGACGGTCGCGTGATGGCACAGCCGGTGCACTGCCGCTGGGAACAGTACCGGCTCATACGTGCCTGCTGGCACCCAGACCCGAAGGAGTGGCCGTCCTTCTCGAAGCTCGCCACCGACCTTGATCAACTGATCAAGCTGAACGTCGGATACATTGACCAAGACAACTTTCCCGAACACGCCTACAACAATATCGAATATGGCGTGGATGAGAAATTGTAGACATCTCCTATCGACTTCTTCTCTTGTTGCCGGACACCTGCGGCTAAAGGCGTCCGGCAACTATTGTGTTGCCTCGCATCAGTTGTGTTTCTCTTTATTTTATTTTCTATTGGCTGTGTGAAACATCCCCAGAATGAGACAAGGACATTTGTTGTGATGTTACCACCAAGCGTGTGGCTGAGAGGCGTGACGGCTCTGAAGTGAGAGAAGTTGCACAGGCTGCATAATGAACCGCCAGTGAATGGGCGTCACGCCTGAAGATTTCCTGACTTTGTTCACTTAAGGACATTTAAAGGATGCCAAGTCTATTTCGTGACAGTGATTGAATCAGAGACTCGTGCATTTTGATGTATAGCATTTAAGGTTACTTGTGTGTTTTCAACTCCAATGTGAAAGTTTCACTGCATCCAAGGAGGATTAAAAAAATTGCTGGAGTGGGAATGATGGCCCAGGAGTGAAGCTGTTTTTCTGGCAAGATGGTGGCTGTGGCGGCCATTTTTCTATGGGCATGATGAAGTATCAGCGTTCAGCGATTAAAAAGGGAGCGTTTCCCTCGCACGCCCAACGAGTTTATTGTGAGAACTTTTTCGGGTCACATAGTGCTCCAAGTGCGTCTTACAGTTACTAGTTTTCCTTAGTGAGCCATTAATTAGAGGCAAATTTCTCTGAAGATTCAGTCATCTATACTCGTTTCTGCGTGTTATTTTGTCGGGAACAACTATCTTTTAATATAGAACTAACGTAGCATTTACATAACATATCTTGATAATTGAGTGGGCACTATCAGGAAAGAGCATATTTCCGCCATGTTGGCAGTGGCAAAAGGTGGCTTCACTTCTGCTGGCAAGGCATTGCGGAAGCGTCTGCTCCAGCAATTTTTATTGAATCCTCCTTGGCTGCATCTGGTCGTTTGACGTGCATGCAACGGTCGAAATTAACTGTACCATCACCTGCTAAACTGAAACATTTTGTGCTTCAAATTGCTAAGAGCGATGTAAATTCCCCGGTTGTTGTAATGCGAGATCCATCAAGAAAGGTGCCTAATAAACAAAAGCTGTCATCGGCTAGGAAAATGCTGTAAGAAAAATATGGTACATCCTAACAATGCAATCTACAGACTGCATTCAAATAAACCATATATTCATTACACAATATAATGCCAACTTAGCAGTCATGTGTACAGCTGCCTCAAATAGTTTTTTTCAAGCCTAAGGTGAATTGCCTGAACAGTCGCCAAACAATAGTACAACTATACTTCGATCAACACCACAGCATACTAGAAGGCTGTGCACAGATCTCAATGTCATGTACCATACAGTTTCTAGCTACTCCACCCAGTATATATAGTCAAGCTGGAAAAACATAACACAGGTACTGAGGCACAAGCTTGAAACTTGGAAGTGCAATGGAATGTAAAAATGCGTCAGCTGCATCGTCGGTGGGATTGTCGTCCTGAACATGAATAAGTCGCCTCATCTAAAAGTCATCGTAATGTTTGACCGTATGGCTGAGTACTACTCCTGGTTTTGTGTGTGTGTGTGTGTGTGTTTGGGACCACTGCTTCACAGTCAGCTTAAAATAATTTCAATCATGCTAATAATTGTGATGCCACATGATCAGTTACATTCCAAAGAGTGTTTGTGCACACAGTTTCATGATTGATGAGAAGGAAAGCTACTTGATCTTGCATAATCTTTTTCAACCAATTCATGTGTTTAAGTCACTACCAAGATAATTTTCAAGCAATTAATCTGTAAATTAAGTGACTACCAAGAATGTAAGCCAAGATGCCATTCCGGCTACCAAAGATTTTATATCACAGTACACCAAATTTTGCAATAGCGTGAAACCAGACTTCTCCACTGTGGAATACAGTCGGGAGGTTAATGTTCTGATTTCTACATTAACTCCACATTACAGGCCACATACAGGTACCATGTTTGCATCAGCATTGTTCACTCCACTTGCGCTTATTACTGGGAAATCAATGTTTGGCCCTCAATAAGTTTTTTGCCCTCAGTAAGGTTTATGGTCATGCTGTTAAATATTCTGATGATTACAGTGCAAGCTAAACATTTCTTTTTTACATACCATGCATAAAGTCACACATGTAGTTATTTCACATCTGTCATGCAATCATCTAATCAATTGCACTGTATACTGTTCCTAAATGCAAGTTGAACACAATAATTCTCATCTGGTGAATTCAACTTGCCCATGTTGCTTCAAGATCCTACCTTGTGAAAGATTATGTCCTTTCTTAGAGCTGGCTTTAAGAAAACTTTGTCACTTGCAGCCATGTGTAATGAATTTTTCACCTTATCATGTTTTTAGCTGAAATATTAGTCATTTTACTATAAAGTTGCCATGTTAGCCTAAATGGCATAATGTGACGCGCTAGGAACTTGAAGAAACGTACAAGGAGATGCGACTGCAAAAATTTGAGCACGGGTTGCTCGTCTTCGTCTTCTTCGTTCACAGGCACAGAACTGGTTCACTGTTCGCTGGCAGAGAACGCCGGGTGGCATTACTCCTCCCGCCAAGAGAGCATCAACCCGATGCTCAAACAAAAGGGTGCCTATAGCAGTGGGTCGAAGTGCGCAACATAAACAAACATTAAACAAAGTAGCGTACGAGAGAAAATGTGTCCTGGGTCCAGCAATGAAAAATAAACGGCATTTACTGTTCACATGAAGAGTTCACTGGCACACGAAGAAAATTTGCATCACCGCGTAAAGTATGGTTTTAGGCGGACGAAGTGTACAGTCTCTGGGCGTGGTAACCTGCGCTGGAATGATGGTGAGCCTTTGTCTGGAACCACTTCGTAGTGGACGTCGCTCTGACGTCTGAGTACTTTGTAAGGTCCAAAACAATTCCTCAAGAGTTTCTCACTGAGACCTCGCCGCCTAATCGGTGTGCAAACACAAATTTGGTCACCAGGTTCATAACAAATTTCTCGATGGCGGATGTTGTACCGCTGTTCATCTGCGCACTGTTGTGTTCTGATGTGCACACGGGCCAGTTGACGTGCTTCCTCAGCGTGCTGAATGTACTCATTGATGTCGGAGGCTCATTGGTAGAGCTTGTCGATGTTCTCATACGGAATCTTGGCGTCTAGCATAGTTCTGACATCTCGACTATAAACGAGCCGAAATGACGTGAAGCGTGTAGTTTCCTGCGTTGCAGTGTTGTACGCAAATGTTACGTACAGAAGGATGTCATCCCACGTTTTGTGCTGCACATCCACGTACATAGAAATCATGCTGGCTAGCATTTTGTTCCGCCTTTCTGTCGAACCATTACACTTAGAGTGATACGAAGTGATCTTTCGATGGGTGTTGTAACTCAACCTGAAAATATCATCCAAAAGCTTCGCTGTGAATGATTTTCCTTGATCAGTGATGACATGACGGGGCGCCATGGCGTAGCATAATTTAATGCATGAAAAAACTGACAACTTCAGCTGCGGTCCCTCGTGCCATTGCCTTCGTCTCAGTGTAATGCGTCAAGTAATCGGTTGCGACAATAATTCATTTGTTGCCTGAAGAAGACAAAGGAAATGGGCCTAGGAGGTTCATTCGCACTTGATCAAACGGTGTAGGAGGTGGATCGATTGGTTGTAGATGGCCTGCAGGCTTTAAGGGTAGTGTCTTTCAACGCTGGCATTCACGGAATCCCTTCACGTAGCGTTTGACACAGACAGACATTTTAGGCCCGTAGTAGTGTTGTCGCAATCGATCCATAGTTATCGGGTAGCCTAGATGGCCGGATGTGGGCTCGTCACGGCAAGCTATTAGGACTTCATCGCGGAGGGCTTCAGGCACGACGAGAAGGTAAGATCTGTCACCAGCCCCGGTGTTCTTTTTGTATAAGACCCCAATTCCTAGGCAAAATAATGGCAACGTTCGCGACATCAGACGAGAAATGGGCGTGGTGCCCCCTTTTTAAGTGATCTAAAGTCATATTTAGATCGGCGTCATTTCGTTGATGAGACATCAGATCTGGCCCACTCAGAGTTTCCACGAAGGCGCCGTCCTCTTCTGCGCTTGTACTGGTGGATTGAAGAGGTACTCATGATAGCGTGTCGGCATCTTCGTGCTTTTTGCCTGACTTGTACACGATGGTGACTTCAAATTCCTGCAGGCGCACACTCCATCATGCTAATCATCCTGAAGGGTTTCGTATATTGGTCAACCAGCAGAAAGCATGATGATCAGTCGCCACTTTAAATGGTCTTCCGTAGACATACGGCCTTAACTTTGTAATTGCCCAAATGACCGCAAGACATTCATTCTCTGATGTAGAATAGTTAGATTCTGCGCGAGACAGTGTGCGAGTTGCGTAGGCTATTACCCGTTCAATGCCGTCTTGTCGTTGTATTAAAATAGCTCCAAGACCAATATTGCTGGCATCAGTGCGTACTTCTGTGTCAGCATCTTCATCGAAGTGGCCTAGCACGGGAGGGTAAGAGAACCGGTGCTGTAGTTCCACAAACCCACTCTGCTGTTCGTCAGCCCAGATAAATGGTGTGTCATCACGCGTGAGGCGTAATTGTGGCTCCGCAATGTTGTAGAAATTTTCAATAGAGCGCCGATAATACGCACACAGACCCAGAAATCGTCAGACTTTTCTTGTCAGTTGGAGCTGGAAAAGCGGCGACGGCAGCAGTTTTGTCAGGATCAGGCCGAACACCTATGGCGCTCATGACGTGACCAAGAAACTTTATTCTTTATAGCCGAAATGATATTTCTCAGACTTGAGTGTGAGATCAGCCGATCTAATGGCTTCGAGCACATTTCGAAGGCGACGAAGATGCTCCTCAAACGTTTCTGAAAACACAACGACATCATTGAGGTAGACGAGACAGCTTTTCCACTTGAGGTCTGTCAGGACAGTGTCCATCATTCGTAAGAATGTAGCTGGAGCAGAACAGAGGCCGAAAGGGAGCACTCTGAATTCATGAAGGCCATCCGGCGTTACAAAAGCAGTTTCTTCCCGGTCGCCTTCATCTACCTCTATTTGCCAATAAGCACTCTTCAAGTCGACGGACGAAAAATATTTCGCGCGCCGCAGCCTGTCAAGAGAATCGTCTACTCTGGGCAGCGTGTACACGTCTTTCTCTGCGACTTGGTTCAACTTCCTGTAGTCGGCACAAAAGCGAAGTGCACCATCTTTCTTTTTCACAAGAATGACTGGTGATGACCAAAGACTGCTTGAGGGCTGTATGACGCCATCCTGAAGCATTTCCTTAACCTGCGTTTGAATCGCGTGCCGTTCGGATGGCGAAACACGATAAGGCTGCTGCCGTATGGGATGCGCGTCGTCGTAGGTGATCATACGGTGTTTCGTAATCGCTGTTTGAAGTATCTTTGAAGAGCGTGCAAAGCATGTGTGGAATTCCAGCAACAGCTTGCTCAAACGCTGCATGTTCGCTTAAGAAAGCGTTAGATTGATGTCGACACTGCAGAAAGGCGCTTCAGCAGTGCCAATGGCCTCGGAAGCAAAACACTCGGTGACATTGGTGACTGCCTCAGCGTAGGTGATGACAGTTCAAGGAAAAAGGTGGCGGAGCTCGTGTCTGAAGTTTGTGATAAAAACGTCGCAGGGATCATCATGAAGGTCAACGAGCCTTCTCGCTACACAGGTAGAAGTGCTGGGTACCCAGCACCTCCACCAGTTGTCACGTGCTAGGAGCTCGAAGAAACGTACAAGGAGACGCGACTGTCAAAATCTGAGACACAAAGAAGGAAGTCTCCGCTGGCACGGGTTGCTCGTCTTCGTCTTCTTCGTTCACTGGCACAGAACTGGCTCGCTGTTCACGGGCAGAGAACACCAGGTGGCAATATGGTGTCAAATGCAAGTATGCAGCATGTCTGGAGAGAAGACACGGCGTAGAGCCGGAATGGCATTCTCAGCCATTCTTGACACCATGTTGCAACAAGTGGACACAAAAATACTGTTGACACTGAATCTTGTGTTAATGCGGTGCACGGACACTCATGCATCAGCCAAGTTCTGGCATAAGAAAACTTGTGCACCTTTTGTTTTGTTGCAGGCATCCTGAAAGACACCAGGCTCTACAAAAATATTGTCAAGGTGGCCAGGGGTAAGAAATGAGTGATTTATGCAGACCCTGCCTACACATTAAAGCCTCTACTCCTGAAGCCTTATGAAGGTGCCCGCTTGCAGCTCTACCAAGCACACTTCAACAAGTGTATGAGCACTGTACGGCAGGCTGTTGAGTGAGGCTTCGGTAAAGTGGCTGCAGACTTCGCATTTGTGGACTCTCACAAGAACTTGAAAGTGACGCGTCACAGAGTGGGAAGATTGTATAATGTTGCTACAGTTCTCACCAACTGCCGCACATACCTGTACGAGAGCCAGGTGTCTATGTACTTAGCTTTGAGCCACCCTCTCTCCGCGACTATTTATTTCAATTTATTTGATGTAATTTTATGTTTCCTTTTATTTCTTTTAAATTTATTGTTTCAATATTTTTTTCTTTATACACAAGAACACTCGACTTGTGCAGAAAGTCTAGTGTCGAATGATGTTGTGGTATTGTATTCAAGTGTGTGCCGTTATAAGACAGTGATATATTGGCATGTGGGGTTTCACGTCCCGAAACCGCCATATGACTATGAGAGACACCTCTCATAATCATATGGTGGTTCCAGAAATTGTGACAAACTGGGGTTCTTTAACGTGCACCGAATCTGAGCACACGGGCCCATAACATTTCCGTCTCCATCGGAGGTGCAGCCGCCACAGCCGGGATTTGATCCCACGATTCGCAGCTCACCAGCCGAGTACTTTAGCCACTAGACCACCACGGCGGGGTGTGGTATGACAGTGGAACAGAGTGAAGAAAAACTCGCACTGGCGTGAAGAAGCAAAAATAGACCACCACGGCGGGGCGTGGTATGACAGTGGAGGACAGTGAAGAAAAACTGGCACTGGCATGAAGAAGCAAAAAGAATAAATAAATGAAATCCCACTTGAAGAAAACCACGCCATAGTTCTGAAGCATGAGAAGAGAGGGAAGCAATTGAACTGAAAAAGAACTTGAGGTAGGAAAGTATCAAGACAGACAGGCCATGATATCAGTCGTTGGGTTTTCTGACGTGAGCCAAGGCGTCTATCTTAGTCTTCCAGAGACCTCAGCAACTGTTGTTCCTGGCTATGGGTCGCTGGTGTGCTGCTGCTGCTGAGAAAACGTTCATGCACCCTTGGACAAGTGTAAGCAGCCGGCTCTGTGCCAGAGCTCAGATTCTGCTGGAGTCCAGCAGACACCCATTGGCCACGAGTTCGAGCAGAGTCGTCGCCAGGTGGATTGCTCCATGCGTCGTCTGCTAGCCACGGTATGCTTCTATGTGCGCGTACGTCATGCACATTCTCAAAGTGTGGTTTGTCCGGTCATGTCAGCGCCGGTGTAACTGTTTTTACCAATGCCTATAATGACGTGCGAGAGCATTTGGTCTTTTGGATGCTAATTCATTGTAATAAGATTAGTGAGTGCAACTTTCCAAAGTGCCGTTTATTATTGTCGTATTCTCCATTGGCCAGAATAATTTAAGAGTGGGCGCCGCTTTCCGTTTCAAGCATATCGCAAAATGCTCTGGGCATTCTCCCAAACATGATGACTAATAAATAGTGTAAAATGCAGCGTTTTATAGTGAATTGGTCGCAAGAAAAAAAAACAGGCTCTAGGCCATACATTTGGGGGCTGTTGGTAGGTGTACAACTACAGCACTTCAGTTTATTGATGATGCTAGGAGCCTTAGTTGTGTTTATCTGCCCCGCCACGGTGGTCTAGTGGCTAAGGTACTCGGCTGCTGACCCGCAGGTCGTGGGATCAAATCCCGGCTGTGGCGGCTGCATTTCCGATGGAGGCGGAAATGTTGTAGGCCCGTGTACTCAGATTTGGGTGCACGTTAAAGAACCCCAGGTGGTCAAAATTTCCGGAGCCCTCCACTACGGCATCTCTCATAATCAAATAGTGGTTTTGGGACGTTAAACCCCACAAATCAATCAATCAATTGTGTTTATCTGGACATGGTACCAGTACATAAAAATATTGCTGCCACATTAACAGTGACACATCGGTACTTAAAGTGTACTGAAAATATAGTTACCGCGTGGAACCATGTGCTTAGATTTAAAAACGCTCTAAAGAGCCAAGAGATTGAAAATAACTCAGACGACATGACTTATATATAATGTCGTATAACTTAACTAAACATTTCATCTTTTTACACTGTCTTCAGTGTTTGTGTAGCATTGTTAGTGACCAAGTGAAGGCAGTGGTAATTTTTGTCTAAAAAAACATGCTTGCCTCATTAACCAGGCCTTTGTTGTAGCACTTTCATGCACGTAATTCATCATTGAAAGCTGTCTGCTGAACTCTCACGTAAGATTTTTATATTTTTACTGTTGCAAGAACATGTGCGTACACGTGGTAAACGCAGTATAGCGCAAAGCGCCATCAGCCAATGAGCCACTGAACGAAGCACGGCTGCGTGTATTTGTATATGCGCCGCCAACCGCCTATCCACCCTTGTGCGGGGGTGGTGCTGTGACCTATAGCCCGATTTTGCCGCAAATAGCCTGGGAGGTTGCCGATATGACAAATTCTCAATCCGCTAGACACCAATGACTACGGTATCTCTTTTTTGCTGCTGAGCTTCACTCTAAGGCATCTTCTTCATCATTGACCTTAGTGAGATCAGCTCCTGTCTCATCCCTTCTCTTCGCACGTAACTGTATGTTCGGAACAGAGTAGTCCAGAACTTTCTGACACTAGGCATGTACTTATGCCTTTCGTCGTGACTTATCTTCAGATGTAGGACTGATTATTTCTACACTGTTATTTTTTGTTTTTTAGGTGTTATATGTTCCGGTTTAAGAAGTCCGCACTGGAGATCTATCAAACTTTTAAGCAGGAAATTGCCAAAGAAAGGATCTATAATAATACTCGGGGTAGTTCTCTACTGTTTGAGGCCAGCACGGGAGTATTGCGAACCAAGACATATTGGGCCAAATACGAAGAGGTAGACACGGTATGCAGTGCGTGTGAAGAGGAAGAGGAAACAGCCGAACACTTGATAATATTCTGTAAAGGGCTTCACCCCTTTACAGGATGATGACGCAGAGTTTTTCAAAGCACTGGGGTTTAGGGACAGGGAGGGCGAAATTGAGTTTAAGTTGGTAGAATTACCTAAAAGAAGGTTATCTGATTAGTGGCTAAAGTCAAGGCACGAAGGAAAATTAAACCCTTCACTGCAAAGTACCAGTCATAAACTTCGCTATTTAAAGGGGAAGAAAGATAAATGTAGTTTTTAGTTTAATACATGTATTACGGCTAGGTGGCCGCCCGATCTAAAGGTTACAGCCATATCAATCCATCCATCCGTCCATCCATCCATCTGAAGGGCACAGCCGGATACATCCATCCATCCATTCATCAATCTGATGATTTCGCTTGGTAGGCAAAAGCCGCTGCGCTTACAGCAGTTGCTGCTGTACTTTCCCTGGTGCGTGCACTGTTTGTGTGCCATGCAAAAAAAATGGTGTGCCGACGAGCTTTCATGGTGATTTGCGTAGGAGGCGCAAGAAAGTTGGGTCAGGTTTTTTTTCAGTTTTTTCTGACGAAAACCATCGCAGACTGGCCGCACCTTTAAAACATGAAAAGTTACCTTCGACGCCGCATCTTCGGTTGTGTTTCAACTTACCGAGAAAAAACAATTATGCAATTTTTTTTCATAAGCCGTGGAGGCGTATAGAGCACGATTACTTCAAAACACGCTAACGTTGTGGATAGCAATGCCATATGCGAAGCATTTTTCACGATGGTCATTGTTGATATAACTGCAGAAGTTGGCGACACGTCAAAACATTATCGTCATAATCGCGTGAACTAAGGGGGTCACTCGGCCATCGAAGCAACGATCGAGCATGCATTTCTTTTTGCGTGGGTATGGTTAATTAAGGTGGCGGTTTTAGCACCTCCTTCTTGCCAATAGTTCGAAAAAAGACACCAGACGACGGCACTCATCCACGTTTGCAAAAAGCGAGAAAATTGTGCGTGCAAGTGCGGTTAGCGCCACCTCGCGTATCTTGCATGTCGCACGAGGCGACGGACATCGGTCGACGAAAATCAACAAGCGCTAACGCGGACAGCGTCTTTCACCTACAATCGGCCAACTGTTGGCGTCGCTTCAACGACACGGCGAAAGTTGCCCCAGTTACAGCCGGCAGATTGAAACCGGTGTCATTTCACTCAAGTGTAAACACACGCGCGTATGCACGCACATACACTAATACACTCTCTTTCTGTGTCTCTGATTCACTGATGACTGCACTTGCAGCACCGCTAATCTTCTTTTTGATGTAGTCGCCTGGGCACTGCCTTAACGTCACGTCGCGCGAGCACGTCTTTAGTTTTTTTCTTGTCACGTGAAATGGCCCAACTTTGGCCAATGTAGCTTACGCCAAAAAAAACAGCCAGACCCATTTCAGCACAAGATCACCTTAGGATCCTGGGCTTGCTTGTAAAATTTTATCCCTTCAACTACAATAAAAGGTTTACCTGAATAAAGTTCCTTTTGTTGATGAATAGTTGAACACATGATTTCCACTATAAAAAAGCACGGTTTTTCTAAAGCTTTTTATTGTAACTACATCAAACACATAATTGTTATAATTATGAGGGATGAATCATGAGTTGGGTCACGCTGTTTTCTCTCTTGTTTTCACCATCTTAGTGCTACTGGCGAAGTAATAGTAAACTAAGCTCACGCAAAGTGTTTCCTTGAGGAAATTCTTCATTTTCGCCGACAGTCCATTTTCAAATGCGACGTGATCGCACAAAGATTAGCGAGTAGCAGCACGATAGGGCATAGCATATCGCACTTAGTAAGAGGGCGGGAGAAGGGGGTTTATGAATACACTCTAGAAAAAGAGCGAGTAAAAAGGGTGTCTTTTTGTCCCACAACAATAATCGTCATCTATATTGCGTTCCATCCTTGCGCTATCGCCCCGTGCCCGGTACATTCCGGTCAGGATCGACATGCCCATTATCAGGGTTACATTGCATTTTCGATAGGAAAGTGGCCACCGCCGAGTTTTCAAGAAAGGAAGCGCGTGCAAGCCTGATGACGAATATTGCTGTGGGACAAAAAGACACCCTTTTTACTCGATAATTTTTAGAGTGTATTTGTAATTCACAAGGAATTATGATGGCACCCACATAAGAACGACACCTCCGAGCCCAAGACCATGTGTTCTACGCATGTATTTTCCGCTTCTCCGTTTTCTACATTAAGTGCAATGCTGTGAAGGCTAGCAAGACTTCTTGCATGAATGCCTTCGCACTAACAAACATTATAAGATTACTTTTGCATAGGAGACATCATTTATTTTTATTTTTGTGCTTTGTGTGTCGAAGATATAAACGGCCCGTTATAGGGCTTCTCTTTGTCCTTATTTCTTGGTGATTTACTTCGGGCTTTTCGCAACGCTGTGCAGGCGCGTTCGTGCTCGTCTCGCACAATCATTTCCAATGATGAAATCCAAGCGCGAGACGCGTGAATTCACACATGTTTCTGCCAGAACTTCTTGCATTGCTTTCACGTCGTTGCACCTGATGTACGAAACGCAGTATAAATACCTGTAAACAAATGCGTGCACACGATGGGGGCAGCCCTCCCGCTCCCTGGTCCTCTAATAGTCACCGCGCGAAGTCTTTCTCGTTCTATAGAGCCTGGAATGGGCTAGTTACTGTTCCCATACAACGCATTGGTACAGAGGGGGGTGCTGCGATTAACTATTGACACCCCCCCCTTTTGAAGAGCAACTCTCAGCACGTGCACGTCCGCCAGACGGCGAGAACGATGCTAAGGTGGTCAATGAGAGTTACATAGCACCCTGTGGTCACTCAAGGGTGCTTGTAAAGTAACATATACAGTCTAAACATGCTGTGGCTTCAGAAGGTATAGCTATTAGCAAAGTTTTCTCGCTGTATAGGTTATAGAGTTCGTGTAGCAGAAATTGTGAACGTATTTTAACTTTTACATGTTATGCGAGATTTATTTCTTCTCTGTAACATCAGTTAACATACAATTCAAAGAGCATTTGGATTGGTGATTTCCGAAGGAACGATGACCACTCATATAAAAATAAACTGATGTAATACAGTTATGGAAGTTTAAATAATACGCAGTGGTGTACCAACAATTTCGCGAGTGGAGGAGTGGAGGAGCAAGCTAGCTTACCTCAAACGTTAGCTTATATATATATATATATATATATATATATATATATATATATATATATATATATATATATATATATATATATATATATGAAATCTATAATGTCAACAAAACTATAGGGTAAGTTATTAGACTGAATTGTAAGGTAAATGTGAAGAAAGAACAGTGGCAGTGGTTGAAAGATAACTTGCCGTTGGCAGGAACTGAACATGTGACCTTCGAATAACGCGTTCGATGCTCTGCCAATGAGCTACCACGGCGGCTATTCTCCCAGCCACTTTATTGGGTATATGTGTGAATTTGAACGTAGGAATGTCAGTCAGCGCCAGCTGTAGCCAAGGCGGCGAGTTTGGCACACTCTTCATGAGCCTGTGTGGCGAGACGTAGCACGTGAACTTACTACGAGCTGACAGCTGACCAATAGTCCCTCGTATACAACCTAAGGCACCAAGTGTGCCAGTACAAGACCATAATTAATGAATAAGAGAATGAAGTTTGTACTTAAGGGCTCGTTTTTTCGTGTTTTGACACAATATTATTGAAATCCAACAGAAAATAATGCCAAGGAAAGTATAGGTGAAGTTATTAGACCGAATTGTAAGGTAAATGTGAAGATTCAGTTCCTGCCCACGCCAAGTTATCTTTTCACCCACTTTTATTTTTTAGGTACACACTTCTTTCTCTTATTCATTAACGCGGGTCTCGTACTGGCAGACTTAGTGCCTTAGGTTGTATACGAGGGAATGTTGGTCAGGTGCTAGCTGGTAATACGTTCACGTGCGACGTGAAGCCACACAGGCTCATGACGAGTGTGCCACACTCGCCGAAATGGCTACAGATGGCTCTGACTGACACTCCCACGTTTAAACTGACATATACAGATACCATAATAGTTTATTTAATAAATTTACCGTGAAGGTTAGTTGTCGGGATGGAATATACCGACAACTAACCGACAATATGCCAGGGTTCAACGAGGATACATCCACGTTGAACGGAGGTGCGGCTACCGAAGACCGAAACATACATTCGGCTAACCCTCTTTTACCAATGTACAGTAAACGTTTAATTACTGCTGTAAATGCACGTTTTTATTTCGTGTTGTATGCCCATTGCCTAGACGGGGGGATCAACCGTGATTTTTTCAAAGAATGATTACGGGTATATTTTTTTAATAATAAGTCTTATTACACACTCTTACGTAAATTCACGCTTTTGTAAATTATAATTTGCTTTGTTCTTTCATTCTTTCAACATTGTTTCTGGAACGTGCAGTTATTATTATTATTGCTATGGCTACCTTTATATTACTTTTATTAACTTCTTATCAACTTCCGAACCCTTTGTTTTCGTAGTTTATGGTGTGAGGGACGTACAACATTGTTCACACTCATTGTATTTGTAATAAGATTTCTTAAGGTTTCCCAATGCACCTGCATAAATACGCCAATTCAAACGGTGTACAAAGTTTTTTGAAAGAACAAATTGCCGCTCATTATAACTGTCACAGAACGAGCGCTAAAAAAATGAGCGCGCCGCCAAATTCTTGCGACAACGGGCGGGAGAAACGCCGCGAGGTAAAAAGAAAAAAAAGAAAGAAAACGTCCGAGACTCCACGGGCGCGCGCTCTCCCCGCGGAAGCGTGGCGTCACAGACGAACCTCCTCACCCCGCATCGGCGGCCCAGCAAGCCCGCGATTTTTCTAGAACGAACGGGGCGGGGTCATACCGAGTTCACTCACCGGCCGGAGAGGGCATTCCAACCGTCTCGCCCTCTTCCCAGCCTTCGCTGCGTATCGCGCCGACGAAATGACGAGAAATTTCTGGAAGGTGGCGTGGAAGCTATTTAATTGAGCGGCCGAGACGAGAAAGCAGGAGGAGACGGAAGTGAGCGCCAGAGCGCGTAGGGATTCCGCCGTGTAGTCGGCGAAGGTTTTGGTCCGTAGGGACGAAGCCGGAGATGAAGAGGATTTCCACCTGAGGGGTGACGACTCGAGCTACCGGCAAGAGTGTGTGTTTACCGCTATCGAGCGAAGACGCGTTGCGACAGCTGCGTGTGTGGAGCCGACGTGTTCCGGCGAAGAAGTTTGAAGCTTGGAGGGTGGCCTATTGAAGACGGGAGGTTTCCTGGAAGAGAAACTCCAGCGAGGTTTCCTGGAAGAGAAACTTCGAGGGCTGCGGAACGACAACAACGCTGGACTTTGAGTGAGTGATTCTCGGAAGAGTATCATCTCGACTTTGGTTCCAAGAACTTTGGACTGAATAGGTTTTCTATCTCTTTAGTCTTTAAGTGTCTTGGTTGTTCAATGCATGCGACTGCATTGTAGTGCGTATTGTTGTCCGTGTCCGTTGTTTAAAGTGTGGCCGATTGTATTGTGTAGTACGTTGATTGATTGGTTTGATTGGTGACATATTGTATGCAACTATTGTGGAGTGTGCATTTTTGTGTATTGTTTTCGATCTGCCATTATTGAGAATATAATTTTGCTTGTTTATCAACTCTCGGCTCTGACTTGTTCTTTGGGCCACAGCCGGCGTCCGCTGGCGCGCCAAAAAGGACCACTTCTAAATTGTCCACGCTTTCGTGGTGCGGTTCGGGGGGCCGATACTTCGGATCTTGGAATTAGCCCGGCGATCGCCTCCCTATTTAACGGGACAGGTGGGACAATAACGTCAAACTATCCCTCTTTGCTTCCTTTCGGAACGGCCGTTAGCTGTATATAATTGGTGTAAACAGTCTTTGTCATTCACACAGCACCAGCGTGTTACGAGAGGCAAAAAATGACGTGAAAACGATTCATCGCGTAATGACCACTTGACCACGACCACGTAAATAAACTGTATTCGATACGACATATTGTTTGCCATTGGTTCTTCGGCAATCAAAAATATTTTGTTCCACAAACTCGCCTGCTTGTTACGTAACGTCCCGAAGCCAGAGAGTATCTCCCTCTAAATGTGATTCAAGTAGGCTAGCTGCAAATCTCATAAGCAGCGGCTACTTATAGCAGCTGGTGAGATGAATTATTAGTATAACAAAAATTTCCACTTGCAGGACAACGGTGTTAAGTAGTTTGTGCTCGTATACATTTCTGTGAGTTCATACTGGCTGAGAGAAAGAGGAATAGAGAGAAATAAGCAGCGCTTCTTTGCTGTCTGCGATGTATTCTGAGCTGTAAAAGACAATTCAAGTTCAGTAAGAACCAACTAGCCCGACTCTTAACTAAGCCTCTATAGTGCTTAAAACCATGGTCTTTCATCTTCTACCTGGTCCAGCGGGGTCAAGTTAGTTGTAGGGCAAGCTTAAAAGCTGAGCTTCCTAGGGAGCTAGCGTCTACTTTTTTATTCGTGACCACTTTACAAGCTGCCACTATGGCTCCAAGTTACCATAAGCAAGGCTTATCAGGTTTATTAGATACTAAAGCGGAAACAATTTTTGGCGTTTTAGTGCAGAAACACTTAATCATCAAAAACAATCCTTCGCACTCATCGACTCGCAAGAGCTTCGGCAGAACAGTGGTGATCGTATATACTTTACGAGTAAAATCATTTTTTAGAAGCATCAAATGGATATACCGGTCTTTAAAAAGTTTGCTCCTTCCCATTAAAATACATCAACCAGTCACAGCAGAATAAAAGCTTGAACAGTTGGTGTAATAGTAAAAATCCTTGTTCAGAGCTTGCCTCCTCTGCAATACTACAGCACAAGACACGAAGGCGTCGCATAGGCGGCCTTCAGCACAAATAGTCTACAAGAAAAATCATCACAGCCGAAATGTTGGCAAAATTCATTATGTTGTAGCATAGCCTCGTAACATTTTCATTCTCCCGTAAGAACACAATTGAGTAATTACTGTTGTGACAAAAAACTTCGCCTTAATTTTAGTTTTCCCAGCATTTAACCAAGAGTAAAAACTGTCGCAAAAGGGGGGGGGGCTCAGCCCCCCAACTTTTCTCAGTAGGCGGGCTCGTGCCCCCTTGCCGCCCCGGCTGATACGCTTATGGTAATACGTACGTAGATACACGTGACACCGAGAATACAGTCTACTAAAAATCACGTGTTGAATTATCTCTATCATTCTTTTTTCTTCAGGGTCATATGGTGTTATTGTAAAGGCGTCGTTACAGAGAAGCGTGCTTGCAAAAATGACGTGACATCTCAGGATGGGGTGGATCGGTAAATATATGGAGAGCTCTTTAGGAGAGGTTCCATACGCAATAGTTGTCTCATTTTTTATTTTCATTTTTTTATTTTGTTGAGTATGAAAATGCAAACAGCCTTCTTATGAAAAGCAATAAAGAAAGAAAAAAACATCGTGACCTCTTTGAAGTGGCACTACATACACATCATTCGCACGGCATGTCAGCGTCTTTCCTTTCACAGTTTTGAACCCCACAGGCACGACAACACTCAGAGAAAGGCGCAAAACACGAGCTGTTGAACCACGAAGAGATGCACATTACTAAAGGCGTGCCGAGGTATGCTGGTTCTGCAGACGCGTGACGAGCAAGCTATCTTTTGGCGCACCCAAACCATTTGCCGCTTGGTGAGAGTGCCCCACCTGCTCACGTCGTGCGAGTAGAAAGGGTACATTACTCAATCCTCCTCCTTTTACGGTTCGTGTTTGTTACGCACGGTGACTAGACTTACCTATAGATGAGGCAGACTATGAATCCTGGAGAAATCATTCATGCCTGTTCTACCCGATCTACTATGTTTCATTGCGTCACATTTCGTGAACGTTTGAACTGACATGAAACAAGTTGATGTTTCATTTCGTAGATAAAACTACCCCTAAAAAACGCCTGTGAGATTTATGATTTTTTGAACATATTTTGTTTGAAGCACTGGATGGTAAAGTTATTGAGCACAAGTAGATACAAGGCACAATATATGCATTTACCAATGTGCAATATTTATTGGTAAATAGCGTCGAAAAAAAGCGAGTTTCTACGGAACTGACTAGCACAAAACTTACCTCATTTTACTGCTGTCTTGTAGGTTTCCTGATAAAGATAAAGGAACGTTCTCTTCATAGAATCCTAAAAAAGGGCCTGCTGCTTTACTATGTAGAAATTCAAAATATCAGCCTGTATAGTTTTCTCGTTTCATCGGTAATGCGTGACTAAGTGCAGCCTTTAACTGCCGCGTTCACACTATAATATTTCATTAGGTTTTCGTGCGAACACAAGGCAATTTCGTATAGAAAGTGAGTGTATTGTAGCCTACTAGCCCCAAATAATATTGGTTCTGCTTTGAAATAGAAAAAAAGATCTTCTCGCACAAACATTCATTATTTTGCCCATTATAATTGCAACGCAAATAAGTTAGTTATTAGTTATTATTAGTTAGTTAAGTTAGTTATTAGTGTATTCCATTTTGTTATGTTGAGTAGTTTCGCCATACTCGAAGTAAAACAGAAGCTTGTACAGCGAAAATGCATGTCGTTGCTCACACTATTTTCATTGCTGTTAAGTAACGCTTCCGGCCAGGCATTCACACAAGGCGACATTAAAAAGCAGAGAATATAACCTTTCACGATTAGCCGAATTCAATTTTTTGTCAAGCACAGCGAGCAGAGTGCATCCGCAATCAATGCATAAAATGCGGAGCGGTTGCCTCTGGAGTGTGACCGCTGCTTTAATAGCCACATGCTTTTTGGGACAGTTGAACCCCTTTGTGTATGACATTCCTCAAAAAGAAATTTCGGTTTCTACATGAGGTAGCTCCTATAAGGTACTGCGTATGGGTTTTTTTATCAACACCTGTTTTGATGCTAGCACAGTGTTGTTGCTTACACCTATTTGTCTGTTACATGAGCACTTCTTAAAAAGGAGCTTGACTGTACTTGGCACAATTAGAATCTAGATGTTACATAGCGCAAGCTTTATGACAAATTTGCATGCAGGCTAATTTCATAGCCTAATGCACACTTCCGTGCATTTGTGCAGTAGCCAGTAGTAACTTTTACTGATCCCATGAGTTCCGAGTTATACAGCTTTGCTACGCCACTTTTAAAACGATGCCCTTGAAATTTGTAGATATAAATACCTTATATGTACTTATTTCACTTGAGCGGTGTTAAATAACTATTTGCTGCTTTTTAATGGTGCGAGGTCACATTTGCGAATATATTGCGCAAACAATATCAACTGGCTACCAAAGACATAGAATAAAGTTGTTTCAATCAATCAGAAGCAAACATACTTCTAACTGCCTCAAAATTTTGAATTCTTCTTGAACAGCCTGTAAAATAACATGGGTTCCTCCTATAGAATGCAGGGACTGTAAGAAACACCTCAAATGAAATAATATGGGATGTGCATAAATATAGCAAAAGAAAGGCACGGACAACTTACACAAAGATGTAACAGCAAAGTTGGGATGAACCTTAATTTGGTCTTATTTTTTCTCAAGCATAAAAATTATGGCGCATTGGCTACCCAGATACTGTCGTTTCCTTGATCAAAGTATTGTTCAAACATTTCTCTTATTTTTGTTGTATATGAGCAGTTTATCAGCGTAGGTTTGGCCTTACTAGCAATGAGCCACTCTGAGTTCCCATCTGATGTCTTGCTCACGACCAAGTCATCTTTGCATGTAACAAAATCTTTTGGTAGAAGTAGCCAGGTAGTGACTTCATTTTTTTGTCCGATGCCTTCATTTCACTAAATGTTTTTGTCAATCTGAGAAGTTCATTCTTGCCTTTGTATTCATTGTTCGGCAGAAGCCAATATGATTGGTCTTGCTCGAAATTCACCATAAAATTCCCTTTATGCTGATCTTCCACCTGAAACCACCATTTTGAGAAAACATAAAAAGCTATTAAAAACTTGCGTAGTACAGACTCTCAAAACTAGTACGGTACACCGAAATTGTGATCTTACCAGAATGACCTTTAGTTTAACTTATCAATACGCAGGTAGCAACACAACCAGATGTACAACTAGAGAAACGGAATTTCTTGTTGTGGTGAATTACCTGAACATTTGATACAAATCTTTACTTTGTACATAAAATCCTGTTCAGGCACCTACATATGCAAATGCAGTGAATACAGAGAATGACCAAATGTGTCCGAAGGCATGTGGCCAGGGTGAATCACGAAGGCAAAATCAAATTACTGTCTGTCGCAGTTGCAGTGCAATAAACTGTGTTTGGCAATCGTGAAGTTGTGACGTCATGGAGTCGAAGTGAAACTTATTTTTAGAACTGCAGTGGATGGAACTGTGGTTGATGACACTACAAAGAAAGGTGAGCAAGCAATCACGAAAAAATGTGCCCAATTCCCAAGGCATTGCACAGGCTTTTTGGAATTCTTTCTTATATCCGTTTGTGCAATCATGTCTCTTTTAGAAAGAATACACACCAGTTGGCTCAGCTCACTGTAATTTCAAGCCATGGGCAACTGTAAAGAAGGAATTATAAAATCCCAAACAGCCATGAAGCATTCCAAGGTTCACATAAAATTTCCATCTACATATAAGGGTATGCACACTCTGCCTTTTCATTTTAGTTAGCTGCTAGCAATTGTTTCATCCTTTCATATCTAACACATGAAGCAAAGATGATGCAACTTGCTCTGATTCTATTGAATAACGCACATGATCACCAAGACCAGGAAACGATCCCAGGTTATCTATGCTTCTCCGTGAACATGCGTCGAGGAGTTTGAATCAAACTAATACGGTGCTGGTCACAACCACTCAACCGTTAGATTTAACTACCCCACAACTTTTTTTGGATTATTTTTCACGCAGTGAAAATTTTATAGGACCATATTTTGTAGCACAAATACGCATAGAGCCATGAACTACTTGAACTGCAACTGTCTATGTTCATCTCTTTGCTTCCTAGTTGGCATATTTTCATCTGCATACAAAGTTTACTCGACTTAACTAGAGATCTAAACAAAAGGTCTCCATGCAAAAGTTCTGATAAAAACATTCTATTCTATAGGTTTTGATTTTGGAACTGCCAATGTGGAATGAAGTACTAGAAAAAAATTACATCAACAAGAACTAAGGCTGTTTGCAGCACTGATTCTGAACAAAACTATTCACAAACAGTACCGCAAGCACTTTGCGCATGATTCTTGATGCCTCACTTGGTTTTGGTGCCTACCTGGCAAAGTAATGACATTTTGCCAGAACACTAAAGTGTCTCAAAATGGCTTGTTTCTAGGGGGCATAAGTAAGGACTCTATACTAGGATTCAATATTAGCCTAGGAGAAACTCCATGCTTTAAATGTTTTTTAAAAGACATGTATATAAATATAGCATAATGGCAAGACTCTTTTGGCCCTTACGAAACTGAAAGTAGTACAAACCAGCTTAGGAAAAGTGCTAGCTGGGTCGTCCTCATCCATTGACACTGCTTCAATCGAACTTGATGTCTCTGAGAGGGAATTTGGCAAGGAGGCAGCCACCACTCCATCCACACCACTGCAGTTGTCCTGCAACAGGAAATAGCACAAAAGAATTCACTCATTGTAACCACTACCAGAGACAAGTTTTTTTTTAAAAGTCACAAGAGAGGTTACAATTTGAAGCGCCCCATAGACTTATCAAGTAGTTGAAGTACAGAGTCAGTACATTGTAATCGTCAAAATAGCATACTTCAAAAACCTAGCACTCTGTTTCCAAAACGTGATACAAAATTAACCAATAATCGCACATGTAAATACCACCACTAACTCCAGGTTATCTTCAGTGTTCACGCAGACTCCCTGTACAATCCTGTAAAAATGCATATTTTTCGGTAGTGCTGCTAAACCAGCCGAAAATGCGATTCGACAGAAAAGTTTCATGCAGAAACCCTGACAATCTACGAAGCAGAACATAAACCAATCAATCAGTTACCCTTTATTCATATGCGGATGAGAAAAACAAGAATACAGTCTACACCCACAACATTATATCTTCATACAGCATACTTATGATGAATGTTTCTTTCTTTTTTTGCTTGTTGGAAAAATTTTTCTGAAGCCTTCTCTGAGAGGCGAAATTCCTTAACAAACACACAACCTTCATTCACAAGCTGGCAAGAGTCAGCATGAACAAGGTCATCCCCACTGCAACCACAAGATGTCAATTATGAATAGGAGAGTTCGAGCAGTACGACAAGAATAACAGCCCACTTTCAGATTGATTACGAGATCACTTACGAAGAATAAATTGTTTTTCTTATTCAGTCATCAGCAAGAAGTCAAGCCACGTGTTCTCTGTGCACACCCTCAGTACAGGGAATAACATGTCACGGCATGGCCTGGGATACTGCAATTGTTGATTTTTTATACTTGCAAGATATCAAACGTCCTACCACCCGTAAATTGTTCTTCAACTTACAGGGGGTAGGACTTACAGGTGACAGGACACTTCTATTTCTCTCACACTGCTTTTGTTGGCAGGGTGGTGTCGGCATCTGGAAACGGAAGAGGCAAGTTATGCGTGGCTTCTAGTTATGCATGGCAGTCAACTTATGGGGGGTATGTCTCTGCATCTTTGTGGTGCATAGACATAGTGCACAGAGGAGTGCAACAGCCGAAACAGAATTCAGAGCAATTTTTAAAGCAGCAAGACGTTACTTTTGAAGCCCAAATGTCTCAATTAGGAACAGATCACAGGGAAAAAAAAGTTGTATTTTGAACCTTCCCACTCATCAAGCAATCATAAAGTGCACAATGGCATTTGCCACTTCTGCCAAACACTTTGAAAGACTTTGAAGATTCAAATGTCGTTATTAGAAGGGGGGACTTAGAGATTTGGGAGATTCGTAAAACTGACTCGTAAACTTTTGTTTTCTGCCAAAGAATAATAATACCAGCTGTTACCTTGTTAGTCCAATAACCATTGGACTGCTTTTCCAGAAGGTGGCAAACACGTCTCTCCTTGTTTTTTTTACACTACACTTTCACATGTTCACTTAGTTTAAGCAACAGCAACAATTAGCCCATTTTAAATCTCAAAAATATAAAAACATTGTTTTATTCAGATAGAAAATGTGCCAAGTTGGCAGTGATTGTTAGTATTAGGCTAAAATTAGCTGATGAGTTCTACAGGCCCAAACCACAATGTAATTATGAGGCATAGCATTGCGAAGGTGGGAAGGTCATATAACTGAATTTTGACTACCCAAGGCTGTATTGAAGTGCATCTAGCGCTTAAATTACATGTTATTACCACTAAGTATTTATTGTTCTCATTAGGTCAACTTCCTAGTTAGTGCTGAAATCCACACAACAAAGCTTCATGCTCCTATTTGTTGAAAAAGCATAGCTCACACTTATGCAAATAGGAGCATGAATGTGAGCTTGCTTTGTCTACCATTTTTATCAATCCATTATGTGACACCACCTCCATCACAGTCATATAAGCAGGCATTCCTTCTTTCTCACCAGAAACATCTATATGTTGAAACAAAACTTTCCAACCAGCTGCCGCAGTGGTCTAGTGCTTACAGTGCTCAATTGCTGACTCGAACGTTGCAAGGTTGAATTCCAGCAGCGACAGCCACATTTTGATGAAGGTGGAACGCTAGAGGCTAGTGTACTTGCATTTAGATGCACGGAAAAGAAGGTGGTTAAAATTTCCAGAGTGCTCCCCTACGGCAATCAAACCATACACCCCCTCACCCCCTGATTATTACTATACGAATGTTGCCAGCTACCGAGAAACTCGCACCTATATGCCATTATGAATAATGGAATCAGGTAGGCTATCCATTGGGCTACCGTGCACTTTTCACATTTCGCAGCTCGCACAAATCTGCACACAATTCGTTGACAGTGCTAACTATGCAAGTGGTAGCGTCAGAACAAAATACCCTCATGCACAAAAAGTCATAAGCACTTACGACAATTGGTCGCTTATGCAACTAAAATGCAATGAGAAACCAATACTTACAGTTTTGGAGCTACTTTGGAGGTACTTCCAGCTTGTTTCAATTTCATTAATCAGTTCTAGAGTTTTACGTATCTTCTGCAAGAGAGTTTCGCGAAAATTCATGTTGCCACAGCCCCGTGCTTCTACAAACTGCGAGGAAGACTGCGAGAGCAGATCAGAAACGAGCGCTTTTATACAAAAGGACAACATGCGCAGATGTCAACTGATCCCTCATGTGACACTGTCTCTGCTGGTCTGTATACTTTAAGCTAGATCTAGTGTACGCCGATGTCAAATGATCCCTTCTCATATAATGATCCATTCTGTTCTTTGTACTGCTATGGCAATATCACGCGAGCGGATGTGAAATGATCGCGTTTGATACAATGCTGCATCTACTGCATACTATGTACTGCTAGAGAGATCGTGTAAACGGATGTCAAATGATATCTACTCGTGCGTCCGGTGATCCGAACCGGCGCCACTTACAGCTACGACCAGTCTGCTGCCAATAAGGTTCTCGAAGCAAGTTTGGTATTGAGAAAGCTTGATTATCAATATCACGGCATCTTACAAGCTGCAATGCTCAAAAAGAATTTTTCTCTTTGACCACAAAGAAAGCGTATAACAAAATGATCTGCCCAACATTTCTGTAAGGCAAGGCCTAAATATTTGGTACTGGTGGTTTTGGAAAGGCATAAAAGCCAGTACGCTTTCACCCTAACGCTTAACTTGTAAAATGAAAACTTTGTATTGCTCAAGACCAAACGTGCATTCCTAGTTGTGGGACCCGAATTGCCTGGCCTAGATCAAGCGAGAGAAGTACATGTTAAGCACAACTAAGGCTAATCTCGTAGCCGGTAAGCGACAACAACCATGCAAGACGCTGCATGCAATCATATGCGAAAGGCGGAGCGAGACTTTGTTCGGTCCAAAAATTTCATTTTGAGATATTGGAATTCGGTAGAATTTTTTTCTTTCACAAAGCTTCACACTTTGGTTTCTGAGGTAATAAAATAGTCTGTGGCTCTTTTTACTTTCATATGTTCGCAGAGAAAGTGTGTGTAGCTTTATATGTTCTGTGCATTTTTTTCAAATCATTTAGAGAGCTCTGAGCACCTTTTCTTGGGATCTATGAGGAACTCACTAAAAAAATTCTCATTTGTATGAACTGGTGGCATTTGTAATACAAACCTGAATCTGTACCTTACATACAGACACATACTATTTAGTTTACAGAAAAAAATGCAGTTACTATCTAACGACAAATCTAAAACAAAAAAAACTTTTTTGTACGCTCGTAGTTTTAGCCGCACCTCTGTCGACTGTTCATTGCTACCATTGTAAACAATTTAAAAGAACGCACATGTAGGAACCCTGAAAACAGAAACAAAGCATGAAATAAAATTACAAATTATTTTTGCACTACAATACAAGCTGCACCTGCCTTCAAATTTGCCTGCAAGCTTAAGTTCCCCGTACAGTCAAACTTTCTAACCTATTTTTGAAATTTCAATTTACCTTAACAAGACGTTCACTATTGTATAATTGCATGGATTAGTCTTGTTTACTTCCGAGTTACCCGTGCAGTTGCATATTGCAGTTGAAAAGTTGTTGGGGTTTAACGTCCCGAAAACAAGAATATCATGAGGTATGCCGTAGCGGAGGGTTCTGGAAATATCGACCACCTGGATTCTTTAACTTTCCCCTAAATCTAAGCACATACGCGTCAAGCATTTTCCCCTTTATTGGAATTGCGGCCACTGCGGCCGAGATTCAGTCCCACCACCTGTGGGTTAGAAGTCAAGTACCTTAACTACTAGACCACCAAGGTGGATCCATACGTTAGTTGTGCCATATACATTGGTTTGTGCTTTATGGTATCCCAGAAGATTGTAAAGTAAACCCTTTGCAAAGCTATAGCAGTACGGCGGGGCATTCACACCTCAACGTTTAAATTTTTTTTGCTTAGGACGATACCAAGTGCCCTTTATGTCGTTCTTGAACAATGACAAAGCAAAGCCCAATTTGGAAGATACAACAATCACTCATAGCACTCTCCACACATGCACTCACTCCATGATCTTATAAAAGTGCGCATATTGCCTAGGAAGGGAAATGGACCTGCCTATTTTGAAAGGCATACGTACAAGCATTGAACACAGTGCATGCACAACAGAAACCACTCTTTAAGGACTTGCGTGATCTATGTGCACATGCAGACACATCGTGGTTAGCAGATGACACAAGGAGAAATCCAGGCCACGCATGTTTTAGCCGCCAGGTGGACGGCTTTATATATCTCTTGCCCTATCTTCTGGTCAACGAAAATGGCCAAAATGCACTCAATGTAAACTAGGCGGGCAACATCATTGGCCATTTGAATTTCAAAATAGCACAGGACTTCCATTAACTCTATAATTGGCATAGAAACCATCCAGCGTTGAGGTAAATGAAAGTTTAACTAGACATCAAAGTTCCATAAGTGCCTATAAACGAGGTCCAAATAAGGGGCGGGAGAAAGAAAACGACGCCATGCTGGGTTGTGTGCGAGTGTACAAATATTGCTGTCACAGTCCGGGCAGTGCATTTGATTGATTGTTATGTAGTGCTTAACGTCGAAAACCACCATATTAATATGAGAGACGCCGTAGTGGAGGACCCCGGAAATTTCGACCACCTGGGGTTCTTTAACGTGCACCCAAATCTGAGCACACGGGCCTACAACATTTCCGCCTCCTTCGGAAATGCAGCCTCCGCAGCCACGATTCGATACCGCGACCTGCGGGTCAGCAACCGAGTACCTTAGCCGCTAAACCACCGCGGCGGGGCGCAGTGCATTTAGGGAGACCACGCCTCTTTAGTGCAGCCCAGAGAGAAATATGGTGGCACGCGTGAAACCATCTGTGAAAGGGTCTACAAGGCATATCCTGCAGAAAAGTTCTCTCAATTTAATCACGATGGGATCATCTAAGAAACATATGACACTTTACACGCAATGTCTTCACAACTTAAGGGGAGATGCGAGTCAAGAAACACAACTTTTTTTGTAAGATTACATATTTTTCATTTTCATTTGCTTTGACAAGTATAACTTTTCTACTTTCACGGCAAAGTATGAAGATGGGAATTCAAGCCAAAGTAGGTTAAAATCACTTTTGAACAGCTCAAGGTTGCTACGAAAAATTAAAAGGAGTTGATTTATTTATTTGTGGCGTTTAACGTCCCAAAACCACTATTTGATTATGAGAGACGCCGTAGTGGAGGGCTCCGAAAATTTTGACCACCTGGGGTTCTTTAAGGTGTACCCAAATCTGAGCACACGGGCCTACAACATTTCCGCCTCCATCGGAAATGCAGCCGCCAAAGCCGGGATTTGATCCCGCGACCTGCGGGTCAGCAGCCGAGTACCTTAGCCACTAGACCACCGTGGCGGGGCAAAAGGAGTTCGCCTTCTAAAGTACCCTGGAAACGGTGACCTGGCTACTTGCCATTGCATTTCGCATGAATGAGGAGTTCACTAAAGGCACATGCTCAAAATAAACATCATATCCAGCTTTCAGGGATGGATGGATGGATTTATATGGCTGTACTCTTTAGATCGGGCGGTGGCTCACGCCACCAAGCTGTAATACTTAGTGAACTGAAAACTATATTTATTTTTTCTCTTTAAATATTGAGTTTAAGGACTCGTACTTTGCAGTGAAGGGCTTAATTTTCACTCTTGTCTTGACTTTAGCCACCAATCAGATAACCTTCGTCTAGTTAATTCTACCCGCTTAAAACCTAATTTGCCCTCCATGTCCCTAAACCCCAGTGCTTTGAAAAACTCGGCGCCATCATCCTGAACTATAGGGTGAAGCCCTTTACTGAACATTATCAAGTGTTCAGCAATTTCCTCTTCCTCTCCACATGCACTGCATACCATGTCTATACCTTCGTATTTGGCCCGATATGTGTTGGTTGGCAATACTCCCGTCCTGGCCTCAAACAGTAGAAAACTACCCCGAGTATTATCACAGATCCGTTTCTTGGCAATTTCCTGCTTGAAAGTTCGATAGATCTCCATTGCGGACTTCTTACTTATGCCAAATCTCCACATATCGGTCTCAGTTTCCTTCACCTTCTTCTTAATCGATAAATATTTTTGGTTTGGCCCCCTGATATTTTCCAAGTATTTACCAGTCAATTTTCTGGTTCGCTTCCTCCTTTTTGTATCGACATTCTTTATGTACAAGTAGCTGAATACCTTCCTAGCCCAACGCTCTTCCCACATTTCTTTCAATCGCTTCTCAAATTTTATCTTGCTGCTAGTTTCTCTGCCCTTAAATGATGTCCATTCCATATCACCCTGTACTCCCTGATTTGGTGTATTCCCGTGAGCTCCTAAGGCAAGCCTACCTATTCCACGTTGCTTAATTTTTATTCTTGCTTAAACTTCTGATCTCATGCATAAGACCACATTGCCGAACGTCAGACGAGGAACCATGACCCCTTTCCACATACCTCTCACAACATCATACCTAGTGTAATATCACAGTGGCCTGTTTTTCACCACCACTGCATTCCCGTTACCTTTAGTCGTCCCGTATATTTCGTGTTCCCTTAGGTACTCGGCCCCATCGCTTATCCATACGTCCAGATATTTGTATTTATTTGTTATCTCTAGCGTGACCTCCTGTGTTCTAAGCTCACTACCTTCATTGTCATTAAAAATCATGACTGCTGATTTTCCTTACTGAATCTGAAATCTAATCTATCTCCCTTATCACCGCAGATGTCCATCAATCTCTGCAAATTTTCCTTGTTGTCGGCTATTAGTACTATATCATCTACGTAGATTAATGCTGGTAGTGCCTGTTCGATGAGTCTTCCTTGTGTGACGAAAGAGAGGTTGAAGCCCAGTTCACTTCCCTTTAATTTGGCCTCTAATCCTTGTAGGTAAATCATGAATAATAACGATGACTGAGGACACCCCTGCCTAAGGCCCCGTTTTACCTCTGCAGGCTTGGATAACTGTTTTTCTCACTTTATAACTACCTTGTTACATTTATAGTTATCATTTAAAAGATTAGTGACTCCATCTTCCACGCCTAGTGTGTCCTGTATTTCCCACAATTCCTCCTGAACCACGTTATTGTACGCTTCCTGGATATCCAAAAATGCTAGCCACAGGGGCCTGTGTTCCTTTCCTGCTATTATGATCCACTGCGTCAGTGAGAACAGATTGTCTTCTAACCTCCTGTGTTTCGAAACCCATTCTGCAGTTCCCCCAGCACCCCCTCATCCTATATTCATGCCTGCAGTCTTACCTTTATATTCTGCATCGCCAGCCTGTAGACCACTGATGTCACTGTTACAGGACGGCAGTTGTTTATGTCAGCTTTGTCCCCCTTCCTTTTATAGATCATGCTCATCCTGCTAAGTTTCCATCCATCGGGGACTTCACTATCGATTATTATTTTGCTCACTGCCTCTCTCAAAGCCTGCTTAGACTTCGGACCTAATGTCTTTATCAGCATAATAGGAATGCCATATGGGCCTGTTGATGTACTACTAGGGACACTGACCGATCAGCGCTCTTAGCGACCACGGCTGGAAGCTCGTGTGTTTTCAATAGGGCGGGGTCATTTTTAGACGATAAAAAATCGTAGAGGCAGAAATTCCAAATATTCCTAAAGGGACAAGCTCTAGGAGCTGTACTGCACTTCACAAATGCAGTATTTTTAACGTAGTGGCTTCTAATTCTGTTCCCATGACGAATAAAGTTTACACAATGGGGCCCTGAGAAAGCTGCCAAAATAACAGCTTGTTTTTTGGGACAAAGAAAGGCCGTATAAAAACACAAGGCTGAAATCTGCAAATTCCTCGGAGATATCAGTAGTACAGTAGATATCAGTAGTATCACTAGTAGATATCAGTAGTACAAAGACTAAGCTTTGTTTTGAGCTTGCAATAAAATTTATGCATGAGAAAAAATACGTTCTAAAATGCAGTTTTCCGCAACACAGCCACATCGCCGATTCAAATCTAGGACCATAATATCTTGATGAGAAAAATTGTATGGCCACGCACCGGACTGGCGTTAAGGGCGAGTTGGTTGAGCCAATAGGCTGGTAGCTCACGCTCCGGCAATTCGGGGTGTCGTGGAATTGAATTCCAAGAAAAATTATTCCACTGACTTTTTGTTTACTTTCTTTCTTTCTTTACAGAATTTCTGTCAGTGGTTACTGTGCTCGGCTGCTGATAAGAAAGAAACGGGTTTGATCATGACCGCGGCTCCAGAAATTCGAAGTAGGCGAGAATTTCAGACTACCTAAATTTAGATGCGTGTACTCAGTGACATAACTAGGGTGGGGCAAGTGGGGCGCACATGCCCCTGGTGCCACTTGGACGGGGGCTCCGAGCCGAGCCCACCCAACATGTGCTCAGGGGCTTCCGGAGGACACAATTGGAATACTATAGCACCCCGGGTCCCTTGGAAAGGTTGCCCCTACAGGTTCCAATCAATGGAGGAATGGCACCACACTTTTGCAACCCTCCTTTCCTCACTCTCTTCTCTCCTGGTACCATCCGTAACGCTACAGACTAATTTTACTAGTTAAATATTGCTCCTTTACTTCAGCTAACGAAACACAATCTTCTGAAAGCCTGGGGCTCCCAGGAATCTGCGGCTCATATAAGCAACGAGCACATTGCTCTTTGCTCATATTTTTGAGCCCATGAAACTCAATAAGCTAAATAGGCAGATGTGCGCCTGTTTCCACCTAAGCACGATTTCGATCATGAATTTATACGTGTCAATGATCGTAGACAAATCCTTCCTTTTGGTGTTGTCTTCGCTTTATTTGTGGTCGGGCATCTCTTTGTATGTGTGCGCATATATGCAGTTGAACAAATGTAATGATATCGGCTCGGTGAGAGGTTGAACCTTCCTAACCTCCTTCTAGCTTCGTCACTAAACTTATCGCTTGAAATGGCCGTTTTTTTCTCGTTTGGTGAAAACAACTTTGGTTCTTCAACACATATATAACCCTAGTGAAAACTGGAAAGGAGCCCCGCCACGGTGGTCTAGTGCCTAAGGTACTCGGCTGCTGACCCGCAGGTCGCAATATTGAATCCCGGTTGTGGCGGCTGTATTTTCGATGGAAGTAAAAGTGCTGTAGGCCCATGTGCTCTAATTTGGGCGCATGTTAAAAAACCACAGGTGGCCAAAATATTCAGAGCCCTCCACTAAAGCGTCTCTCATAGTCATATGGTGGCTTTGGGACGTTAAACTCCGCATATCAATCAATCAATCAAAATTAGAAAAGAAGACCGCTGCCCGCCGTCTTGTTGCTGAAAAGTTGCGTTCGAGAAGCTCTTTACCAACTGATCAGACACGTCATTCTCTATGCTTGGCAAGCTTTCGTGGGCCGACGTGGGGAGGAATGGATGAAATGACAAGGATAAGTATAGGCTTTCTTGCAATGTTTCATTCTTATCTTTTTTTTTGAAACCAGAAACTTCTTCACATACTAGTAATGTTAACTGGAGTTTAACGTCCCAAAATCACAAATCGAATACTGCTTTGTCGCATCAAATTGTGTCAGCTTTCCTCATTTTCCACTGTGTACCGGTACTTTTTCCGCGGCACTAATTCCACTCAGCATCTACAGAAGGGGGTTGATAATGGGAAATGATGTACGCGAGTAATTTTTATAAGGCTTCGAGGTGTTTGCGTCTTCATGTAGAATAGGAGTTTTAACGTGTGAATTCACTTTCACTCTCCAAATTAACGTCTGCGTTCCTAGTCCGCCGGCAAAGTGGCCTTCACGGAAATGCTTGCATCACGTGACTATTATGTCGAAGCATACGTCAACTGACCCGCCATCATGGATCGCTATTATATAGGGTAGGAAGCTATCATGATGGAAGAAGTTATGTTAAAAACATACTTTTTCCGTATAGATTAGTTTTTACTTATACCTTTAAATGCGTCTTTCTCAGGATCCATTTTTGGGCAACTTTTTCAGCTTATAGGTCGTGTATTTAGTAATTTTGATAGCCCTATTTAGACGTAATTTTCCCATACGCGTGTTTGTTAACATATGAGGTCTCTTCACATAATCCTAAATATTTTTTTAATTTGATATCGCCTATATATTCATTGAAAACCTAAAATGAAAAATTAGTATGGGCTAAAGATTCTAAGCAATTTCACATTGCAATTTATTCCGTTAAATTGTCTTATACGCTCTTTATAACTTACTCTACAACTAATTAAATATTTCGAATCAGCTTGTATATATATATATATATATATATATATATATACGGCTGGGTCAACAAGTGACAACCACGTTTCAATGTTTACACATCGCAAAACCATGGCTGCTGTAGGGCAGTCGAGTATACGTGCCTTCGTTCCAGCGCAGCAAACAGAGGTGCCAATTCGTTTACGATACATAATAGAACAAATAAACTGTAATGAATGACAGAACCGCATGACGGAGACTGCCAGAAAACAAGCATGTTGCAGTACTATCGAGAATCGCCAGTGCTCAGGGAAAGGCTAATATGAAAATACCGAATGAATGGTTTTATTGTCAGTAGACACATAAGCCAAAAATTGAGTGCACAAGGTGAAGGCGGAACAAAAATCAATAACAAATAACGAGAAAAGTAAACACAGACGATTAAAGCAGACCGTTTATGCCATTTTTTCCTACCACAGCACTGTCCAAAACAACCCTCGTTACAATCTCCTGGCTAGAGGCTCTCATCGTGTGTGTCGGCTAGAATTTCACGCCGGTTATGGAGCACGCGGTGGGCCGTACCCGTGCGCTCTTTCATCCAGTAGCCGTGGCCATGGAAACTTGAGGTGGTTATACTCTGTCTATGTAGTTATTGTTTTTGTAATATCAGTGGAGATTGCTGATTTCATATATCCTATTGCTATTATATATTATACTTCTGGCAGTACATATACTATTGGGTCATCAAGCTCGGTTCGATCATGCTAAGAAATCGGCCATTTCATTCACTCTTAATCCGCAGTGACCTGGAACCCACAGCAACCTCAGGTGTCTCAACTGTGGTGGTACTAATGTTCGGAATGTCCTCAGAGTTAGAGAGTTCTCATAAGCTGTAAGACAAACTGAAAGAGAGTCTGTCATTGTGACAGTGGTGTTTTTGTTCGACGTAAGTTTTCGAAGTGCTTAAATAGCCACCATGAACGAGCTCAGCTTCAAAAACTGCAGTAAAATCAGGCAGTCTCACTGAGAATGACCAGTCAAGTAAGTCAGAGTCAATGCCTACGCCTGCTTTTTGATCATTCACTGAAGCATCTGTGGCTATTATATTATCTCTTTCTTCATGCACCAGGTATCTATTATTATATTATTTAAAAACCTACGAGACTGGAACTTTGCTTTTGGGGGAAATTATTACCACATTCTATTATAACTTTACACTTCGCGTCATTAGTCACAATTACATCTCCCAGTCGAGTAGAGCGCCGTGGACCATTGTTTTGCCTTGGAGTCCACACCAAACTTCTATGCTTCTGCAAGGACAACCAGCATCAAAAAACAGTGAGCGAGTACGGCTGACGCAATAACCGGCAACGGTGTGTCTTACGCAACGTACGGCAAGCTCCCTCCACCCATGGGTCCAATTCCAGCCCGATGATGCAGTAGACGTCAACTAGCCCGGTGCATCTTACGCAACGCGTGACAATACCAGTCACCCATAAGTGCAATCCAGCGGTGGTTCCTGATTTGAGGCTGCTGACGCAATGCAGTGGCGGTTCCTGATTGGGGGCTGCTGACGTGAAAAAATCCAAGGGTTCATAAAAAAACCAAGCGATGCGACGACAAGCGGGAGCAATAGCGTCAGAGCAGACGAAAGCGTCACGGCGTCAGGGCGTCAGAGAGCGTCCGAAAAAAATTCCCTGTTCACGGCGCACCTCAGTGTGAGCTCTCTAAGCTGCTAGCCCCAGAGCCGAATGTGCAACGCCTCTGTTTATGCTGCACATAAATGTTGCCTTCACTCACCGTCGCCTTCTCCGCTTCGTCTATCAGCTCTGCGCAGAAGCAGTTGCGAGCTGAGACACGCGTTACCCAATAGTGGTGACAGCGGCTTGTTACCTATCACCATACACCACAGGCTTCAGGCATAATGCAGCGTAAGCTATATGTGTTCACGCCAAAGCAGCGCCGGAAGCACAGAGGCCAGTTTTATTTTTTGCGAAAAAAGATCGTCGCCAAGATAGAACGTCGTGTTCTTTGCCTTCACTGGCTGGCTGCGTGTATTATATGCTTAATAAAAGGTAAAGATGACGTTAACGGTGTACTGTTTTAAGGGTATTGTAGTAATTGTGATATAGATACGAGAAAGTGAAGAAAATTAAAAGACATCTTGCCGCCGGCAGGGACCGAACCTGCAACGTTCGGGTTCCCTTCCTTCGGTGATACAAATGTTGATAATTTGTGACCTAATGATGAAGTTGTGGAGAAGAATCACCATCCGGTAATGATGTAATTGCCGTGTTAGGCAATCTTGTGATGACGTCATCGAAGAACGATGATATTCAGAATGACACTTCGTGTCGACGCCACCAATGCAGGCTTTTCGTGTTGTCGGTGTGGGATATGTGAAGCTTTCACCTTGACATTTCTGTTATTCGTATTTCCGCAGGTATGCGGCCCCTTTCCTTCGCAGTGTGGCCGGGCCAGTCCGAGTGCGTGGCTCTCCTCCTGCTGTACAACTCATCTGTCAACGCCGCCTCCAGAACAGTAGCCACGCCGCTACACCTGGCGGTGCAACACGAATACGTGCTCATGGTCAGTGCATCTTGAAGCACTTGAAGCCCCCTAAAAGAAAACTGACGATATTCCAAACGACTGACGCCATCCGCAGCACCCACGAATAGTGCTCAAGATTCAGCATTAATACTTGTGTGATTGTCAATTATAAAGGAATTATTGCGCACATCTGAGGCACCATAGCAACACGTCAATATTCTGTATGTGTGTCTATTACTAGAAAAAGCATACATAAGTAACTCCTTGGACTGTAGCGTTTACCACGCTGCGTTGACAATGCAACGCTTGCACGAAAAGGCAAGTGTTTCCAACGCCACAGTGGTGGCACCTACCCGTTGCCTTGCTTTCTACACCTTATGACCTCCGAGATGGGCACTCACGCCGCGCACTTCGTTTTTCAAGATAACTGCCAGACAGCGCTCATGTCTCACGTGTGACGTGACTTGATGCGCTCGCGTGCCTCCGCTTCACGCTCGGGCACTCTAACGCAGCGCCTCCAGAATAACATTGACCGTTTTTTTTGCTAAGAACATCAAATCAATGTTTTGTTCACTAAGTCCAGATGCAAGACTATATTATCGTATTTTGACGACATTTTCTATGTAACATGCATTTATGGGGCTATTTTTTCTTTTGTTTCTTTCTTGTCATTTTCTTTTGTGTTTTTTCTGTCTAATTCGTTCTTTCCCCCTCATGTTTCGCTCAAAATATATAGATGTGAGCGCGAATAGATTGTACCCTATTTCCTGACGAAGGCCAGACTCTTGCATTGAAAAAATGCTTCTGTTGGACTATATATATATATATATATATATATATATATATATATATATATATATATATATCCGATGACGATAATAAGTAGCGAATATACGTTGTAGCACTTCAATCAGGACCTAGCTCACTAGCTCGTACCACATTTTAATCTTCTATTGATAAGTGTGCGAAACTCTCTCGAAAATTGCTCGGCGTAATATCATGTGGAGGTTAGCATCTGTTTCACGTCGGTGGCCGCAGACACCACAGACGCGGCACTTCGTCATATTGACGTCAATGTTGCACTGTCGAATGGTAAACAGACGGCAATGCTCACGCTTGTGCTCACATTCTGGTCCTGCTTCGCAAGTTCCTCAAAGGTGCCCCAGACATCCATCACTCAGCACAAGATAATCAAAAAGGACGTGTACCCGTGGCCACGTATCGATTTCTCGTTGAATAGACTTCACCATGCTCAATATTACTCTTCTCTCGGTCGGAAAAGTGGGTACTGAAAAATCGAGGTAGATAAAGGAGACCGCGAGAAAAGAGCCTTCGTGACTCCAGATGGCCTCTACAAATTTTTAATCCTTCCTTTTGGCTTTTGTTCAGAGCCGGACCCTTTCCAGCCAATTACGAACGTTGTCCTGACAGTGATGAAGTGGCAGACTTGTCTTGTGTATGTTGATGATGTGGTGATCTTTTCTGCCCCGTTCTAGCATCTTCACCGCTTAAGCAGTGTGCCGGAGGCTATCCGATCAGCCAACCTCACACTAAAGCCAGAGAAGTGTCACTTTGGCTATGAGGAACTCAAATTTCTTCGACACATAGTTAGGGCCGAAGGGGTGCGGCCCAATCCTGACAAGCCCATGGCTGTTGCCGAATAACCAGCTCTTGGTGATAGAAGGCTGTCCGGCACTTTTCTGGTTTGTGTGCCTACTATCACAGGTTAATTGACGGATTTTCTCGGATAGCGAAACCCTAAACTCGCCTGACAAGAAACGACTCACAGTTTGTGCCGGAAAACGAGAAACAAGCAGTGTTTGCTGTACTGACACCATGTATGCAATCAGCGCCCATTCTTCGACGATGATGCTGGCACGGAGGTGCATACTGACGCCAGTAGCATTGGTCTCTGCAGTGCTCATTCATCGTCAAGATGGCATCGAAAAAAGGCATACCCTATACGCCAGCCGCTCTCTATCCCGTGGTGAGTCGAAATATTTCACTAGGGAGAAAGAGTGCCTTGTAGGTGGGTGGGCAATCACAAAGTTTCGCTCGTACCATTACGGCCATTCCTACAGATGGATGAATGGATGAATTGATATGGCTGTACCCTTTAGATCGGGCGGTGGCTGAAGCCACCAAGCCGTAATATTTGGTGAACCAAAAACTAGATTTACTTTTTTTCCTTTAAAATGTGAGGTTGAGGACTTGTACTTTGCAGTGAAGGGTTTATTTCACTCGTGCCTTCGCTTTAGCTACCAATCAGATAACTTCCTTTAAGTTAATTCAACCCGCCTAAAGTCTCTTTTGCCCTCCCTGTCCCTAAACCCCAGTGCTTTGAAAAACTCTGCGCCATCAGCCTAAACTATAGATAGTGGTGGACCACCACGCCCTCTGTTGGTTGGCAAACATGCGCTACCCTTCGGGACCACTAGCAGGGTGGAGCTTGCTGCTGCAGAAATTTGACGTCACCGTTGTGCATCCAACTAATCACCGCTAGAGGAAACCTCGTATCACCTATAAGAAGGTGCCCCGCCAGGCTAGAGATATTTACGTATCCTTTTGTGGCATCATCTCTGGTACTGCCCAACTTTTCTCGGCCAGTATTTTGGGCATGATTTTTCTTCAGAGTACGGAGCGATAAATAATCTGCGTGATTTTTCTCCAGTTACGCTAACTGTGTTTCTCCCAATTCTGACATCGAGAACGAACATCGTGACGTGGCCAAACGCGTAGTTGATGATTGCGTCAAGTTGCGCTTCGCAGTGGTATCTTTGTCTTTGTTGAGTGTCCGCAGGGACAGTCAATACCGGGCATCACCGAAGGTAACCTCACGTTATTGCTTAATGGGATGTGATGGCGCCTGTCCCATCAAGCAATAACGTGAGGTTACCTTCGGTGATGCCCGGTATCGACAGTGTGCTGACAGTGTGATGCCCGGTATTGTACCGTGAGCAGGGGATTTTTTTCCGATGCTATCCGACGCCCTGACGCCCTGATGCTTTCGTCTGCTCTCACGCTATCGCGGCCGCTTGTCGTCGCGCCGCTTGGTTCTTTTATGAACCCTTGGATTTTCTTACGCCAGCAGCCACCAATCGGGAACCGCCACTGCATTGCGTCAGCAGCCTCAAATCAGTAATCGCCATTGGATTCCACTTATGGGCGAGTGGTTTTGTCACGCGTTGCGTAAGACGCACCGGGTTAGATGTCGTCTACTGCATCATCGGGCTGGAATTGTACCCATGGGTGGAGGGAGCTTGCCGTACGCTGCGTAATACACACCGTTGCTGGTTATTGCGTCAGCTGGACTCGCTCACTGTTTTTTTCATGCTGGTTGTCCTTGCAGAAGCATAGAAGTTCGGTTCGGACTCCAAGGAAAAACAATGGTACGCGGCACTCTATGCGACTGGGAGATGTAATTGCGACTAATGCACGAAGTGTAAAGTTATGATAGAATGTGGTAATATTTTGACCCAGAAACAAAGTTCCAGTCTCGAAGATTTTTAAATATTATAATAAAAGATACCTGGTGCATGAAGAAAGAGATAATATAATAGCCACAGATGCTTCAATGAATGATCAAAAAGCAGGCGTAGGCATTGACTCGGACTTACTTGACTGGTCATTCTCAGTGAGACTGCCTGATTTTACTGCAGTTTTTGAAGCTCAGCTCGTTCGTGGCAGTTATTTAAGCAGTTCGGAAACTTATGTCGAACGAAAACACCACTGTCACAATGACAGAATCTCCTTCAGTTTGTCTTACAGCTTCTGAGAACTCTCGAACTCAAAGGACATTCTGAACATTAGTACCACCACAGTTGAGACACCTGAGGTTGCTGTGGGTTCCACGTCCTTGCGGATTAGGATTGCATGAAATGGCCGATTCCTTAGCATGATCGAGCCGAGCTTGATGACCCAATAGTATATGTACTGCCAGAAGTATAATATATAGTAGCATTAAAATATATATAAAATCAGCAATCTCCACTGATATGACAAAAACAATAACTGCATGGACAGAGTATACCCACCTCAAGTTTCCATTGCCACGGCTACTGGATGAAAGAGCGCACGGGTACGGCCCGCCGCGTGCTCCAAAACTGGCGTGACATTCTAGCCGACATACACAATGAGAGCCTCTAGCCGGGAGATTGTAACGAGGGTTGTTTTGGAAAGTGCTGTGGTAGGAAAAAAAGATGGCATAAACGATCTGCTCTAATCATCTCTGTTTACTTTTCTCGTTATTTGTTATTGATTTTTAGTTCCGCCTTCATATTGTGCACCCAAATTTTGGCTTATGTTTCTATTGACAATAAAACCATTCATTCGGTATTTTCATATTAGCCTTTCCATGGACACTGGCGAATCTCGATAGTACTGCAACGTGCTGTCTTCTGGCAGTCTCCGCCATGCGTTTCTGTCATTTATTACAGTTTATTTGTTCTATTATGTATCGCAAACAAATTGACACCTCTGCTCGCTGCGCTGAAACGAAGACACGTGTACTCGACTGCCCTACAGCAGCCATGTTTTTGCGATGTGTAAACATGGAAACATGGTTGTCACTTGTTGACCCAGCCGTGTATGTATATATATATATATATATATATATATATATATATATATACTTGTTGACTCAGCCGTGTGTGTGTGTGTTTTCTTGGCTAGCATGAATTACAAAGAAATTTGAATGCCACTTCTAATGATGTATACTTCCGCAGCCTCTTCAATAAAGTTACTAGGAGAGCGTCACTATATTTGTGAAAGCCACTTTTATCCAGCGTTTGAAGCTGAATTACTTTCTATGAATAACATTAAAAATATTCAAGTCAAGTTTCTTTTATAAGTTTTCAGCATATAAAAACCATGAACGTATGTTTCCAAGTGTCCTAAAAATTAGTCGTTAAGCATGCTGGCAGAAAAAAAACGCGAAGGGGCTGAATAAACGTCACTAAAATTGAAATACTTTAGTTTAACACATCTTTTTAAATAAAGCATCGACTTTGTCACGCATTCAATGCTATATGATTCAGCTACATGCATTGTAGATTTTTCTTTCAGTCTCAAAGCAAAAAGCTGGTTCTGAAAAAAAAAACCTCAGGTGCGTGGCATGCACACGAAAATTCAATTCAATATAGCGCCTGCGTACTCTACTTAATACGTGATATGTCGTCACTACGATAAATGATATTAAAAAACACTGATTACAACAACTGAGTGGGTCACTGTTGTGACAACGACCCGCTAATTTGCTGCGGCTGCTGCCCCGAGGGAGCCACCACCACTCGTTTCCCCGTCCCTCCTGTCCCCGCCCCGTCGTGCTTCAGCGGCCGCAACTGCAACTACGGCTGACACGCTCTCTCCCATTGAAAGCTGCTCGACGCGGCGGGCCATACCATGCACTTTTTCATCCAGCGGCCGTGCCATGGCGACCTCAGTAGAGTCAGTCCAGGAAGCTTGAACTTTTGATTACTAGATTTCAATGCCGTGTCCCCCCTTTAAATATATATTTACACAGAGCTGGTCGGGTGACATCACCTTTCATTTCATTCTGCAGAGAAATACAAATAATTGAACATTATTTTTTATCTTGTCACAGATACATCTCTACTTGAAATAAAATCACAGCATATCCACGGAGTGAATGATGATGACTGCTGGGGCAAAGCTTCGAAGGGTTTTATCAGCAAACCATCGATCATCCGCTGGCCGCGTCTGTCCGTCCGTTCATTCGTTCGTTCGTCTGTCCGTCCGTCCGTCCGTATATATGTATGTATGTATGTATGTATGTATGTATGTATGTATGTATGTATGTATGTATGTATGTATGTATGTATGTATGTATGTATGTCCATCCGTCTTTATATATGTATGTGCATCCGTCTCTTTGTACGTCCATCTGTTTGTATGTCTGACCATCCATCTGTCCCTCCGTCCATCTAGTGAACACTGCCAATACCACTATCTCGCATCTTTTAATTATATATTCATCACGAGTACCGCCATCCAGCGGATATTCCAAGCACTAAAACGAGAGGTGCCTACTACATACAGGAGACCCACGACCCATGAGCATGGTCAGAAAACGCTGCCTATTGGTAGTAGAAGCACCTCACAACACGCGATCTAAATATTATAGCGCAGCATGAGGCCCAGAATCCCCGATCAGTCACGAAAGTCAGCTAACAATTGTTTTCTCTTCTCTCGACAAATGACAGAAGACGCTCAAAGATCACTCGTAGAAAGCCCATCTATCAGCCATTGGGTTATTTGAACATGGTGTGCTCAGTCATTACGAAGATCACCCCGGGAGGCCGTGACTTGTCCATGCGTGCATGTGCGATCACACTGAGAAAGCCGCGCATTCGAAGAAAAAGAATAAATAAGTGCTGAAGGTCATAAGGCACGCGTGACGTAATTTGTTTTCCCCTGCCATCTCTCGCTGCTTAGCTTCCAGTCCTTTAGTCGGGACTCGGGACGAGAGAATGCAATCGCAGCATGCGACAAATCTTTGTAACTCCATTCGTACTGGAAGGATTCTTAAAAATTTTACGGCATTAAATTCGTGAGGCAATAAGCTCTTCCAGTCAAATCATTCCATGGTTACTTGAACAAGTGTTTAAGGCTTCCTTTAAGGAGCTTCGCCCCTAAAAAGCGTCTAGTTATTCCCTTTCTGAAGATAGGTGTTAGGTAGACGGCAGAAACTGTACTGAACTTTGTTGTCTCAGTTTTAGGACATTGCCACTGGTGTGCTTTCAATGCAGTTTGCGATTTTTTCAGGCATCTAAACTTATCCCATTGTAATCCCCAAGCTAATAAGTACTGTTGTGTCTCATCAAAAAGTTTTTTAACATAGATTCTGAATGGTTAGGTGAAGTAAACGCAGCTGTGTGGTCATCTGAAAATCTGAAATATGAAAACCTCTAAAAAAGTCTTCAATATTTTCGCCCTTTCTCTCAATAGCTCTCTCTCTGTGTGTGTGTGGTTCCTGTTGCATTAGTTGTGTTTTATTTAAATACAATATTTAACATAGTCGTAATGCTAACAGAAAAGTACTCTTAGCTTTCGTGGCCAATCCACCTGAGTGGGTACGAGCCTTATTTTCAAGGAAACAAGCAAACAAACAAACAATGGTGACTATGGCTTGTGGTTGAATTCTTCCGCACTAGTTAACGTCTTAGCGTCCACATATTTTGGTGCCAAGAACCCCCGTGCGAACAAGCCTTCCTTCTACGCACGAACAATGCTTTTACTTTGACTTCGAGTCGCGGGCGATGAGGACTCGACGGATCGGGGATGCGAGGAGCAGCGTTAATAAGTGCAATGACATCAGCCAGCAGCGGTTCTCTTTCGTCTGTAAAGCAACCGATCTCCACAACGCGCGCAAAATGCGCCGATAATTCAGGAAGCGCGGATCTTGCTTGACACCGCTAGCGTCGACATCGTGAAACTTTCAGCTGTACAGCAGCACATCTCCTCCAGTAACGACGCGCTCTCCCAGATAAACGAGCCACAAGAACAGTATATCTTGGGAAAACATATCGAGGCTACTGCGCAGTATCAAGATGACTGTCAACATGCTTGCCGAGCTACGTTTCCGAATCACTGTCAGTTGGAACGGGAGCAGAACAGCCATGCTCATGCTCGCAGTCACACAAAATCAACGGCTTTTAGAAACGAAGATCCCGCAAGATTTATAGCACCTCGGTTGCCGCAGCTGCAGATTCCTTCGTTTACAGACGACATCTCACAGTGGACAGGCTTCTGGAAGATATTTGGAGAGCTCATTCACCTAGACAATGGTCTGATGTCATCCACAAAGTTCCGTATTACTTGAAGAGCTTTGTATCCTGTAAAGCAGCGACAGCTATCCCAGGCTTGCTCACGACTTAATCTTGGTACGCCGACGCCATAGGTTTTTGAAGGAAAGATTCGGTGATAGAAAGATGATTATCCAGCACCATCTTACGGCGCTGAGAAATCTCCTAAGGGTGACGTCGGCTAACGACATCCATGGGTTACGAAAACTGTATGACGCCACGCAGGTGAGCTGAATATTCGCTGCCTTGTAGCTATGAATGTGTTGACACTGACATATTCGGCTATGCTTATCAACATCTTGCACAGGTGCCTTCACGGGACATCAGTCTTCGTTTCACACGAGAAGAACGGCACCGCGCCTTGACATGGCCTTCAGGCGTACGTGCTGCTCAAGCCTCCTCGTCGGGGGCATCAGCGGATGTGGCAGAAGCGTTCGACCATAAGCTGAAGACCTTTTATTGTCCATACGGGTGCAACTCCAAAGTAGAGAACAGCATGCGTTCCCAAGTCAAAGACCAACCACTGATGATAGCACAGATGAAGTGAATAGTTATGTCCCTACGGCATCCGTGATGCACATTACTTCTATCAAAAGGTTGACATATTGGACACCGATATTCCTCTGGCGGTTAAGAAAGAGAAGCTGAAGAAAGACAACTGGTGCTTCCGCCACACACTGAGCGAAAGAGTGCCAATTCGGGCTCTCTTGCAGTTTCCGCCACGGAACACACGCTTCAAGCATGTGCGATTCCAATTACCACAGAGGGTTTCGATGGTGACAAGCATCCTAACAAGTGCAACAATGAGTGTTTTTTCTAGCGCACTTTCTTCCTGCAATGACTCATCTTGCACTGACCGACAGGCTAAAAAGAACGCGGTGTACTCCAGACACTTTGCGCTGACGTGATAAGCAATGGCAATTGTATTCGTGGTATTACGCATGGCCAAAGAAGTCAAGAGAACATAGCTGGAAAACTCAACTTCTAGGGCTGAACATCTCAGGAAGCACAAGTTCTTCTGATGCAGGAAACCACAACGTCACCCAAGTATACGGCTCCGATACAGATCCAACAAGGCTGAGTTTCGCTTACAAGCTGTAGCAAGATATCACTGTGCCATCAGCTAAGAATGAATTTATTCAATAAATCAAGGCAAGTGGCTGGTAAACTATTACTCTGCAAAGGACACACTGGACTCTGTGATTGGTTCACTTGTTCGATCTGATTATCTGTGGCGAGTAATCACAGGCGAAGTCATCTGATGCTTGGTTGTCCCAGGTATGGCCTCCGTGATGGCGGGAGCGCAGTGTGTTTCTCTCCGGCCGTGACAATCGCCACGCTCCCCAGCAAAACCAATGAGTATCGCATCGCACGCCAAGCTACCTTGAGAGGGTGCATTGAGTGAGGGTCCCGGCGGCGGCAAAGAGCACGGCATACAGCAAAGTGCAGGGGATCCCAGCGTGCGCATGGTTTTTTCCCCTACGAGCAAGAATCACCGCCAGAATCTTCCGGCTCAACTGAAGGAAAGTACTTTTTTCTGGTACAGCTTTTGTTTTTTTTTCAATTTGCGAAAAAAAAGAATGAGAACTCCTGCATTTCTCTTATAAGAAGGTATCATTTTTTCTATGGCAGCATTACTTTTTTCATTACAGTCTGTTTTGTCTCGGTGCTAATTACCTCGATTTGAGAAATGTAGAAGCATTCTAGTATTACTACTTTCCTCTGGAGAAATGAATGTGGGAAAAGTGGACTAATTATCGTCATTGAATCATATTGCTCTCCTATACTGACTCATAAATTTACTATTATTAGTGTACGGATATTTATGAGGTGGTCAACCGTAGCGCAGTTACGGTCTGAATAACTAGGTACCCTGGTCATCTCATAGAAATAAGGTACGTGTAAAGTAATTTTGCCGGAATATTGTATTAGGCTTCAATCAGCCGACCTGCTTCACTCCCCACGTGCCTGAGTTGTCATAGTCTCCTTTTTCGTCTTCTGAATTTCGATTACGTTTTGGTAGCATAACGACAATATCAGTGTCATGTTCTCTTACTGTACTCTCGACTGCATCAAAGGGTAACACATGTAATCTAACGGGGTCTTTCTAATGAAAACTAAGTATTTGCCGAGTTGGCCTATTAAAAAAGTGCAAATTGTCACTGCTATGTAATGCTGCTTCGTAACAGGAACACAAAACTGTGAACGCATGTTGCGTACTCGTTGAACAAGCAAAACATTTCGAATTTTGTTCTTACATTGCCCAATGTATCCTCGGAACACCGTAATTCACAGTGCGAATGGGCAACCATAAGTGAATAAAACGCGTCTGTATCCAGCCGTGGTCGTCGCAGAACCCACGACGTTCAGTCTAGATATATTCTAGGCGCACGTCAACCACCTGCAGCCTCCTCCTTGTATCCTGATCCTGCGGCTCGACGGGAGGATTCATGAAACGGCGTTACAATGGGAAGCAGTGCTAGTTTCATGAAAGAAAAGAAAAGGCAACTCTTTTAATTGAGTGTAACCTGTGACCGTAAAATGCGGTACTCTTTTGGCTTCGCTTTTTGATCGGTCTATCATTTTTTTCCTTCGCCAGTGCCCTTATACTATACAGCCTGCAAACTTCGAAATACAGGAAGTTCTAGCTCATGCAGATCTGTTGCAGATGCATCGCAATTATAAGCGCTCTAATATGGGTGGCACAAATCTAAAGCAAAAAAAACACCATTTGAGATATATACGCCCAAGCATGGAGTTTGCCTCTCGTATACTTTGGCCCAATATTCTTAAGTGAGGGCGAAGTTACTATACTATATAAAAGTGCTTAACAATTTTTTTCTCCCCACTTGCAAGCTTCGCCAAAAGCACGGCAGCCTTTTCGACCATACGAAGCAGCACCTGGAGGGGGAGAAAAGAGTAGACCACGCCTACCTCTGGAAACATGCTGTCTGCGTGCAATTGGGACTGCCGTAGAAAAAGCCACCGTGTGCCCACATTCTCGGAGGCCATGTCCCAGGCATATAGTTTCCTAAATATACACTAGAGGTAAATCTGGAGCCAGTGTCTCTGGCGGCTAACTCATGGTGCTCCAGTGAGCACGGGAATGAGGGGTATGACATAGATTTGCTTAGTCTATGTAGTGCATGTTCGTTCTGGTTTCCTGTGGCTTGAAGTTGCTTTGTCACGAAACCACAACCAGCAAAAGTTCGGCAGTTGCGCTTCACCACCTTAAGGTTTGAGGCATACAACTTCAAATTGGGTGGCGAAGGGAAAATGTTTGTTCTTTCCTCCAAAACAAAACCAAAACACAGGAATAGGTGCAGCCACAAGTGCGTTCGCCACCCGCAAGCATGAAAACTAGGCAAATTCATGTCGTGCCCATAAAGCCCATTGTCGCTGAAGGATCGCAGTGCCAGTGTCACTCTATAGTTAATTTGAGGAAACTGCATGGTCCCAAGTTTGGTTACAATCGACACCCTATTCGACTTGTCTGTACAAGGACCAGTCTGCGAATAGTATCTTCAGGCTGTGCAACTCATGGTATCAGTTTCTCGTGTGTATACCGCACAGGAGGAATCTACAATAGAGATCCTACAGTCCTTCTCGAAGCATCACTCCATGGACACAACTGTCTCCAGCGAGTCTTTTAGCGAAACCAAGCTGTCTGCTGGCCGACGCTTCTTAGTACTACCGCGGACGGGCGACCGCAATCGGGGCGACGACTTAATTGAACGGCGAGTGACATGCGTGCCGTTGCGGCAACAGCAAGGGCTTTTTTTCTATAGAGACAATACGCCACGATTTGAATAGCGTATACGTGGTGAAAACAAAACAGCCGCCCGAACATCGAAGCACAGGTTCTATGTCGAGGACTTACCACGAGGAACCGAACTCTTGAAGTAAGACAAGATGCGTACAACACAGGGACAAATGTGCGCGACTCCGGAATGAACTGGGGACGAAACCACCCAGGATATCCGATTTCTCTCACGCTTACTTTTTGGGAAGTCACTGCGTTCCCATCGTAGCTCCCGTGGCACATAAACTTGGCATCAGAGTTGTCAATATGCCGTAAAGCTACGCTACCGTCAGGGTCCTCAGTTTTGGTAGGGATGGAAAAGGAAGTATTGCGACCTCCGTATGGGTACCCTCAAAGTTCCAGCCAAATTAGGATGGTAGACAGTGTTGTACACGGCAGTATAACAATCAATTTTTTTGGCCACAGTCTCTCGAGTAACGCAGGCGGATCCAGGTCATGGGGGACTAGTACGGTCTAGCTCCACCAAAACTCAAGCCACCCACTGTACTCAAGAGGTCCCACCAAGCTGCGTCGACTAAACTTGATTCGTGCTTCTTCAAGGGCGGGGCAGTATGTTCAAAATATAATAAACACAGCTAGCCAGTGAAGGCGAAGAAGAGAAAGAAGAAGTTGATGACGTTCGATCATGGCGACGACGGCTTCTCGCTGACTTCTTCCGCGCCAGTTAACGTCTTCGCGTCCACATACATTTCCTGGCTTCTTTATCTCCCGGAGGACGTCGGATCTGACTTGCGCTGCAGTTCCACACCCACTCCAGTGAGTTTACTGCCTGCTCTCTCTCTCTCTTTCTCCTTCTCTTCTTTCCTCTCTCTTTCTGATCTTTCTATTACCTTTCCCTAACATCCTCCAGTGTAGGGTCGGCAACCAGAACTCTTTCTGGTTAGCTCTCTTGTCTGTTCTTACTGTTGGCTTCCTTCCTTCATCTGCTGCTTTCACTATAAGTTTGCGTCAAAGGAAAACTTATAACGTGACGTGATGACTTCATTACATGACATCATCATTCGGCAAATGGCAGCCATCGTGGCGACACTGAAAAGCTCCTGAGAAGCAGATCTAGGGCCTAAAACACCTTCGCTCTAGGAAGCAGTGTGCAACTATGTTAGTGCATGGTGCAAGCTTTTGTGGAAGGCTTGGCGAGAGCATTGCTGTAGAGGAGAAAAAGATGGCTTTCGCCTTCGAATAATCATAGGCTAGGACCTTTATAAACATATCATATAACGGAATGTTATGTTGAGCTCTTATCCCGGTGGTAAGGGGTCCTGAAATGGCATTTTTTTGAGGCGACAAAAATTATTACTAAAGAAATATGCGTGTTTACGGCAACTAAACAGACCACATAAGCCACGGGCGATAATAAATTCGTTTCTCAGCCTACTTTTATGTCCACTGCAGTGTGGAGGCCTCTTCCAATTATTTGCCGTTACACTCAATCCCCTACTCGTTATTCTATGCCAAACTTCCAAATTTGGTGAAGTCATATAATCCTCCGCTGCCATCGGATGCACGTTTCTCGTGTCTGCTTATCCATTTCGTCACTCTGACTATCGGTTATTTGTACTTCGCATTTTTTTGCCATTTAAGGTTCCTGAGGCACGTTCGCGGTAGCTCACTTTCCTAGAAATGTCCACCCACAATGTAATGTAGGGCACCGCATAGCTCGGGCACGTTCTTTATTGAAGACGGTTGCACACAGTCAGGATCTTTTGACCTTTGTCGATGCAGCACAGTGTGAGTGTTCTGATCGCTTTGCCGTGATCTCAGTCGATCACAGTAGCACTATGCTATGCTCCGCCTCAGTTAGGCAGGTTTCGGTGATGGTGGCGGAGCAAATCGCCATTGCCATAGCATAAAGTATCCATCTCGTCCACATGTCTTTACAGACTCGCGTTCCGCAGATATATGACTTTCGCCTCGGGTTCGATCTCGCGGGAGGCAGCCGGCATCCTCGGCTGCGAGGGGGCTGCCGGACTTCCCACCATAACAAGGTCCTCGACCCACATGGGGGCCAACGTAAATCCTGATATCTCCAACGTCAATGAGTTTGCCCATGACTGTGCGGGAGGTATCGCTCACCGCAGCGGTTCCGGTTCGCAGGTGGGGACGCCGGAAGGTGCAGAGACTCGCTTTCTATGAGCTCATGACCCATCATAATCTCTCTCGGAGGGTTTTTCCACTTCATCATCCTAAACTTACTCGACCGCAATCATCGGCCATCAGAATGCTCTAAACAGGGTCTTTCCTTTCGCGGTGCAGGTTCGGTCATTTCACGTCCACCGTCGAACCGCTTTGTCCGGACTGCGGAGAGGCGTATTGCTCCTTAACTCACATGCTCTGGCAATGTCCTGCGTTACATGACGCCGAGTTTAACAAAGAAGAGGACCGGAAGGAAGCCCTAAACACCGGTGACTTCTGGGTTCAACTTTCAGCTGTCCAGAGAGCCTGCGAGAGGGTGCAGGGCCATGGTCTTCCGCTCCCTACGTGGGAGCCGCCCGTGACTGCTACGAATGCTCCCTAAAAAGGCTGTTTTTTGTCCGTCTGTCATTATATCAGTGCACGATACGTGAAATAAACCATGCCACACACATCATTCAGGAAAAGTGCCCCGCCATGGTGGTCTATCGTGACTAAGGTACACGGCTGCTGACTCGCAGGTCGCGGGATCAATCCCCGGCGGCGGCGGCTGCATTTTCGACGGAGGCGAAAAATGCCCGTCTGCTCAGATTTGGGTCCACGTTAAAGAATCCCAGAACGTGCAAATTTTTGGAGCCCTCCACTACGGCGTCTCTCATTATCTTATGGCGGTTTCGGGACGTTAAACTTCACATATGAATCACTCAATTTATCAATCAATCAATCAATCAATCAGGAAAAGTGGCGTGCGTGTTAACTTTATTAACTTATTTGGCAACCGTAGTAAGCACTGTGTCAATTTTTATGATATACTTTTTCTCTTCCTACTCTAGTCTTGAAATGAGTGCTTCTAAGAGAACTCGAAAGCGGCTTTTCCAAAGCCGCGTTAAATTCGTGAGCAGTATTTTGCATTCTAACCTCTGATTGCCACAGAGTTGTCCTACCCTGGCCCAAATGCTCACCGCGCCCAACGTAGGCTGCATAAGTGCACATTTGCTACAATTTATGATTGGCGCGCGTCGTTCACCGCTGCTCGTTCTTACAACAGGCGCCAGATGGCAAGCGTGTCCACTGTCGCTGCGCCGTCTCGCGTCACAGCAGAGAAGGTCCACAACCGAAGCCGGTGCGTCTCTGTCTCGCCGTTAAAACACTTTGCTCGTAAGAAATGCAACTAAATCAAGATCGATGGCCTAACCAAGCGCCCATAACTTTGTCCTGTCTTTCTCGATCCCACTAGGTTGCAAACCATGGCATTACTGGCGGCTATGGAGGTCGACTGGAGGCAGCTGCAGACCAGCGTCATCGAAGAAGTTGAGAAGTATCCGTGCCTGTACGACTCCAACTTCATCAGCCGATGGAATGCGGACAGTTGGGCACCCTACTGGGAGGCCGTGGCCACAGCCGTCAACGTAGAAAGTGAGTGCCGCACGCAGACGTACGCACCAGTGTACGGCAAGCGCCGTCAACCAAGGGAGAGAAGGGATGACTTGCTAGATTAGCGTTGAGTAACTAATACCCGTGCCACACGGGCATAGAAAATGACATTTGGTGGTGAAGGCCTTCAGTTCTCGAATGACATTTGTTTCGCTGGCGCTGCTACACGTCCAAAGCGAATGACATTTGACTTGATGATGTCGATCACAGCACCTTCCAAGTGAGCATTGAGTGAATAGCAATAAAAAAAATTAAGAAGCATTTACAAGCTTCATACACATCAGATAATCATCAAATGTAGAAATAGGCGTATTACGCTGTCCTAAGTTTTAGTTTCATGTTTTGTTTTACAACGTTGCAGCCGACCGTAGCAGCCTAAGCCAACACTAGTCAGATCCACAGCGTAAATAGAAAATAACGCCTGTCGTATCGCACCTGTCGGATCTCTCAGAAGAAGATGTTCGCAGAGTTCGTTTTTTCACGGCAGCACTTGTGTGTTTCCGTGCAAAGCATCGTGCTCAAGAGCGAATAATTTTGGCGGATGATTGATTGACGAAAGATTGGAAAGCAAAGAATGAAAACTGATGAAAAAAGCAGAGAAAGCCACGGAGAAAGTGAACTCGATGGCGATGGCGATGAAAATACCAGTGTTGCATGCTTGTTTGCCAAAGTTTCGCTAAAACTGACAAGCGTTTTATTATCAATACTTTATTTTCTTCGTATAACGTTCAAAGCATCTTTTTAAGACTTTAGTGCAAACAAAAGACGGGAAATTTCATTTTTAGCTCAATATGATTTGTTTTATATACTTTCAGGTAAATCGCACTTCGTGGGCTGTGTCGTCGAGAGTAGGCATTTCTCAGTCAACTGAGTTCTGGCGAAGGCAGTTGGTGGCGAATGGCATTCGAATGGCATTCAGATGAATGCCATTTTGTTCGCCCGTGTGGCACCGCACGAATGGCAATAAATCCGAAGGCATTCGGGGGTAAATGCCATTTTTTCTGCCCGTGTGGCACGGGTATAAGCATCTCAGATGCGTCGTAATGTGAGATTAATTCGCCAGGACATCCCACTCGCTGCGGAACCGATTCTGTTAGGCTGGCGGAGATTTCAAATCCATCAGTTACAACTTAAGAAAGAGTCTGTAAGAAGCGCATTATCCAGGGCAAGTCAGAAATAGACCCCATAACAGCCTCATGAGGAAGGTGTGAAGCCTCGATTGAAGTGTTGGAAAACAACACTTTAGTTGAGCTGTAGAAGGAATAAGGTGTTGCTTTCTGCAGTGCACAGCAATATTGCGTTTATCAAAAATCGATCACCTCATCACTGGGAGGGTGTCTCACGTACCTTGACCAAATACTTTAAAATGAGTTACCGCAACTTGATGAAACCACGTCATATGGATTGCTGTCATGTGGCGCTCATTAGGTATTTTTCATATTGCATTTGATTGGTTGTTTAAATGAGGCCACCATTTCATTACAATTTAGAGCATAGGATTTCTGTCATGGATGTTTCGGGGACCCCAGGTGGAAGTTTTGAGAGAATGTGAAGCCTGTTTATAGCAATGTTTCCACTTCAAATGTGCAACCACAAAATAAACATGCTAGCGTCTACTGTGTCGTAGAAAACTCGCTCCTGATGGAGCAGGGGAGCATAAGTCAGTTCCACTGCGATACAAAACTGTTATGCGGTCAAGCATACCGAAAATCAGACAGGAGCGCTCTGAGAGGACATAGTGCAAGGTATATGTAGGCTGGTAGCGTAACTTCCATTGAAACCCATGGATCCAGTTGTCGGTGGCTCGTTGCCACCGTCACCATTTGTGTGTGTATATATACATTCCCCTATACATTCTTCGGCATAATTGTCTGTTAGGTCTCTTTATTATTGCGTCAAAACACAGAAAAACGAGCCCTTAGGTGAACAATTCTTTCCCTTATTCGTTAACGAGGGTCTGGTACTGGCAGACTTAGTGCCGTTAGGTTGTATATGAGGGACTATTGGTCAGCTGCCGGCTCGTAATAAGTTCAGGTGCTACGTGACCCCATACAGGCTCATAAAAAGAGTGTTCCACACTCGCCGCCATGGCCACAGGTGGCACTGACTGACACTCCCACAAATAAATTCACAGATAAACCCAATAAAGTGGCTGGGGGAATAGCCGCCGTGATAGTTCAATGGTAGAGCATCGAACGCGTTATTCCGAGGTCGTAGGTTCGTTTCCTGCTCGCGGCAAGTTATTTTTTCACCCACTTTTCTTTCTTCTTATTAACTTTACATTGGTTCTAATAACTCACCCTATAAATTCTTCAGCATTATTGTCCGTTAGATCTCATTATTATTGTGTCAAAACACAGAAAAACGAGCCCTTAGGTATACACTTCTTTTCCTTATATATATTTATTCAATACTGCAGACTCGAGGTCCAAGCAGGGTTGTAATACACATACAAATAAAATAATTGTGAAACGAAACAATAAAGGGCGAAGAAGGTTGTTTGGTAGGTTAGTTCATTCATCACATGTATTAGTAAGAAAGTTCCATTCACATATGGTTCTTGGAAAGTACGAATACTTCAGTAGGTCTGTGTGAGCAAAATATGGGATCAAAGCCTTTGGGTGGTGGTGTCGGGTGGGCCAGCTAGTAAGGGGTGTAAAATACGGGGATGGGTCTAGACCTATTTTTTTGTTCAAAAGTTGATCAAGGAATTCTAATCTAGCTTTTTGTCTTCGCATCTGTAGTAAGGGAATGTTGTTGTCCAGCATTAAATCTGAGGGCGAGTCTAACTTGGAGTACTTGTTGAATATAAATCTAACAGCTTTCTTTGAATATGTTCAAGAGTGTATATATTACGTTTTGTATAAGTATCCCGTACTATGCTCGTGTACTCTAGTTTTGGCCGCACAAGAGCTGTGTAACAAAGTAGTTTAACATTCGTGAAAGCACTTTGAAGTTTATGTTTAAGAAGACATGGTTTACAGAAGGCAGATGAACAAACATTATCAATATGGAGATTCCAAGATAAGTTGGAAGTGGGTGTCACACCAAAGTATTTGTAGGAGTTTACTTGTTGCAGTGGTGAAGACCCTAATATGTATGTATACAATTGTGGATTCTTTTGGCGAGTCACTGGAAGGCACATACATTTGTTCGCAATGAGACACATTTCCTATTTGTTGCACTATTCATATATATTGCAAAGACTAGTGCTCACATCGTTGAAATCGTTAGAGGAATGTATTTCTTTGAACAATACACAATCATCTGCAAACAATTATATTTCCACACTAGGGTGAATAACATCAACAATATCATTGATATACAATAGAAAAAGCAAAGGGCCTAACACACTGCCCTACGGTACGCCTGATGTGACCGGAAGACAGTCCGAATATTGGCCCCCTACATCAACGTACTGTTCGTGATTATTTATATACGCAGAAATCCAACAAACGGATATTTCGGGTATACCTATTGTTCTAAGTTTGGAAATGAGTTTACCATGGGGAACTTTATCGAAGGCTTTGCAGAAATCTAAGAGCATATCTGTCCTACCGTGTCTATCGATGTTTAACGCAAGAGAGTGAAACAGTGCGACGAGTTGAGTTACGGTGGATAATCCTTTCTGAAAACCATGTTGATACATGGTTAATATAGAGCGTTCTTTAATATACTTGTTTATACTAGTAGCTATGATGTGTTCAATAATTTTACAACATGGTGAAGTTAGTGAGATTGGACGGTAATTTCCTAGTGCTAAGCAGTCGCCTTTTTGAAAGATGGGTACAACGCGGGCTGTCCTCCAGTCACTGGGCAGCTGGGAAGACAACAAAGAACAGCGAAAAATAATAACCAAAAACTTTACTAGAGATAAAGCATATCGTCGTAGAAATACGTTTGGTATGTTATCAGGACCAGTAAGGACCACAGGCCTTAGTTTTTAAATTTAGCAACATAGACACCACGCCTGGATAAGAAATAAACAGTTCTTCAGCAAAAGGAACGGCTGTAGCATTAGATATACAGTTGAAATCAGAAGTGTTGAACACACTCTGGAAATATTGATTAAAATGCCGCGCAATGTTTCTGTGATCGGTGACGTTGGTTCCATCAATTGATATTTGGGATACAGGTCTTTTCTTTTCACTGATAAAACTCCAGAATTTGCTGGGGTCATTTGCAATAAAATTAGGCAATGAGGTTTTAAAGTAATACTCCCTATAGCTGCGGACAGTTTGAGCGAGACTGTTGTGCGTATCATGTATCAAATCAGCCGTTACCTGCCTTTTTTTCAAACGCTTAACTTTGCGCTTCATATGAATGATGTTGCGATTTATCCATGGTGTTCGTTAACTTTTTTGTGCTTGGAAGGCACAAAAATATCTAAACAAAGATGACACATTTGTTTGAATTGTGTCCAAAGCACGCTAACATTTACGTCATCAAAATTGGTAAGACATGTTTCTAGGTGTTCAAATATGTCTGCAATATTAGCCCTGGAAAAGTCTTCAAAGCAGTGAAATATCGGGTTTTTATGGCCAGTTAGTGGAACAAGAGGAAAGGAAGTGAAGACATAGCTATGATCAGAAAGACCTTGTCCTACCTCTACTGTATATTCAGAGAAATTGCGGTTCAGAAACACAAAATCTGATATTGAGATGGAATTCCTCTGTACGCACGTAGGTACCTAAACTGCCTGCAATAGGTCATGTATAAGCATGATGTCAAACAATATGTTAACATGTTTTGAAGTGTTAATGCCGGCATCAAGGCGCTCCTGGTCTACTCCAGGTAGGTTCAGGTCACCAATCAGTAAGACCTTTTTACTCTCAAATTTGGCCATAAAACTTTTCGGTGTGCTAGGGTATTCTGGAGTAACGTCTGGAGGTCTGTGTAAACCAATTACAACAAGACAATGACCCCAGCATGTAGCCCTAATACATAACCATTCCGTATCAACAATATGATCCAACAAAACAGCATCGATACACTGTTTTACCAATATAGTCACCCCTCCTCCCCTAGTGCGCCTGTCTTTTCAAAAAACTGTATAAGATGGGGGGAAGACGACGTCATTAGGCAAGTGCTCATGTAGCCAAGTCTCGGTAACAACCGTAATATGTGGATCATGTTGCAGCAGAAGCACTTCGAACGGTTCAGTTTTATTCACAATACTTCGGGTATTAATATTTAGTAGCCTCAACTGTTTGTTTCATAGTGCTGGAATAGGTCACGAGTGCGGCTTGTAAGATTGACGGCCTCCTGCTTTTACTTGCCTGTTTTGAAATTCATCCTAATAAAATGTATCTTTATCTCCTATAAGCCTGTCGTGTAATAAGAATACTTTTTTCCTTGTCGCTTTTCGTTCTTAACACTGTCCCACAGCATTTTTCGTTTATTAAGTGTGAACTGCGAATAATCATTCTGAATAGATACCGTCGATCCTTTCAGTTTTTTTGTGTTTTCTAATATTACCTTCTTTTCATTAAAATTTTGAACGTGGAGGATTTACCAGTTTGTTTTCCTAGTTGGTGTATGCGTCCGATGGAATCACATGTCACACCAAGCTTTTCTGTGAATAATTCCTTAACCACTTTTTTTCTCAGGGTTGCATCAGTTTCATTAGGGCACTCGAGAATACCGTGAATAATCAAATTCGACCGTCTGGAACGGTCTTCGAGGTCGGTAAGCTTTTTGTTTTGAAAGTTTACAATATGTTCCAGTAATTATAACTTATTTCTCACCTTTTCACTGGGAATGCTGCGTTCCTGGGAATCCTTTTGTGCCGTAATGAAATCATGCACCATAGTTTTCAATTCAATAAACTGTTTTTTTTTAGTTCAAGCAGTTCATCGTAAATTTTCACTTGGCCGTTGAGCACTTCTTCATATAGTTCTTTCTGGGTGGGGCCAGGGTTTGTTTCCACGTCATCGCATAAAATCAACCGACAAGCACGAAAACACTCATATGCTATATTCCGACAACGCCGAGTATGTATGTATGTATGTATGTATGTATGTATGTATGTATGTATGTATGTATGTATGTATGTATGTATGTATGTATGTATGTATGCATGTATACATACATACATACATTTACATATACACGCACACACGTGAGGAGGGGCAACTAACAGCAAAAAAAAGCTTTGCCACCACAAAGGCGAAGCAATAAATGCGATAGCAAGAAATTGTAAAGTCACGTGCATATTGGCAAGCAGATCAAAACGTGCCCCGCGTTTCTCACACACAAACAACGCAGGAAATATACTAACGAGTACAGATGAATTCAAAGAAGCATCTCGATTGTTACTTCCCTGTGTCTGAAAAGCGTGCTCTTTTCGCGAACGATGCAACGATTGCAGTGACCGTTGTGCACTCGGTAACTACAACACAATCGTTCCTGTGAAAACCAAATGTCAACCGAGACATGCGATCCACCCCACCGCGAAAGAAGGGTGCGCGAGTGAGCGCAGACCTCTCCGCGGAACAAAGTATGTGCATGGGACATGCGTGCGCACTGCTGAGTCGTGTTGATGTGGCAACGCGCACTCATTGCACCATCTTGCTGGTAAACCTGGAAACACGATAGTTCCCCCTTCCTTCCGATATGCCTGTCACCAGCGGTAAGTGGTAGATATAAATAGCTTGTCGTTTGTACGTTCAAAGACGTGCTTCTCCGTAGCACAGTGATTAACGCCTCACACTCATATTTCATAGGTTCCATGTTCGATTCCACGCGCCGAAGTGTTTCTCTGCATTTTTCTTTTCTTGCGTCAGCTATGTCGCATCTATGCACGGGTGGCAACTCCATGAGAGAAGTAAATTGAACATCCTCATAAGTAAAAGCATCAAGAAGGTTCTTGACGTTCCTATGCGCACAAGCACTGAGAACCTTATGAAACTTGGAGTCCACAACATGCTTGAAGAATTTATCCAGGCTCAACAAACGGCATAGGTTGCCAGGCTTTCGATCACACCAGCGGGGAGAAAGATTCTAGTTGACACTGGAGGCAACCCCCTTGACGCTCGAAGTGCAAAATACGACACTTGATGATTATATGCGCTCTCGCATCAAAGTGTGTTCTCTTCCACGAAATATGCATCCCCAGTGCAACGTGGGCAGGCGTGTCGCTCGAGCCTCCTCTCTTTTAGCTCAAGCTCACACCCACTCGCCTGTTTCATGCTTTGTTGATGCCGCCTAGTACGGCGTTTCCGCTCACTTTGCAAGAGTATTTGTAGGTACTGAGAATCAGATCTTATCCTCGGCGTCAGTTCGAACCACTTCTTATAAAGCAGAACAGATGGCCATTGCACTAGCTCTCCTGGATCCACAGAGGACTGATATTTATAGACTCTAAATCCACTGCTAGGGCCTTCGCTTCTGGTTCCGTGTGCAAGGAAGTTTTTAGAACTCTCGCTCACAAGGAACTCACCCACCACACTATTATTTGGTTCCTTGCTCACCTTGGCTTGAAGGTCAGGGGCCTTCCCAATGTCAACGAGCTAGCCCACTCCTAGGCATGAGGCTTCATTTACCGCGCCGAGACTTGTGCTTCTCAGACAGAGGAATCAGCCCCCAACCTTCATTTTAGGGACATTTTCACTACCTTCAAAGAGATCACAAAGCACTATCAATCAGGCCGAAGGTCCTTTCGGTTGCCACAGGAAAAGTTGTCTAGGCCACAGGCAATCTCTCTTTGTATGCTTCAGATAGGAACATACCCTAGCCTCGTATCCTATATCCTATAGTCATTACTATAGTCATTACTTATCCTATAGTCATTACTCTGATATTTCAGAACTTTGTCCGGACTGCCACAATCGCAGTGATTTTAACCACATGCTCAGGAGGTGCCCCTGTTTACAAAGTAAAAATGAAGAATTTTACGAAAACTCCTTTAATTTAATGCTCTTGAGTCCGGTTCTCATACAACTCAAGGCTGTCCAGAAGGCCCACGATGCGGCGGTGAGGCTGTGCCTCCCCGTCCCAATGTGCGAGCGGCCCGCGATCCAGCCCCTATAAAACGGGGTGGAATCCTTCAGGACCCCAATAAAAGTTTTTCATCCATCATCCATTGCGTTTTCATATATATAGATGCGTACGCGGCGAGTAAAAGTGACGCCCACGTCCACGCCGGCGGCAAAATCCAGCCAAGAGTCCATATAATTGCTAATGCATCAAAAATAAAATGTTATGTCACACCGGAAACGATAGCGGCGTCGTGCATTTGCCATACATGGGGTGAAATTGAAAATTTTCTTCATTGTTGTCTTTTTATGTGTTGTTATTAATACGTGATTTTATTGCACCTTGTGTCTTGCTAATTGCACTTTGGAGAGTAAAAAACAAATAAAAAACTGTGAAAGCAAAGTTGTTTTATTATTCTAATGAAGTACTTGAGATATGCACAAGAATCTTGGCAGAGTCAATTTTGAGACAACTGTTGACAAGCACAGGAGCGTAACAGTTCCAACACTCACGTTAGCCAATCATTGAAATCCACTGCAGCGAGACAGCAGCTTTGAAAATATAGCTTTGGCAGCTGTAGAGTACAGCGTTTCGCCTTCACCATCATGAAAGGTGAGGGAATGCTGGCCGTGCACCAGCGAAAGCAGCCGGCAGTCACCGGAGTGGCTATCTATACATTTTGTGAGGTATTTGAGCTCTGAAATGTCACACCAGTAAACAGCACATAAAAAATAAGTAAAATACTGAAGGTACGCAGGAAACCGCCACGGAAAAGTGAGCGATGCCTTGTTGACCTGGCAATGTGCTGGACAAAAAAAAAGAAAAACACGTTGAACTAAACACAAGCTCTAATAGCACGCCAATAGCAAATTGCCCTTGTGCAAAATCCTTGGCCCATATTACCAGACGACCTGCATGCGCCCACTGTTTTTGAAAATAAAAAAAATCAGGCACGCAATCACATAAGGAAGACTGATTGATTGATTTGTGGGGTTTAACGTCCCAAAAACCACCATATGATTATGAGAGACGCCGTAGTGGAGGGCTCCGAAAATTTAGACCACCTGGGGTTCTTTAACGTGCACCCAAATCTGAGCACACGGGCCTACAACATTTCCACCTCCATCGGAAATGCAGCCGCCGCAGCCGGGATTCGAACCCACGACCTGCGGGTCAGCAGCCGAGTGCCTTAGCCACTAGACCACCGCGGCGGGGCACATAAGGAAGACTGAAGTTTTACTAGACTACTCTACAAGTTTGATCTGTATTAATTAAAATAAAAATAATAAAACTAAATATTTAAATAATTCTTTGTTTTCATCAATTGTCCCTTCTTCACCTAGTCATGCTTCAACCATCACACGGTTGTTAATGTCTGTCTGAATAGGTTTCGGACCACTTTTTGTGCTAAGTTTTGCAACCCATTCTTATTGAGCTTGCATAGTATGCCTCAATAAATAAAAAAAATAAATAATGCATTCAAGGATAGGCTTCGTGGTCTGCCCGAAATGGCTTCGCAGACCCCCATCTTCGCAAGGCATTCTGTTACAAGCGATCCCATGTGTAGCATTTATGCTGCGTGGTGACTGCATGTTGACTTTGCCTTCCTAGAATTCATGCATATTAATACATAGCAAGGCGCATATATGATTTTGAATTTAAAATCTGAGACAGCTTAGCAAAGCCCTGTAGTTCAGTTTTTCTCTTTCTTTTGATGATTTCAGAACATGTGAGCTTAATAATAATCAGCTGTTTGCATTATGGTAACGTTTGTGATCGAGGCACTCTCACGTGGTCGCTGAAAAGGCAATAGATATACTATTTATTTATTTATGTTTATTTATTTCATTGATTTGCGGGGTTTAACGTCCCAAAACCACCATATGATTATTAGAGACGCCGTAGTGGAGGCCTCCGGAAATTTCGACTACCTGGGGTTCTTTAACGTGCACACAAATTTGAGCGCATGCCCCGCCGCGGTGGTCTAGTGGCTAAGGTACTCGGCTGCTGACCCGCAGGGCGCGGGTTCGAATTTCGGCTGCGGCGGCTGCATTTCCGATGGAGGCGGAAATGTAGTAGGCCCGTGTGCTCAGATTTGGGTGCACGTTAAAGAACCCCAGGTGGTCTAAATTTCCGGAGCTCTCCACTACGGCGTCTCTCATAATCATATAGTGGTTTTGGGACGTTAAACCCCACATATCAATCAATCAAATCTGAGCGCACTGGCCTACAACATATCCTCCTCCATCGAAAATGCGGCCGCCACAGCCGGGATTCAAACCCGTGACCTGCGGGTCAGTGGCCGAGTACCTTAGCGACTAGACCACTGCGGCGGGGCGAATGTTTATTTATTTTTAAGTACTGGAATTCTCATTTGATAATATAGCAGAGGGTCAGATGAGCAAAATGGCTAGTACATGGGTGTATAATATATACAGACTATACAGTTTTGAGTGCCAGATAAGAACGTTCACGAGCAAGAAGATACAATAAAAAAGAGAGCAAAAAAAGAATACACTGAAGGCTCTGCCTTTGCTCAAGGGGGTCAGTGAGCCAAACTTCGCAAGGCGCGAGCCAGCAACGCTGGGAATCAGAACCGCCTCTAATGCAAGACTCAAAATGAACACAAACAGCCAACAGTCTTCCAGACCCGCTCAACATGGCACTAATGTACACAGGAAGACCGAAAACCCAAAGCAAACAATCCCCACAGGCTTTTAATGGAACATATGCAGCGAAACAACGGCAGAAAACCAGTGCAAAACGTAATAGCAGGAAGTCGAACACACACAGCGTGCCGTAGAATACGAGCCATCAACTCGCCTTAGCCGATGCACCCAAACCGGCATGGCCTCTCTTCTGTAGCACACAAGGACGAAAAACCCATCGTGCCTAGCGCAACCGACACTGCATCCCATCGTTGGCCTGCCACCGAAAAAGCTGCTGGGCTCGTCTCACACCCCTCCTTATCCGCGAGCTTTTTCGGCCTCTTGTCGCTTCTTTTGGAAGGTGACGCTCGTCCCGCGCATGTGCAATGCGTATGTACTCTCCTCGCCCTGCTTCCGCCGTGCGTGCTGCAGATAAGGGCCCATCGGCCCGAAAACATTTATACAATATTTAAAGGAGCACTGACATCAAATTTCAAGAACGAGATGTGCCCATCATTCGATCGCTTGGTATGCATAGGTCTTCTTGGCCAAATTTGAACGGCGTCCGTCGCATGGAAGTTATATTAATTCGATGTCAAACAGCGTAAAAAAGCTAAGGAGAAAAAAACCAAAAATAGACTGCCCTGCGACATCGACACTAGTGCTAGGTGTACGGTGTGATACATTCTACAAATACCATCCTGAGTGACGATGCCCTAGTGGCAATGACATGTACAATTCGAGTGTTCTTATCGTGGGGCCGACTGGCGCCGAAGTGCAGAAACGCACTCGCTCGTCCACGGCCGGGCTAGCCCGCTCAGGTACAATCTAGCCCAGGCGTGGCTCGTGGCGTCTGATCTTCATCGCACCGATTTCAATGATTTCGCGAAATTATCAAGATAAAAACTACATTTAAAAGAATGGCGAAAGGAAAGAGCATGCTAAAGCGTGTGCTTATCGGTCAGCATGTCGGGGAATTATCAGTTGCAGGTGAGTTGAAGTCAACTAGCTCGAAGCACGGAAAAAGCGCAATGAGGGTGTTTTTTCATGTCATTATGCGTTATACATCAACACGACCACAAGCTATCAAATGTCAAAGAGCGTGTAGCGAGATATCATCGGTAACAAGTAACATGCAGGTGTCGTTGAGTTTTAGTTCTTCTGTTGACTTTGCGTCCACGTAAAAGTAGTAATATTATGTTAACCGCGGGAGGCTGGATAGGTGGCGCCATCTGGAGGTGCAAAAAAGAACCTGTCAAGCAGGAAACGTATTTTATTTCTCCGCTGATGCTTATTCGCGATAGGTATATTGCATTGACCCTGACATCACTCTTTTCTGTGGAGAAGCGGTCAGCTGTGGCGTGATCTCGTGGTGACCGCGAGGTAGCGTCTTTGCTGGTGCTCCCAGCGCTAAAAATGATGGTATTGCCGGCCGTTTTTGAATAGGGCTAGATACTAGTAATATAAATCAATAAAAGAGATAGTTATTTATTCCTCAGTTGCGTTTTAGGTCGCGAATCGTTGCTACGAGGTCTATAGCTACTCGCTGATAAAAAATCTTGGCAAGAGTAAATTTGAAGTCAATGCTCCTTTAAGACGATTCAGTTGGTCAAAACACGTTCTAATTCCAAGAGAAACAATGCTAATTGCAATGCTAAAACAATCACATTAGTTTATTTCATTCCACTATGGTGCTACTATCATTCAGGGAGTGTGCACCTTTGTTTTTCCATAGTGACATTCCTATGCCAGAATTTTTTTTCATTGTATCTCTCGACTTCATGTCTTTTAACAGGACAGTTAGGTAGGCTAGCATGTAGGCGTGCTCAAGGTTCCCCTTCAGGTGGGGGTGGAGGGTTCTTTCCAGCACCCCATTCTGGGCAGCTATTTCCAGCGCCCTCATAAGCAGCCAAAGTCTGCTCAATGTATGGGAGCGGACTTCGGCCACCCGTCTCCTCATTGGTAACTAAGGGGTGAGCTCCTTCTTCCTGCCCCATGCAAATGACACACACACACACGCATACACGCGCGCACGTGTGTGTGTCTTCCGTGTGCGCGGAAAACATTGCTGAGTGGTGGTGTGCTTGAAGGTTTCTAATAATGTGCAGTTACGTCAGCCTTCTGACACGTTAATTTTTATGAGAAGCGGATGTAGGAGTACGTCTCTCTTGGCGTGGGGACACTTGATGATGAAATGGGGGGCTTAATGTCCCGAAACCACCATATGTTTTTGAGAGACGCAATAGTCGAGGGCTCCAAAAATTTCGACCATCTGGGGTTTTTTAACGTGAACCCAAATCTGAGTACATGAGCCTACAGCATTTTCTCCTCTATCTAAAATGGAGTCGCCGCAGCTGTGATTCGATCGCGTGACCCGTTAGTCAGCAGCTGAGTACCTTAGCCACTAGACCACCGCGGCGGAGTGGCATGTGCAGATTTGCCTCGTGTATATCGTTGCCTTGTGCGTTCTACTCTTGTGTATCCTGCCCACGGATATCTCGTCTAACGAGCAGCCTTTTTTCACGTGGCCACAGACGTGACAGAAGCCGACTGCCGACACATCTGGAAAGGCCTGCGAGGCAGATATGTGCGCGAGATCCGGCTTGGAAGCACGGGAGACAATGATGGCATACTTCTCCCGAAGCGATCGCAGTGGCCCTTCTTACGGCGCCTTGACTTCCTCAGGCAGCACATAAGACCCAAGAGGCAGATAAGGTAAGGTTTGTATGTGCGCAAAGTTATGAGTTGCGCTCATAGACTGATTCTCACCTACATAGCTACTCTATTTCATTCTGCCATATTGTCAAATTTGATAGTGGCAGAATTTTGAGACGATCCGCAACAGCTGAAAACAGTAAGATTCTCTGCATTCAATGTATGGAACTCTACTTCTGGAGGCTAAAACTTCACCCTCATTAAATGCCTGCAAACATTCAGTTCGCCTTTACCTTAATCATTCTATGAATTTCTGAATCATGTAGTTACTGTCATTGCTTTTTTGTCGGTTTTAAAATGCATCTCATGTTTTCTATATCCACATTCAATACTCTCTTTTTCTTTATTAGTGTACATTCCTAACAAATATGTTGCTGCACTTTGTTAGCTTCACTTTACTAATTTATTTTCCATGTGTATCTCAGTGTCAAATATTCCAATTGTCATTGCGTACCATAATGCCACTTTCATTATTTTGTACGCATACTATGCGTGTTTTTGCTATTCTGTTTCTGTTTTTATTTTTTTATACATTCCATAGCAAGAGGTCCCTTCGCAGTGTTGGCACTAAGGGACCTGTTTTTGTATACCTCTCCCTATACGTAACCCCCTACCCAAATACACTCAATAAACCAAAACAGCTTCCTTGGTCAATCACAGTTGAGCTGTACAGGAACTGGACTATGTCCATAAACCTCAACCGTTTGTGATCACTTGATAAAGCAGAAGCATCACTCATGACATCACAACGAAAAGCAAACTTAGCATCATAAACATCGCTGTTTGTTGTGTAAAATAGCATGAAAACACAGAAAAAACACGAGGAACGAGAAGAAAACAACACAGGCGGTAACTCTCAGCTGCTGTGTGCTCCTGTTTTTTTTTGCACTGTGTTACAATGCATGAGCAACTAGCTCGCGGCTGTCTGTACAGTCTTTTCTTGGCCAATTTCAGTGGCTGGCTCACATCATTTGGGGGGAGGGGGGCAAGTAACGTATTCCTTGCCACTTCGCGGTTCCATTTTGCCAAGCACCATCGCTGCCGGAAACAGAGATGACAGCAATGTAGTCATGCATGCCATCATATTTATCGACGACGTCTCACTTGACGTTTCTCCTTAGGTCACGTGACCACAATCTGCAGAGAACTTGACGTGCCTACAGCTTTGCAAGTGACGCATAGTATTAAAATTGATGTTTTAGGCATTGACTAGGAATAAATCGTACAATCTGCGCCAGGGATGCACTCACTGAAGGGACCAGAAATGGGGCTGAGAGGAGTGTCATCAATCAAGTAAAGGTATCCGACACTGATGCGCGGCTGAGCGTGCATGTGGATGCAGTAAGTATTCAAGTGACACAAACTCGCTACAAGGCCAGCTAATGAGTAAGTCATTTCTCACGATGAATAAATATTTTCGAGGTTTCCTGAAAATCCGACGTCTTTTTCAACACAATAGAGACATGGGGGCAAATGCCGTCTTGACTTCTTTCTCGCGTCCATGTTTGTACTCCTTGTCTTTTTGACATAAATACCAGAAATGGCCCTTCTGCTCCCCCCTACTTCTTTTCTAGAATCTGTATTTTTCCAAGCTTGGGCTATTATGTACCCCACTGATGTTAACCATAGAGTTTCCTATAAGTACACTGCAGGAAAGGAACTATGGTGCTAGCGTTTATGGCAGCTACCATGCACGGTGCTTCAGTGAGCATGGGGATGATAGGTAGTACATGGATTTCTCCAATTTTTATACTTTTGACTCCGGTTGCCTTCGTGTGCCTTGAAGCTGCTTTGTCACGAAATGACAGTCAGCAATAGTTTATTAGTTATGCTTCACCACTTCAACCTTTTAGACTCACCCTTTCAAATAGGCCCACTAAGTTTATAACCGTTCGTTTTTTCTCGGAAACAAAACCAAACCACATTGATAAACGAAGCCATAAGTGTGATTTGAGGCCAGCAAGTATGAAGACTAGGCAAATCCGTGTACTACCTGTCATTGCCATGGTCTCTAAACAATCGCAGCAGCAAAGTCCCCTCTAGTTAATTTTAGGAAACTCTATGATATTGACCAGCGAGTAGCATAGGGCTTGCACAAGATCTGCACTCGTGTTCGTTTCTGCGCCTCGTTGCTGCTGCACTTACTGAAACGTCACCTGCACGAAGACGACACCCAGACGACATCACAATGAACTTGTTTTGAAAGTGCAGGGTGAATCTAATGGACCTTTTTGTGCTTATCATAATCGGAACTAGTAAATGTCGTTATTAAATACTCAGGAACCAACCCACTTTCTGTTATTCCTAATTTACGCGAGTACAGGATTTTTATTTTCCAGGTTTTCGAAATATATCAAATTTACCAGTTCAATCGGGGCAGTGTCGCAAGGGGAGGAAGCCTACAGTGTCAACAACAATGAATCAACACCGACTGACGTCATCGCACGCGATTTCGGTAAGGAAGCGTACTACATATACTCTGTCTCACTACTCCGTTCGAAACTGTGCCGGCCGGGGCGGCCGCTTAATACGATTCAATACTGCCAAGGCTACAGGGTGTGAGCAAGCCACATGCTTACTGCTAGAAAAACTAGTTCCAAATATAATTGCCTGGCAGTTGGCAAAGTTAAGACATTTGCCTTTGTTAATAGCATGTGCTGCTGCCCATCAATAACTAATATGTTTATTCTTTCATTGCATGTCTGTCGTACTTCTTTAATTGTTTTATCAGTAATTGTTAGTAACTTTATGTGGTTAAGAAAATCAACATGGCGGCGCCCATGCAAACTCGACTGCCCGCTTAGATCCGAACTCGCCCTTGAAGCTCGTCCAAAGCACTTAAAGCAACAAATGAATGGTGTAATTAGCTATTTCTTTGTGCATCCCACAATCAGGACAAAGTATAAGGTAGACTCTTTCATTGTACGCGAGATAAGATGTGTCTTCGATTGTGCCTGGTAAGCCCAACGCGCCAAGAAAGAGAAAATAATTCTCATGAACACAGCGCTACCTAAGCTCCAAGACATAAATCTGTTGCAAATACGAGCATCAGTCAGGAACTTTCAGGCCGCAGAACGTACGGCGACGACTTGATAAACTCGAAGCGAATGGCACTATAAGCCGATAGGTGCAGCGATATTCTTCATCTTTTTTTTTGGTGCTGCCATCTGCTCGTAGACAGTGTGCTTCCAGACGCCAGAAGGACGTTTAGCAGACAGCGCGACGCAGATGAATACATGTGGAGGGGCTTATCACGCTTCCCACTGGCTAAGGGGCCCTGTAGCCTTGATGCTGCTGCAGGCGACTTTGAGACAGTCGCCTGTATGACGAGCAATCGAGTTCCAACACGAAATTCCATCCACTAAAGCATTTCCCATTCATTTTAAACTGATCATTCACCCTACTATCAGAATATTATCGAAATTAAAGTTTTGAATAAATATACTAGCCTTCGTTCAATTATTGCACTTCTTGAATATCAATTAGAGCTAAACAACTGCATAGCTCCACCCATTCTACTAGTCGTCAGCATATTGAAGGGCACTAAAGAAAAAAAGGGCACTAAAGAAAAAACTATTTTTTTCATTAGTAAATTACTTTGCCACAATATACCGAAGTCACCACTCTCGTCGCGAGAACACGCTAGAAAATGTGCAAAAGAGAATTCGGGTTATTGACACCATCTTGACATTTCCGCACCAAACCTTGTGACGTCGTAAGTTTTTCATGGCATCTATTGGAGCATACGTCGTTCCTAATTGACGATACTAAAATATAATGTCGTCTGCAGGTCTTATATATTTAACATACTGAGTTGCAGTTAATATTGTTGAACCAGTGTCGCCCCAATACGAAAAAATAACCTTGAAATTCCTGAAGTCACAATGAGATTTCAGCAGGAAAATTGGCATTCTTTACTTCGATTTCCTTATTTAAAGATGAATTATTGGTGGCAAAAGCAACGAGGCTATAGCTGAAATCGATGCTGAAATCTATGGCATTACGCATGGAGGTAACCGCGTGAAATTTAAACATGAATGTTCAACTTCGACTTTCTCGTCGTCAATGTTGATAAAATAAATGATTCTCAGATTGCAACTTATCCGTCTAAACCGATTTGTAGGTTAACTGCAGTCTTTTTTTAGGTAGTACCTTGAATTATACAGCTGGCTGCGTCATAAACATGCGTCATTGAACAGTCACAACCAGTCAACAACTGTATTTTCGGCTCTGTGGGTGTGTCCTGCAGCGTTCCAGGCCGCAGCCGTGGAGGACGTCAGTGCGGAAGGGTGCTGGGATTCGCCAATGGACTTTGAGATCGACATATCACCGGTGCCTAGCGACGCCGAGGTAATCACATTAATAACTTGCGTCAATGTATGGTGCTTTTTTTAAAATCACCACAAGCTTTTATGACATCAAACACGCCGGTGCCACCGCCAACACCGAAGTGGATGGCGCCACCCCCAACGCCGACGTGCCGCATCATGTGGCTCAGAACTGCTACGCATTTAAAAACTGAGAGATCCCCACTGAGAATTCAAAGCATCGATTCCTCGCTCCTCAGCGCACTGCATTAACCAACTAGGCCACGCCGGTATTAGTGCCCTTGTAATTCACGGCGAGCTATGTATATGCACAATTTACTACTGGCTAACTGCCAAAACTTATTTGAAACATTCCTTTGACAAGCCATACATGCTTTCCCTAAACATTGATGTTTGCGATGACTTGATCAAAGGAGGCGTGGGTTCACTGAAGCACATACAGTTGGATGAAAAGGGTATTCCGAAACGTCTCTGGCTTCACATTCACTCTGAAATGACTACAAAATTTTTCGCATGAACAATGCCAGAACTATTCGTGAAGTTGCTGGTCCCGTTGTGCCTGTGAATTCGGTTCGCATCAATGTGCGCACCACCAGTGTCACTTTAAATGGACAAATTCAACTCGCTGCCCCAGGTGAGTTGTGACGCTTGTGGCGTTAAAGGAGCACTGACATCAAGTTTATTCATGTCAAGATTTTCACCTCAACGAGTAGCTATCAGTCTCCTAGTAGGGACCTATAACGCAACTGAGGGCCCAGTAACTATTATTTTTGTTTATTTATATCATTGTTACCTCACACGATTGAAAACGGCCAGAAGTCCCACAATTCGCAGCGCTGAGAACGTTACCAGTAGTGCTATCTTGCGACCACCTCTAGGTCACGCCACACCTGACCGCTTCTCCACAGAAAAGGGACGTCAGGCTCGGCTGCTTCGCAAACACTTCGTCTGCTAGACACACACATTCAGTCAGACCTTGTCACCTGCATTGCCGTCGTCACCATACCAAGTATTGACTATGGCTGATATTGACAGTTTGTAGCTTGAAATCGCCGTGATTTGCAACGCTGCGAATCATTTTTGCTTCGATCAACCTTTTCCAGATTAGCGATTTCAAAATGGATGCCGTTTTAAGTAGACCTGTGCGCCGGTACTAAAATTGCCGGCGGCAGTGCGTCAGTGTTTCCACCTTCGTGGACGGCGTGGTATCGGTGCGGGGTCTACCGGATCGGCAACGGCATTGCACGTGGGAGGGGGGGGGATGAAGAATCAAGACTTGGTGGGGATAGAAGCTTGTGTCTGGAATTTCGAAAAAAAAATCAATTTCCCCGAAAGGGCAAACCAGTAATGTCATATCAGCATGTTCTAATGTTATTGATTACCAAACCTTGCGGTGTCAGTTTTCCAGACAAAGCAAGTGTAAATAAAAATTTTCAGCTCCTTGAAAAAATATACAATTTAATGAAATACACGTTTACGCATTTGTATTTTCTTAATTGCTAAGCACTGAGTATGTACAGGTACCCATCCAACTCATTAAAAGAAAGCACGTTCTGCAGAAAACCAAAAAACAAGCAAAGAAAAACGAAAACAATTCTGAATCGATCTAACGGGCACAATATATAGAGGATCAGATCACTGGGTGTAATGTGAAGGAGATGCAATGAAGGATGCGGGTGCTAGAACCCTCAAACCGCAGTGTAAATTATCTTATTTATGCAGGGGGATGACACTATTGCAAGTGCGCCGATGTTCGAGAGAGTAACTTGCGATCATTCGCATGCGAAGTACGTAAGAAATGCTGGTCAGCAATTAAATATAAACAGTAATTCTTTTTTTTGCATATTCTAACTTATTTATGTCGCGTTTGTGGTGAGGCAACCAAATAACCAACGCATATTTCAGTCTTATGCACTGTCAGTCAGCATTCTTTTGTAAAATGGCTGAACATGCGTCGGAAGCACCAAAGCTTTCAAAGAGCTTGTTGCAGTTTGTTTCTACATGCGTGGGTCATTTTAAATTGGCTGGGAGAGCTACATCAAGGTATTAGAGCTATGTAACACCCACTTGACTTCTACCGTCATGAGTATACGTAAAATGAAGAGACTGTTTTTTATTTGAAGAGGTCTTGAATACAGTCTTTTTGAAGTTTCACTTCCATTGCAAAAGGGCGAAAAAAAACACTATTCAGCCCAGCCTGATTGAGTAACAAAGGTGGTTTTACGGACAACGCAGTCGTTGGCATGCATAGTAATTTTGATTTGAATATTACCAATAATTTATTCTTCGTCATTTATATAAAACACGTACAAAAGCGGACCAAACATCAAACCTGAGACTTCTTCCTGATGTGATATGTAAGTCACATGACTTTGCGTGGTGAAATGTAACAAATTTTGGGCTTGACAGCAAATATTCTGCTATCCAATCAACCTGCTTGTTGCGAAAAAGTTGGGAAAACGCTAAACATCTAGCTTGGCAAAACATGTCAAATACCTTGTAATAGTCAATACATATTAGTCGCTACATAAGCAACCCGTCCGTGTGCTTTGACCGTATTCAGCATAATAAAACAGTTAGACAACCATTCAGTCATCTGAAAGTTCATCAGTACTCAATATTCTCTCATGCTCTTTCATTATTGAACAAGTTACCTCAGGAGGTCGTTATTGCGGACACGACACAATCCTTTGCCCATCTCATCAATGACCTAACACTTCATTTTTTATATGTAATATATTATGTTCCTAATTAGTGCTGAGATTTTTGTACTTTGGTATGAATGTTATTATTGCTATGTATTATTTATATTTTCCCTGATGATGATTTTTTTTTATTTTTGTACCAAGTATTGTACTTTCTTATATTTTTGTATTCTGTTTTGTCACTGACATTTATTACCCACTCCTGCTTGGGCCCGAACAGAACCTGCAGTATTTGTAAATAAATAGATAAATAGGACACCAACCTATTTTCGGCCGTTAGGACATGCGTAAATTGAAGCTACTATGTAACAGTAGAATAGCCAGCACGAAAGCCCTGCTGTGATAGTGAAGGCATGTTGTGTGCATTTAGGTATTCTAAATTGTACTTGTTAATAATGTGATCTAAAATTTGGTAGAAAGCAAGGTATATATTGCTTGTTTCTGCACTTAAGTACGAGTATGACGTTTTTGGAGTACAAACCTCAAGAGGGTTATGTGCTCCATTAGAGCTTTATTCAATAATGGAAGGAGCAGGTAGTTTGCTTCACACAGAAAATGACGGAGTAATGTCTTTGTTGCTACAAAAAATATTTGAAGTACTGAATAAAGTGATTGCTGTATCTTCAGAATTTGAGGAAGACTAATGATATGTGAGGTTTAATGTCCCAAAACCACCATATGATTATGAAAGGAGCCATAGTGGAGGGCTCCACAAATTTCGACCACCTAGGGTTCTTCAACGTGCACCCAAATCTGAGCACATGGGCCTACAGCATATTCGCCTCTATCAAAAATGCAGCCGCCGCAACCGGTACTCGATCCCACGACCTGAAGGTCAGCAGCCAAGCACTTTAGCCACTAGAGCACCGCAGTTGTGCAATTTGAGGAGAACTGGCCAACAAGAATAAATGATGAGGGCATAGACGATGCAGGAGTAATGGACCTTTAGAACCTCAATGGATTTTTTGTAAACATAGCTAAGGTGCTTTTAAATTAGTAGTTATTAGCCTATTCAATTTTAGCTTCTAAATTACTTTTCAATTCAATAAATGAAGAAGCAATATCGTTAAACTTGGAATGACAAGTATTATCTAAGCGCTTTATGCAACGAGTGAGATGATTTATATCTTTATGGTACCATGGTTGTCATGGGCTCTATTTAATATATTTCTCATGCAGGTACTTTCATAGGCATTGTTTTATAATGCCACAAAATTTAAGAAGCAGATCTACATTCCAAAATTTGCTGCTACTTTGAAATTTCTCAAAAGATGAGGCTGAAGGGCTCAGCACAGAAGTCTCATAAACTTTAAGAAAGCTCGAAGCAGTTTTTATCTCAGGTGATTGAGAATAACACGCTAGCTTTCAGGCCACTTCAACAGTTCGGAAAACTGGTCAGAAAACCTTTCGACGACTTCAGAAAGAGAAAAATAATGATGAATAAAGCATGGAGGTAATCATGACTGAACCTGTTAGGCCATGTCGCACTTGGGAAGTGTGTAAGGGGAATAAAAGTTAATGAGGGAGAAGGAAAGAAAAGTCACTGATGCTGTCGACAAAATGGCAGGTCTGTGCTTAGTATCACAGACGGTGAGGCACAAATGAGCACATTTGTTGCATTACATAACTTGTATGCGCGGTCCCATGCAACCAAAATTTTGCCGATGGTGAATCCATGATGGCGCGCCTTGTTTTCTCAAGCAGCAGGCTTCTGATGGCTTGCAAGAACTGGAGTGATGGTGTCAAGTAGTTGTAACATGCTTCGAGCTGTCAGCGTCTGCATCTTGTTCAGCGGCACGTGCATAGCACTGGCGAGGTGCTGACCATGCCGATGAAGTGTCCCTCACTATCGAAGTCTGATGCCTCTCATCAGGCACATGTGCCTTTGGGAGTTCAGGCCAAGCATCAACTGCATTGCTAGTAGAGGCATCACTGTCCTTTGAGATGGCTGCATTCGGACTGGATATTAAGAATGGCGCGTCAGCTCCACTGCTGTCAAAAGTGCCTTTGTCCTTAGAAATAACAGCATTTGGTCTGAGCCTGAGAGTTAGAGGTGGTTTCGAACGTGCTTCGTTAGGTGACCAAGTTTTGGAGGCTTTGGTGCAATGCCGGCAACGGGACCGCTGTCGCTCATTAGATGCAGCTGCTTCTTGGTGTGAGATGTCATCTCTAGCCCTTTTGTATTGTTAGCTGCCTTCGAATAAAAGGGCACTCTTTCGAAGTGGCATGATGTAGCCCATTACAATTAGAGCACTTCAGTATCGTGTCCTGGTTTGTGTTCATATTGTGGTGCCCAGTGCATCGGGAACAGGCGGTGGAGTTCGTGCATACACCATTTACGTGACCTACCTTCATGCACTTCCAGCACTAAAGCAGTTTTGGTACACAAGGACAAACTGCGTGCCAGAAGTGGCCCACTTTTATGTGCGATGGAAGTGCTTCGCCCTTAAATGTAATCCTTACGTATCGTGATGTTTTGATACGACATATAATTGCAATATTGCTATTGCTACATGCATGTTGACACTTTGTGGGACGATGCGCGTGTGTGCCTGATGAAGAGGACGAAGAGTGGTCTCCGCTCGGTGTCTGGTCTGCCAGTCACGCTGCTGCTGCTGGTTCTAAATATATTTCATCCACAGCCTCGTCCATACGGCGTCTCTTTTCTTCCATAACATATTTGGTGAATGTGGAACGTTTCCAGTCCTCACCACGAAGCTTCGCAGTGGCCGCACCATCCAGCCTCTGGTCATGGCTTCCAATGATAACAACCCGTCACCGCCTTGACCTGGAGCGCCAACTACTACGTACCTTGCGATGTCCCACATCCATGATCCCGGTGCGTTCTCCGCCCAGCCTGGCCTTGACGTGGACTACTGGCTCCGCATGTACGAGCACGTTAGCCTGTCTCACCGATGGGAGCCTATCATGATGCTCGGCAACGTAATCTTTTACGAGGATGGCACCCCGCGTGTATGGTTCGACGCTCATAAGGCCGAGCTCTCCAGCTGGGACATCTTCAAGAACCGACTACGCGTCATATTTGGGACCCGTCCGGTCGACAAATGGCCGCACGGAAAGAACTCGCCACCCATGTACAGTCATCAACCGAGTCATATGTCTCGTACCTACAGGACGTGCTCGCGTTGTGCCGCAAAGTGGGCGAGCAAATGACCTAGAACGACAAGGTCGGCCACATACTCAAGGGCAGTGTGGATGACACTTTTAACTTGCTCGTGTACAACAAAGTCACGACCGTCGATCTTATAATTAAGGAATGCCGCTGCTTCGAAATGGCCAAAAACCACCGAATTCGCCCTCAATTTTCGCGGCTCCCTAACATCAAATTGTACCGATCTCAGCGCCGCGCCACTCTTGCACAAAAATGTTACACGCATCGTTCGGAGCGAGCTTGAGGTGGCCCGTCCAGCGCCGTTTCATCCACCTTCAGTCGACCAGGGGATCGTGCAAACACCTCCAGCGGTGTCAGTTACTCAGGCAGTCATACGGCAAGAAATTGCTAATCTTGGTTTCTCTGTCACCTGCTTCGTCTCCCGATTGGACTACAGACCGATGCCAATAAATGCGCTACGCCATGACCCATACTCTATGCCCAGATCTCGCAATCCGACAGAATGGAGAACAGCAGACGACAAGCCAATCTGCTTACGCTGTCACCGAGTTCGCCAAGTCTCCCCCTACTGCCGTAGCACTTGTACGCCCCCCTCCCCCTCTTTGGAGCCAATTTTCTTCTCCTCGGCCGTACACGGACCCCCTTCGGTATTCGCCCAGCCGTGAGTATCCTGCTTCTGACGCACCTAACAGCCACTAGTTCACTGTCACTGCACCGCCGCCGTTCTCCGTCGCCCCAATCTTGTTGCTATCTATCCCCGCCTAACTATGGATCTTCCCGGATGAAAAACTAGATTATGCAACATGCTACATGCATGTTGACATTTTGTGGGATGATGCGCGTGTGTGCCTGATTAAAAGGACGAAGAGTGGTCTCCGCTCGGTGTCTGGCCTACCGGACACGCCAATGCTGCTGGTTCGAAATATATTCATCCAGAGCCTCATCAATACGGCGTCTCTTTTCATTCGTAACAATATCTCCTGAAGCCAGCTTGATCAAGACTGGTAGGTACGAGTTGGTAATGCCTTCGTCAACACCATATATTAGCCCAGCGCTCACTTATTTTCCCAGCGATATATGAGAGCGGACTACTATCCCATTAATTTTGACGACTTACATCATGTGATGTAAGCACGCAGCCCCATAACCAACTCAGGCTGCAGCTAACTCTTTTTCATCCGATCTCGCGAAGCTGCAGAATGCTGGTACATGGGAATACAGCCACTCCCGGGAAATAGAAGTGTTTGTGCACTGATATCTATAACGTAGAAGGGTGCATGAGTCGCTCACTGATGCCTGATGAAAAAGCGCGCTAGCACTCGCGACCATGCCCATATAATCAAAATTCACAGTTGCGGACCGAACCACGCAGCTTCCTACTTGAGTATCTCTTCATACTCCTTTGTACAGCAGAAAACTGGCGGGACTTCCCTTTTGGTTGAGGAGCAATTGATGCTCGGTTGTGTATCCTCAGAAGCTGTTTTAGGGCCTTATATAAACAGGGCATGTAAACTCGAAAACAAGACAGCAGCCAAGACACCACAAATGCTGCTTTGAAAAATCCTAAAGCTGGAGAAAAAAAAAGGTGAAGTGTTGTATTTTATATGCCAATTTTTTGATCAGGTAAAAATAAGACGAACGGTGGTGCACCGCAATTATTTTGCAGTGGCAGCGTGGCCTCTCTTGAAACTTCGGCTGCGGTGCCACCGGCGTGAGCAAAAGTGGGTGGCGGAGTGGCGCGGCGGCACACAGCTCTAGTTCCAAGCAGCATTGAGGAGGTCTCGAGGATGCAAGCGTCGGCCGTGCTCACTCGGGTGTCTCAATTAGCTATATTGGTGTGTTTTGGCATGCACAGCATTCAGGTATACACAAAGGGGTCAATGGAATAAAGGTAAGGGGAATGGGCACCAGCGGAGCAATAGCATATGTTCCCTGCTTGCTAAGTTCTTCTTTGCATCTCCAGATGGCCTCATTTATCCGGCCTCTCAGGTACTCTCACAGTTGCGGTGGCAGTAACCCGGTATTACGTGGACGCAAAGAAGTTTATGGATGGAGTAAAATTTACTAATAACGATACCTGCATGCTACCTGTGAGTAATGATATCTGTCTATTCGCTATTCCGCTTTGATAGCTTGTGGTTGTGATGGTGTGTAACATTATTGTAACGCAAAAACACCCTCATTGTGCTTTTTCCGCTCTTCGAACTATACGACTGAAACTCGCAACAGTTCGCCAACGTGCTGACTAACGAGCACACGTTGAATTATGCTCTTATATTTCGCCGATATTTTATGGGTGGTTTGCATCTCGGTAATTTAATGAAATCATTCAAAGTGGTGCTACGAAAATCAGACGTGAAGAGTGAGTGTGTTTCCAGGCTTCGCCGCCAGTCAGTGCCAGGATAAGAACACTCGGAACGTACACGTATTCGTTACTAGCGCATTGTCACTCAGGATGATATGTGTGGAATTTATCACACCGAACACGTAGCAATAGTGTTGATGTCGCAGCGACCCTCGAACTGTTATTAGGGTCTTGAACGCTGTTTGCGATCCAAATAAAGTAACTTCCACTTGACACACGTGATTTGAATTTGGCTAGGAGGACCTATACACACCAAGCAATCGAATGAAGGCCACATCTCGATTCTGAAATTTCATTTCACTGCTCCTTTAAAACATCTCGCGGCTTCATTGTCACAACAGTGTATATCTCACCAGGAATCTTGCGGACTGACGTGACAAACTTCTTTCTGCACAAAGTCCATTCATTGTGCCTACACGATGTGTTGGCGATAGTCACTGGAGACATCAACGTTAATGTACTTCAGTGTGAAAAACAGTGGCTTTTCACGTTTCCCTGCGCCGATCGTGGAGTTTGTCTCCATTCAGATGTCATGCAGTCAACTATTCACAACGTCACATACGTGTTATATTTTGGTTACTGCATTACTCCTAATTCAAACACAATCGGCCGTGTTCACTACATTTCATATGGTTCCTAACTCTCTTACTAGCCTTACTTCGTATAACAGTCCAATGTCTTTCTGGCTATTGCATTCGTTGCTTCATCCTTGTGTCTAAACTCTGATTATATTGTAACGACGTCAAAACAAAGGTCTTGTCGCAGAGACAGAACTACCACAAGGAAGTCGTTCTCTTTTTTAAACGGGACGCGCAAGCGAGTTCTTCGTACTTTCCGTAGACCTTCAAACACATGGACAACTATCACCGTCTTTCCTGCCACAAGCACATGACATTTGCCTCCCTCTGAAAGAGGCATCATCCGGATATGCAACTTAGGCTCTTTACAAGGCGTTTGGGGTGGTTGCACCAACATGGCAATTGGGAACTAAAAGGATACAGTTTCATATGCACGACGTGCACAACTTCGTGTAAATGTGCATGGAACTATGATCACTGTCAGCAACAACCTTGTAGTTCACGTCGTTCAGGCGTCGGGTGACTCTGTAAGAGCCAAAGTACCATCTTAGTAGTTTTTCAGACAGTACACGATGACGTATCGGAATTCGGACCCATACCTTGTCATCTAGTCTGTGGCTAATGAACCTGTGACGGGGGTCGTACCGTTGTGCATCTTTATGATGCTGATGAGATATGTGCACGCACGCGAGCTGTCTGGCTTCCTCGGCGCGCTGAGTGAATTCATCGGCGTCTGTATAGATGTCGTCACACTCATGCGGCAACATTGCGTCCAATGTTGTTGTCACTTCGCGACCATACATCAGACTGAGTTTTTAGGTTCCGTGTCAACGTACATGCAGAGCATTTATGTAAGGATCTTATTGAGGTGCTTCGTCAGTCTGTTTGTCTGCGGATGATATGCAGTTGTTCTTCAGTGAGCTGTACCACTGAGTATGAGAACCGACTCTTAAAGTTGTGTGGTGAAGGCAGATCCTCTGTCTGTGATCACTGCTGTTGGAGTACTATGCCGAAGGATGATGTTTTCGATGAAGAATTGAAGTGGCGTCTGCTGCTGTGCCGCCCTGCATAGATTTAGTCTCCGCATAACGAGAGAGGCAATCAGGGGAAAAAATAACCCATCTGTTCCCTGCAGTGGAAGTTGCAATGAGCCCAGGAAATCCATCCCAACCTGGGCGAACAGCTTTGGTGATTAGACTGGATGTAAGAGACAGCTGGCTTACTGGAAGGCACTTTGCATCTTTGGCAGTCGGTGCATGTTTGCATGTGACGTTTAACAGCAGCAGGTAGCTTTGGCCAGTAGTACTTGGGTGTCAGTTGACACAATGTTCGGGTGTAGCCTAGATGACCAGAAGTGACTTCATCATGACACGCTTCCATAATTTCTTTTCGAAGGGATGCAGGCACGACGAGCAAATGGATGCTGCTGGTTGGAGAGAAGTTTTTCTTATAGAGAATATTGTTCCACAAGCAAAAAGATGGCAGTCGGTTAGCAAATAACCATGGCACGTCTTGATGTCATCCTTCTTACTAATTCAATGAGTGGTAATAGCTCAGGGTCACTGTGCTACTCTTTTGCAATAGTGGTCATGTTGATAACTCCCAAAAATGCCTTGTCGATGTTCTCGTCATCAGGAGTGACAGGCTCAACTGCCGACCGTGAGAGACAGTCGGCGTCTGTGTGTCTCTTCCCAGATTTATAGATGATGGTCATGTCGAGCTCCTGAAGCCTAAGACTCCACTGTGCCAAAGGGCCAGATGGATCTTTAAGGTTGGTGAGTCAGCACAGAGAGTGGGGATCACTAACAACCTTGAATGGGTCGCCGTACAAATCTGGACAGAATTTGATGAGCCCCCACACCACGACGGGACACTTCTCAATAGTTGAGTAGTTCTCCACCGTGCGAGAGGGTTCTGCTAGCATAGATTATTACATTTTCACAGCCGTCTTGCCACTGCAGCCGAACGGCACCCAGACCCACATTGCTGGCGTCAGTGTGAAGTGCTGTAGGGGCTTTCTGGCCGAAGTGTGCAAGGACTGGAGGTGTTTGCAGACGAAGCCGTACTTCATTGAATGTAATTTGCTCCTGTTCACCCCAAAGAAAGTAGACGTCCTCACGTATGAGTGGTGTCGGTGGTGCCGCAATAGATGAAAAGTCTTTAATAAATTGTCGGTAATAGGCACACAGCCCTAAGAAGCTCCTCATGGCCTTTTTGTCACTTGGTGCAGGAAATTTCACTATGGCGTCTATTTTGGCTGGGTCAGGTCGAACACCCCCATGACAGACAATGTGACCTAGGCAGTTGAATTCACTGAAACCAGAATGACATTTTTCCAGTTTTAAGGTAAGGCTGGCCGAACGTATGGCTTGGAGGACAGTGAATAAACAGCTCAGATATTCCTCAAATGTTTCTGAGAATACAATAACATAGTCCAGATAGACCAAGCACGTTTGCCGCTTCAAGCCTGATAGCACGGTGTCCATGAGACGCTGAAAAAAGGCTGGCGCCGAGCACAACCAAAAAACAAGCACATTAAATTTTATGGCCATTGGACGTGACAAAAGCTGTTTTTTCAGGATCTCACTCGTTGACCTCTATCTGCCAGTAGCCGCTTCGTAGGTCCATTGATGAAAAATAGCGCGCATGGCGAAGCTGATTAAGTATATTGTCAATGCGAGGCAGTGAATATACATATTCCTTCGTGACTTGGTTCAACTTGCGATAATCTATGCAGAAGCGCAAGCTGCCATCTTTTTTCTTGACCAAAAGCACAGGTGATGCCCAAACACTTTTCGAAGGTTGTATGTCGTCATGCTCTAGCATATTCTGTACCTGTTTCTGAATCTCCTCACGTTTTTTCGGAGCTACACTGTAGGCATTCTGTCGAATCAATCACGTGTTGCCTTCAGTAATGATTATGTGTTTGGTCAATAGTGTTTGCTGGACATTTGACGGAGACGAAAAACATTCTTCAAATTAGTGTATCAGTTCAAGCAGACGCTTTCTATCAGAGGGCGGCAGCATGGAGCAAATGTCTGCCAACAAAGTTATCGAAGCGAGGGCAGTCATGTCGTCCGTTTGCAAGGCAAAACAATCCCCGCCTTGGTCCACATCGTCGTAGCAGGCAATTGCGGTGCCTTTCTAGATTTGACGGCGCTCATTGCTGAAGTTTGTGAGGAGCATTTCTGCCTGTCCATCGGTAAGCGCCAGAATGCCCCTCGCAATGGAAATGGCTTGCGTAAGTGGAAGCGCAACTATGTGCTCCGCTATCATAACCTTATCGCAAGGCGACCCATAGGACACTGATACGAGACAGCAGAAGCTGGGTGGGAGCGTCACATTATTTGTTATTTGAAAACAGCTGTGTGGTTCGTCACTGCTGTTGTCGACATACGAATGTGTGCAAAATGTCACCATACGTTCAGAAATGTCCCAAGATTTTAAAAAAAATCTATGCCCAAAATTAGGTGTTTACAGCAGTCTGGCAACAGGACAAATGTGGCGACGAAGCTGGAATTACCTATGTGAAGTCGAGTGGTGCATTTACCCATGGCAGTCATCAGCTGACCACCAGCACTCCTTATGCGTGGCCCTGTCCACGGTGTATTAACCTTTCTAAGGTGGTCGGCAAGCTCTTGTTGCATGATCGAAAAATCAGCACCAGTGTCAACCAGTGCTGTGACGTGATGTCCATCTATGAGAACAACAAGATTGGCACGTACCACTTCATTGGCATTAGTATTGGTCATCGTATTCGTCGTCTTTGTCTTCCTAGATCTTTTTGCAGTGGTATGGGAATTTGCAGTGTCTCGACAATTGGCAACCTCGCCACCAGAGGTTGCAGCAGTTAGTTTCTACGACGTGGGCTAGGCGAACGGCGTCTGGTGACGTCCGCGTAGCTTCGATGGTTTGGGGAAGTGTGGCGCGCAGGTGATGGAGATTGTCAGCGATGCGGTGGAATCGCTTGGCTGTTCAGTTGATCGATGTGGTGGGCGCGACGATCTTCAAAGCAGAAAAAGCGGGACGAGAAAAGTTGCTGAATCCAGAATCACCATGACGACTATAGAGGGCAATGTGACCTCGTCTTCAAAGCGGAAAGAAGGGGGACAAGAAAAGTTGCCGAACCCGGATACACCATGACGACAATAGTGGGCAATGTGACCTGGTTCTCCACAGCGGAAGCAAATAGGTCGACGGTCGACCGTGCGCCGTAAGTCAGTTCAGCGAACTGGTGGTAGTCATAAAATCTCGCTGCCACCAAGGCACGGCAGCGGGTTGTAGCTGGAAGAGCGTCGCCTCAAATGGCAGTGGAAGACAACCAACCACATCAGCATAGCTCTGGATGTTGCTCAGCACTTGGCCCGGGTGGTGTAAAGCTTTGCTTCAACTCCTGTCAGACGATTTCGGCAACAGATGTGACAGACGTTTGGGTAGGAGGAACGCAGAGTACCCGAAGTTCCTCACGCAGTGTTTTCCTGATCTTTTGTCGCAGGGAACTTTCGCAGACAGCAGAGTTCTGAGCTGCCGCATTTAATGCTGTATGGTTCGGCAGGCTGTCAAAGTGTTGGCATCGTTGTTTCAGTGCGCACTCGATGATAGTCGCCTCTCTTATGAACTCGTCTACTGTTGTAGGCGGATTTCGTACGAAGCCCGCGAACACCGGTTCCTTAGTGCCCCGCATTAGGTGGCGCACCTTCTTCGCCTTGGACATGTCAGGTCGGCTGCTCGAAACAGACAGATCATACCTTCTGCATACATGGTGGCTGCTTTATTGGGTTTCTGTACGTGAGCTTTGATTAGTTGCTGTGCCGATCCCGTCGGTCCGAGTTCAGGAATGTGTCGAGTAGCTTTCGACGGAAATCTTCTCAAGATTGGAAAGTAGCTTCCTGGTACTCATAGCACATGCAAGTGTTATTTTCTAGTGCGAAATATGCACAACCAAGTTTCTGTTGTTCACCCCAGTTCTTCGATATGGCGATGCATTCGAACTGTTCAAGCCAGTTCTCAACATCCTCATACTCTTTCCCACAGAAAATTTCAGGAACGCGAGGATGTTCGAGAGTCACCCACGAGAAAAAAGCTGTCTGGGATGGATGAATAACCTCGGTTGTTGTAGGAGCTGCCATGCTTGTAAGAAGCGGAACAAGTGCGAACTCCGGGCTGAGGTATAGTAGGCACCGACTGAATCGGTGCACCAGAGTGGTGACGAGGGTTTGAGTCTCTGGATTGGGTGAACGATTCTGAGCAAGGTTCCCCTGCATCAAGTTGTAGGCTCTAGCACCTCCAACAGTGCGACAACATCAAAACAGAGGTCTTGCTGTGGAGACAGAGGTACCACAAGCAGGTCGGTCTCTTTTTTAATAGAACGCGCAAGCCAGTTCTTCTTCGTCCTTTCCATAGACCTTCAAGCACATGCACAACTATCACCGTCTTTCTTGCCGCAAGCTTGTAAGCAATATATATATATATATATATATATATATATATATATATATATATATATATATATTTCTATTTATATATATGAGATCTAACAGACAACAATGCCAAGGGAAGTATAGGGGAAGTTATTAGACCGAATCGTAATGTAAATGTGAATGAAGCAGAGTGGGTGAAAAGATAACTTGCCGTGGGCGGGAACCGAACCTGCGACCTTCGAATAATGCGTTCGATGCTCTACCACTGAGCTACCACGGGGGCTATCCTCCCAGCACTTTATTGCGTATATATGTGAATTTAAACATGGTAGTGTCAGTCAGTGTCAGTGCCCTCAGTACCCATGGCGGCTAATATGAGAATGTATCACGTCGCATAGCACGTATATATATATATATATATATATATATATATATATATATATATATATATATATATATATATATTGCGGTAAACGGATTCTGCACCTAACTAATTCGGACTCCATGTTCGGCAAAGGCGTTTACAAGCCACCACGCCTGTTCGCTAGCAAAGATCTGGAATTACCGCCACTTCAGGAGCGAATTGTGACCCTGACCTCTAAGGACATCGACCACGGTGATGTCTTGGTGTCCCCTTCGTCGACTTGCCGCGCTAAAGGCATAGCCCTTGCATCAGGTGTCGTATGTTTTCACCATGGCTCCGCGCTCGTCATTGCTATGAATATTACACCGGAGAAAGTTCTCCTGCCAGAGGGCATTGCAGTAGCCTGAGTTGTGTATGCTGAGCCTGTCAGTGTCACTCCACTTAAACCAGCCTCTATCAATGACCCTTCTATGAGTAAGCCTAATTCTTCCTCTCCCTTCACAGCACTTATCAGTGATGACCTAACAGCTATAAGCTATGCAGGCAAAGCAGTTGCTTGCTTTGTTAACGAAACACGACGATTTTTTCAACACCTGCTCCTCGACGTTGGGTCGAACTACCACTGCAGTGCATCACATTCAGACTGAGGGAACATCTATTGTGCATCGCCGCCCGTACCGCGTCTCTCGCTGAGCGAAAAATCATCGAGGAAGACGTCGCTGACATGCTCCAACGAAAAATAATTCGTTCATCAACTAGCCCTTGGTCATCCCCTGTTGTTTTGGTATGAACAAAAGATGGCTCCATGCGCTTTTACGTTGATTATCGGGCACTTACAAAAACATCACACACAAGGACGTATACCCTATGCCACGCACCGACGATGCCCTTGATTCACTGCAAGGCGCGGAATACTTTTCAAGCCTTGATTTGTGTTCAGCATATTGGAAAATTCCCATGCACGACGACGACAAAAAAAACGGCATTTGCAACCCTCGATGGCCTATACGAATTTAACATGATGCCTCTTGGGCTCTGTAATGTGCCCGCGACGTTTAAACGCGTGATCGACACCATCCTGCGTGGTCTGAAATGAAAGACGTGTCTCTGCTACCTTGATGACATTATCTTTTCATCAACGTTTTCTCAGCACCTGAGGCGCTTGGATGACATCCTAACTTGCCTCGCTGGTGCGGGTCTGCAGCTCAACACCAAGAAATGCTGTTTCGTCACCAAGTCTATCAAGGTTCTCGGTCATGTCATGAGCAAGGAAAGTATTCACCCTCACCCCGTAAAAATCGCTGCCGTCCTTCGGTTTCCACGCCCCACAAAACCTAAGAATTTGCGAATTTTTATTGGCCTCGCATTCTATTTTTGTCGCTTCATACGAAATTTCGCCTCTATAGCTGCGCCACTTCACAAACTACTTGCTGCTAATGCACCCTTTGTGTAGTCCGAAGAAAGTCAGTCGGCGTTTGAACTATTGAAGGAAGCTTTCACGTCAGAGCCTGTACTCTGCCATTTTGATGGCACTGCCCTGACACTCCTGCATACTGACGCCAGGGGTTGCGGCATAGGTGCTGTTCTCCTCCAACGCGATAACTCTGGACGGTAAAGTGTCGTCGCATACGCTAGCCGAGTGCTTATGTCTACCGAAAGGAACTATACCATCACTGAGCAAGAGTGCCTCGCTGTGGTTTGTTACATACAAAATTTCCGCCCTTATCTGTACGCCCGTCAATTCACCATCGTAGCGAACCACCACGCCTTATGCTGGCTTTCTACAATGAAGAACTTGTCCGGACGCTTGGGTCGGATTTTACGCTTGCAGGAGTATCAGTTTGAAATTATTTATAAATCTGGCAAAAAACTTCAGGACGCCGACGCTCTTTCTCATTGCCCACTACTTACGGCTTCGTTCGACACTCCAGCTGCCATCTCCGACGGTACCAGTGTGGACGTGACTCCCAGTTCTGTTTCCTTGCTCGCCTTGCTGTACCAGCCGCCAATCGACGATGACCAACCCTTCAGTTCTCGCCAGCAAGCTGACCCGCACTGTCGGCGTATTATAGACCACCTCTCAGGAGCTACGCGTCCACCCACAGCACGGTTGCTTCGACAACTTGAGTACTTCAAGCTTCAAGACGGTGTGCTGTATCGTTACATTTGTCATCCTGACGGTCAACGCTGGGTACCTGTTCTGCCACACGTTCTTCGGCATCATGTACTTAACGCCTTTCATGACGATTTGACTGCTGGCCATCTCGGCTTTCACAAAACCTACGACCGCATTCGAAGCCGCTTTTATTTTCCTGGCCTTTCTAGCAGCGTAGCAAAGTATGTGGCTTCCTGCTCTCCGTGCCAACTTCGCAAACTTCCGACATCTCCTCCTGCTGGTCAATTACAGCCAATAACGTGCCCTACAACACCTTTCGAGGTTGTCGGTGTCAATCTTTATGGGCCCCTTCCTGTTACTGGTGCTGGAAACAGATGGATAGTCACCGCGTAGACCATCTGACTCGCTACACCGAGACCACTTGAGTAGCTACCGGTTCAGCATAGGACGTTGCTGACTTCGTCCTTCAGGCCATAATTCTACGTCATGGTGCTCCTCGAGTACTTCGAAGTGACCGTGGAAAGGTGTTCTTATCACAGCTTTTAGATGAAGTTTTTCGCGTTTCTAGTACTACACATAAAATGATGTCAAGCTGCTACCCTCAAACAAATAATCTGAACGAGAGATTTCATTGCACCCTTGCCGACGTTATCGCCATGTATATTCAACCGGATCACAAAAACTGTAATAAACTTCTACCGTTCCTTACTTTCGCCTACAACACCGCTGTTCAGCGCACAACCGGCTACACACCATTTTATCTTTGTAATGGACGTTCACCTACTTCCTTTATCGAAGTTTCGTTCTTCACCAGCAATGGCACTCAATCACCGTCTTCCTGCGAAAAATATACTTTTCGCCTTGCCCAGTGCCGCCAGCGCGCTTGTATGAACACGGAAGCAATGCAACACACAAGGAAGGCCGTCTACGACACCTCTTATCATTTGGTATTATGCCGACCGGGTGACAAGGTGCTTCTATTGACACCAATTCGCACACCTGGTCTGTGCGACAAGTTCCAGCTTTGATTTATCAGCCCATAAGTAGTTTTAGAGCAGACTTCACCTGTCAACCATCGTGTAACGCCTTTTGTCTTGCCAACTGACCGCCGTTACCGCAGCACCGAAATTGTACACGTTTCCCGCATGAAGCTTTTTACACGACATTTCTCGTCACCTTGACTACTCGCCTGCAGCAGCCAGGCTGGCCGCTTCCACGTGGGGGTGAATTAGTGTAGGCATCTACTATGCACTTCATCCTCATCTGGACAGCAGTCAATCATCTTCACCTGTTCTGGCTGACAATCATCATCGCCTGTGAACGTGCGCCTCATCCTCTCGTCCGTTGCGCTTGTTCGTTCCCGAGTTCATGGCCAATAAACCTGGTACAAGCGAGTCGTCATAATATATATATATATATATATATATATATGAGATCTAACAGACAATAATGCCAAAGAATGTATCAGGGAAGGTATTAGAACCAATTGAAGGTAAATAAGAAGAAAGAAAAGTGAGTGAAAAATAACTTGCCGTGAGCAGGAATTGAACCTACAGCCTTTGAATAACGCGTTTGATGCTCTAACCATTGAGCTATCGCGGCGGCCATCGCCCCAGCCACTTTATTCGGTTTATATGTGAATTTAAACACGGGAGTGTCAGTCAGCACCATCTGTAGCCATGGCGGGGAGTGTGGAACACACTTTTATGAGCCTGTGTAGCGGCACAAAGCATGTAAACTTATTACGAGCAGGCAGCTGACCAAGAGTCCCTTGTATACAATCTAACGCCACCAAAACTGCCAGTACGAGACCCTCGTTAATGAATGAAGGAAAGATCTGTATACCTAAGGGCTAGTTTTTTCGTGTTTTGACACATTATTAATGAGATCTAACTGGAAATAGTGCCAAGGAATGTATCGGGGAAGTTATTAGAATAGAATCTACGATCTTCGAATAACACGTTCGATGCTCTAACCATTGAGCTATCACGGCGGCTATCCCCGCAGCCACTTTATTGGGTTCAATTCACATATAAACCCGAAAAAGTGGCTGGGGGATAGCCACCGTGAGAGCTCAATGGTTAGAGCATCAAACACGTTATTTAAAGGTCATAAGTTCGATTCCTGCTCACGGCAAGTTATTATTTTTTCACCCACTTTTCTTTGTTCTTGTTCAAATTACATTGGTTCTAATAACTTCCCTGATACATTCTTTGACATTATTGTCTGTTAGATCTTATTAATATTGTGTCAAAACACAGAAATATGAGCCCTTTGCTATACACTTATTTCTTTTATGTATATATATATATATATATATATATATATATATAGTCTTCAAAAGATACAGGGAGCAAACACAGCTACTTATAGTAGTAACATTTCAGGTAGTAGAGCACACACGTAACGACAAGCAACAAAAATTAATATTTAGCATTTTGCCACTGATTACTGCTCAGTCTCAGCAGATTCGTAATCTACAAACAGAGAGAAATTTTGAATATTAGAATAGCTTTCATATTGAAGTGGGCAATAAATGTGCATGAGACATAACGCATTCTAAGTCACGAGAAATCGTTCGACAAGTAACATCGCCTATAGTATTAACAATATGTAAGGTTTTACATCCCACAACCACGATATCACATCTGGTGTTCTTAAACATGGACCGGCATCGCAATGTACACGAGCCTCTGCCGTTTCACTTCAATCGAAATGCAACCGGCGCGGACGTGATCTAACCTCTGATCTTCGGATCACAGGTAATGTCGCTGAAGCCAAAGTTTGGGCAAGGTTTTTTTTCTTTCTTTTTGCTCTTTTTAGTTTTTTCTCAGAAAGTTGACTTCAGCGAGAATTTTTGTGCAAATGTTTCTCGTCCCTAAAATAAGACGAAATTTGAATGGGACACAACTCAATTGGATGTTTGAAATTTTCTGGTGATCGCACAACCCACTGGTTCAACTGTTTTCTTCAATGTTGAGCTTGACTCGCTCGCGCTGTAGCTAGTAATTAAATCTTAACAGCTAAAAAGTGTTTTGCAGTGAAGCTGTCCTAGCTGTGTTGTCATGTGCTGTCGTCATCGAAGCAGCAGCAGCAGCAGCAGCAGCAGCAGTAGTAGTAGTAGTAGTAGTAGTAGTAGTAGTAGTAGTAGTAGTAGTAGTAGTTGTAGTAGTAGTAGTAGTAAGCGCAACGTAGGTCCTGTGACCAGAAGGACAAATGAGTAAAGAAATAAATACAATGAAATTATGATTATAACGATGTTCGAAAAATTTCGCCGACGGAATGATGGAGATTTTCTTCACTTATTTAAAGCGAAATGATGACGCCAACATTTTTGTACTAAAATTTTTCCTCATCATCAGAGCTTTGCTAATGAACGGTTTTTTTGACGGCTGTAACTGGCTGAATTTTTCTATTGCATTTTCCTATATTCACTTTTCTTTTATCTCTGCCTCTACCTCCTGCCCTGCTTACTCAAAAAAGAAAAAGAATTATTCCATGGACGAAGACGAAGCAGGTGCTTTACCATCTTCGGCCTCCAACTCGGAGCAGTTTGCAGCCATGGGGCAACCGCGAAGGAAGGCCTCAATATTAAAGCCGCCTCAGTATGAACGCCGAAAGAGCGGTCTACGGCGATGCGGCGCTGACAGCATCGAGAGTAACACTAGGGGAAGGAACAAAAGGGGCAGATCGGCATCCAAGATGAATTTTAGAGGCGAGCACGGGAAGGCACCGCCAGTGGCATCACTAACCGCGTCGGCCCAGGGGCGACAGCGTGGACTACCTCCAAAGTGGCTGCAACTGCTGCGGCGCTGGAGGTCGCCTGCCGAGGAGTCATCCTCCTCCGACGAAGAAGAAGACGACGAGGGAGAGGGTGTCGGGAAGTATGAAGTCGACGATGAGCAATGCGACTGTGAGGAATTCAAGCAAGAACGCGAAGAAGCGGCTATCGAGGTGGCGCTGTGCAGGTAGGTAGATGAATTAGTGCTTTATTGACCACTGTTTGCCTATGACAAGATATTATTATTTTACATACATAGAACCACAGGAAAAGAATTTTGCTAATACTAGAAAAACTTTACTGCAAAGCTTTGCACAAGTATTTTGGTAAGGCTATTATATAATGAAGCAAGAGAAAGTATGTTCGCCACGATGCGGCTATGAGTAGCAGCACCGTGTTCTCGTTTGCAGTGGGGTTAATTTAGCGAGAAAGTCACTAAATTTAGCGTCTTCTCAGTCGTGCCAGCGATAACTCTATCTCTTTGGAGTCTTAGCCACTTCTCGGGAGACTCATATTTTAAGATGAAGTGTTTCGAAAACAGATGTAGAAAATTGGGAAACTGTGAAAACAGTGCATTGCTCGGAATGGCCTTCAAATAAATTTAGCTGAAACATGTGAGATCAAGCTCAATATGGAGCTGCGATCTTTAGCGTGCTGCGTGGCTGTTTCCAGCACTCCTTTTGTTCCAGTTAGCAATGCGCAAAGCGGTGAATCGCTCACGTTTCACCGCAAACATGCGGACTACAGCTGCTCATCGGTTCACAGTGGTGTAGCCAGGAAGTAGCAGCGCAGTCTAACTTCATTCACGAGTACAGGAACTGATTTAAAATAACGGTTACTTAAAAAAAACAATCTCCTCACGTGCTCTATCAAGTAAAAAATGACTCAAAAAAGTTATTGTGATCATAAACATCATTGTTTTGCATCTTTTGGATAAATTTACCAACTTTAGGAACCGTCCTCGCAATTGGCCAAAAATAAAAGTTAACACCACTGTGCATTTGTGATAGGCAGTCAGCGGCGTGTATGCTAGAATACACAGTGGCGCTTTGCTGTACACAATTTGAGTCAACTGTTGGTGAATAGTAAAGCGGAATGACCGCAATCTGGTGGTGATATATAGAACCTCCACTGCTTTATTAATGCACAAAACCAGGCTAGCTTTCTTATCATGTGCATGAGAAGCACATTCTGCAAATTAATGGGCCGCTGTCTTTTGGTCATAGTCGTGTATGACACAGGGCTCGATGCTTTTTTTGCATCGTTTGCACGTGTTTAACTTGTGTTTTCCACATACACAACAGTAAAAATAGTGTTGTACTACTGTGACAACTATTCATTTACTTCTTCACCTCGTGGTAACAAAAATATAATGGTAATGATGGAAGTTTTTATTTCTGCGTAATTAAATGAATTCTGTGCACTTTGCTATTATGTTTCCATGAATAAGTGTGCCACTTTAGAAATATATAGCTTGAGGTCTTTTTTATCGCTAAACGAGCTTTGCAGATAATTATTAGTGCTTTTCGGTATGACAAGGATTTCAAAAGCATCAAAAACTTTACGATACGGTGTAGCTAAAAATGAATTTACATCTCGTAAGTCAGTACTCTTTTTTTTATGACAATAGCCATTGCACTTGGCGATGAGGAAGAAAACGGCACCCGCATTAAAATATTTTGGCGAATGGACGGTAAGAAGATTACACCTAGGGCCATACGTGCACACACTCCCTTATTAGAATGAGCACAAGTGTCAGGAAGCGGAAGGCTCATGTATATTGTGTAGACAAATGTACAATCATGCGTCATCATGCTAGCACAACAGAATAAGCTTCCTTCTCGGGACGTGCACGACATATACGCACAGATGCGAAGACGCTGCGACCGGAAGACAACGCAAGGAGCGATCCACCCCGCAAAGTTTCCACCGCTCGCCGCTCGATCCCAAGTCTGTTCAGTCTCACGACCCAGAGAAGGCATTTCATTTACATAGTATAGTAATTGTGACAATTATGGAATGCAATTAAAATCGATGAAAAGTCAACTCCCTTCTAATAAAAAAGGAATATAATTGAATGTCGCTTACCTGTGCCAAGTTCATTATTCATCCATTTTTTTATTTTTTACAATGCCATAATTATTAAAATCTCTCTGGCGTTCCTCTCAAGTGAGTTTGGAGGTGTGTGACATACGCGTTGACATTCTCTTTGTGGCGTATATGCATCTATAAAAGAGACAAAGTGCAAAAAAACATTTATGTGATATTTTCACTTGTGTTAATAAATATCTGCCTCGGGTGGCTCTCGCCTTCAAGTCGTCTATAAGGTCAAAGTGTAAAGGATCTGCGAGGCTTTATTGGAGACAAAAGTCTTTCTTAGGATACTTGAACACAAGAATTTCATTTTGTCTGTCTCTCTGTCTGCCTGCCACATGATTCAGCCACCCAGCTGAAGTATACGCACTTGCGGAACGCCCAGGTATTCTGAACTGGTGCTGCCTTCGTACTCGTGAACATTTTTGATCAAAAACAAATATTACGCATATCCAAAGCACAAAATCAATACATAAGTACTATAGGTGGTGAGTGCCTTTACTAGAAAGTACATAGATACATAGGCGATTCTTAAAACCTTAGTCTTTTTTAGTTGAGCTGAAAATTGGCTGCTATGCACGAAACAAGGCTGACAGAAGACTATCGTCCTTCGATGACATTTCCAGCGAAGTACGCAGATACACGGCCAACTTTTTTGCCAAGGTTAATTGGAACTCGCAAAGCTGTGTTCTTGACATTGAACAAAAAACTGTGTCCCAAATATATCCCAGCTTACTCCCACTTAAGAAATATCAATCTTACGAAGCACTAAAGGCCTGACCACACGCATTCGTTGCAGCCCGTGACTTTCTGACGTAGCGCTGCGCCCTCTCTTTATAGAGAGAGGATTGTTGGCTCGGTGAAGCTGCACGCTGACTTTCTCTGTAGAGAGAAGGCGCGGCACCGTGGTGAAATTTCATCGGCTGACGTGCTACAACGGGTACGTGTGGTCAGGCCTTAACCGCTCTCATATTTGATGGTGCAGGTTGCTCACGACCCTTGCCAGCAAGGTGGCGTCCTCATCAACTTCTGTCGGTGAGCCGCCGTCAGTGAAATCTGAATTGGGACTGGATGCCGGAGACAGCGACACACTATTCCTGCTCGGACTGAGAGGCCTTATGTCCAAGTTGGATGCCAAGAGCCAGTTGGGAGCGCAGATCGACATTCTCAAGGTGCTGCATGATCGTATCGCCGACGCCGAATCTCGGAGGCCGGAGTTTTCTGACGAGGTTGATGAAGAAGCGAAGCAAACAGCGGATGACAGTGTTGTGAATGCCGATACACTAAATGTGCCAAATGCGTGGGCTGCAATGCCCTCTCTGCGGGATATTTGATATCTTTATTATACAGTAATGCCCACAAAAAAAGGTAATTAAGCTCTCACAAGTTCATCGAAAAGCAGTTGTTGCATATTTGTCACGTTACAAATAATTTACACTTAGTTACATATTTATTCAAAGTAATTAAATTCAATTGAAGCTTACTAAGTTGTGCATCAAATAAAATTTTACTCATTTTTTTGTTGAAATGAACCATACAAGAGAAGCAAAGATTGTGAGTTTCGCAATTTTGCCAAGGCATAGTTAGTTACCTTCAGGCATAAGAAGATTAAGTATAATTGTACCTTATAATTACAGCACAGTACTTTATTCATAAGCTCAGAATTTTGGGCAGGTTTATTCAGATGCATGAATTAGAATCAGTGGTGCATAAAGACAAGTAGCACTTAGAAAAGGAACAAAAATCTGCCGGATACAAATTAAATGAGTACTGATGCGAAGTACTGACCCATCAAGGCAATGTCATCCGCGAATTTCAGGTTAGTAAGACACGCTCTATGAACTCTCATTCCTAACTCTTCCCAATACGGAGGACCAGCGTTAGATAGGCGGTGCGCCGAAAAAAAGCACCTGGCAGAGAGTGGCGACACAACTCAGCTGCTCGCGCACAGACGACCGGCCGCAGTGTACCACTCTGAGAGCACGCGCGTGCGCCGCTGCCACGCTTCATTTTAGAACGGACAGCTCAAAAGGCCATTGCGCCCCGCCGCGGTGGTCTAGTGGCTAAAGTACTCGGCTGCTGACCCGCAGGTCGCGGGTTCGATTCCCGGCTGCGGCGGCTGCATTTCCGATGGAGGCGGAAATGTTGTAGGCCCGTGTACTCAGATTTGGGTGCACGTTAAAGAACCCCAGGTGGTCAAAATTTCCGGAGCCCTCCACTACGGCGTCTCTCATAATCAAATGGTGGTCTTGGGACGTTAAACCCCACAAATCAATCAATCAATCAATCAATCAATCAAAAAGCCATTGCACCCGTAATTATGCACTGTGGTTTAGAAAAAATACTTTTATCTGAAGGCTACTCTGACATAAAAAGCACTAAAAACGGAGAGAAGCCCTGCAAAGTGGACTGCGTCTATGCATATAGTATCAAAGGGACAGTTCTGTGCCTTGATGGCAGCTCCATCGTCCTAATTTTTCTGAATGCGTGCTGAGTGTTTGGTTAATGGTAGTACTGGCTGACATGCCCTCATTCATAAATTCGGGCTGCAATGATACCACGCTGCCAACATCTGTAGTGAAACAAAACAAAAGCAGAGTAAGTGGTAGCTGCGTCATTTTTTTTCTGACATCGTTTGTACACCCTGTTCGCGGCATGTATGCACCGGGGCATTGATCAAGCAAGCCACCGTGGCAGCATAGCACGTATGGTGTCGCGCTGCTAATCTTGAGGGCGCAGAATAGATTAATCACCACGGCGGCCGCCCTACGATAGGGCTGAAATATGAAAAGAACGCCCATGAACCAAGACTTATGTGCGCATTGGAGAACCCCAAGTGGTCACAATCTTGATACGAACACTACAGCGTGCCTCAAAATGATATCTTGTTTGGCACATGAAAGCCTAGCAATTATCGATGTTGAACAGACATCTTAATGTACAAATTCAACAGATGTCTGCCTGGGTATGAATACTCATTTCCCAGAACAGACACCATAATTTTAGGCCGACACAGGCAAGCGAAAAAACTGAGACTGTGTGTTTGGTGAACTAAACAATGATTAAATATTGAAGACATTTGATACTTCTCTAGCAAGGCGTAAATTCGGATGTCACTTAGCCACGGTAGCCAGTGAGAAAAACGCTTACCGCATCGGCTGACTTCAGAAAGCTAAGCTATGACTGTTCCGCTGCTTTGTTCTTAACAATAATCGCGTCTTTTGCACAAATTTGGTTAAGCAGAGGCATCTCGGCATCGAGTGTTCGCAGCGAGAGTATCTTTTATAACAGCTCAGAGGCGTAGTTGAAAGTGGCTCCACACAAGTCTTGCGGACAAGGCAGCTTTCCTTTTTACGCAACTGTTTACAAAAAAAAACGACTACCAGCCTATTGTATCATTCAATTCACGCGGTGACATCAGATGGTAGTCATGTTCAGATGGATGGACACATGAAAACATTGTTCGTCCTGAAGGGCATGACTGAACGCTCAGCGGGCCAGATAAAAAGTTTCCATATGCCGCAAGTTGCATAGTACGCTCATTTTATTTCCGGCTCAACGCCGTTTAAAGTAGACTGTTTGGCCCTGGTTTCCACTGGTGACTGTCTTCACTATCGAAAAATATACCAGACACGCGCCATTCAGTTTAGAAATGAGCCTGGTAGCAATAGACAGGAGAGCCAAAGCAGAATTTCGCTCGCTTGACCACTTGCATGAAACGCCACCTCCTCTTTCTATACGTTCTCTCTGTACTCTATACGTCCCCCCTCTTTTTATATATTGTTGCACTAGAATACGCAGCAGTACCGCCAACGCATTTTGGTTTTGTTACGGCCATGTGCGCACTCACTGCTTCTAAAAGCCGCCACTCTCCTTTGCGGGAGCAGCTGAGAAGTGCACGCTCTCACCACCAGGGTGATCGAGGAAACTCTAGCGTTGATTCCCAGAAAACCTCCTGTAAACACGCGATGCATAGAATTGGAGAGATCGTGTCTCCCTTTCTTACACCCTTCTTTATTGGGATTATGCCGCTTTCTTTACAGAGAACTATTGTGCCTATTGATGTACTGTAGTATTGTTTATGTAGGGTTCGTCGATCCTCTGATTCCGTAGTACCTGCATTACTGTTGATGTCTCAACTGAGTCAAACATTTCTCGTAATCTATGATTGCTCGTTGTATTCCGCGCATTTCTCTATTACCTGAATAATAGTGTGAAGATGGTATATTGTGAAGTAGCCTGTTTGAAATCCTGCTTGGTTCTTTTGTTAATTGAACTCTGTCACATTATTTTATTAGCTATTATTTTTTGTAAATAGTTTGTAGAGAACGGACACTAAGCTTATCGGCCCGTAATTTTTGAAGTATTTTACAGCCACTTTGAAGCTTGAATTTTGGAGGTGTTGACACCATCAAAAAGGTTCCCTCGGGTACCCCCTTTTCTTTTCCTCACGTCACCACAATAAAACAAGCTATGATGACGTACTAGCCGCCATTTTTCTTTTGCCGCGTTGGCCAACGTTTCTAGACCTAGTTCTGGAAACGTTGGCATTGGCTGCAACAGTAAAGGCGCATTTCCATTAGAGAGACACGACACCGATTTTGCTCTGCGGGCCGTCTTTGGGATTGGCTTTTTTTGTTGTCGGTCTATGTACACTGCGAAGACACAAACAGTCCCCGGGTGGTTTCTTGAGGACCCCGCTCGCGCCTTGTCGTGCTCACAGTATTTTGTTGGCCAATTTTGCAGTCACATTGGAGGAACACTCAGCGACACCGACTAAACTTGCACACCTGCACCTCATTTTCAGCCATGCTCCCTATTCTGCTATTGTCCCCCTTCGGCTAAGCAGCACAGCCCCCGCCATAGTCCATGGTAACTAGGGACGGGGTTGGGGATACACAATAGGGTAGAGAAGGAAACACTTTGGCTGGGTGCTTTTGATATGTGGGGTTTAACAGCCCGAAACCACCATATGAATATGAGAGATGCCGTAGCGGAGGGCTCCGGAAGTTTCGACCACTTGGGGTTCTTTAACGTTCACCCATATCTGAGCACACGGGCCTACAACATTTCCGCCTTCATCGGAAAAGCAGCCGCCGCAGCTGGGATTTGAACCCGCGACCTACGGGTCAGCAGCCAAGTACCTTAGCCACTAGACCACCGCAGCGAGGCTTCCGCTGTGTGCTCGAGCTGCCTATTCAGACGCTGCGGAAGCCTCGGAGAGGGCATTGTTGACTCCCCCAAGATTGCCGGCTTCGTGGTGGTTTGAAGCAAAGACATGGAGCGAAAAATTGATCCAGAGCCTGAATCTCCAACGAGACGGAATGTCCAATGGGTCACGTGATGGGCGAGACTGAGGGTCCAACGAGCCTGAATGTCTAACCGAGACTGAATGTCCAACGATACTGTATGTCCAACGAGCCTGAATGTCCAACCGATACTGAATGTCCATCGAGACGGAATGTCCAACAAGCCTGAATGTCCAACCGAGGCTGAATGTCCATCGAGACAGAATGCCCATCGAGGCCATCGGCAGTTTCGTCCGTCGGCCCAGAGACCATGCACCTGCGGAAAAAGCGCAAAGCATAGTGTGCCAAATCCCATGCGCCGAGTGCCCCATTTCGCACGTTGAAGAAACCGCAAACTTCCATGAAGGAGTGTGGCAGTACAAGAATGATCTCCGTCAATGCAACAGCGTACAGAGCGCAATGGCATAACACTGTGAACAGTCCGACTAACATACCAGTCCCGACGGTGCGGTGCCAAGCTCTTTGTTTTGTTTTGTACGCTTCCTGTATTTCTTGGGATGCACAAACAGCATGAAAACAGGTACGGGAAACTTGACCCTGGGAAACGACTGTGCCACCAAGCTTTTTGGAGGGTGCACTGCATGAACATAATCATAGGTGACGGACCATCGAAAGTGCTTCGGAACTTTAAAGCTAACTATAAATAAAAACGCGTTTAAAAAATTAAAAAATAGAAAAACACGGGCGTTGCTATGTTGTGTTGGTATGACTGAACTGCAGACGTGTTGGGAACTTAGAAAATATCTCAGACGGTGACTCAAGAATTTCAACCAGTCATTAATGTTTAAACACGCTTCTAATTGCTGAGACGTAACAGATTTTTTTTACCACATTGAAGCTTGAAGAAGTTTGTTTTTGCGAGTGATGAGACGTCGCGTACGGCATAAACGCTGCGTTTCTAACCCATTCCTTGAAACCTGGTCGCTACAACTTTGAAGGTACCCTAAATAACGCAACTACTGTTTTTATATGAAGCGAAACACATGACAAAATGTGATGGTCTTTGTCGATGCTCTATTTAACAGAACAAAGTTTGGCAATATGGTGCATAGCTATCGGAAATTTTCAGCACAGAACAATGCCCTCACAAGTCGTTTACAATCGCCCATCCTGTCTCTCTCGTTCTTCTGAATAAGTTGTTTAGCGTTCATAACTCTCCCACAAACCACATTTATTCATGGAAAACATGAAGCGGAATTTGAGGACACAAACATCAATGCAACAGATAGAAAAGGGGTGCTGCGTGTTCGCGAATTCTGCTGCTTTGTCGCCTTTTAAGCTACATGAACGATGAAGCCACGGCATTGTATTCATTCTTCATTGATTGGGTACATATCTGTAGACCAAGCTCATTGTGAATCATGAAGTCCCGTAATAAAGTTGGCCGGGAGTTGCACATGTGTCAGAACATGCCGCACAGCCCCCATCCATGCCCTCGTATACAGCCATGTTCGTATATTTTGAACGTTTATGGTGCATTCAGACGATGGACCTAATCCGGATTTCTTGTGGACGCGGATGGCTAATCCGCGGATGATCCACCTGGAGGTGCATCCACACGACGGACGGTGTTATGGTGGTTAGAAGGAGAGGCGTCAGCATCGGCGCGCCGGAGAGCGAGCGAGAATTCATCCGGATGCAGCAGCGCTGCGATCGCATTCAAGATGCCCCTCCTCGCGCCCGCGCGCGCGTAGCAGTCGTTTTTCCTCACACACAAAGTGGTTCTAAGATAGAAAGGAAGAGAAAAGTGAGCCTCGTAACTGTCTGTTTCAGGGAGCGACACCTCAACAGTAGCTCACAAGGGATTGGGGTGAAAAGGGATTAAAAGGATACTAATAAAGGTGTATAAAGAGAGAGAAATAGTATGCCAGAGTGCGACGACATATCGAGGAGGTCGGAGAGATAGGAAAGATGGAAACACGGTCACAGGAGTCCGGCGACGGGGCACCACTTGCGAGAGCTCTTGTTGGCGTCAGTAGATGGCGTAGAGCAAGTCCAGTCGGTCAGAGCTACACTGTCGTCGAAGGTCGTTGGCGTCAGGAGATGACGTAGGGCGAGCCCAATCGGCCAGAGCTACGCTGACGTCGGGGAGCACGATGGCGCAACCGGTCGGCACGGAACCCAGTGAGCGAGACCTTCCTCGCAAATCCGTGCAGTTTTCACTTTGATGCCGCAGTGTCCTACGTGACGTCTCAATGCAGGTAAAGGTATCGGCAACCGTTATTTCTATCACTTGCGCAATCAAGGTATAATTTTACAAGCAAGACATTTATTTTCACGAAAGCGAACGACAACATGAAAAAAAAACAACACAACACATGCATTAAAGTTGGAGAAAACTGTAACTCAGCTAAAGAAAGTGAACAAGGTAACTAAAAAGAACAGTAAATATACAATGATACAATGGACATACACACACACATGACATTGAGATTTGATTGGCAAACATAGATACAACCACAAACCAGTTAACGAAAAAAATGATTTCTCATGTGCGAAACACAGCCAGACAGGGACATCACATTTGTTAATGGAGGATTTGTAACAATGTGAACTAGACAATAGTAAAATCACAAGAAACAACACAGTGGGAGTAGTACACAATAACATAAAATAAAACCTTGTTCGCTGTGTTAATATTATGACAGCTAAGTCATACGTCTCACCTTCAAGAACTTCATTTTCTCCAGCAACGAGAAAATGAATTCTAGTCAGTGTAAAGAATTCAATTATGTGATTGGCCACTTCCAGTTTGTGGCGTTCACAGCCGACCATAATTAACCTATTCACCGACAGGCAAGAGATAAGGTCTGTTATGCTGTCACTTTTCAACTTGAAACTGAAGCAATAAGTGAATGCATCTTTCATAGCTTTGACCAGGTCTGTTAAGGACTCGGACTCGTACAGAAGGCCACCTCTGTCTATATAACGTGTGAGGCATGATTCTGCCGGAAGCAAGCTGGAATTCCCAGAGTGAAGCCACAATTTGCTACATTCGTTGCACTTAGTCTTTTTCACCATCTTCCGGGCCACGTAGCCACTGACTTAATAAGTGACCCGGGAGTCACTTTTGCGTCCAGTGAGATCGATGTGGTCAGGGAGGGCTTCACTAGCAGCAATCATGTCATCAACCTCATTGAGGCACTCCACATCTAGCATGTCATCCAGATCACTCTGCAGTTTTATTGAATTATTGTGGACGCCTGGACATAAAAGGCTGTTCAGAACTCCAGAAGGCACGTTTCCACCGGAGGTTGACTTTGCCAAACTGTAGAAACTGAGGCAATTCACAGAGATCAAAAACTGTGTCGGCGTAGGGTAATCATTAGAGCCAGACATTTGCCTCAGAATACCAAAAAGATTTTCGAGTGCGTCCTGGAAGAGGTTGGACGTCATCAAGTATTTATAACCCAAGGCTTTCGTCGCATAATGCAGGATGGAAAGGGTGCTGGGTAGAGTGACGCGGAGTCCTTCGACAGTTAATTCACTCAGGAACCCACCTTCCTTAGGTGCAGCTTTTTTGCAAGTTGCCAAAAACTCCAAAAGGCATTTGATGCTTGCTACTTCTTTACTGTCTGGTGTTAAACGGCGCTTGGAGTATCTTGATGTCATGGCATTGATGAGGTATCTCATCATAGCTACAAATGCAGAAGTAGCCTAGGTAGAACCAGTGCCATAGCAGTGTTTTACTTGACTGTCGTAGACCTACAGGCCCCTTAAAACTTCATCACTGAAGAAGGTTAATGCCAAGTTGAACCATATTTTCTCAAAGCCATTAGGCTGGTAAACAGCCATGGTGAAGTGCGGCATTGCCCTTAGTGTTTTTGAAGGCTCTTTTACATATTCTTTTACATATTTATTCCTTTACAGGCTCCTTTACATATTTGAATGCCTCCTTTACATATTCGTTGCAAACTCTCTCATCTGGTGTCAAAAGCCCTTTTGAACAGACTGCGTTACGGACACATTTAACAAGGTGTGGGAAATTCGATAAAAAATGCAGATACCGGCTCGAATCCACTGGGTGCTTTACTTTGCACACTGTTTTTTTGAGCTTCCCACTTACACCGAAAATATTTCACATGCTGCAGTCCCACACAGCCCTGTCGCATGTTACAAAATCGACAAAGAGCCCTGATTTCTCGGCACAGATCACAGCATCAATGATGATTTTGGCCAGAACGTCTGCCTTTACATTGCTTCGCGCACCAAATGCACCAAGAATTTGTTGCCACTTGCCTGTGAATAGCTGAAACAAAATTAGAAGCCCATGGTCACATTGAGCACTTTCTTGTCCGGCAGGTGGGCTGTACTTTCCAAGGTCAACAAAACCATCAACTTTCCCTGTGCTGCTTACAGATAAGCTTTCAGACAATTTCATTTCATCAACAAGTATGCCACCGTGCCGCTGATACGAATCAATAGTGCATGCTTTCCCTGCAATAGCCGTGAGCACTTCTTCGTGAAAGCCAAAAGCGCTCTTATATTTATGGACATAAGTACGCAGGCATGAAGGGCTCGGCACAACCATAATCTTATGCTTACGAATGTGCTCGTAAAGAGGCGGGCTCTTCATGTGCATCACAATGCACTCAAAAAATCTACTCTTGCTGGAATTTCATCCCATTTGTCTTTCGCCTTTTCGACGCTTCAAAGCTTTCGCGTACCTGCACTTGCAGTTTTTTTTGTAGGCTTTGCAACTTTTCTTCAAAACTAGATCTGCTTATAGCTTCATTGTCCTGTTCCATCTTTTCTAAAGTATCGCTCAACTTTGCCATGCTGTGCTTTTGCCTTCACAGCTGCGAATTTTTTCGCGTCAGCTTTTGTGTGAGGTTAGCTCTCGCCTGTCTCGCTTCTGTGCGCTTAAAGTACGCCCGATTTGTCGAAAGCTTACGAAGTTACTTGCACTGCAAGCATCGGCTTCTATTTTGGGCTGTCCCACAACACTTCAGGCTATGCAGTTTTCCTCCATGGAGCCAGTGTTTGGTGTTTATTTGCCCGCTTTGCATTCCTGCTTCCATCTCAAACCTCTCGCAAAGACTAATGCCATCCATTTCAAACAGGAGGCCCTTAACATCACTACATCCACTGTTTTTACAAGAACACCCTGTACATAAGCCATGCAATGGAAAGTCGAGGCATTACCTGAACACAAAAGCAACTTTTCAAAGCAGAGAGTTCCACCACTTGACGCACACACTGAGAATGCTACAACACTCGTGTTGTTCGGGATGAGGTGTTTCACCCAGTATTCACTTGGAAGGTCATCTTGCACCATGTCCTCTAAGATATTGCACACGCCATTGCAGTTCGAACTTGATGGAACGTTCGTTTCAGCACTATGTAGTTCCTCGTGAATGGAGTCAAGCTTTCTTCACTTGGAAGTAGCACCTCTATTGGAAGACACCGTCTCTCGTTTTGCAGGCAACTTCTTCGAGAGGTAAGCCGGCACATTCGGAAATATTGTGGGGATCACGGCTGCTGTAAGAGTAGGACGATCACGGGGGATTTCCACAAGCTCACCGTTAATACCATGCTTGTAGCTACGGACGATGAATTTTTTGTTGAAATCAGCCTCGCGCACGACGCAGCTTTTTTCCAGCGGTTTGTCAGCGCGAGGAATCGCACGCTCCCAGGCCTTGCGCCGTTCATCGTCAACGGGAGCAGAGAAGAGAGACGCTTTCTTCCCTTGTTTGCAGGCCAAAACATATCCCGCATTGCATTCAGGTGCAAAGCAGTGTCTTTGATGCTTACTCGTCACTGTGGCATGGTCACATTGGCACGTATTGATTAGGAATAAGTCCAAAGCGGAGACGTTGCGACTTAAGAGCACACGAGAAAGGGACTAAAATTGCTGCGCAAGCAGCTGGCGAGCGTTCTCGACCGATCACGCTGGCGACTTGCGCGCCTTCCGGTGGCGAAATGAAATACAAGTACGCCTACTTTCAAGGCGCTGCCGGGACGATGCTATGACGATGCTGACAACTCTCCTTCTAGCCACCATAACGGTGTCCTAAGAGAATACAGCCGGATTACCCTCTACAGCAGATTCGGCGCTCACCTGCGTCCGCTGGCAGCAGACCGGTTTGAGAGTATTCAACATGGATGCCCGGAAGAAGTGACGCTTGGCTGCGATGTCCGTCACGTTGTGACAAATGAACGAGGAGTGTTATTTTTTCAAGAGAAAAAGGAGTTGCTGGCAGAATGTTCTTTCAACTACATTCTCCCCCACTTGTAGAACTTCTGAACGCGTCTCCCATCTTTATTTAGAAGCGGCACGTTGCCGGTTACAGAAGTTAGAATATTTCACCACCATGACGGCTAAGAATCTCACGTGTCAAACGATGGCAGTGACATTTCCCAATCCACCAAAAGTGATTTCTGCGTGTTCAATCACCTGAGAACAAAGCCCCCGGAAACTAAGTAAACCATGCTCAAGCGTAGAGAATGCCGACCAGTCATGCAGCCTTCCCTGAGCCATGGAGGACAAGCCGCGAGCAGACGAGAAGTGTACTGGTTGCCAGAAACCCCGAGCTAATCCGCTGAAGTATCGGGTTTCTTCCACCAGAATCCCGATATGAGAAACAGGTTGGGGCACGGGGTTGGGGTCATCCGTCCGCGAGCCGCGCGAACGAGTCGCGGACGAGAGGAATCGCTGATGTGAGGTCACATGACGCGCCGTCTGTCCTGCCACATCCGGATTCAGTCCATCGTCTCAATAAAACAATAGTGCACAATAATATATAGATCACATAATAATGCAATGATCAAGAATTATTCAGTTTTTCCGCTTCTTAGTATCTTGCTTAGCTACACGTTCTTCCCTCCTCTAGCAAAAAATTACGCGAGTTTCGTAGCATGCATTAACATAAATTGCTGTTTCTACTTCGTCATAGGCTGTCATCGGTGTGCTCAATAAACAAATCACCTATAAAATTAAAGTGTGAGCTAGTGCAATGTATAAAATCACTAATACATCCCGACAACTTACGGGTCTCCCGGACAGAAACTCCTGATGCCTAGATATTTAAACTGAAACTTCGAAATCATCCCGCCGCCAATGGGATTAGCTCCCGGACCAAATACAGTGCGAAATGTGCTACACCTAGCTGTGCACTATGGAGGTATTATATTATTATTATTATTATTATTATTATTATTATTATTATTATTGTGGTTGTTGTTGTTGTTGTTGTTGTTGTTGTTGTTGTTCTGAAGCAGTTCATCGTGTTTAACCTCACGTTTAGAGTTACTGTATAACCTCCGTGAAGGTAGCACATGCACCTTTAACCAATCTCTGTCATCCGGTGAGTTACCTAAAGACTGGAAGATTGGGAAGGTAGTCCCATTGATTGATTAATTGATTTGATTGATATGTAGGGTTTAACGCCACAAAACCATCATATGAATATGAGAGACGCCGTAGTGGAAGGCTCCGGAAATTTCGACCACCTGGGGTTCTTTAACCGGCACCCAAGTCTGAGCACACGGGCCTACAATATTTCTGCCTCCATCGGAAATGCAGCCGCCGCAGCAGGGATTTGATCACGCGGCCTGCGGGTTTGCATCCGAGTACCTTAGCCACTAGACCACTACGGCGGGGTGGCAATGTAGTCCCCGTATTCAATGGCGGACGGGCACTCATCCCGCAATTATCGACCCATTCCATTTACATGCATATCCTGCAAACTACAGGTTTTCCCGCTCAATTTAATCCAAGGGCCAGACTAAATCATCTGCACGCCATTGAAATAATCTGAGCGCCGAGCTATTTAATCCATGTGCCAAACATTTAATCCAAGCGCCAACATATTTAATCCAAGCGCCAACTCGATCGGGCCGCGTGCCATCGAGTTTAATCCAAGTGCCACCGTGTTTATTCCAATTTCCTATGACTTTATTTCAGGTGCCAGTCAGTTTAATCCATGCGTTAGAAACACACAGTTAGCCACTATATATAGTATAAATGTCAGAATAACGTAAACGCGTCACAGCAAGAACTTTTCCCACGGCTATACATGGTAGCGCTTATGAAATGAAGTGCTCAGTGCGACTTCCCCTTAACAATTTGGTGTCATAGCTCCAAAATAAAAAAAACAGTCAGTAGTAATTGCATTTATGGGTACTTAAATGTATTTGCTCATAGAGTCCATGTTAGTCTTTATTGCATTGCTATTGCTTCATTCCGGTTAACCATCTACACCATCGCATATGTATAGATTAATGTCGTGTCGTCTGCTGAGCAGACGGCATTTGGCTACTTATGTGCTGAGGCTACCGCAGTCGTTTGCTTAGCCCAGGAAAAACAGTGACCGACAGATGGTATTCATTCGTTCTTGAAATCAGAAATAAGCACTTAAAATACCAAACTTGCATTTAAAGGGGTTCATGTGGAAATAAGTTGTTATAAAAGCATCAAAATAGATACTCCGGTTTTCATGTAACATACGACGCTTCGTGTAGCTGAAGCTTGTTTACTTCAAACGTGTGTTTTCATACGGGAACATTTGCAGACAAAGAGAGAGCTTTGCTTGAAGTCATGGCTGGACGCAAACGAGGACCACACTTTAAGAACCCCGACGAACATCGTCGAAAAAATAGCAGAGTATCGGTGGTCGATAGGGCTAGAATTGTGGACGTTTACAGGCGTGGCGGTGACTTAAAGCAACTGGCCGACGCTTTATAGGCATCAACATTAAAACAGCAAGATCGATTGCCGCTACCGACAGAAAAACATCAAAGCGTGGTGGGGGTTCAAAAAGGAAGTTTGGAGATTGCGTCGTGCGTACTTTGAGACGAATTTTCGACGAAAACTGTACATTTACATTGAAGCAAATAAAATAGGCCCTGGAGAAAGAAATGCCAGGAGTAACAATCAGTGCAAGCACAGTCGACCACCTGCTGGATGCCCACTGCTACTCGATGAAGCTAGTGACGCAGAGGCCCACAGATCGCAACCGCAACGATATCAAGCACAGCCGCATGCTGTACGCCCAATGACTGCAGCCTGATGAACCGCGTGTTTGCCGCTTCTATTTGGATGAGACTAACTTCAATATCTGGTGTTCCAGGAACTTCGGCAGGGCAGCTAAAGGACAAACAGCTGTGCACATGACCATAACGACAAAGGGAGTGAACTTGAACATTATAGCATGCATGTCCGCAAATTGAGTTATTCACTGGACTGTGGTGGACATAGTTCATTGGGTTGTTTTTAATGACTTCCTCAGTGATGTTTCGGCCCGCGTAGAACGTGATGAGCCAAAGGCCGAAGCTGTATTCCTTTTTGACAATGCACCTGCTCATGCTCGAACAGAACAGGCGGCTTTGGCTAACTCCATGCACTCCATTAAGCGCCTGCCAGCGTACAGTCCCTTCATTAACCTTATAGAAGAAGCCTTACCGAAATTCAAGTCACACGTGAAGGCCTACCTGAGCGAATGTCGTAATTTAGTTTTAGTGACACCGCAAGGCATGACAAAAAAGGAGCACAGGCGTTCTTTGCTGCTGGATGCGGCTCGCCACTCCATGCAACAAATACAGCACGTGGACTGCCCGGCCTTTGATCGGCACAATTTCTCTTTCGTGCCTGCCGCTTTGCCCAAAGATGACTTGTGAACATCCGTCTCCGAGCCCTATGAGACAGTTCTGTTTTAAAAAATACACTAACCTGTGCCTATGTTGCATTTCATGAATAATTAGTAGTAACCACTGTTGTTTTCCTGTATATGTATATATGTGTACACACACACACACACACACATATATATATATATATATATATATATATATATATATGTGTGTGTGTGTGTGTGTGTGTGTGTGTGTGTAGAGATAGAGAGGGGGGACAGAACAAATAATTTAGTGATTGCACTGAATCCGCAAGCTTCCAATGTGCGATGAGAGGCATAATGCCGCGCAAAAAAACACGTACACACAAAAAAAGAAAGCTAGGCCCAAGGTCAGTTGCGTGCTATTATCATTTTGTTTCCTCTGTGTTCGTTTCATCGCATTCGTCAAGTACGTCACAAAACTAGCAAACTAAACGAACAATCAGTACTGTTCATATCATCGGAGACATTTAATTTTGTTTGAATAAAAAATAAGAGCATACAGTGATGTAAAATAAAACTTTTATTGCCACATCAGTATGATCAGTTTACGTTTTATGTTCACTACAGGAAAAAAAAACATTGGAATTATCTCTAATTCACAGTGCGTGCCGCGCGACGGCTTCCTAATTTCTGGATTATGTAGCTATCTTTCACTCATCACTGCCCGCGACCATGTTTTTAATCTCTTAGTATGCGTTCCGGCACTCCAATAAACATAGTATGTCGTTCACATTACATGACCTGTCCTGGTCATGTAATGTTGTAGTGTGTACCAAAGCCTATTATGAGCTTCAGTGACGGATACTGAATTTCATTGCACTGTGAAATACTTAGAAATATGTTCCTGTGTTTTTTTTTCGTTTTCATTAAATTTATTTCTCCTGGGTCAAGCACTCATTATACAAACTTGCGCATAGCAAAGTATAAGCACTCCAAACATGGCTTAAGCGAACCATGGCAGTAACTTTTTTTAAAGAATACTATCGGCGAATACAAATAATAATAATTCATTCTACCTTCCGACTATTGTATTTTATACTGCAAGAACTGCATTTCAATTGCACTGCCGTTTTTACGCCCCGTAATCTGGTTTTCGTGCGTGGATTAAACTGACTGGCACCTGAATTAAAGTCATTGGCAATTGGATTAAACACGGTGGCACTTGGATTAAACTCAATGGCACGCGGCCTGAGTGAGTTGGCGCTTGGATTAAATATGTTGGCGCTTGGAAGAAATGTTTGGCACATGGATTAAATAGCTCGGCGTTCTGATTATTTCAATGGCGTGCAGAATATTTAGGCTGGCACTTGGAATAAAGTGAACGGGAAAACCTGTAGTTGAACATATTACAGCTTCTCATATCTATGATCACCTTAAATCGAATAACTTTCCCCCCTAATCAGCATGGCTTCAGAAAAGCGGCTACTCATGCGACACTCAGTTATTCAAATTAAGCATTGACCTTTACTTTATATGAACAGTAATGATCGAACCAATCGCCTCTTTTTCGACTTCGCCAAAGCTCTCGATAGTGTCCCACAGTGTTGTTTAATCTTCTTATTGTCTTTCCTCAGTATAGATTCACTAACACTATCTTGGATACGCAACTTATTCTCTTTCCGTCAAAAATTCATGGTGGTTAACGACACTTCACTTATAACATTTGTGTCATTTGTATTGTAGGAACAGCTCATACTCTCGACAACAGCACCGCGCTGGCTCCCCATGCCCACTATCGCCAGACTGTTTCCGTTGCCATATTGCGCGCAGCGTTCTTAAGTTGAGCCCTGTTTTTAGGTGTGTTTGCGTGACCATGTGATGAACCGTAAATGTATACGTGTGTATAGATGTGAAAACGCTAGACAGAAAAAAATCAAGAAAAAAGACCCCGGCACGCGAAATCGAATGTGGGACCTCTGCGTCGTGAAAGCAATGCGTCACCGCGGAGAAAGTTGTTTAGCGTTCAAACGGCAAGCTATATATACCTATCCCCGCTGCTGTGTTTTCAACATTACCAGAAAGATGACGTAACAAGCGCACGTGGCAGCACACATAGAGGCGCCGCTGTAAATCTCCTACGCGTAGTCTGCCCGTCTTAGAGAAGGAGAGCTATGCTTCTCGCGCGCCCTTATCTCGCGGTGGCGAGGTGGGGAGAATCGTAAGCCTTGGCTGGCCTCGGGCTTTACGTGGAACGATTCTGCTGTAGTTACCGGGCGTACAAATGTAATTGAAATCATTGCATGAAAAGCGCGTGCTTTTCAGACTCAGCGAAGTAACAACTGAGACACTTATTCGCGTGCGTCTGTACCTGTCGGTACGTTTCGTGCGTATTTTGTGCGCGAGAAACGCGGGGCGCCTTTCAATCTGCATTCCATTCTGCGCGTGACCTTTCAAATTGTTGCTATCGCGTTCATTGCTTCGCCTTCGGGGCAAAGCTGTGACATTTTTTTGTTAAGTTAACGTCTTTATGTAAGTTTTCTACTTCTTTTTCGTTTATTGTTAGAAATATAATGCATTTTAAGCGAAGTGTCTTGCCGACTGGGATACATTGAATTGTGAGAATAGCCTCGTACTGGTATTTCCTTTTCACTTTGACAGCGAAGCTTTCCAGTGCTAGGTTCGATGAGTACGCATATAGGCAAGAATGGCAACAACACTGACAGAACCACCGACAGAATCACATGCGTGTGTTCTGGCAGGCGCCTTGAACATGTCTGTTTTCGTTTTATTTTTTGCAGCTTCACGCACGTCTCTATCATTAGATTTGCCCAGTAATCGCGTATTTCGTTTTACGGTGTGTGCACGTCAGCTTTAGCTAATTTCGATAAGGTAGATAGTTGGAAGCCAAAAGAGAGGCCAAGCACCTCTGCAGACGGGCAGGTGCAGAGCGGCTCTGATTTGACCGCCAGCACGTTACCCGTGCAGCATCTGCTGCCACCACGCAACGCTTTGTTTCAACACGAGTTTGCCTTGGATAACTGTATGAGAGGCCCGAATGCTTCGTTCCAGTGCGAGTTTGTCTGCAGTTCAGATATCCGAGTCTTGTCTGTGACTGTGCGTGGTGTATGTCTAAGCTTTTTGTGCTCACAATCAACCATAAAACAATGTAGCATAACCTGGCTAGCTGCAGAAATCTCGAAGCAACTTAGGGACAACCGTAAAGTAATGGGTAAGTCCTAGGAAAAACCCAGAAGCAACCAGATCAGTCTTCAGAATCATCAAATTTCACTGTTTGCATGTTTGCGTGGTTTAGGGCTGAGTGCAAGCTTGGCCCATTATTTAGGTTTATTTCAAAACCACAATTTTCGGTAACACCTCGGCTGTTGACCAAAAGCTTGCGGATTGAATCTTAGCCACAGTGGTCGTTTTTCTATGAAGGTGAAATGTCGTCCATGTGTGTGATATCAGTACACGTCAAAAACAACAGTAGGTGTTTCATATCGTAGTTTTGGGACGCAAAGCCTCACCTAGAAAGAACAACTTGGGTAGTAAAACCTCATGATGTGTTTCTAGGTGCCTGAATGCATACGATTGGAATAAGGTGCGAAGTGGCTGGCGAAGCCGCAGCAAAACATATTGGCTGACTGTCAGATGACAACCACGGATTCGCTCTCGCAGGTGCCATCTATGCCACTTGACTCGGCACACAGGAAGCCTGGTACAATAATGGCACAAAATTTGTTTTCCTTGCAAAATTCGCAGTCATGTGATGTCGGCCTTGAAACGACACAATTCTATCAACGCTTGAAGCCATGCAGATAGCAACTACTGCATAAACTCACTTTCTCACGAGCACTCTCTCAAGAGCACTATACAAAATTTGTATAGCTTCTTTTCTATTCTTGTTTAATAACAGCGAATTTGCTTCAGCTAGAACTGATGATTGCAGCCTACGAAAAGCAGGTACGCGTCAGTGAGACCTACTATAAAGCTATCGTAATCATAAACTTGTAAATGCCATACAAATTGCGTAAATTTCACTTAAAAATAGCTGCGAAACGACGTTGCTGAGCCGAAAGCCCACTACTTGCCACTGGTCACTGAAGTGAAACGCTTCCGCTAATGACGACGCGCACCCAGATTGCAGAGGTGCAAACACATGGTTTCCGCGTGAGTTTCTGTGTGTAGATCTTGAATATCCACTTCGTGTCTGTGATCGTCTGTTGTCAGACTCGGACTTCTTTGCGCTGAGAATAAACGCTCAATCGAACAACCTGACATGAGCTGGCTACAACCCAGAAGCCAACAAGAAACAACCTGTATCACACAGCAAAGACCTGGAAACAACCTGAACGTGGCTCAGAATTGCACAGTTCCACCGTTTCAAGGCTGGGTACACTGTGAGGGCCTTCACACTTTCTGAATTCCCCATATACAAAAGAAGTGCGCTTGCAGTTAAACATAGTTATTTACAAGCACAGTTGAAGAGTATTTGATCATATCGAAGCACTTCACTATATCGATGAGCACGTTCGTGTGTGACGCGTCTTGCACGTTGTTGCGATGTGCACGATGCACTCTCGTTTGTCTGGCTACGCTGTATTGCGAAGTGGCCTTTCCTGGCACTAACCTACCTAGCAGAGAGCGGTCATGTGTTTATTGCGAGATTTGGACGCCGATGGTATCTGGCCATTGGGTATCTATTGCTATAATTACAAATGATATCCGAGGCTAGAACTTTTCGTCAAAACTATTTTTGATTACTTCAAAGGTAGACCTGTGCGCCAGTACCAAAATTGTCGGCGGCGGCGCGCTGGTGTTCTCACCTCTGACGGTAGCGTGTAGCCGGCGCGATGCTCATTGAATCAGCAGCGGTGCGGTGCGGAAGGGGGGGGGGGTGTTCTACTTCAGAGTGAGGAGAAGAGAGCAAAGAGTCGTTCGAATAGGAAAAAATGGAGAGAAATTTACCGATACTATGGAAATATGGACTGTCTCATCGAGCAAAGCTCTGTATTGCTAGATTCCGCTTTGGGCCGGTAGTGTTTCGTGGCTACGGAGTATGACGGTGGAAGCCACCTTTATTTTCCTGGGCTGCCCATTGCCCTTTTTGGCAGGAATTCAATAAGAACCGGTAAAACCACCATCGCCAGGATAAAAGCATTCGATGTAAAGAAGCGCCTCGCAAGCTTTCCTCTATAAGGAAGGGAGCATGCGCTGCCGCTTCGGGAACGGCGGATGGGACCCCCCAATGTCCATGCCTCAGTTGCTTATGAAGTCAATGTCGCCCTAGCGACGTTACGGGCAGTTGTATATACTTTTTGCCTTGACTAGCACGCACATAGTACAGAAAAATAAGGTGCAAGGAAAGAGCATTGGCATGCAGCAACTAGTGACCGGGCGCCAAAGTGACGGGAAGTCGCTATAACCGAACGAATTTTGTCCAAAGGACCAGTAACGGCAGATATAGCTGCCCGGTGACGGATGCACAAAAGCGCTAAATTTTGTGCGAAGCGCTGCACTCAATTGAGTCTAATGTTTGCACGTCACCTGTGGTGCATTTATCTGAATTGCTGCAAGAACGTGTCTCATGCACATACAATTACTTTATGCCACAGTGACCCCAAAGCAATGATCACCGTTTTGGCAAAGCAAATGAAAGTCCGTATGAAGGACAAAATTATTAGATAAATTTTTCACGTGGTTTCCTCTCTCTCTCTATACACACACACTGTCACAAATGAGCGCTCAAAATGGGCGCGCCGCCGAATTCTTGCGACTAAGCGCTATAGAGATGCCTCAAGGTCAACAATAAAGAAGAAAACAAGCATCCAAAGACTTCATGGGCGCGCCATATCTCCTCCCCTCGGAAGCATAGTTAGCCGACTAATCTCCTCACATCGGTGGCCGAGAAAACCCTGGAAGGTTCTCGAGGAAAAGGGGTGTGGTGATGCAGAGTTGAGTCGTGTGTCGCGGACGGCCCTCGAAACGTCTCGCGCTCTTCCGAGCCTTCGCTGCGCATCGCGCCGACCAAAACGATGAGAATTTTCTGGAATCTAGCGCTAAGGGTATTTAACCGAGCAGCAGAGATGGGAGATGAGGAGAAGAAGGAATTTCGCGCCAGAGTGCTAGGGTGTTCCGCCATGTCTGTGGGGGAAGGTTTTGTCCTTAGTGACAAACCAGGAGAAGAAGAAAGTTTGCGTCCGCATGCTTAGGCAGAAGATGAAAGTTTTGCGCAAGTGTGCGTAGGGTCATTCCGCCAAATCATATCGGCGTCGGTTTTGTCCTTAGCGACAAAGCAGGTCATGAAGAGGATTTCCACCTGAGGGGTGAAGACTCGTGCTACAAGCAGAAAAGTGTGTCTACCGCCAGAGAGCGAAGACGCGTCCTGAAATCGCAACGCGTGGGGAGCCGACGTGTTACGGGCGAAGTTTAGTGCTTGGAGAGCGGCCAATTGAAGACGCGAGGTTTCCTGGAACAGAAACTTCGGGGGCAGTGGAACAACAACAGCGCTGGACTTTGAGTGGGTGATTCTTGGAAGAGTATCATTCAGACTTTGTTCCAAGGACTTTGGACTGAACAAGTTTTCGAGCTCTTTAGTCTTTATTTGTCTTGGCTGTTCGATACATGTGATTGAATTGTAGCGCGTATTGTTGTTTGTGCCCGTTCTTTCGAGTGTAGCTGATTGCACTGTGTAGTGCGTTGTTTGATTGGTGACATATTGTATTCAACTATTGTCAAGTGTGCATATTTTGTATCAATTTGGTATTCCATAATTGAGAATATAATTTTGTTTTGTTTACCAACTATCGGCTCTGAAATGTTAATGAGGCCACAGCTGGCGTCCGCTGGCGCGGCAAATAGGACCACTTATAAATTGTCCACGTTTTCGTGGTGCAGTTCGGGGGGCCAATATTTCAGTCCTTGGAATTAGCCCGGCGATCACCTCCCTAATTAACGGGACCCGTGACACACACACACACACACACACACACACACACCACACACACACACACACATATATATATATATATATATATTGCAGGGAGCTACACCGCAACACCTATATGACGATTTCGTTTGCTCAAAGAATCAGACACAATGACACGGTTCTTTTTCTTTAGTTATGCTGTTAATTACTCGCAATAGTAATGGCTAAGATAATAAAGCGTAAGAACCCACACGTATAATTATATGCCTAAGCAAGTGATGAAAGACTCATATAGATGCAGTAGAGAAAACAATGTTGTTTGAAGGATACCATGAAATGCGAAAGATAGCGCTTACTACGATAAATAAATACAAAACTCTCCGCACCTCTACACCACCTGTGGTTAGAGAACAACCAATGTGATTACCGAAATACGAAAGCATTTAACCGCTAATTACGCTTTTCCATGACAGTGATCCTGTGAAGCACAATGTGAATCATGTGAAATAAACACTGTAGTATTCCAAGCGAAACGTGCGTCTAACCTGAATAGGAAGCATGAACATGTGAAACATGTGAAATGCGAAAAGCTTCAGTGGAGCATCGGGTTCAACCCATTGCTGAAGACCGGGACCACACGTTTCAGCTTTCGCTGGGTAACCATTTGTACGGAGTGCTTGGGCGGTAGTTTTTTATTGCTCCTGTCGCCTGCTGAAGCTCATACATATTCGTGGTAAAACACTGAGAAAAATTGGGCGGTGCGGTCGTTCAACTATTGTGGGAATGATGGGAAGTACACAGTTAGGATCAATAGCGTTAGTTAGCGAACTGCCTACGGGTGTTCTCTGCTTCAGTTTGGTTCTGCGCGCAGCAGCGTCACCTGGCCTGCAGTGTTCACAGGCATGCGTATAAATGTGTGTCGGAGAGTGGCGCAAGGAACAGTATCTTCTTGAATGTGGCAGCAGATGCTAGCTTTTCTGGTTTAGGCAACGTTGCATATTTATAGTTGGTATTTGATAGTTTCGGCAAAGTATCGTTCACGTACCAAATCCCATTATTATATAATGCAAAGTTTACCAAGGGAACTGCACAGATTTCACTTTATTGTCAGCATAAATAAGTCTTTCCTAGATGCACCCAGGATGGTTGCAAAACGACGACGAAGCTACGTGAACGCCCCTGAATAATCCGCTGAACCTCCCGGCGATAAAAAGATCTCTTCTGCTCTGAAGGGTCTTTAGAGCGAAGTGAGAAATCCGTTGTATACGAACTATTGTTTTCAGGATCTTTTTGTGCATGAGCCTGCCGTTGGTATAAAAAAGTGTATTATTTACTGTTTTGCACAGTATTTTTATTTCCATAAATAATTTTGCATAATCCGAGTTCAAAACGCATATTTATTTTCAACCCTTCAAAACTTCGTCATTATTTGCTAGCGCCGAATCTCGAGAGGAATTTCTAGCAGCTCATAATAAATACGCCATTTCAGTTGACTTTGTCCCGGTTTTGGGTCAATATCGAAGTGACGCAGAGTTCCTGCAGTCACCTTTATATTCGAAAGAATGAAGCCAGTCTTTATTGAGGATAACTTCATGTCACTTTGCTTTATTTTTGGTGAACAAGCGCCACGAATGCCAAGCACTAATTCCACCCGAAGCATATACGAAGCATACTTTCCATCAATGCCACGGTGGTTGGATAGTCTGGCGTCTAGACTGTTGATACATAGCTTGGAATCTAGGAACCCAGCATTAATAAAACACATATACAAGTAGACAAATAGGACAAGCACTCATGCAGGGGCTTGTGGTCGTCACGTGTTTTTTGGAGGCTGTGTTTCACGATTCCAAGCCATGGATTCCAACCCATGCAATAAAAGTGCCAAAAACGTTTCATGACAATATTTTTAGAGGTAGGGGGTGTTTAAATTTATTTTGAAGCTTTTAATGCCTGCACTAAGTTTGTTTTAGAGTAATCAGCATAGTGGTCTCTGAGATCAGCACCGGCCGAGGGTCTTACACCATCGTGGCCTGTTCAATCTAGTGCGCTGCCCAGCCGGTGCGTGTTCTTCTTGTTGTCATCGCCCGCTAGCCCCAGAGCACATGTGTTCGGCAAATTAGCTATTCGGAAGAAGCTCTTAAAGCTGTGGGTCTGTCCCCTCTAGCTCAGGGTACGTCAACGCCTGGTTGTATGACTCACTCGGAAGGTGTGGACGGACGGATGGACAGGCAGACAGACATAGATAGAATGATAGACAGGCAGGCAGGCAGGCAGACAGACAGACAGACGCACACACACATATACAGACAGACAGACAGACAGACAGACAGAAGGACAGACAGACAGACAGACAAATAGACAGACAGACAGACAGACAAACAAACAGACAGACATACATACAGACAGACAGACAGACAGACAGACGGAAAGACAGGAAGACAGACAGAAAATTCACGGTATTTCGATTAAATTCTCCAAAGCTTCGCTCCACTCATCATCATTAATCCGGGATATGCTGTCATTGTGTTTACTGGACGGTATCCTAGGATAGTTGGGCCAGGACATGGTATAGAAAAGCTAATCAATCAACCCGCCGCAGTGCTCTAGTGGGTAAGGTACTCGGCTGCTGGCCCACAGATCGCGGGATCGAATTCCAGCTGCAGCGGCATTTTTGATGGAGGCGAAAATAGGGTAGGCTCATATGCTCAGATTTGGGTGCACGTTAAGAACTCCAGGTGACCTAAGTTTTTGGAGCCCTCCACTACAGCGTCTCTCGTAATCATATGGTGATTTTGGGACATTAAACACCACATGTCAATCAACCGAGCTAATTGCGCCATGTCAAGGTAAGGCAAAGGTAATTACGTAGCATCCCAATAAGTCTGTGCTAATCACGCCATGTAAAGCTACAACCGGGCTAACTGAAGCATCGTAGCAGAGTGAACTAAACTATGCTCATTAACGCAACGTTAACCCTGAGGACGCTAAGTAAAACCATGCCAATTAACCCTTACAATAGTGAGAATTATTATGCAGCTAATCAGAAATACGTTTATTAGCTCCTTAGTGATCATGGCATTGCTTATTGTGCTCGATATAATTGCCTTTCCATTGAAGCCTTCTCAATAAAGTCTGCTAAGTGTAATGGTCATTTAGGCTCAACCAATCGGTACAATAAAATTAAGACAGAGCTGATGTGGTTTTCATTTCGAAGCAGACCACGCAAATGAGTAGACAACCAACTTAAAAAGCCGCAAGAAGCTACGTGATCCCAAGCTACTCTATGGCTCCTGCCTTGCGCAACTAGTGTATGATCACCAAAATATTTTATATGCAAAGAAGCTCCCGCTTAGCGTTCACCGCATCAAACGCTTGACAGGCACACCTGCAATATCACAGTCATGAGTTTAAGTCGCGCCTTCTCAGAATCAACGAGTTTGTATTTGACTTAACAAGTCAATCAGTTTAAAGGACAGGCGCACGCGGCCAAGGTCGAATACACCCAACACGTTTGCTCTGGCCGAGAAGTGCTCACGCTGAGTGGCGCGATTAATCAATCAGCTTTATCACGCAGACTGTGCACGCAGGCACGCAGAAGTGTCAGTGATATCACCACGCGGTACGATGTCTCGCATTCAACTTCACCGCGCTCACGGCGTATCTAAACACAGGCACGTTGCCGTCACGATGCGAGCGCCCCTGGAGATCACTTGTCCTTACATTTATCTGGAATATTTGATAGACGTGAAATGAGCAGCACGATGGTGCTGCGTGTGCACCCTTTCTGCCTTCGAGTCTAGAAATTTCTATGCTGCAGGTGCTACGAAAGAACCTGTACGAAAGAGGACATATGCCCACGATCCCGCCTTTGGGAGGCGCGTGTTGGGTTGGCAAAAAAATAGCGTGGCAATCACGCTGATGACGCTGCAGTGTTTGTGTTCAAATCTTGACTGAGCTATGGCGCTGACATGTACGCAAGTGGTGTTTTTATAACCGCCGTAAATGACTCACATGCATTCTCAACACCACGCGCGTTTTTGTAGCCATTTAAGGGTGAAGGTCTTTATGGCGCGGCTTGTGCGTCCCGATGTCTTACGTAACCACTGGTGGCACATACCCGAGATAGCAGTCCTTAGAATGTCCGCTGGTTGGCGGCATTGTAAGTATTAAATACGTGATGAAAAAATCTGTGAAATAGTGGTACTTGGTGTGTTCACTAGAGAGACGGATGGATGGATGGACATACACGAGAGAGTGGTCTCTACAATGCCCGCTGGATGGCGGTACTTGTATACAATGAATACATGATGAAAATATGTGAGATAGCGGTGCTTGGAGTGTTCACTAGATAGACGGATGGACGGATGGAAGGACATACCTGAGAGAGTGGTCCTTATAATGTCCGCTGGATGGCGGTACTTGTATACGAAGAATACATGAAAAAAAACGGCCTCGGATCTGCATGTTAGATTGCAAATGCCGTCGAAAACGATAGTCATGCGTCTGGAGAAAGTGAATAAAACATATATTTGACGTTCTGCACAAGAAAATCGCTGACTGGTATTCTGGAAGCGCCTCATTAAAGTGCCTGGAGTGTGCAGCGGAGGCGAAGGAGCGTATCGAGGCACGTTAGACTCGAGCGCCATCTGGCAGTTAGCTGCCAGATGGCGCTCGTGTCTAACAATGCGTGCCATTCCAGGTGGTGATAAGGTTTAGAAAGCAAAGCGACGGGCAGATGCCACCTTCGGGTCGTTTTAGTAAAGCGTTTGTAACACTTGCCTTTTTGAGCACAGCGTTGCACTGTCAGCGCAGCGTGTTTAACGCTACGGTCTTTAAAATTACTTCTGTGTGCCTTTTTTACTATGAAGACACACATAAAAACATCGACGCGTTGTTATGGTACCTCAGATATGCGCAATTATTGATTTTTAATTGACAATCCCATAAGTATGAATGCTGCATCTTGATCAATATTGATGGGTGCTGCGGATGACGTTGGCCAATTGATGTATCGTTAAGGGTGAACATACAGACAAATGTACAGGCAGACGTCAAATGTACAGAGAGACAGACAGACAAGCAGAGGGACAGACAGACAGACCAAATGTTTTCTGTTGAAGGTCCCAAAGAATATCGTCTTTAAAAGATGTCAGATAGTGGTACTTGGAGTATTCACTAGATAGACGGACGGACGGATGGACAGATGTACAGATTAGCAGACGGACTCACGGACGCAGGGATGGACAGGCAGAGGGACGGCTGAACGAACAGACGCATAGACGGACGGATGGCCGGACGGATGGACAGAGCGACAGACAAACTAAGGGACGGATGCATGGACGGATGGACGCACCGATAGTCACATGGATGGATGGACAGACGGACGGACGCATGGTCGGAACGAAGCAAGAACGAATGGACGCAAGAAAGCAGGGACGGACTGACGAACGCTTCGCCCCACCAATCATCAGTAACTCCGTGGATATGCTGTGATTTTAATCAACTCTGCTATCACGCACTCCGCACTGTCTTCATGCCGTGGCCGTCGCAGAGCAACCTCGAAGAAAACTCGTTGCCCGACAACCTCGGGCCATCCTGGATAGCACCTCTGATGAGACATTTCAAAGATGAGCCGCGGCAGTAGAAAGGGAGCATAATGCGCACTCGGAAGCGCGAGTGGGCGCTTTGACGTCACGCCAATGGCAGTGTTGCCGTTTGGGTAGTTGGAGCCTGTCCTGTTTCAAAATAGTTATGAGTGCTCTCATTTTTATTAGTAAAAATATGAAGCTACGGTAGTATGTATGCCGTGTCATGATTCACACACAAAAAAAACGTGTGCAATAAAAATGGGGTACTTCTCCCTAGTCATCACTGGTTCTCTAAAAAGGAAGAAGGTGGTCGCAAGTGCAAGGCTATAAAACGGGAAAAGCCGATCGGGAAAGGCCGACCCACCGTGAAGGATCAGCAACAGTAGCTGCGAGAAGACCCAGAAATCTGTGAAAGGCCTATGCCCATGACGACGTGCTCGTTAATTTTACTAAAGGTACGTACGTTTGGTATAGTGTGATCAACTTTTATAGGGGTCTGAAGGATTCACTCCAGGGCTGATGCGAGCGCTCCCCACACAGAGGCCAAGCCCCTCTGCACATGGACACATGCAGAGGGGGGCCCTGATTCACTCCGCCAATACGTGACCGTGAAGCATCCTCTGCCACTATGCAAAACTTTGTGTCAGCAAGAATTTGCCTTCGATGATGACGATGATGTGTGGTATTTTATGGCACAAGGTCCATTCGGTGGCAAAAGACTGCCATTTCAGTAGACTAGAGATATGAACAATGACATGGTGCGTGGCTGTATAGGGGCCTTAAAATTACTCGCACTAAAAACGTAGAAGCTGGCTAAAAAACGTAGAAGTATTTAAAATCTTGACAGGGATGTGAAGTGTGTCGAGTGCAAGTGAATGGTGTAAGGTCATAATCCTAAAACCATGGCGGAGATGTAGTCACTGCTGCCGCGACCTCGGTACAGAGGTCTTGCTAGGAATCATCTCGAAGTATGCAATGTACATCACTATGTACATCATTTAAAAACCTAAAGAGTGATTGAGGTTTAAAAGTCAGATCCTTTTCGATGAGCATTCCAGGGTGTAGTGGGAACTACTGTCGGAAGCGTAGTAAAGGGTGCTTTTTTCTATGAGCATCTCACTAATCGCACTGTACGAGGATGTGGAGAACAGTAAGTGGTTCTCCACATCTCGCACACAATGGGAGATTGCCACCAGACAAAAAATGGCAGCATGTCCACGGAGTGAATGATGGCGAGTGGGGCGAAGCATTCGTCCGTCTATTCGTTCTTGCTTCCGTCCGTCTATGAACCCGTCTGTGTGACCGTCCGTGCGTCCATCCGCCCGTCCGTGCGTGCGTCTGTTCGTGCGTCCGTCCCTGCGTTTGTCCACGAATCCGCCCCTGCGTCCGTTCATGCGTCCATCTATGCATCTGTCTGTGTGTCCGTTCATCCATCTATTTATTACTCCAAGTAGCACCATCTCGCATTTTTTTCATCATATATTCCCCATATAGAAGCATCGCCATCCAGCGGATATTCCGAGGACTAAATGAGAGGTGACACACGCACACTTTCTCACGGCTTGCGCTTTGGGTCTACTTCCCACCTTTTACCACCTTGAGTTTATGGTATATAATAGTTCACTGTATTCATGGCACTGCAACCCAACACTCGCTAAACCTTTCTAAAACCAAGGAGGTTACGCCCAGCGAGTATAACGTAGACACCTTTTCCTGTCAGATAGGGCTCAGTGTACATGACAATGGCTGCCAGTGGGAAATGAGACAGGAGAATTCGGCTTTTACTTTCTTACGGCTTGCGCTTCGTATCAACTCCCCACCTTTAACCACTTCGAGTTCTTGGTATATAGTAGTTCATTGTATTCATGGCACTACTGCTCAACGCTCGCTAAACCTTTCTAAATCTAAGGAGGTTACACCCAGCGAGTATAACGTAGCAACCCTTTCTTGTCCAATAGTGCTCAATGTTAATGCCAATGGCTGCTAATGGAGATCGCAGTGTGCGCGTTAACTAAAGACGAATGCTCCTGTCTCTCATTCCCCCTTAGCAGCCACTGGCATGTACATTAAGCACTATCTTTTATTGTTCAACAACGCACAGAAGAAATTTATCACCGGCACCACGATGGAGGTCAAAATGTTATACTTGTTAAACACTACAACGGCTACACGGGACGAATGGGTGCCGCTATAAGAAGCTTCGCCCCTAAAAGTGCGAATGGGTTGAGCGAGTGTGCCCTATTTGTAGCCTTGTAACTATGAGTTTTGTGTAGCGGGATTTCGATACTGTTGGCCTATTTTCGAGCCTAAGTTTAATAACGTGCAATTTGTCATCCGTTTTTTATCCCACAGGAGCTGCCAGCACGCCATCAGCTCTCGTCGTAGGAAGGGTTTCATGTCAACTGCAGGGACGGCCAGGGATGTATTGGCGGGTGCGTGGTCGTGCGCCGACCCATCTAGCTGGTCCGCCAGTACGTTTCCAGCGATGTCGTGGTTCCCTGGCCCCCAGCACACCACAACCTGTCATTTAAGGGCGTAGATTGTGCATAAAAGAGAATTAAGTGATATCAGGACAGAATTCTCATGATTTTTCAGCGTTTTCAAAGCAGTTACGATACTCAGCGAATATGTGTATACAACCGCAGGTTGCAGTTGTAATTCCTTAATATGCTTGATGGCCACAGATATCGCACGGACTTCTGCAGTGAAGATTCTTGTTTACGGGTGCAGAATAACAGATTTTGAAAAGGGTGGGCCAACAGCTGCATAGGACACACCAGTAGGAGACTATGACGGATCTGTAGAGAATTCCTTGCAAGTGTATTTATGTTGAAGGTCGAAAAAGTGTGTGCGAATTTGTGGAGTAAGTGCGTGTTCAGTAACCTTCACGAAGGATACGTCGCAGTCAATAATCTGCCACTGGCCCAGTGGTGAATATGCTGCGGGAGCGATTATTAGGTGCTCTAGAAGTGGCGCGCCAGTTTCCTCAACGAAGCTTCTTAAACGGAGGGAGTAGGGCTGTCTCAGTGAAGGATGGTTGTTGAAAAAGGCAGCATTGGACACATCATTATTGATGGTGTGAGCGGGATGTTCCCCGTCAGCGTTAACCTTGAGATAGTATGTAAAAGACAGGTAACATCTCTGCAGATGGAGTGACCATTCATTTGATTCCGCGTACAGACTCGCTACGGGGCTAGTTCAGAAAGCCCCCGAAGTGAGGCAAATGCCTAGATGGTGGACAAGTTCGAGCATCTTTATAACTGATGGTGTCGCAGACTGATAGAATAAAGCACCGTAATCTAGGTGCGTGCCCACGAGGCTTTTATATAAATTCATCACACATTTCCTGTTACTACCCCTCGTAGTGGGTGAGAACACTTTCAAAATATTCATGGTTTTTCAGCACCTGTTCTTTCAATACTTGACAGAACTGCGTTGATCTTGCAGGTGAATGTTGGCGTTAGGATGGAGGCCTTTCTTTCGTCAAAACACGACGCAAGTGCTCTTTTGCACGTTGAGTTTAAAACCATTCTCATCTGCCCATTAAGAGACCTTGTTCTAGCCTAATTGAACCTGGCGTTCACACACTGAGAGGTTACAGGACTTAAAACCCGACCTGCACATCGTCAACATATGTACAGTAAAACATATTTCGTGGGATAACGAGGCGGAAGGAGTTCATTTTGGCTATAAAAACTGTACAATTCAATACCCCTTTTGCGGCACTCCTGTTTCCTAAACAAATGTACGGCATAACACAGTGCCCACTAGAATACGGAATGTCCGACTAGACAGGTAGCTTTCGATTACTGCCAACATTCTTCACCGCACACCTAGGTGTGACAGGTCTCGGAGTATGCTAAAGCGCCACGTAGCATCATAGGCCTTCTCCATATTGAGGAACACCGACAGAAAAAATTGTTTATGAATAAAAACATCCCGAATTGGTGCCTCGTTACCGTTACGGATGAAGTGGTTAGTAGTGGACTTAGCCTCTCAAAACCAGCACTAGCATGGGTCAAGCAGGCTATTTGTTTCAGGGAAACGCATCAGCCGTCTGTTTACCTTTTTTTAAAAACCTTGCAAAAACAACTCGTCAATGCTATGGGCCTGTAGCTTGGCAACAACAATAGCAACACTACCGGCAGACGCGAGTGCAACGTCCGATGCAGTTTAGACAGCTTCTTATATGGAGCTTCGTCATGAACCTTCAGAAGAAGCTTGCCACTTCCCATCTTTGTCACTTTGTAACCCGGGCCTATCGCTTATGGGACTGCTTTCGACACAAGGAAAGGTAAAATTGCTCAGACTGTCTTCTTTTCGTTCTGGCTGTGGATAACATCGTACTTTGGGAATATCTGCTTTGGTGTGTTAAGCAGGAAAGTGTCTTCGGTGCGCATGTTTTTCAGGGAGCGATCAAGAAGGGGGGGGAGAGCTTTTTCCATAAAAATACTATAAAGTTCGGTTGCGATGGTGGCCACCCCCCACCAAGCCTAACATGGGGACGCACAAGGTTGAAAGCAAATACTTGGAGCTGCCAGCCATACATCAACGCTATAACCTGTTATAATTACCCTAGGTTGGATAGCTACAGCAGGTTAACTCTCGCCACCAGAAATTTTGCAAGTAAACAGCAGAGAGAAGATGACAGGATTGATTTAAAGAGGAGAAAATACGAAGATGTAGGGAGAGAGAGATAGGAAAAGGCGACTGCCGATTTCCACTGGGTGTGTCAGCCCAGGGGTGCCGTCTACGTGAAGACGGGGCCAAATGGCTCTGTTGCCTCTGCCGACAATCACCCAGCGTCTGCTCAACCCCCAGTATCCCCTTTTTTCCGGACACGGTTTAGCCATGCATGGCTAGGCATGGGAGAGGCCGAAAGCCCCCATTAGCTTGTGTTCGTGGTGTCGCTAGACACCAAACGCCTGCTTGCACAGACCGTCCCTGCGGGGAATTTGTGTTTTGTGATATTTTGAGAGCTGTGAATACTTTATTTCAGTGGAAGTTTGTGTGGTTGGATTGGGGCCATCCGTCTCGTGTCTGTGACTTTCTGTAGTGAAACTCGAGTCTCTTAGCGCTGAGAATCAACCCAAGAAAAACTTAGCATCTCCTGGCTAAAGACGATAAACAACCTAGAAGCAGCTTAAAAACAAAGTGCATTAGATATATAATTTGGGAAATCCTCGAAGCGGCTTGGGAATCGCCCAGTATTGCTTTTTCAAGCCTTGCTTGACTTCGTGAGGGTTTTAATATTATTGCTACACAGCTATTTCATGAAGGGTGAGCCATTCTGTGGAAGGAAAACGACGAAGAGGACAGACAGGTTTGCTCGCCCTGTGTGGTGCGCTCCGATTTTATCGGAGTAAATACACTGGCAAATAGTCACGTCCAGTCTTATTTTTCGTGACATATTTGTGGTGGAAATGCTGGTCTTTCCCTGTACCCATTACGAAGCTCCGCAACGGCCACATCATCAGCAGTCCTACCATGTCACAGGTTCAAGGTACACCGTATTCACCACCAGCCTCTGCTGTGACTCCTACCTACGCTGTCTTACGTCCTGCTCATGATCCTGGCGTGTTTACCGGACAGGATTGCCTGGACGTTACAAGTGGCTCAACGTGTATGAACGTATCAGTGCCAGATTCATGTGGGACCTGACACTCAATCTTGCCAACGTGTTTTGTTAAATTAATTGCCCTCCGCGGGTGTGGTTCGAGACGCACGAAGCCGACATTACCAGCTGAGACACTTTCAAGGAGAAGATCCGTGACCTTTTTGGGAAGACCGCTGCACGACAGATAACTGCGCAATATCAATTCGCTACTCGGGCACAGACGTCTACCGAATCTTACTTCGCGTATATTCATGACGTCATCGCCTTATGCCGCGAGGTTGACGAACACATGTCCGAGCCTGAGAAGGTATCAAATGTGCTCAAAGGCATTGCCGATGATGCCTTCAACCTGCTTGTTCATACTAACGTCACCGCCATCGATGAAATCATCAAAGAGTGACGCCAAGAGCCACCGTATCCTTCAGAGATTCACACGACTGCCCAACACGGCCGCAACTTCATCGTGTTAAGCCACTCGCCAACCACCCACCTATGACCACGTCACTCGAATTGTTTGTCCTAAGCTTGAAGCTGCCTGGCCACCTCTCATTCAATACCCTGTTTTTACAATCGAAGCCACTGTCCCATCACAGCCATCGGTAGCCTTAATTCAAGCTGTGTTAAGGCAGGAGTTCGATAATCTTGGTCTTCCATCAGCGTGTCTCGTGACTCACTCTGAAGTACGCCGATACCTCTCAGGTAACGCTCGCCGATCTCCTCCATCATTGCCCTTACGGAACCCTGCGGAATGGCGAACCCCTGACGACCAGCCTATCTGCTTTTCCTGTCATCAACATGGACATATTTCTCGTTATTGCCGTCACCGCTTGTCCAACCCAAAACATCAGAGCTACCCTACTTATACGTGCCTGCCACTTCTGGACGTCCAGCCGCTACACCGTCCAACTTTTACTCGCCGCCTTCTCACGAGCCTTTCCCCACTGACAACCCTTCTTCCGGTCACTGCTGCTCCCGCTCCCCGTCGCCGCTACGTCCTTAATCCAGCTCTCCGCCGCCCCGGCGCTTTTCCTCTCCCAGCCTCTGTGGATGATCGCAGCAGAAAAACTAGACTTTGCAGCTTATGGAGGTGAAGCTGCAATACCAACAACGCCCGGAAACTCTCTACTGACGCTGCCCACACACCACAGTCTCATAGAAGTAAAAGTCGACAATGTTTCTGTTACTGCACTTGTTGACACAGGCGCCCACCTATCTATTATGAGCGCACAACTACACCGCCGTTCGCAGAAGATCATGACGACCTCTACGACTCAAGCCATACGTGTTGCCGATGGCGGCATTGTAGAAGTCGTCGGAATGTACGCTGCTCGTGTCCACATTGCTGGCTGTCACGCCGTAGTCCTTTTTGCGTTGTAGACCGCTGCCCGCATGACCTTATACTAGGCCTTGATTTCCACTCGGCACACACGGCTTTAATTCACTGTTCTTCTCGCACGCTCAGCCTCGACCTTCCCCTGCTCTCTGATGCCTGTGAAAAGCCCGTCAGCCGCTTGGGTCCAACTACTTTTGTTCGCTTGCCGCCTCGAGCTGTGACATACGTGTGTCTGTTTCGACCCCTACAGTTCCCGACATAGATTACATCGATACACCGATAACAGACGCGCGACTGACGCGCAGTGTTACAGTGCTGCATACCATCGCCACCATATTTAACATATGTGTGTTTCTTCCGCTCCTAAATTTTGGCCTAATTCTTCAAGTGTTCCTCTACCAGGTGTCGCTTGCTCAACTCACCGCATAAAAGATAATGACATAAACGTTGCCACTGTAACTGTTCCGGACCAAGCTGATGTCCCACGGTTACCCAGTTATGCCGAAGCCTTCTTTCGAAATATAATTGGCCCAAAGCTTTTGTTTTATCAGGCCGATGCTCTCTGCCCGGTTTTGGCCTCCTACTGAGACATATTTTATATCTGTGATCATCCATTGGGCCAGACTAGTATTGTCAAGCACCGAATTAATACTGGTGACTCTGCGCCCATCTACTTTCGGCCTTACCGCGTGTCCGCAGCATGACGGGCAGTGATTCAGAAGAAAGTTGCCAACATGCTGGCGAAAGACATCATCGAACCATCGTCAAGCCCTTGGGCCTCCCCAGTGGTCTTGGTTAAGAACAAAGACGGCTCCTCGTGTTTCTGTATTGATTATCGGCACCTCAACAAAATAACCTAGGAAGACGTGTATCGTCTTCCACGTATTGACGACGCACTTGACTGTCTTAATGGCGCCTCCTTGTTTTCCTTTCTTGACCTCTGATCTGGCTGCTGGCAAATTGTTTTACACGAAATCGATCGTGGGAAAACTGCATTCGTCATCCGCGATGGCCTTTACCAATTCAAGTTCATGTCGTTTGACCTCTGCAGCGCCCCAGCAACCTTAGAGAGAATAATCAACACGCTGTTTCAAGGATTTAAATGGGCGACGTGCTTGTGTTACATAGAAGACGTGATAATCTTCTTACCCACCTTCGCCACACAACTTGAACGCCTTTCGAACATTCTATCAACATTCCGACATGCCTGCCTCCAGGTGAATTCCTCGAAGTGCCGCTTTGGTCTTTGTCAGATTACTGTGTTGGGCTACCTCGTTGATGCTTCCGGTGTACGGCCAGACCCGGCAAAATTACGCGCAGTAACGAACTTTCGCAATCCGTGCTCTATCCATGATTTTCGCAGTTTTGTGAGCCTATGCTCTTACTTTCGCTGGTTCATGAAAGACCTTGTGGCACTCGCACACCCACTCACGGACCTTCTCAAACGCGACGTCCTGTTTTGTTGGGGTCCTCTCCGTCACCCGATCGCTATCCCTACCGAACTTTTCTTCTGTGTTGGTATAAACCTCCTCGGACTATTCATTGAATCAAACTCTGGGAACAAGTAGGTCGCTGTTGCTATAGACCATGCGACCATGTTTGCCATCACTAGAGCGCTCTCCACTAGCACTGCTACGGACGTTGCCGTCTTGTTGCTCCACTATGTAATTTTACAGCTTGGCACTCCTCGGCAATTGCTCACCGATCGTGGACGCGCATTTTTTTCACGCGTACTCGACGACCCTTTGCGCTATTTCTCAACGCAACATGAACTGACCACTTCCTACCAACCTCAAAAAATGGCCTTACCGAGCGCCTAAATCACACACCCTCCGGACATGCTCACGATGAATGCCTCATCTGACCATCATGACTGCGATCTAGCGCTACGTCACGTGACGTTCGCCTATAATTCATCCTGTCATGATACCGCAGGTTATGCATCTTTTTATATGCTCTATGGCCGCAATCCGACTTTACCACTGGACACCCTACTACCGACTACTACCCCTCCGCCGAGTGAATATGCACGTGATGCTATCGCTCGTGCCGACCACGCACGTCAGATTGCCCGCTCTAGCCTGTTGGCTTCACAAGCAACCCAGAAAGCTCCATACGACAACAAGCATGTCGACGTTGACTTCTCACCTAGTTCTCTAGTCCTTCTTTGGTGGCCAGTTCGTCGTGTTGGATTGTCAGAGAAGTTGCTATCTCAGTACAAAGGACCTTACCATATCATACGACGGGTAACGGTCGTTACCTATGTGTTCATTCAAGTCTCCGGGACTAACCTGTCTGAAAACACCCCCAGTGACGTAGTCCACGTCAATAGGTTGAAACCATATCGCCCTCTTTCTGAAGAACACGTATGAAGTGCACTGAGCCGGTCCTTTCACAACAGTGTGGTAATGATACGTAGCTATCGCATGAAGGGTGAACCATTCTGTGGAAGGAAGACGACAAAGAGGACTGGTTTGCTCGCTCTGTGTGCTGCTCTCCGATTTTATCGGTGTAAGTACACTGGCAAATAGTCACGTCCCGTCTCAATTTACGTAAGAATATTTTTACTCCTCACGTACAAAACAAGTGGGCTTGCAGGTACACACCTACATCTACCCTGCCAGTTTGAAGATATTTGAGCATATTCAAGAACTGAACGAGATTGATGAGTACGTTCGTGGGTGATGCATCTTGTCAAAGAATGCAATGTGCACGATGCTCTCTCATTTGTCTGGCTATACTGTAGTGCGAAGTGCCTTTTCCCAACCCTAACTCGCCTAGCAGAAAATGCTCAAGTGTTTATTGCGAGGTTTGACCGCCGAAGGTATCTGGCCAATGAGTATCTATGAATATTTTTTTGTTACCAGTGGTATCTGACGCTAGAAGTCTCTGCCAAAACTAATCGGCAATACCCTAACACACAACTTCTAATGCTCCACAGCTGCTCCAAAAGTTCCCTTTTATTGCTACAAAGTAGCTTCAAAACAGCGTTATCCTTTCTCCCGCAGCTGCTCGCAAAGACAAAAGCCAGCTCGAACCCCTGATCATTTTGAAGAACCTAAGAGCAGAGTGCTAATCAAAACTGCAATGGACAGGCATAGTCATCGATTTCGGTTTTTCTGCTGCTGCTGCTGCTGCTGCTGGCGGCGGCGGCGGTGGCGGCGGCACGGCGGCAGCGGTGGCAGCAGACTGAAACACTTTTGACTAGCCGGAAAATGAAACTAAGGCATAAACGTTTCGTTACATGACATCGTAATTGATTGTGTAGTGTTTTCATCACCCAACGATTCCACAGTGCTGATGGGTGTCCTAAAGTAAACCGTCCACTATAAATCCTGATCATCGCTCCTCAACCGATGAACGATGTACTCATATCGGTAAATGTGGAATTGGTAGATTCGTTAAAAGCGTATACTATTGTGCGTTGGTGCTGTTTTGTTCCAATGCAGCGTGGTCTTTTGCCTCAAAAGAAATCAGATATTTCGCTAGATGTGGGCACGTCTACAAAATAGTCCATCACAACCTTCATTATTGAAGCAGCTCCACAACAATTGTTAAATGAAATTGCAGTTGTATGAGTTTATATAATTATATGTGCGTCTTAAGGTCCTAAGCCCACCCTATGATTATGATAGACGCCGTTGTGGAGCGTTGCGGAAATTTCGACCACCTGGGGTTCTTGAGCGTGCACCCAAATCTCACCACATGGGCCTACGGCATTTTCGGCTCCACCGAAAATACAGCCACCGGAGCCGGGATTTGATCCCGTGAGTTTCGTATCAGCAGCCGAGCATCTGAGCCACCAGACTACCACAGTGGAGCTTCGGTTGTATCGATGGTCACAACCTCACAGATTGCGTGCCCCAAAACTCGCAGGATCTTTTATGTATTAGAATGTCTAATATGACTCGAAAGCGGAAGCTTTTCCGTGAGGCTTTTTTACCACAAACTTCCTATCGACACCAAGGTTCACTATATCGCTGACTAATGAACTGTCGTGCACACAACATACATTAAATAAAAATACTGACTCGCATTGATGAATAAATCAGCACTGATTTCATTCGCTTAATCACCATATAACAAACTTTTTAGAGGTCAATGTTTCTTGCTTGCTTGATTCTACATTGTGGCTTTTAACCAATAAGAGGCTTTGGTCAGGAAGCCGGCGGTTGAGGTAAGTGAACAATTTAGAATTATGCAGGCGAGAGAGTGATTATTTTGTTTTAACAAGAGGAGATAGTTTTGAAACAATGTAAAAAAGCGGAAGAAAATACATAATAGGGGCTTTTCAATAACTGGGGCATATTATAATACATATTCCTAAGTAGGTCAAGTCTGTAGCACTAAGCACCAAAATTGGTACACCCGCTTAACACCAGTCTGCGTACGAAAATTCGAGTGACTCATTCACGTGGTTCCGAACCTTGTCGCTAGGCAAGGTGATGCACTGGTTTTTATTTTCTGTAATTTCGACCTTTAGAACGTGTATATTGTAGGTCTAGTTTTATGTCAGAAAAGCACAAATGAGGATTGTTGAGACTCACACCGCGCTGGAATTAAACACACAAATAAAAGACACACTGAAGCACAGGTAGGACACACACGAGCGCTACCTGTGCTTCAGTGTGTCTTTTATTTGTGTGTTTAATTCCAGCGCGGTGTGAGTCTCAACAATGTTCAACCAACTAGCCCCTACTCTTGCCCTTCTAACAAATGAGGAGCTTTATTCGAAATGGGCCAAATCTAGAGCTGATTAGCTGAAATAATGCTTCATTGGCACATACAGTATCTAAAATATGGTGTAAGAACATCACTAATAAATAATGGGAAATATAAGTACTTATTATAGCTGTTTTAGGGGACAGTTGCAGGTATTTATGCGCCAAAACGGCCTTATTTAACTAGTTTAGGTTTCAAATATAGTCTATTTAAAAAAAAGCTCCTCAAGTGTGAAGGTACAAAAACTATTCCAAATGCCACAAAAAAGTGACTGTGTCACTATCATTCACAGTCTTTCCACTTCTATGGGTGTTCTTGTGACATGTTTCACCTTGTTGTGAGACCATTTCATCCCTCGGACGAAGCAAAGATTACGTGTACACAGAGCTCGAGTGGTTTTGTTCAATTTAATCTCATTTTAGAATTTCACTAGACCACTTTAAAACATACAGATTTGGTACTTTTGTAACGTTTGTTTTGAGGCTAGCATTGCTGTTATAGGTTTCACCGTGGTTACATTGTTCCAGTATACAAAAGAATTTTGTTTGATATATTGCGATAGTCATGAAATGATAGACTGATAGCGCACTTCTGTGGTCGACCCAAAACAATGAGCAAAATCTTAATCAGCATTGTGCCTACTTGTGCGGTCTTAACTAGCGCAATTCTCGCTCTGTTCCGGTTGCTTCTTTTTTCTTGCTCTCTACCCTCCCTCTTTCTTTACTCTTCCATTTATCGGTTGTGCTCTTGTTCTTTGTTTTCATCAGGTGGTACGCGCAATGAAGAAACAACTACATCGTATATCTACCTAGTCAACCTGAATATATGTGCTCAACACCGGCGTTATTTAACACGAAATTACTAGGCGATACAAAATTGGGTGCTATAACTATTCTGATTACTCCAATGGACATCGGTCACCATGAACTAAACATCTTTATTTTCAGTCGATCGTAAAAGGAAGAGAAGATGCTTGTGCCGGCCGAGATATTAGAACCTTAGAGTCTACTCAAATGGCTTTTTTTCTGCATGGGTTCAATTCGCTGTATGTTGCGAATTTGATAAGTGTATCAAACAGTAGCGCCACACTATGGGACATCGTGTGGAATCGTGGTGAGCCTCTGTCCTCATAATAATTATGTTTCATTTATCCCCCAAAAATGTCTTTACTTTTATAAATTTTTTATAGTAAATGCATAGCTTCATCCAGATTGGAAAGTGGCCAAATTTGTGCCACTACTGAAAAAAAAACAGGGCGCTCGCTGGTTGTGCCATATATAACATTCAGCCTATTTCCTTTACTTCGAATCTCGTGAAGCTAATAAAGCGATTATTAAATAAACATCTTCAAGAACTGACTGAAGTAAATAATAGTTTAAGCAAATCTCAAATAGGATTCAGGTCGGGCATTTCAATATGGTGTGCTCATGTTGACTTAGAAAGTAGAATTAGGCTTGCTCGTCACAAAGACCAATATGCTGCTCTATGTTACCTTAGATATTGCTTAGGCATATGACAGCGTAGAGCACACTATATTGTTCAGTGGACTACCCAGCGTCTAGGGTACCGATTATATAGTTGTATGAATACAAAGCTTCTTAAGCGGATGAGCATTTTATTGCTCGCAGAACGACTCTTGTTCTCAAAGATACGAACAAACAAGAGGAGTGCCTCAAGTGTATGTTTTCTCACCCATTTTATTTATTAATTTGCTGAGCTCCATTTCGCTGTATAACGATGCCATTTAATCAATAACGTCATGAAAAATTTAGTCATTTTTGAGTTTCCGTAGAAAATACAATACCGTCTTACTAGACAATTGGAAATCATAGTAACTATATTACGAGGTTGTGTTGCCCCTTTAAAATATATATTCAAACAAGGCTGGAGTCAAGTTCCTCCTCCTCGACTAGCTTCAATACTAGCTAAGGAGGGAAGATGTTCGAGGTTCGGAATGGGTCCGCTTGATGACTCGAGTGCACGGTGGCAGCGCGAAGGAAGAGCGGTAGTCCGCTGAAGAGACGCTTTATTGCAGCCTCAGGCGGCTTCCCGAGTCTAAGCCCGAACCTCCGCTCCCTATTTCAGATTCAAACACTCGTATCTAACTGATCGGTTACTGCGCATCGCAATTTCACAGGCTGCGCAGCGCTTCCTGACGATGTTGGAAGAACTACATGTACCCACTCTTGACGCGCGGTAACGTCTTTACCAAAAGCGTTAGTTAGCCTTATTGTGCCACTGCTCTCACACAAAATCTCAGCGGATACCTCACTCTCTTGTACCACTGTAACATCCGCACATGTGCGAACACGTGCAAAACAGGACTTGCCTCCCACGAAAATGTCAATCTGCGGATCCCTCATTAGCGAGTTTTGCATAATGGGGGAGGGTCGCGACAGTGCGACTCGGCTTTCAAATGGTTGCTTATTATGTGAAGCTACACATAAAACTTCTGCTGTATTTGCAGCAGTGTCACGTGAAGGCCCGCAATCTCTCTGAAAGTGGCCCCGTTTTCTGCAGCCAAAACACGCTCCTGAATTACGGCTCAGATTTGCTCTAGTAAATAGTTTGGCTTGCGGCCCATAATTTAAATTCTCTGGTTCCGCACCGCAGTAACTACCCTGCCTGCTGCTGTCAAAGCTTTCTTCAAAATTCGCGGCTAACTCCGCAACATCCTTGGCCTTCAACCAGCCTTTCACTTCCTGCTGAATGACCAGTGAGCGGAGATTACTTGGCATTACCTGCTTTAGCCTGTCCGCTATAAGCAACTCCTGAAGACCTTCAATATATTCACCTCTCTACTTCTCACGTAGTACGCAAACATAGTCTCTAGGCGCACCGTCACTTGCGTTTAAGACTAGCCTGCCTCTCTTTTGATTTCCACGAACATTCGCTGGTACTCGCTTGGAGTCATCCTCAGCGTCTTCAGAACCCTCGACTTTATATCTAAATACGGCATTACCCCAGCTTCTGCCTGATTTGCAACGGACGTACGCATTTTATCGGTTAGGAATGGCTACAGAATCGTGCCCTGAATTTCCTCAGGAATGCACAGTGCCGCAAAAAGAGCGTCCACGTTCCTGAACCAAGCCGGAATCATTGGTTCATTACTGGGCATATGTGCTAATACTGCTTCCAGCTCTTTCGCGTACCGTGTGATACTAGAATGCTGGTTCCGGTTTTCCGGCTCCTCTGACAAGCCACGCGATGATCTCATCTTTTCTAGCTCGAGCTTAAGCTTTGAAGCTTCAATTTCAAGCTGCAACTCACAGGTGTGATCCGATTCACTAACGGCGTCCCCTTCTATCACGTCTGTATTTGAGTCCGCCATCTCCCAGAGAGTGCCTGAACGCAAGTGCATTCAGTAAAAACAAATTGGGGGGGCCCCGAAAGTGCACAAAGCAGGCCTCACCTTGTAGTGATGCGTCGCCCGATGAACTTGACAGTACGGACTGCGTCCGTCTTGTCACCAACGCTATGAGCGACGACCACTTTCAATGCAGCAGTTCTCCACCCGATCACCCCTGTCGCTGACTCAGTCTGTCACATAGACTATCCCTGCTGCTCTGATCCTGAAGCAGCACCACGCAATGCCTCTCCGATAAGTCCGTCGCTCAACGATGACCTTTGGCTCTGCTCTCGTTCACTGACGAGCAGCCGAACTCCAGGCTCTAATGTTGACCGGCAGGCTCGTACCGAATGTCAATGCTGCTTCTTGCAGCGCACCAGCAGGTCCTGAAGCTGCGTGCGTCTTGTCAGCTTCCCGGACTTTAGCACCATCCTCGCTGCGGTCTCTCCACATTCTGCGACTGTAATTTCCTTCTCCTCAAACATCTTCCCTCCTTAGCTAGTGTTGAAGCTAGTCGAGGAGGAAGAAAAAAACTGCTGGTATGGCGATATCACCTCTAGCAACATTTGTTTAGAAACAGAAATAATAAGGCAATAATTTTTGCTCTATAGTCGATACAGATTACTAAAAAACACTTCTTTTTGTCCTATTCGCTAACTTGGGCCTGAACTTCACGATTGAGAACATACTTTCTTTCGGTGCTTAGGATATGAGCTTCAGCCACAAGAAAGCTTTTGATGCCGTTTGTACTTACCTTCATGAAAATAAACGAATGACGTTTCTTTATAGATGAGTATTGTTCCTGCTAAAAGAATTTATCATAAAACAGATTTTTCTATCGATGCTAATTTTTGTTAAAGATAACGAGCATACTGGTTGATATGAACGGGGGGAAAACAATTATTGTACATTTTTCGTTTTACGAACGCTGTTTCGCTTTTGACTATTAAATTTGAATGCTTGAAAAGTGTCCATAAGTTATATATTAAAATCTGGGCCGATTGTCTTGAGCGTGTATGAGCAATGTTTCAGGCAACATTATCATCACCACCTTGTGCGCTGACGCAAGGGGATCGTGGGGCAGAGCGAATTCTTCCTCGCGCAGTCGAACGTGGCAGCTAGGCTAAGTGAGCTGCGCTGCGAACGGAAGCTACCTACGCCTACCATGGTTAAACCTAAGCTCGGCGACAAGGAGTGCACTTTCTCGCGAGATTTGCTCGCTCTAAAAGCTCCTGTATTGACGTCCCTCGTTGCAAATGCACATGAGACTGAGGATGAATGTTACGTTTCGAGGATATTGCCCTTTGAGGATGTCTTCATGGACAGCCAGGACGTTAAAGCCAAGCCATGGAACCTGGTCAACGTACGCTGCTTGGGAGATCGGTGGCGACAGATCCAGAGAGCCTCGTGCGACTCGTTATTTGATGAAGACACCAAGGTCACCGTGCGACGTAGTGACCACGTGCTCAAGGCAAGCAGCTTGCATAGGATCCTGCACCAGAAGGTACTCCCACCAAGGGGCGTTAGAAGATCGCACATTTGCTGGTACGACTTTTCTACGTTGCTTGAATTTTCGAACACTCCTCGGGCTTTTTTTCACTTGTGTGCTGCTCGTAAAGCTTAATTTTATAATTCGTTTTTTAAATAAGAATAAAAGAATCACAAAGGAGTACATCATAAAGAAAAATTGTAGAACACTACTTGTCATAGGAACTGACACTTTAGTGACAGTTCATTGCCTCTTGTTAAAACGTTAGTTCCATCGAACTTCCCCGTACTACGATTTTTTTTAATTACTGCGCCTACCTTCTTCTGACCTTCTGTCTTTTTTCTATATCATATCAGGGCAGATAAAACAAAGCAAATAAGGGACAGAAAGACTACGACATTGCGCTTGTTCGTTTTGTCACTTTGGTCGGGTTGTATGAGCCATACTTTAAGTGATATAATAATGACTACAAATAATCACCTCAGCAACAGGATTGGTTCCTCTTGCGGTGATAGCCAAGTGTCACGTATTAGTCGTCTGGGTTCAGCTTGGCAGTAAATCCTATTGAAACGAGCGCTTGCAAACGTAGCAAGACAATAAAGAGGCCGCAAAATGTTGTGATATAATCGATAGAATAAAATCTGGATACGCTGATTAGTCGCTCATTAAGATCGCAAGATGAAAAATTGAGAGAAAAGCAGAAGGCATCCGCATTTTGGTTGACATCACACCATAAAGCAATGTTGAAAATGCCAACATTGGCAAACATTGCGATATATCTCAAAAACCAGTTTCATTTGACAGTGAGCTGGCACATGTTCATGGGGAAGGAAAGAAACGCGAGCAGTACGGAGCGCTGATAAATCCCTTACTTTGGTGTAAAAAAGCTATAGATGGGGGGTTCTTGATTGTATTGCAGATGATACAGTGGATTTCACTGAAACAGCTTAAATTGTAGATGCTGCACTGCTTGCGTTTCTTTGAATCGCCAGTGTACATTTGAGTTATTCAGTGTTCTTCAACTTCTGCGCGATGCAGCAATCTTAATACCCACCCCTGTCAGTAGAAAGTTTCAAAGAGACGCTATTGTAAAATATTAAAACAATTTTTAGAGGCGATAATTTTTCAGTCATTATTTCGTCATTAGAGCTTAAATAGCGCAAGAAGAAATTGACGTGAATGTTTTATGTTTGAACTTTGCTTTGTGGCTTTAGGACGTTTTAGTGTGACGCCATGAATTTACGCTTATTTGAGTGTTCCGATCGAATTCGCTGAAACAAATTTCCAAAAACTTCCTATATTTAGACATATTGTCCTTTAGAACAGAATGTAAATCTTTGTTAGCGACACCAATGACTACACCGATACAGTTAGATACTAATCAAGGGCCTTTGAGATCAGGAAGTAGTGCAAAAACACTGGTCCACTTATATTTGGGTGCGCGTTAAAACCTAAATAACTGCAAGCGATTAAAAGCAAATATTTCTTCTATAGTTACTAGAGTGAATTCAGGCGCTGGGTTCACTCAATTACTGTGGATGTAAATGGGTGTACATGGATTTGTCCAGTCTTCATGGTGGCGGCTTCGAAGGGGGCTATGTTTGATGCTGTTTTTATTTTTTGTGTTCACATAGTAAAGCCTTGCATATCATAGTCGAATGTAATGATGACATAGGTGAACTCATAGAGCTGCGATAAGCTAGGCCGGTCACACTCACTGTTGATAGTTTAGCCTTCCATCACTAATGATAGCTGCCCACGTATTTTTTTAATTGGCTGGTGTGTCATCAAGAACGAAACAATATTGGTGTTCGCTTCTTTTGAACATACAACAGACGTAATCTGAAGTTTCAGGTGAAGGTAAGCGCCGAAAAGTCAGGTATCTTGACAACCTACCACATAAGAAAAAAAATATCCAAAAGTTAGGTCAGCAGAAAAAAAATTCGGCGACTAACATACAACTTTGGTAAGTTTAAAGTTAGGTGTGATTTTTTACGAGCCTTGGCAACGGACATCACATCATATGCACTTATTCGCGAAGGACAGATTGTTTTTCATTGAGATCGATTACTACAACAAACAAAAATTGAAGCTAGAGCCTGTGGTTTGAATTAAAAAACTGAGTAGTTTGAAACGAGAAAATATACGAAAGATCACGTGAGCACATACTTGCTATAGGTACTACTAATTCACTTCTATACACACGTAAAACATCATTAATCTCCAACTGATCTCAAATCTAGGCAGAGTGTACGTAAAAAGGTATTCGCATTTCCAACTTCGACTACAGAAATTGCTGCAAAATGTAAATGTCACTAGCAAATGCAGCATTGAGGCTAAAACAATAATCCGGGTTTCTGAGTAATTGTATCGTCATTGTCTATGTGCAGGTCCTATAAATAAAATGTGCTATTTGTACCTTAATAAATACCAGTCCTAAAAGTTCCAATAGCACGAAGAGTTGACACAGCGAAGTTTAAGCAAATCCATGCATTGCCCGTCATTCGCATGCTGCCAGAAGCACGGTGGCCGGAAGTGCTATGCGTTGTATGCTTCCCATAGACACTAGCGCCACATTTCCTTATAGTGAATTATGAAAAATATTTACGGCCAAAGCTATTCGGGAGCTTCCTTTAATACGGTGTGCCTTATTATCTTATACTGGTTCTGGCATTTAGGATTTGAAGAAATCATTCCATTAACAGTACCACAGCAGAGCGAGGAATCGAGATTTTTTTCCTTGTAGAATATACAGAGCTATTGACTGCTTTCTTAGAGCCAGAAGGAGTTTTTTTTTTCAACCAGACAATAACCACCTGAGTTATAACGGGTGAATGCTTTTCCTAAAGTGCACTTGAAAAGCATGCTAGTCATAGCCATCGTTTGTTGTCAAATCAGCGCGAGACAACCGAGGGCACGTCAACAGGAACACGGCATGGCCGCACATCTCGACGTGGTTGGGGTTGGAGCCAGGGATTTTGCCAACAGCCTTGGAGATTTCGCCTGTGCACCATGCATCTATTTCTTCTGGGCGCTGTTTTGTCACTTGGCCCAGGCAGGCAACGCAAAGCATCTGTACTTAGAGGCTCCGTGCGTGGTAAGACAACTCTTTCTCCCGAGAGATCTTGTAAGGTCAGCAAGGGCCTCCTTCAATAATGCTATATTTTTTTTACCACATGCGATAACTCATCTGTCATTTGGTGATCCGAACGCATCAATATGCAGATTTTTTATTAGTTTATTTTTGCATACTTAATTTTAGTTGCAGGAATATTGCAAAAATAGGTGCAAAAACAAAATAAAATGTAGGCGGTAAATATGACTGTTCTTCAAAGACATGTAAAATAGCAACCATCATAAAACGAGATAGAACGCACAAAATTGCAGAGAATAGTTTTCCCTGGGAAATAAGCGAGCATGACCGGCTATACAGCTCCACGCATCTTTGCTTGTGGAAAGAAGCTGTATTTAAAAATTCAATGGGCGATTGAAACCGAGATATGTCAAGTATTTATCTTTTCGGTGGTAGCTAGTATGGCTAGTCTTAGATAGTTGTTTTCGAGGAAAATCCCAGTGAATTAAGGAAATAGTGAAAATCTTTTTAGAGATTCAATGTCACGTCGTATATAGACAGTGAAGTTAGACCAAGTAAATGCACTTTATTTCGCCAATTTCATATGAATACCAAACAGCGGTGCCATACTATACATTTGTTTTATGAACATGTTTGTAGGTTAATAATGGTTTCCTTTGCAAGTCATGTTACTGTGGTTAGACTTCGACAGTTTCGTAGTAAAATAATTGACGGTTGCCTCTTGTTCAGGAATAAACGCTTGAGACTTTTGCCTTCGACAGGTCCAACAGCAGAAATCTATCTGTTGACGATAAGGTGATCGCAGAGTATATTTCATGGCAACCGTATACGTTCGTTGTGCGCTTGCTCTGCTGCCGTCGCTTGTACCCTATGCTGCGGTTTGGAAACCGCTAGCTTTACTCTTACATTCGGGGATGCCTGTATATTCTAGTCATGACATTTCGAAACAGCATATTGTGGTGTACCATTACGTTTCTACCAATGTCATAAGCTGTCATTTACCTGAAGCGTCAAAACAAATTGTGGTAGTAGGTTTGAGTTCTTTTAACGCAAAATCTACGTTGAGATGCAGAATAACGCGCCAGTTTGAAGAACACCCCATGGCCGTTTATGTGGGTGAAGCTGAATGTTATGCCTATCTGTTTTTTCTATTGTGCCCATGGTTTGTGCCTCAAAATTCAGCGTTGTGATTCCCCCCTTCTGATTCATGTGCGCAACAGCCTATAACAGAGGCCCTTCCTCTTCCATAAGAGTTTCCGCAGGTGAGTGGGTTTTATCGACATACATACAGGTAGGCTTGCCAGCCGTAGGGCAATAATCATAATTGTAGGTTATTTTCCAATATTTTTCGGGCAGCCTCATGTAGGAAGAGGTAATAGGTTTTTTTATTCTGGCGTTGGGTAATTCTCCCCGTTTCGCTCATCGTCGATCATCGAAAAGCGTGAAACTTTAATGCGACATCCCTGAGGATGACATTCCTAAATACAGTATAAGTGTAAATATTTCTTTTAATAAAACTGGAAGTGTGACTAGCATGGCGGAGATGTGAAATATAGTAAGTCAATCATTGGACGGCCAGGCGATGAATTTAGTCCTTAGAGAAGACGCAAACAAGGTGGTTTTCGCGTTCGAGTGATCTTAGGCGAGTGCGGAAGAGACCATGCGGATTTTTCAATGACAGTTGATGGGTGGAAAAAAGAGCATCCCGCTTGCGACGTGGCGGTGACCTGCACATGACGAAGATGAAAATTGTAGTACTAATATTGTATTATTACAAATATTATGATTAAGTTACGGAATAATTTTGTACAAACGAACAGAAATTGTCATTCCATTAGAAAACCTCGTAAGTTCACAGCCGAGGTGCAGAATAGTGTCGGTTTACCTGCAACTTTTCTTCTAGCTGCCTATTATTTAACGTCCCATCCTCTTGTCATCGTTTACCTATTTTTATTGCCCACCTTTTTACCTTTCCAATGCTGTCCTTAAAAATCGACGCTTGATGTAGGCCAGTGACCTAATAGCACTTTATGGCTGTTCTCTAAACCTACCCACATTCGTTCCATTATAGTCTTCACGTTGTTATTGTTTCACGGCGCTTCTTTTGGCGTAGGGTAAAATGCAAGGTAGTAAAAGTTTGCGTCTGATAAAAGAGGGACTTATACCGGGATTTGGTATATTTTCAAAAGAGTGCACTCAGGTGGAGGTGGTGTTCACCTGCACAGTTTGTAGTGGATATTCCAGAAAAATTGCATGTGGACCTGGCCATAAGAAGTATCAAAAGCGTGATCTCCAAGCTCGAGAAGTGTCCATAAGTAGCTTTCAAGCAAAAAATGTATTTTAAACAGAAATGAAAGCTCAGCTCTCTGGCAACATTTTGCCTTTTAAAGTGCTTGTAAGGCACCTTAGATATTTTTTCAGACGTTGCAAATAAACACGCACATCATGTACAGAATGCCATCGTGGTCAACGATTCTACACATTGCAGTGCTACGAGCCGCCGGCGCGCCACAAAAAAAAAAACCCTCCTTCTTTCCGGGCCTTCCAGGCTACGGCGTGATGAGCCATCCAATAAATTTGACACGCTGGTATAAATATGCTGTGATTAGTTGAGCAAAAGTCTCTGGTTTCTGGTCAGTCTGCAAGCAGCTGTCCACGCTGTTTGTTGTTCGTCGTGTTGCCCACGTGCCTGTGCGTCACTCACGAATCACCTGCGGGGGTGCTCTGGCACGGCGTGTCCCCGTACGGGTCCATCGAGTGGCCGATCCTTTGAAAGGCATGCGCGCAATGCGAGGTCTATACTGGTGCGATTCTTTAGGCACGGCAGCCGTGATTCGTCAACAAGCACGCAGCCACAACACAACGGGCAGAGTCGAGAGATGTGTCGCGGAAACCTGAAGTAAACGGTGTTTATAGGAGCGCGTTCGTGATGATGTCTGGCACGCGAGAATAAGAGGGGCATGGAGTGGCACTCACCGAAAGGGCCAAGCGGCTTTGGCAGAGGACACCATAGTGGTGAAAATCATTGATAAACTTACAGTGCAAGGTATGGGCATTGCGAGTCTGCGGGGCCTGCCTTTCACAAACACTAGGAGGAATCCCTAGTCCCTGCAGCTGCCGCGGCGGCTCGGGATCTTGCCACCAATGCCCGGGTGTCTTGGAGGTCAGAGCAGCTGAGCTGGACAACTTCCAAGTCCTCTCGCTTGGGGTGGGTAGGTGGAATTTGAAGGGCATGCCTACACCATTAGATAGGTGTCACAAGACTGCTCCGCACAGTGCGGGCACGTGCCCGAGAAGGCTGAATTGAAATATTTCAGTACTGCCAGAGAGCGTAGCACAGCAGAGAGCGAAAGGAGCGACTGTAGAGGTTTCGATAACCAAAAACGTGTAACTGCGCTAATACGGCACTGTTTTGAAAAAGTTTGACGACTCCGTGTTCGTCGTACACTCGTGCACGATTTCCCCACAACTAAAATTGGACCACTAGGTGGTTAAGGGGCCCTTTAAAGTCATTTATTTCATAAGGAGAGCTTGCGAATCATAGTTAGTTTGAGCATTTGGCTCTTGTGAGCCTCTCACGTGAAATGCAATGACTGGTAGTCTGGTGACTATTTCCTGGGGACTCTAGATAATTCACTCTATTTAGTCTTTAGAGCTACTGTGTGCTTTTTGTTTAATTACTAAATTGACTTTTTCGACTTGAAAGTAGAGAAACTAAGCTTGCAAAAGAAAGTTAAAACAAAACATGTATTTGTAGAAAAAAACTGGGTCATATTCACAAAGCTTTTTCTTGGCTGCGCATTGTTCTTAGCCAAGAATTCTCTTATCTCGAGGGATTACGATAGCAATGCTACAATTTTAACTTACTCCGCACTTAGGAGGCCGTGGAGGACACACAAAAGTTGATGAAACGACAAGGAAAGAAAGAAGTGTGTGCCGATGATAGCCAGGTAGCACAAAAATTGTCTAGCAAAAAGAGTTTGCGATGATAGTCAATGATTTGCTGCATCTCAGCTTCAAGTTCTGCAGGCGTCTGCTCTGGCGCTTACGCGCTTCCGCCTTGTAATAAACGTCTGGGTGTCATTCGCAAAGCTAAGCGCTTGCGCTTCGTCAATGACCGTAGCTCAAAAATGTAATTGCTGGATGGCTTTAGAAATAATCCATACGCAATCTCGCAAAGTACAGATTAACAACACTCCAGGTGCACCATATCAATTAAACCGCGCGAAAATGGACGCAATTAATGTTTGAAGATGCACCCCAAATGTCTTTTTCTGTTTAACGCAACAAGTTATTTTACATTTTAATGAAGCTGCGCTGCTACTCAACTATTACGGCATTATCAAACACGGTATATTGGTGACCGTAAGGGTGTTTTGTAGCAAGGTGTATGATTTCTTTTCTTATAATAATCTTATTACATGATGAAGGAGCGGCTTTTGTGCCTGCGGGTGACTTCTGCAGAAATATAGAACAGCAGTAATCAAATGAAATCGTGAGTGCAATTTCGCAGGTTCCATGCATCGCAGAATTTTGGAAGCCGGAATGCGAGAACTTGCATACGTTTACGCTCAATATATGCATCTAAGTAAAAAAAGGGAAACTCGCCGGGAGGTGTTTCACTGCTAATTGTTTTCACAAAACATGGTTCAGTTATTTTGTTCCGTGGAGTTTGCGTGAGCAAATATAAAGCAAGCGACGTGTATACGGGTCTTGCTTACGGGTCTTGCGATGGTATACGGGTAGTGGCGAAAGAAAGAGTGTGAAAAAAGAGAGAGAGACTCTCGTTTAGTCTTTGCAAAAGCCTGAAATTGAAGAGGTAGATAATAAAGACACTTTTCTAGTCCAGCAGACGTTTATTTTTTATTAACAACAGTTTCAGTAGAAATTATAGGTGCATGGGCAAAATCCGAGTATTCCGTTTGACTATGTTTGTGCCTTTAATAGTGATTGCCAACAGGTATTACAATAAGCGTAAATCTATCACACAGATATACAGTCACGGGTGATAGCTAGTTCATTCTGATTGAAGTTTATTAGTCAAAATGGACATTTCGACCAACGCAATGTGTGCAATCAATGCTATGTAGAGGTGCTATGCTATGAACTAATCTTACCTGGTTGGTTCCATTTTACCCATTTTCTTTCTCTTGACTCTAAGTTATAAAATGAAACAACTTCTTCAAATGCATATATTTGTGCAAGGTTACATTTATTTTATTCAGTAGAAAACAAATGGAAAAATATAATTGCCACGAAGAAAGAGAATTAGAAAGAAATTAGCCAAATAATTTCCCAAGTTACTCCAAGTGATAACCAGCTTTTCATTTAAAAGACACACAAACACCTACATATGCAAACATACATACATGCTTGTATGTATACATGCATACACTGAAGTGTAACTATTAAGATGAATGGCTATAAAACAACAATTCTAGAACCTATTTTGAGTATATCAGCCTCACAGAGAGTAGCTTACGAGAGAAGTCCCCCCGCACTGTTATATTTGAACTCAGCGTTTCTTGAACCATCTTGGGAAAGCTTTATGCGTAGTTCCCGATGCTGCCCAGTGAAAAGCAGTTTTTATAAGAAACACAAGAACAAAGCCCCTGACAATCTCATGCTGAGGAAAAGAGCTGTGAATCACAATTTTTGGTACATGTCTGCATATTACTGTTTGTTTGCATAGCTCGGCTCATTCGCAGCACAGTGACAAGCAATGTTGGAACACCTGGGCTTCATTGGCACAGCGCAAGGAAACTCTAGACAATACATAAATAATACAATTCTAAAGTGCTAAGCTCTTCGATGCAAACATTGTTTCTATGGACAGTTGTAGACCCCAGTTCGTTTTCCAAAAACACTCCTCGAAAAGACTCTAAACTTCGCAGATCAGCGCAGTTCCCATACAACTCTCTGTTAGTCTGCTTGAAAAAAAATCAGTTCACTGATGGGCAAAGACTGTACACTACGTATGTGAGGTGATGCTCTAGTGCCCCGCATGTGTGTCTTGCTGCTGACCTCGCCTGAAATGTAGCTTAGCACATATGTGTAAATTCACAACTAATCCTATGCCACTACAAAGTAATTATGTTTCACTTGCACGAAACACAGACCACAATAAAACAACAAAAGAACATTTACCTTCACACAGTTTGAAAAATCCAAATACATTTCCAGAGAATTTTCACAGCTTGTCTGAGCATAGTATTAATGATAATAAGCACATTGTTACTCCCACTAAAATAGCTTTAGGTCACCAGCTTTGATATTAGGGCATACCAGTACCATTGTATGACTAAACAGTAGTACAGACACCTAGAAAACGTTAATAAAATTCATGATATAGCTTAAGAGTACTGAACGCTGGGCGAGTTGGTAAATCATCACTACAAAACTGCGCGAAAAATCGACAAGAAACAGAGAAGGCACACACACAAGCGCAGACTAGCAACTGACAGTTTATTGAAAGAAACACATATATACCTAAAGAAAAACTATGACGTGAAAGATTAGAAGTTGGCAGTGAGATAATCAATCTCTAGTTGGTGCAAAGTCACCGAAGGCCTCGCAACACACGTGTCGCCATACTTGTGTATATAAAAAGCCTCCGCAACTTCTCTCGCTGTCCTATCCCTGTGCCGTGACAACACCCTTGTTTCGTGAAATAAAGGGGAACACTTGCAATCCCTACAATGTAGGCACAGATTCGACGAAGGGTGGGCCTTCAGCGATGCCCTGTGATCCATTAGTCGGTTGTTCAAACATCTTCCAGTTTGCCCAATATAGCACCTACCACATGATAAGGGGATAAGATACACCGCACCAATTCCACACTCTACAAACATTTCCCGGTGTTTGACCACACAAACATACCACTTTTTTTCTTTTCCTTCAGCTTTCCTATCCACCATTGCGCACACTCGGCCCAACTTATTCCTGGACGAAAAAACGACATTAACACCGAATCTAACACCGAAAACATTAACACCGAAAATTAGGATTGGGCAGGAGCACACGTGCTGGCGGTATTCGCCGAGGTCGATTAAGCCCATTCTTGATTTTCATTCTTGTAACTCAAAGCTGGTCAAGAATGGTGTCGCTACTTCGTGTCTCGAATCTGCTTTGTGCAAATCGTGCCCGCATCAGATGTCGGAGGCTTTTCATGACCAGCTTACTAGGCTTAGGTTATCGAACTTCCCAGAAGGAAGGCTGGGTCTTCTCAGTGAAAGATTATTGAAGAAACTAAAACGGGAAGGTAATGACAGAGCGGGCATAGATAAACGTTTGCCTTACACGTGCATTCCTTATCTTCATGCCTTCTCCCACCGCATGAAAAAGGTGGGACATAGATTCGGTGTTAATGTCGTTTTTTCGTCCAGGAATAAGTTGGGCCGAGTGTGCGCAATGGTGGATAGGAAAGCTGAAGGAAAAGAAAAAAAGTGGTATGTTTGTGTGGTCAAACACCGGGAAATGTTTGTAGAGTGTGGAATTGGTGCGGTGTATCTTATCCCCTTATCATGTGGTAGGTGCTATATTGGGCAAACTGGAAGATGTTTGAACAACCGACTAATGGATCACAGGGCATCGCTGAAGGCCCACCCTTCGTCGAATCTGTGCCTACATTGTAGGGATTGCAAGTGTTCCCCTTTATTTCACGAAACAAGGGTGTTGTCACGGCACAGGGATAGGACAGCGAGAGAAGTTGCGGAGGCTTTTTATATACACAAGTATGGCGACACGTGTGTTGCGAGGCCTTCGGTGACTTTGCACCAACTAGAGATTGATTATCTCACTGCCAACTTCTAATCTTTCACGTCATAGTTTTTCTTTAGGTATATATGTGTTTCTTTCAATAAACTGTCAGTTGCTAGTCTGCGCTTGTGTGTGTGCCTTCTCTGTTTCTTGTCGATTTTTCGCGCAGTTTTGTAGTCATGATATAGCTACAAAAAATTAAATAAGCACTTTCAGTTTTAATATGACGAAAGCTGCCTAGATAAGATATTTCCATAGTATACAATTACATTATGAAGAAACTCAATGAAGAAACACTACAATGAAAATTATTCTTACTTAGAAACAGAGTAGATTTTTGAAGGACGTACAGGCAGTGGGATAACATTACACAACTTTTAAAACCTAGTGTTACATATAGTAGAAGTAGTAATTACCCTCTTCCTTCCAAATAAAATAATCTACATAGAAGCACTTCCCATAGCTTATACACACATCACATCATTGGTGCCATGCAACTTCGCTTGAAGTTTTTCTACATCTTTTATTCAAAAGTTGGCATTGATAGGCATCTTTACATAAAGGCACCTAAGTACTATTCCCATAGGGTTGACCATAAGAATAAGGTTATGAAATTTCCCTGTAGAACACATTCCTTTAGCAAGTCTTTTTTTCGTAGAACAATACGGGACAGGAATCAATTAGACAAGTCTGTCGCAACTATAGCGCCCAATTACATATTTTTTTTCACTGCTAAAATAATTATTCTTGTATTAGAGTTGCTGTTCACTCATGTTACTGCTAGTGATGATTGCTATATGCTTGTAATTGTATTTTCTTTTATTGTACATTCTTGTTCATGTAATTATGCCTTTATCACTATAATACACTTCATTGTTAAATTAATTAATGTATTCTTGTTTACTTGCAATCTTGTTTTTTTTATTTTTGCACAATGATTCACTATGATGCACATTAGTGTGCACATGTGATCTTCTTGTTTATGTATTTGTTTTCCTGATGCTGCTAGCGATTGCTACCAACTGCATGCTTTGAATTTTTTTTGCATTATCCTTCCACCCCTGTAATGCCATATGGCGCTGTGGGTATGGCATAAATATATAAAAAAATAAAAAAATGAGTGCATAGTGAAGGATCTTATCGACTATGTACAACATTTCCGCATCCATGGCTTTTCTACTTGCACTACAAAGAATGCGAGCACAGTTACTATTGCTGACCTTGGATGCTGTGATTCATGGCAGTGAAATGCAGAGACACACAGGCACTTTGATTAACATGCATGGTAAAAACTTGAGCTCAAAATCCTTTGCCCACTAGCACCACAACAGCCTTTAAACTAGTGTCGTAGTTTGGTATCTTGCATGCAAAATTTAAATAAGTTGGAATGCAAGCGAAAGAACTGCTGAATAATGCACTGCTAAGAAGTTAAACTGTAGCTGCACAGAATGTTACTATGTATACAATTCAAGCTCCTCCAGACATCACCATGTGCTCTCTCTCCTATCGCGAAGAAGAACACAGTCACTGGCAGTCCCTTTCTACTTGTTGGTCTTCTGGGCTCTGTTCGTGATACACTGTACGTGACCGTGGAGCACCTGATCCCTTGTTACTGCTGGAACTTAGAAAAATACAAAAAATTGTTAAAAGCATGCATGCAAAAGTGGACAGTTGATGTATTAGTGCTCATATTTACAGATGTGCTTTCCGAAGCCGATGACAAGTATGAGAAAGTAACGGAAAGACAGAAAGTCTGAACACGTACACAAACAGTAAAAAGAAAAGATATATTTTATGACACAAGTGCATAACTACGATGATAATTATGAAGGCATGAAACTTTTGGCAGGCATAATAAGCCAATAATTATCTTTCACTACGACTTTACACTATTTGCAAGAAGCCGACCACAAATGAGGTCGCTAGGCCGCAAAAGTTATTCTGTGTTACACGACATCACCTAATGTTCATAACTTTAAAGCTATTTAGCATAGCCAGCTCATCATACAGTGTAGAGTAGCAAATGGGCAGCCTTGAAGACACAAAGAACTTGCGGAATATGAGCTTGCATGTTGCTCACATCTAGTATTTAATCTTTCATCGGATGATATGGAATACAACACAACACACACGAGAAATAAGTTTCACCATGTATCGTGCTGTGTTTAAAATCACCGACCACTCACGTACCCCATTGGTGTTCATCCAACCTTAAGTCCTTGCATGCATAATTTCACGCTATTGACACCCAATAGGGCCTTTTAAATACTGTGACTCTGAACTAATTGGACGACGGTGGTTGTCAATACCTACTACCACGTGCTAGAAAAACAACACATCAAACTCAAAGTGCGGAAATATATAAAAACGCGCCAGAAGCCATCAGACAGCCCTACATGGACGTAAATAAGTCAAAATTAGCCAGGTCACCCAGGTATCCAGCCGCGGCTGCAGTTGAAAGTAGCCACATTGATGGTAGGAGTGGTCCGGAAGACTCTTGAGATTTCTTCGTAGCCTCACGCTGTTTCAACGCGAAATTTTGATTCGAGAATCCAGTTCGAGCATTTTACGTTGACGTGAGCAAATATAGCAACTGCGTCACGATCGCTGACAGGTTCACGGGCAGTCGCTGCGCACTTAATGCAGCGACAATATGAGAACAATGGCTCCTTAAGACGTTTTTTGTGCTTTCATGAATTTGATCAGGCAAAAAAGTTTTTTAGCGCAAAATTTTTTTCGTAAGTGTGTTTTGTGAATACGATCCCAGGTGTTTTTCGAAGATGCTACATGAAACGTGCGAGTTTTTGCCAAAACTACATATCTGTTTAAGAGCACAAGGTTGCTATTAAAATACATAAAGAGCTGTTTGTCTATAGTCCCCTGCGAATGGTCACCTCACTGCTTGCCACTGCCTTTCGCCTGAGGAGTTCACCAATGCCACACGCTCAAAACAACCATAATACCCAAGATCTCATGATGGAAAAGGATATCTTTAAAAAGGATATGTGTGCCCCTTAGATAAGCTTTCATTTCTCAAGAGACAATATGGGTAACTTCTTGAAATTAGACATCTTGTTTTTGGTGCTTGTGTTATCCAGACGAGGAAAAAATTTCTCCAGATGTTACTTAACGTGTGATGAGTGCAAGTATCTGCTTTAAAACTTGATACCGCCTCATATAAAAAATATTACGTATCTAAAGCAAGCAAATACTATGAGATTACATTTTTACAATACATTACATTACATTACATTACAATTTTTTGCGCATTATTTGCATTCTGCAGAAATTGTGGAGCAACATGAGGAAAAAATGATTCACAACCACATTCCTTTAGTCGCAGAAAAAGTCTGTTCAGAAAGAACAGTCGTTGACAAATCGTCATCGTACAGAACAAAAACTACGCAACTTACTGTAAAACTGAGCGACATTTTTGAAGTCAGAGTGAAAACCTATTTAAGAGGCAAAATTATTTGGCCCTAGGCTACAGACTAATGAAATTTTTTTCCGAGTAGCGTCTCTCTTTAAATGCGATGATTATCTAAAACGTAACAATAGATGTTCTTAGTATATGAGTGAATAATGATCGTGCTGTAAGTTGAGGTACTAAACTTTAGCCAATCTTGAAGTGATGGGCATCCAACGTGGCTGTTTTAAGTGGTGGTACTGCTGTTAACATAGCTGTCTCAGGATAGTTTTGCATACAGTTATCAGCATATCCTGATGTGCACTCATCAGCGTCGTGGCTGGTATTGTAGTTATTAGAAATGAACACTTATGTCCTATTTGCTGTGCATTCTTTCCCACTCGTCCGGTAACAATTGTAGAGTAACAATAATTAACAAATAAATTAAAAGAAGAATAGTAAAGGCGTGAGAAACGTTGGCACTAATTTTAAGCAGAGTTTACTTCTTGGGGCAACAGATTTTGTTGCTGACCTTGGTCACATTGTTGGAATATATGATTAGAAATGACAGAAAAACATCATATTGCTAAATGTACGTTTTATTTATTGTGAGGAGACCACTCATGTCACAATATCCCTTATATTCGCCTAATGAAAGGTTTATTGCAATGACAGCGCTGTCTTCTCTATGTTTCTGAGTTCTTGTGCACCCTTACCTGTCTGTCTAATTTGTTTCATGTGCCTTTTCTTCACATCTGCAAATAATGACACACTCGTTGGCATGTTTGCTTAGGTTCACTTTTTGCTCTCAAACTTTTTTGATTGATGTTACTTTCATTTCACTGTTTTGAAGCTTCACTTCTGCTACTTTAACCTATGGCCATTAACCTTTCACGCGTTCTAAGAAAACACGGTCATTTGTATCTTTTGAGAATTGTGACTTCGAGAGAAAAATGTGGAGTGTGTTATGTCACAGACATTAAAGTGTGCACAGTCACACACTTTGTTTCATTCTTCGTTGTTTTTTGTTGTTGTGATAGAGTCGGTGGTAGCAAACTGGCTGTGATCCTGGTTAGCCTGCACTTTTTTTTCTTATTTGTCATGACACTCAGGCAGTATTCATGAAATATTAGTCAAAAGAGGAGCACTACACTCCTGTCAAAGAAGTGTCGCTTAGATGAATGCTGTATTGTTTGGTGATCTCTCCAGCCCTCTCTGAGTGAAGCATCACCTACGGAATCCCTAGAAGACAGCTGTGTCCCAACTACTCCGGTGCGGAGCTCATCACCACAGGTGGTGCGACCACGCAGCTCTACTCTCAGCACACCAGAGACACGCAAGCGAAGCCCACAAGTGAACATGTAAGCATTGTTTACTACACCTTCAAAAATGTTTCCGAGGACATAAGAGAGAAGTTCAGAGCAGCTATAACCCACTTATGTAAGCATATAAAGCGGTTTCTATATACCTCAGCACTTATATCTGCGGAGTGGCCAATGTTTGATGGTCGTCGTGGTCCGAAAAAGTTTAAAATTGGTTGCAGTGCTTGGCTGCTGGCCCAACGATAGATCTCAGTTGTGAAATTCGCAGTTATATGGAGGGAACATGACGGAGACCTATGAACTGCACGATTTCAGTGCAGGTTTAAAAACCCCACGTGGTTAAAGTTTTATGGTTCATAGGCCCAAGCTCTGCCCTACAGGCCTGAGTGAGCTCGTTGAAAGCGTACGTGCGCTCCTTCTTGAATCCGGGATAGGTGGCTGCCAGTGCCATATTTACAGAACCTCGGGCTAAGAGATCTGCGGCCTCGTTTCCAGGATTCCTGGACTGCGTGGGCACCCAGATCAACTCCAAATGCCGGGGAAGGTCCAGCAGGCGAGTCCAGTATGCAAAACGCAGGGACGTGAACTCGGCCTCACTCGAAATTTAGAATTGCGGTTTTGGAATCGGATAAAACATACCGTTTTTCAGTGTTAACAATTGCTAAAGTAATAGAAGCTTCCTCTGGAAATTTGGGGGAGGTGTCCGGAGAAATTGTGTGTGTACCTATTGGGGAGAGAGTGGGATCCACCATGGCTGCGTCCGCTTCATCGCTCTCGCAGGCTGCGTCCACCCATACGGGGTCCGGTTCGAGCCATAACACCTGTGTAGAGTTCTCGCACGAGCTCGGTGGCGTTTATAATAGTGGCTGGGCTGCATGTTACGTGGTAGTGGTGTAATGAGGAGTTCTTAGTGCAGAGTCTTGATATGGGGAGTAATGTCGGATCATTGGCCGGTATCTGGATTCCAAGAGAATTCAAGATATGCCATCCAGTGTCAGTTGGTTTATTGAATCATATGTGGGGTTTGACGTCCCAAAACCACCATGAGAAAATGAGAGACGCCGCAGTGCAAGACTTCGAAGATTTCAACCACCAGGGGTTCTTTAACGTGCACCCAAATCTCAGCACACAGGCTACAACATTTCCACCTCCATCGAAAATGCAGCTGCCGCTGCTGGGGTTCGAACCTGCGACCCGTTGATCAGCAGCCGAGTACCTTATCCACTAGACCACGGCGACAGGGGCGTGGGGTGTTTGTTTGAGGCGAAGGTATTGCGCTTGGCTTTGCACCTCTATAAGTTCCCCGATAGTGTTGTGAAGGCCCAGTTTGAGAAGTCGATTGGTGGGTGTACTTATGGGAAGGTGGAGTGCCACTTTGTATGCCCGATGAATGAGGAAATCCAGGACGTCAGTGTCTCGGCGAGATAGTTTGTGGTAGGGAGTGTAGTAGAGCACGCGGCTTAGTACAAAGCATGAATAAGGCGACATAGATCACCCTTCTTCATGCCCCGGTGGTGGTCTGAGACCCGGCGGATAAGGTGCGAAATTGCCCCTACAGCCAGCTTGAGTTTCCGGATTGTGTTAGTGTTCTTTCCATTCCTTTAGATATGCAAGCCCAATAACCGGAGGGTGTCAACCTCAGGTACGGATCTGCCTTCTAGTTCGATAACGATGGGGGAGGAAGGGGAGTTGCGGCTCTTGGGATGGATGCAGTGTAGTCTGGACTTCTCTTGAGAACAGGTAAGCCTACACTAGCTGCATAGTTTTGTGTTAGGTTGACGGCGGTTTGAATGGTGTCTTGTATGTCGCCATCACTGCCATGGTTAGACCATAGCGTAATGTAACCTGCATATAGGGTGTTTTTAGGTGAGGAATAGTTGCCAGTTGTCGGGCTAGGGGGATGAGAAAAATATTAAATAAGAAGGTGGAGAGGATGGACCCTTTTGGTGTGCCGACGCTCTTTAGTGCGTGTGCTGGGCAAGTGAGCGGGCCGAACTGAAGTTCGGCAGTCCGTGCTCTGAGAAAGGTCTGATTGTAAGTGTACGCACTTGTACCGACATTCAATGAGGAAAGAGCTGTTAACATGACATGATTCTCGACGCGATGAAATGATTCGGATAAATCCAGAGCTAGGACGGCCTTCGTGTGGCTCGGAATGATTGGCTCAATTATATCATGGGTGATTTGTAGCATGGTATTTTGTGTGGACAAATAGGGGCAAAAGCCAACCATGCTGTGAGAGTATAAGTTTGGATTGTGAATTTTGGATTGTGGTTTTGGATTGTGAGTTGTTTGTTGGGCTTTGATATGAACATTACTTTTCCCATGGCTCAACGACTGGGGAAGCATGCCTTCCTTCCAACATTTGTTGAAATACATCGTGACGCGAGTGACTGAGTTGTCATCCAGGTTTCGCAGTGTTTTGTTGGTGATCAAGTCAATGCCGGGGGCGGATTTTGTGCGGAGAGTCAAAAGGGTGGCTCTGACCTCCGCCTCGGTTTTGTTGGTGTCGAGTTCGGGGTTTCGTTGTCCTGTGTATAGTGAAAGAGGAGTTGATGTTCCAGGCGATGTGTAGGTGTTGCGAAGTTTATCTAAAATATCAATAGGGTTGTCCATGTGTGTGTGGATAAGCCAGGTGACGTGGTGTTCGGTAGTGGTTTTCATGTGAGATGGGTCAAAGAGGTGTCTCAGGAAGTGCCATGCTTTTTTTCTGGTAAGCCTGCCAGAGATTCCATCGCACACCTGCCCCCAGTTGAAGTAACATAGCTCCTCTGAATGTTGTTGTATTTCAGATTTTAAAGTGGTTAAGTCTTTTTTTAATGTCTTGTAATGTTTACCCCATTTCCACTATTCTAGGAGGCTGTGATAGGCATTCGAAAGGTGTGTAAGTCTGTTGTCGAGTGTTGAGGAGTCTGTGGTAGTTTCAAGCAGCCGCCTATGATGCTGGATGTCGGTCTGAAGAGAGTCTACCCGGTCGTTGATGTTCGTGATCGGATTGTCTGTACGGGTGGTACGCGCAGCACGGAGAGCGTCCCACTCAATAGGTTTGTGTGTTCTGGAGGTGTGCCGGGTTGATTCGAAGGGGACCTAGGCTTGTATCATTCAATGATCGCTGCCCAGTATGTGCTGTGTTCTCGTCCGTGTGACAGTATAGAGGGAGCGACTAAGCCCCACATCTGGACTAGTGTCCATACTGACACTGTTTTCTATCCGTGTAGGCGTCTAGAAGTTGTTGTGGTTGGAAAGTTGGAAGTCTATAGAAGCAGCCATAGCCTGTGACATGTGTGTGGGTTTGTTTTGTATCCCCAGTAAGTATGCTGACTGTTGAGATCGCCGCCGATCAGCAAGAGATGTTTTCCTGCCACTAGATGGAGCTCCAGGAAGAGAGAGTTATATACGGCCATCGATTGTAATGGTGGTGGCAGATGTTAGCGATAAATATGGATGGGAGGGTATTTGTGTGGCGAATAATTTTCGTTATCATGCAGGGTGTGTGCGATGTGATGTAGTATGTCTTTTATGTGAGACTGTGGTAGACAAGGGTAGACGCTCTTGGTGCGTCTGTGGGGTCAGGTCAGAGTATGTGGAGGTTAACCAGGAAGTGTGGCCTGCATAGCAGTATCTTGAAAAAGACGAAGAACCTGGGGCGTCAGGGAGAGCGTGCAAAGTAGCAGCTGCAGTGGGACGCGCTTGCCTCGAAAGCTACGGCAGTTCCAGGTTATAATATAAAGTGAATTATATTGCCCCATCCTGCCATAATGGAGCGTAGGAGGATGGATGAGAGGTGCTAAACTTTCGTTACTGGAGATATGAGGATCCGCACTGACAGGCGGTGCTATGAGGGGAAAGGCTGTGACAAGTGGAGACAGCCGTGTCGGGCGTCTCTCCAGAAGGCCAACCATCTTCGGGAGAATGGCTTCCATGCATTGTTTTATGCCTGCCTCTATTTTCGTACTTACGTCGGTGATAAGGGTGTTCAACTTAGTTTCAATGTGGCCTTCAGGTACTTGGAGTTTTTTGTCGAATCGGTCGGACAGATTTTGTAACTTTGCATTGATGTCGATCAAACAAGAAGGGGGCTTGGGTATCTGTGCGCTGTTTTTCGGCGGGTAGAAGATCGGGAGTGGTGTTAGCATGCGTTTGAGAAGTAGGTAGAGAACGTAAGAGAAAAGGAGTGGGAGAGAAGGGTGTCAGGCCGAGCATAAGCTTCGCTGTTGCGACAGTTTTAACGAAGTGGAGCTGGCTGGATTTTTTCAGGAGAATGAAAATTTCGGAAAATTCATTGGCATTCATCTTGAAATTAGCTCAGAAACATGATATCAAAGAAGGAAGACACGGTAGGGCAGGCACTGACTCTCAACTAAGAAGGTATTTAAAACGACGAAATAGATTTATACGAGAATATGCCATGGACACAACGATGCCGTTAAAGTAAACAAGGGTGAAACCAAACATGTGTATAAGTCTGCTGCACTGCACAACAATTGTGGGCGAAAAAGTTGAACACCAAAGGATTTGTAGAAAACTGTGAGTTCTTTCTAATAAGGCACTTAGTTGCGAGTCTGTGCCTGTCTTGTTCTTTTTTCGTCCTCGTTCTGCTGTGCAGTTTGTAATATGAACAACTTTTATTGCTCTCCAAATTCAGCAAGGTGGAAGCCACACGGTGCTCTTCTTCGAGTGATGAGGAGCCAACTGAGGCAGCTACTGAGGAAACCTCATGCAGACAGTCTCTCTTTCAGCGTGTGAAAACATCCGTAGGAAGCAGGAACAACAACAGGGGTAAGCTTTTGCTAATGAATGAAGTGACTGCTAGACAGTCTTTGTTGTGTCCAATAGCTGTTGCTAGTCTGCACTTTGAAAAGCATTACATCATAATGTGTGGGATGGAATAACGAAATTAAGAAATGGACAAGGATAAACTGGAAAAAGCTCGCAAAGGAGATGGCTAATAAAAAAACACTGGGAGAGGCCTTCGTCCTGCAGTGGATTCAAACAAGCCGAGATAGAGGATGATGATGTTGCTATTATCATTGAGAGTCCACGCACTCCGTGTTGATAGAGTGCACCGACTGCTCGCGCGAGAGCGCAAAATACGAGAATTGACAACTATATGCTACCAGCAGAGTTTGTAGAAGTGGCGATATTTATGTATGTAACAAGGCAGAATGGCAGCCGCTGTATTAGAGTACGGCAAACAATCGGCATGTTCAGTTTACAAGCTAGAAAGAAACGCATTGAACACTATTAGAGAAATGTTGTTGTGTGTGATAACTACGAGGGACAGCTGGTGAGCAGAAAAAATCTGCAGACTCGAATTAGGCCTATGTAAAGTTCAGCTTCCCACAGAGATACTGAAAAAAAATTGAAAAAAAAGATGACAAAGACTTCAAAACGTACCTCTAAAGACGCAACTGTTCCAATAAACAGAGCTTATTTCACGTACTTTTGAATAGTTGGTTGTAGTTTTGGATGACTTTCAACGCGCCGCGGCTGCATTCTAGTGCAAGCCGTGTGTCATCTTCACCGTGGTTCATGCTGGGTGCACAAGTACCTGTCTTCCTCTTTCATTTTCCACCTCCCCTTTACAGCTCACTCACCTCCTTCTGTAAAGATACTGAGGCGCGTCAAGCATTATATCCTTTTATGATTGCTGCCAGTGCCGTTCCTAGCAGTTTTCAAACCTGAGTGGGAACTGTGTTGGTTGAGCGACAAGGTTGATGGTTGAGAAATCCGCAAACAGAGAGTGGGTGCTGTAGCCAACGTTTTGACAAAGGGACTTGTGTTTTTCAAGGCTGCTATTGTTGCAGCTTTTGCAAGAAAAGTTCAGTTGATGAAAATTTGGCTTTAGCGCCCACTTCCTATTTGCTAATTTCTCGTCCATCTCCACTCCTCACCTTTTTTGTCGGTGATTGTAGACATAGTTGGCATGATATAAAGTACAATGCTTAAATCGTCACCAAACGTCACATCCTCTATTTGACGGCAAGGTAGCTCGAGCCGGCAGTTTGTAAAAACAGATTAAGATTGTTATTTAACTGGAGGTTGGGTCAATAGATTTCAGCGGTCAATGTTTCAGTTTTGCTGCAAATAATGGCAGCCTAAATTTTGTCTGTAAACCGAGGAATCGCTAGGTGGCGTCGAGGAGCGCGGACGTGAAAACGTCGGCTCCCACTTTTCTAAATGTTTTAGATGCGGAAGCATCTTATACTCGCGCCTTGTAGTGCGCCGTCCGCACCGCTTCTCGAACATTCGACAGCTGACGCGCGCGCATGCGCCGTCGCGCCGTCGCCCACCATCTGTGCCGCGCGCGCTTCTCCTTCGAGAACATTCGACAGCTGACAGCGCATGCGCCGTCGCGCCGTCGCCATCTGTGCCGCGCGCGCGCTTCTCCTTCGAGAACATTCGACAGCTGACAGCGCATGCGCCGTCGCGCTGTATATATACTCAAGGTCGGCGCTCGCTCGCTCAGTTGCCGCTCGTCCGTTGGTTTGTACGGCGCGTCGACGTCCGTAGTCGCCGTGAAATGAATGCCAACAAATCCACAAACAGAATGATCGACGTCCCATCGACCAGCGCCGGCCAAACTGTTGGCGGAACCGCTTCCGCATCCTCCTCAGTGTTCCCCCGAGAGAAGCTGCGGGCAATTTTTTGGTCGTTTTTTTCCTCCAAGATCACTTGGCATTGTGCTTATTTGAACAAGCAAGCTCTGCGGTTTTAGCGGAGACGCTATTTTTGCCGGTGAGTGAACTCTTTGACATCTTTATGAACTTTAATGTTGCGATTCGGAGAGCGTCCCCGATAACCATAAGCACACCTTGGCTTGGCAAGGTGTACCGCCTTTAGACGTAGCCAAGGGCTCGGCCAGACGCAGCAGCTACTGGATCATCCTTCGTACGTCGCAGCCGACGACCAGGCACTTGAATTGCCTGCCACCATAACTGTGGAGGGAATGGAAGTAATCGCGGAGGTCTTCGACGGACCAGGATGGGCCACCACTATGGGACGCTGAAGACAGATGACTCCACCAAACGAGGAGCTGACCACTGGAACGATCAATTGACTCTTAGATGCGGAGCATCTAATACTCGAGGCTTGTAGTGCGGCGCCGTCCGCAAGCTTCCTCCTCCTTCTTCCACCATCTGTGCATCCCTTCCTCCTCTACACACCACGCGCGCTTCACTCCTCCACCATCTGTGCACCCTTCCTCCTCTACACACCGCGTGCGCTTCTCCTCTTCACGAACATTCGCTAGCTGTATAATGTAGCGCGCATGCGCCGTCGCGCTTCGAGAACATCGGCAGCTGACGCGCGCGCATGCGCCGTCGCGCTTCGAAAACATCGGCAGCTGACGCGCGCGCATGCGCCGTTGCGCTTCTCCCCCTTCTCGAACATTAGACAGCTGACGCGCGCATGCACCGTCACCCACCATCTGTGCCGCGCGCGCTTCTCCCCTTAGAGAACATTCTACAATTCTCCTGATTCTCCAGTGGACGCGCATGCGCCGTCGCGCTTCGAGAACATTCAACAGCTGACAGTGCATGGGCCGTCGCGCTGTATATATACTCAAGGTCGGCGCTTGCTCGCTCAGTTGCCGCTCGTCGGTTGGTTTGTACGGCGCGTCGACGTCCAAGGTCGCGGTGAAATGAATTCCAACGAATCCATAAACACAATGATCGACGTCCCTTCGACCAGCGCCGCCCTTTCGCATACGTGTGTACGTGTTCACTCATTTAACACCCCCCCCCCTACAACCACGTTAACCAATTTAGCCATTGACCCAAGTAAGTCGCAATTTAGCACCCCATTTCACAACCACGTTAACCAATTTAGCCATCGACCCAAGTGAGTCGCACTTTAACACCCCGTTAACCAATTATATGCTCCGCATCCTCCTCAGTGTTCCCCCGAGGGAAGCTGCGGGCAATCTTTTTGAAGAACCTTAGGGTCTTCAAAAAGAGTCGATCAGCGCTTCATCGTGTGGTACCCGTTTCCAGGCTACCCTGCCTACCCAAGGAGCAGATCAGGGTAATCATGACACAAAGAGAAGGATTGGACGTAGCCAGAGTCGACCTAGTTAGGCTGGCGAGAGCTCATCATGGCCGCCCAAATCACTGACGAACAAGCACGGGAGGACACGATCTGCCACAACAATATGCAAAACATCATTGTTATTTCTACGCCTCACCAAAATATTGCTACCTCATACGTGAGCGTGCAGAAACTACATACAAACCAAGGCTCGTTGAAAGTCCGCATACATGGCCGCATCCGATAATACATGCCAGGGCATCATCAAGAAGGTTGACTTCTCCTTTGATGATGCATCGCTCAAATGCCTGAGTGTGCACTTCCGAAATCCCACTGCCATCGAGTCAAGACGCATTAAAATGACGAAAGTCGTCCGCGTTCCGAGAACTGTGATGTGCAGAACCGCCGAAGTTTCCTGCCCGCTCAACAAGCGACAAGTCGATGTTTGCAGAACGTGCGGAGGAGTCGGCCATCACGCCGATTATTGCCGGCACTTAAACGCAACGAGCAAAAAATGTCACAACCGCGGTGAAACGCTACAAGAAGATGGCGTGAATCACTGCGAGCCGAAATGGAGGCTTTGCTATGGCAATCACCTCACCGGAGATCGCGAATGCAAACGATGCTTCCACATTCCATACATAGTAAGAAGGAGAAGCAGACGCAGAAAGCAAGAGTGGCAATCGCAACAACGTCAAGATACACCAACATCTGTCACGTGCAAGGAACGCTGCCACAACCAGGTGCCGGGATGGGAGAACGCCTCGAGCGTCCATCACCAATTTCCATCCAGGGGGAGATCCCAATCCAGGGGGCGTTCCCGATCCAGAAGGCGTTTTTTTATTCAGAGGCCGTTCTCGTTCTGAAGGGCGCCCCTCGACCCTGTCAGGATCCGACGACCGCCTGTCATCTCGGGATCGCTCCAGATCCCAAGTGAGAACGAGAGCAGTGGCCATGCAGCAGCAGCAGCCGAACAATAGATCCTGGGCCAGCAGGGTTGAAGGTGCATCACGAAGTACAAGTAGTCAGCCCAAAGGTAAGGCGCAGCCCGAGCATGATCCCGATTTTAGTATTCTAGCACTTGAACAAGAAAACAGGGTCCTCAAGAAGGAGCTTGAAGAGCGCCGGGCCTCATTAGCTAAATTAGAGAGCGGCCACGGAATTGATCTGTCGAGCTCACCGGCACCACCGACAACACGCTTACAACAAACGATCCACAACACACATAAAGTGAAAGCCGTAGACAGCAACAGCGACACGACAAAGGAAATAACGATGATCTCGGGCGAAAAAGAAGCCCCACTGACAAATGCAGAGTCAGCGATGACTAAACTCAACGACAAAGTTGATACGTTGGCAAACACGCCTGCCAAGTTTATGGAAACCTTTAAGACTTACTCTGACAAAGCGGACTATAGGTTCGTGAGTCTGGAGAAGATGGTAGACAACCCACCTGTGGCGGCTGCTCCTCAGAACCTAAGCGCGGACAAACCAGCGCTTATGGCAAGCGTGCCGAGCATAACTTCTAGAGCTAAAGTCCGACCAGTCAAAGCACGCAATCTCGCGGAGGTAACGAGCCGCGACGCACACAACCTACCGAGCCGAAATGGCCGCTGACCGTGACAAGACTAAGATCTCGCATTGACACAGTAACTTACTTCAGAAACGCAAAGCTCCACTACCACAACTATTGGTAGCCTGTAAAAAAAGCAACATATAATATCGCTGCAGAAATGTGGAGAAAGCAAAACTGCTAAAAGCATTAGCATACAGGGGTACAAGGTAGCCAGGCCAACCCTGCACCCCGAGCAGGTCAAGACGCGGGGAGTGGCTACCCTCACCCGGAAGGACGAAATGATCACAACAGGGACGACCACGTATACAAAAAGGCCTGGAAATGGTCCTGGTGGAAATCTTACCACACAGGGCAGTTAAAATAGGCATCTTTGTGCTCAATGTTTACAGTCTTGTATCAGATAAGAAAAAAGATTTCAACAGAATGCTTACCTCGGCGGTAAAAATGGCGGGTGACAATGTGCTCTCAGTAGCGGGCTCATAGTAGCGGGCCAAGAGCACCAAGTGGGTATACATAAAAAGCGAAGGCAAAGGCACCAAGTTAGGAGAAAGCGCGAATGCGCTGGACCTGCAGCTTATAAACAACCTTGCCCTATTTCAAGAAGAGGTAACTCCGCACAGCGGGACACAATGCCTGACTTGACCCTAACCAAGAACGTCAGAGCTGCTGGGATAACCTCCCCGAGGACCTAGGTAGTGACCACTGCACCATAGAAATTACCGTTAAAAATGAGGGGAAAGCGCCTAAAAAATTCAAAATCACAGACTGGGACCAGTTCCGTAAAGTAAGGGAGCAGAAGGGCAGTACAGAACTGTCATATGAAGCCTTCTTAAAAGAAAGAAAAATGGCAGCGAATGAGGCTACCAAAGAAGTCCAGACTGATGAATCCTTTCAGGCCACGGACTCTCACCTGGCCTGTTTGCTGCAGAAAAAGCATGACCCAAAATAAGCGTGGCGTAAAAACATGTTCAACAGACACTTACGCACAAAATCGCGGACCTTGGCTGCGAAAATGAATCTCAAGCCAGAATGCTCTGCGCGCAGCAGTGGAACAACACACATGACGAAGCAGATGGCAAATTGCGAGGGGAAGCAAATGGGGGCTGCTCAAACACCTTATGGTGGACAGCGACAAACCCACCAGAAGCGGCACCCAGCTGCAATCTGAACGATTGGTGCACAAGCACGGCTAGGATAGTGGTGGATTCAAAGCTCTCCTCAAAACGTCAGGCCAAAAATATCTCCCACTGGAAAGCAAAGCAGTAGCCTGGGAAAACAAAAAACTTTGATGTGGAGGGTGACCGCAAGCAAAGCTAGACGAATCGGTCAGCGAAGCTGAAATACGGTACGCTCTACAGCAACTCAATGACAGATCGGCGCCAGGGCCAGATGGCACCGACATTAAACTGCTACGGAATTTAGACGATAAAGAAGTTGTATTCATTACTAAGTACATATATGAGGCATGGAAAACGGGTACCGTGCCACAAGAATGGCGTAGTGCCAAGTTTTCGCTCATTCCGAGACGTAGAAAGCCGCTGAGCATCGATAATTTAAGGCCCATATCACTCACATCTTGCGTTGGAAAAGTAGCTGAGCATGCAATACTCAACCGTATCACGAACCACATTGACAGCAACGGGCTCTTTCGACACAAATCTATTGGCTTCCGCAGGGCACTGTCCACTCAGGATGCCATGTTGATGTTAAGGGAACATATATTTTAAGGGCTCCTCCACACGCCTAAAGTCATATTGGCCCTGGTCCTCGCCAGGACCTTTCACACCATAAAACATGAAACACATACTGGGTGAAATATCGCACATGAACTTAGGCGAGAAATTCTACAACTACATTAAAGCCTTCTGGCGAACCGAACCGCCACCATACGCGTAGGAGAGTAATGCGGCGAACCCGAACGACTCGAAAATATCGGCACCCCACAATGGTCAATGCTCCTGCCATTGATTTTTAATGTGGCGATGCACAGGTTGTCGGAGAAGCTCGCTCAAATCCCATCCGCACCATGCCATTTACGCGGATGATATTACCATATGGGTCCCACGTGGCCACGCATATGGTGCCTTGGAATGAATACTTCAACAAGCACTGACTACAACCGAAGAATTTCTTACGCCAACTAGACTCGCACTCTCACCCACTAAATCTTCTCTAAGATTCTTTCACTCTCGACGAAACTTGGACGAAGAGGAGCAGCAAGTATTGCTCAAAGCTGAGAACAACCAAACGATACCGCAAGTATATATGGTGAAGACACTAGGACTAACGTTATGTTCCAAGGAGGGCCACAACAAGGAAGCACTCAAGTGCCTTGAAAAAAAGCACAAAAAACTTTGCAAGAGGCATTGTTAGAATCACCAAGAAGAGAGCAGGCCTCTTAGAAGACAACACCATGAAGGCGTATCACGCCTTTCTCGTAAGTCACGTAGCATACGCTTCCCTTTTCTGAAACTTACGAAGTTTGAAATCAAAAAGGTCAACTCTATGCTCCGCAAGGGACAGAAAACGGCACTCGGCTTGCCCAATAGCACGAGCAACGAGAAAGTCAAGCAACTCGGTCTGCACAACACAGCTGAAGATTTTTTGAGGCTCAGAGAGTAGCACAGATCACACTCCTGTCGTTGACGCAGGCAGGCCTTCTCATCCTATTAGACGCAGGCATTTTCATAATTTTTCAACCAGAGAAAAGGACCCAACTTGATAATGACGTGAGAAAACACATTAGGGTTGAGCATATCCCCCGCCACGTTCACCCAACGTTCAACAACGGGCAAAGGAAGGACAGAGCGAGGGCACTCATAAACAAGGCAAAAAAACACGACACGCACGCGCTATTCGTTGATGCCGCCCGGTACTACGGTAGGAGGCCTTTGCCATAGCGGTTGTTGGTATAGACGGCAACCTTATGTGGCCAGCTGTGCATACCTCCAACTTTACCTGCCTCCTATCTAGCTCGATGCTCGTTGAAACTGAAACTGAAACTGGGTGCTCTAAAGGCTTGTCTACAACTGTCGTGCCGCTGTGCAAACGAGGTTTGCAGCCATGATCAGAGAGTTGTAAGCTACCCTTTGCGACAAAAAACACAAATTTTTTCTGTCAGTGCCTATTTATTGTGGATAGATAATTTCATAAAAACCTAGTGCAAAGCATGCAACTATTCAGTGTATATTTATTTAAAAAAGGAAAAAGAAAGTCCCAGCAAAAATCGCAGCAGATGTTGTAACTGAGGTGCGTCTTGCGTGCTGCGTGAAGAGCGACCTTTCAGAGGATTTTCTTAGCAATCTTTGGGTAATTGCTAGAAGCAGACCTGCAGAATACCCACTACGCCATCAATCAAAATTTTCGTGTAGTAGGAAACATTCTCTATGCCATTCTTTGTCATTGTTCGAAGAAGCGCACTACCAGCACTACTTGCAAAGTATTTTTGAGTAATATTTCATCATGTGGCTGACGACGATGAAGAATATAGCCTAGCGCTATTGTGATGGGTTATACCATTCAACAGCCAACTCAATACAAATTTCACATTGTGTGACGTCTGGCTGTCCCTTTGCTGTTCCATAGCGCCATATTACACACTTTTGCGGCTCTTTGCCCTACATGAAGCCTTCTAGGGTCTGTTTGAAACAGAGTTCGAAAAACCTGCATAACTCAGTGTTAAAATACTTGTTTGGTGCCCAGGGAACTTTCAGTAAATCCCATTGTATCGTTGAAGATTTTTATTCACCTAGTTGTTTCTTATTTTGCGCGATAGTAGGAGGCGGTGGCAGCAGAAAACACGGCGTACGCCAACCTTGTTGTGATTTCTTTCGCTGTAATAAAGCCTTGCAGTAGAAGCTATTCTGGCCAGCCTATGTGGATAGAACCAGTCAACAATGTAGCATTCGAGTTATTTTCTGTGAATACACCATGGGGAAGTATGTACTCTCCACCACAGAATTCTGCAGCGACAATTCCTGAAAACCAAAGTTCTAAGAGCATTTACATATATGCACACTTTCTTAGTACTTTTACTGTGTTGTCTCAGGGTTATGTTATCAGTTGTTACAAGTAGTCGTAACATATAAATATCACCATTCCCCCTTTTGTAATAACATATATAATTTCACACGAAGATTCTTCATGGTTCAGTAAAAACAGTAAACGCATCTGCATTCAATGAAGCATTCATTAGCAGCACGGATGCGCATTCTACACTGAGGCTCCTCCACAGCCATCTGTAATTGTAGTCTCCGACCATGCGGGAGTTCATGCTCAGGATTTTTAGGAGTACGTAAGACAAATTGAATCAGATTATTGTTTAGTTTTACTACATCTGCTTTTGTTCTTTTTGTTGGTTCTTTTTCTTTTTTAGAGTAACAGCAGAAAAAGTGTATATATATAATTTTAACTTAGATTTAGCCAGCATACTTCGTAATTAGAAAGTTAAGCTTAATTACGAATATCCACCCTTTCAACTCCTTTTATGCAGTTTGTAAGGAATCTCTGCTCGTCGAAAAGTATGCAGTGCAGTCCAACCTGAATATATCATTGATTGATTATTTGATATTAAGTTTTAACGGCCGATAATCACCACATTATTATTGGAGACGTCGTAGAGGAGGGCTCCGAAAATTTCGACCACCTGGTGTTCGTTAACGTGCACCCGAATCTGAACACACGGGCCTACAACATTTCTGTGACCATTGGAAATGCAGCCACCATAGTTTCGGATCAGCAGTAATCCCGCGTTTCGGGTCAGCAGCTGAGTACCTTAGCCACCAGACCACCACATTGGGGTAATCTAGATATATCAAGCTTGCCAAAAAACAAAAATCAATTAAAATTATTTTATAATTGCATTAAGCTTTTTAATTACAACAGTATTTTTGGTGCAAAGTTCTGTGTGCTTGTTGGCTTTGCGGCACTGCTTCTTGGGATGCTGCACGCTGTGGCCACGCCAGACTTCTTTCCTCTATGTATAACTGCTCGACTAGTGTAGGATTTGCCTACAGCGAGATTCTTACAATTTATGGCAGCCATTTTGTGAAAAGGGGGAGTAGAGGAGTGAACGTCAACCTTGCACAATGGCTGTGATGTCTGGAATTATGGGAGGAAGCTTGCAGTGACTAGCGATTGTTTCTGCTTGCTCTGTGTAACCCTTATAATCACACTGTTTGGTCTCTGAAATGCACTTGAGGAAGTCTTTTTTTGTGAGAAAACGTGAACTTTTTTTGTGGTAAAGCCAACATCTCAGGCCGTATCACAGTGCCTCATGTTGGATATATCGTGTGTTCTAATTTTGTTTCTTTGATGTAGTAGCCATAAAATTATCTAGCAAATCATTGTGAAGCATTGTCACGTTACAAATAGTTCGTTATGTCATATGGTTGGACTATACCTTATTTGCGAGTTTGGATTGTTCAGAGGATCCAGGAAGGCGGCCACTCACTCCTGGCCGCGCTGTTTTTCGGACGCGACACGAGCTCCGCTCTCTGTGGCGCAAGACTATACCGGAGCAGGTGCAGCCTACCCGCATGGAGAAGGAGGAAACGCAGCTTCAAGGTTCACTGTTTCTTTGTCCGCAGAGTAGGCCTCTCATAAAGTGGCTGACTTCCAAGGAATATACTAATTACTGAAAGTAGAATTGCACAATATTCAATTTAACAAGGTTTTGTAGTGAGTTTTGTAATTACTGAAAGTGTTAATTTTTTCTCTTGAATGTGCGAGGACATGTTTGTCAAAACCAGAGTGATATGAGCAGCACAATAAGATGTAATAGCTTTCAGCTGTATATACCGATGTGTTCACTGTATTTCTCAGAACAAGTTAAAATGGTTTTTTTCATGCCAATATATTGCATTCCTGTTCACCTCTCAGTAATTAGAGCTCCTGTTAAGGGCCACTCACCAGTTTTAAAAACTTTGAACTGACAAGCACAATGCGTCGACAAGGCGTTCATGATCACGCCTGCCAAAATTTGTAACGCTAGCCACCCTGAAAATGGTTCAAATTTCAAGATCAACGTTGCTCTCCCTCCGTTCAGACAGCGCGCGCCCAGAGAATGAGGGCATGACGTGGGCGTATGAATGGCCCTACGTACAAGGCGATGTATTGACGTTGTTCCTCTACGTAGACGGCTCTGCTCTGACGTTGCAAACAGTGGCACAAGACATGGCGAAAATTATTTAACACGGAATGCGCAGTTTATGTAATTTATTGCTTGAAGAGAATAATAAAGCTCTAGATAAATATTGAAACGAAATAAGTGAATGTGAGCTTTCATTTTTTCTCATTTTTTCCCCGTGAATTGCAGTGAGATGTGAGACTAATGTGCCGGAATTTCGCATGCGTTCGTGTCCCGGCGGTTCCGCGGTCAGCGCATCGAGCAGACAGCCGTGTAACGCTCCTACGCGTTCGCGCACTGATTGTGCTCATCTATTCTACCGCGTCTAAGCCAGCGTTTTCAAACCATCCCACAGAAACAGGCAGAAGACCACAAAATAACGCTGGTTAACAAAACAACGCCGCTCGCGTGCTCGGGGGTTGGACTTGTTTGGGCACTTCAAGCGCACGTGACCTCTTGGTCGTATACCTGAGGGGTTGGGGAAGATATTAGGCTTGCGAAGGCTACACGGAGGAGCGTCAAGGGTTTTGAGCTCACCTCCTCTCATCCTCGTTTCGCGCCGCTTGAAAAAATCTGTGTTCTCCGCTCGCGACGAAACGATTAAAAAATCTGTGTGGCAAAATGTCCCTCATCGGACACCCAACAAATTCCACTGTTTAACTAAAATTTGAAATGGCGCCTGGTGAGTGGCCCTTTAAACAGAACATTTTTTCCTGGTTTCTTTAGGTTATAATTAAAAGGGGTGCACATTATTTAAAATTTTTACTCCCACTCTCAGCAGTGTTTGCTTTCTGAATGTCACTTCTAATTGACACTACTGTTATCGAATCAAATCGAGATGTTTCTAATTAAGAATTCACCATACTGTAATCTTTACTTGTACACCTATTGTGTGGTGGTTGCGTCTTCTTATCGATAATTTGCAAGCGCACCTTGGCTTAAGCCGGCTAACGTTTCAGCACCTGCTCACTGCAGTGTTTTGAGAAGTGGTTTGATTTACAGCGAGCCAGGATGAATCGAGCAGCAAGCGTTTACGACTCGATTATGACGAGGTTGAGGATGGGCCTTGTGATGCCGAGACAGCCAAGGGCTTGGACTAGCTCCGGGCGCAGCCACCGAGAGGTGGCATCAGCCCGGACATTCTTTAGTCCGAGCAGGTGTGTGCCCATGTTTTCTATGTTTTATTGTGATAACGAATATATGGGCATTTTCACAAGGATTTTAATATCGCGGCCATAATGTGTGCGAGGTCCAAAGTGTTCGCATTGCTCAAGCAGCAACTGCGAACCTTAATCATCAGGGCACAATTGTGAGAGCTAGTGTACATGCAGTCTTTGCAGTTGACATCACTTCTTAGCAGACATAAGCAGACAGCACGTATATATGCTTCGCTCCCATTGCTTATTTTATGTTCTGATGACAGACATAACAAAAAACAGTTCCTCATTTTGCCTATACTGGTGTTTTGTCGAGTTGAGCGGGATTGGATCCGGAAGAGTTAGCTTCTAGCCTTACGTCATATAACACCAGAATCCTACCTACCAACAATCCTACCTACTACCTATCTACTACCTACCTACTACTTACTTGTCTACCTATCTCTCCGTTTCCCGCCTGCCTGCCTGCTTCCTACCTACCTACCTACCTACCTACCTACCTACCTACCTACCTACCCACCTGCCTGCCTGCCTGCCTACCTACCTACCTACCTACCTACCTACCTACCTACCTACCTACCTACCAACCTACGACTCTTAGCTCCCCTGGTCATTTCTATAAGATATATACCAAAATTGATATGACATACCATGACTCTATGACGAGTATAGGTGACTGGTTACAACCTGGTAATAATGATGTCTATGTCATGGTTCACATGCCATTGTATTGCTGCTCTTGCGGTGGTTTATATAACATGGCATATTGAAAAAGCTGGCATGGTAACACATGACTGCATGATGGCTGTAAGTGGCAGGCCCTGACCATGCATTTGCGTCCCGCTCATTGTGCACTCGCGGCCGTTTCGCTAGCTTCATTTATACCAAATTTAGTAATATAGCACGTGAATGGACGACAAAGTTAAATTACATGTCAAAACATGATAATCTGGGCCCGGATTCACAAAACTCACTTACGAAAACATTTTTGCGCAAGAGAAATTTTGTTGCGTAAGTCGATTCACGAAACGAAAAAACGTCGTAAGAGGCCATCGTTCTCACATCGGCCGCTGCAAACAAAGCGCGCTGTGACTACCCGGGAACATGCCAGCAATGGTGATGCAGTTGCTATATTTGCTTACGTCACCGAAAAGTGCTCGTAAGTGGATTCACGAAGCAAAATTGTGCGTAAAAACAGCATGGCTGAGAGAAAATTCTAAGAGTGCTCCGGACCACTCTTAGGAACAATGTGGCTACTTAGAACCTGCTGCCGCGGCGGTATACTTTAGTGCCCTGGCTGGTTTTGAGTTAATTCACGCCCATTAAGGGCTGCCTGATGACTGCTGGTGCGTTTTTATTTCTTTCGGCGCTTTGAGCTTCGCGTGTTGTTTCCCTTGTACGCAGAGGATGGTGTTAACAACTACCATCGTCCAATAAGTTCGAAGTCGCAGTAATTGAAGAATTCTATTGGGCGTCAATGGCATAAAACTACGCATGTAAAGTTTTGTGGTTGGATGAAAACCAATGTGATACGTGAATGGTCGGCGCATTCGAACGTGGCATGGCATAGGATCAGCCTTATTTGTTGTGTTGTTGTGTTGCACCCCATCTCATCCAATTAAAAGTACGACTCGAGTTCCTTGACTCATTGGTAAAAATTACCACCAAAGACGTGAATGGGAGCACATTCTTTGCACGCTATTGGAAATAAAAATGAGAGGAAGTTTTCAGTGAGTGGTTCATAAAGTTTGTGCTCTACTGTACTTTCATTGGCTCTAACTGTCCAATGGGTGCGATCTCTGAAATACAGCTGTCCATACACTTTGGGACGATCTGGAACAAAGCGTACTTTGTAAACCAAAGCGTATTAGGAGTGCGCGTGATTACGCATGGAACTACAAACAAATCATGCATATTCACCTTCACTGTTCAGACACCGATATGGACCGTGATAATATGGCAAGCAATCAGAATGAAATGACCCCAGTAACTTTGTATGACACCAAAAATATGCAAACCCTCACGATTCTGTTGCAAACCTTGGCTTAATTCATCCCTGCGTCAATTACCAGCCATTTAACTTGGCGCACGAACATCATTCAAAGGTGGAGCGAGCCACTGACACGTATTTTGTGCGACGCAGCGACCACTTGACCTGAGAATAATAGCGTTGCGAAGGCGAATCCCCTGTCGCATGCTCTGATCGCAGCAGACGACAAACGCGAGCAGACGACGGCTTGGCCGACAGGCACAGCTTGTGATTGGTTGTGAAGCAATTCCCTCTACATCAGCTCACTCCGTGACGTTGCCAAAACACTTCCTTCATCTGGCACGCCTGTCCTGTTCGTCATATCACCCCCCTCAAACATAAGAGAAAATTTTTTCAGGCCGTGAAAATAGTGCAAGTACTTTCTAAGAGCTCTCTTACGTTTCTTACGTACTGCGCAGTTGTCGAAAACAACATGGCGTCGTAAACAGCATATCGGTCGGTGCGACTTTCAGCAAACGCTTCTCGCACGAGTTACTTCAGCGTTTATCCGGATGTGTTGTGATTACAGCAGCTCTTTCGGTGCGTGTAAGCAGTGCGGAAAGCTGTGGCAGTGCAATGGTGTACGGTGAAGCGCAGCGAAGCCTGTGCGTCGGTGTGGTTATCAAACGGGGATCGGCGTCGATGTATCGACGGCAACTAGCACTCGAGAAGCCTGCAATGTGTGTTTGTGTGCCGGTAACAGTTCGTTCGCTTGACTTTCCAGTCTCTCAGTTGGGTGCTGTGCGACATTTCGGATTGACAGCGTTTTGACACGTTACTTGAGTGACCCCAAGTACGTACGGAAACGTATGAACTACGCGCTCGGTTCTTGCTTCGCCACTAGTTAGCCCATACGCTTCTATTTACTTGACAGCAATGTACAACACGGGAGTGAAACGATGTTCATTGTGAACAGTGGTGCTGTGTTGACATTGCAAGACTTGTGAACAAGCTGTGCTCGTGTGACCGAAAATTGAAAGACAGCGTTGATAACTGTTTTGCCCTGCGAAGTTGTGGTGGGGCAGCTTGGCGCTTTTGTTTGTGAAGTTGTCACTTCTTCTTTTTGTGATAACCATAGTCCTAGCGCTGTGATGTGATCAACCAAAACTGCGAGATACTACAATCTGTTGTGGATCGTGTTACCTTGGAAGCGCGCCTAGACTGTACTTCGGTAACAATTTGAGAGTTCTATGTGCCGGCGAGAGCCCGAGAACGTCAAGCTTCCCTCCGGCCCCCAGAAAAAGCAAAGATTTCACCGGTGCCTTGCTTTGGATGAAGTTGTAGGCCAATATCGCCTAACTACAGGTTTCCGAGTTCGTCTGGCCATCGTTTTGCACGGCACTAGAGCCTTTACAACAGCCGGTCATGGCCAGTTCTCACACTCTATCAATGGACGTGCACGCCTGGCCAGCCCTTCATTGCTGTCATTGGCAGCTTCCAGTCTGCAGATGCCCTTTGCCTGTTGGCCGTACTTGGTTCCTCATGACACCGACGGCTACTAAATGCTGCCATTGGTGAGTTCACCTTGCAGAACTAAATTTCACCGGTACTATAATTCACGCAGTTCTATAACGTGTGCAAGTTTTTAAGCCCATCAGATGTAATGTTTCTCTATGGTAAGTTGAAGCATGAAAAATTTACTACTAATGTTATATACATACATATATTATGGAGCAAATACATAAAACGTTTTTTGTGATTTGATACAAGTGAGCTCTTGTTTGATTATGAGGTTGGACCTGTCGATTGACCACGTTTGATAGTTTTAAAGTTAATGTGAATTTATTTTTCAGGAGCCAGGTTGCACTTAAAAAATTTATGTTATTTTGGAAAATTAGTTCTATAGATGATTACCACAGTGGTAGTGCTATACTTCAGTAGGACATATATATTGCAGTACTTAAATTTTATATTAGGCTTCAGTTTATTTCAAAGTGATTATAGCAGATTTAGGTCACTTTAACTAAGTGATAGCTTACTCAAATAAGTATAAGAAGTGAGTGCTATTAATGATTGTTTTTAAATATCTCGTTTTTGGCTCTTCACAGACCGCAGAGATTGCTTTGTTAAGGTCCTGTGATGCATCGGTTCCGCATTCTGGCAATATCAATCCTCATCATAACTTAGAGAACCTGTAAAAAAATAGGAAGGACACGTTCTCCCTAACTGTGCAAGCCTATGTCACTGCTGGGACTGTTATCATTCAGCGGATGTGGCGTGGAAGCATGCATGGCAGCCTCATCTGGAAGGACTGCGATCTGCTTGGGAGCTTCGAGGGCACAAAACAGCCTAACGCCTGGCTGCAAGGTTAGTTTTTCTTCATTACATACGATTACGTGAACACCACTTACTGTGCACAAATTGAAAAACCAAGCATGGTTGCTTGCAGTGGATACCTGTATTATTCTCACACTTAATTCTTATTGAACATTTTTAGAATTAAATAGCATGATAATTGAGAATGTTGAAAGTCAAAAGCCTGCAGCTTATGAATGAAACTCCAATTATCTGAGACTCAAAAGCTCGTGCTTTTAAACGAGCACAAATGCCTCGATTCCTTATTGAGCTCTCGAGCTTGTGACTCCCTCTGTGGATCGAGTGTTCTGGAAGGAAATAGCAAGTGGATGAAAATTGCCTGGCTGTTCACAACTTGCAAGGAAAATTGAACAAGCCTCAGACGACATAGGGCCAGTAACTGCATCTTTTACTTCATGTAGCTTTTTTGCTCTCAGTGATGTGGCTTGTTGTGTTTCAGCCGAACGTGTTCACCACGATTGCATATTGATATATATTTTTCTACGAATTGTACCTGACCTAAGTAGGCATTGTTGATCTCGAAAGATGACGTTCAGTGTGTTTCAAAGCCCTGGCTTCTCATCTGTCTGTGGCTAGCCTACTTGAGCAGCAGTGCGATGAAGCCAGCACACATGAAAGCCAAGTCATGGAGCGCTCCTTTGGTGTTCTGTGCAGGACGCAGCATATCCATCCAGCAAGAGACTGGTATCAACAATAATGGTGAGTGTTGGTGGCATCTATAGGAGCCCATTGTGTTTGTTGCGTATGATTATTTCCCCTGATGAAGTGCATTTTCGAAAAGTTTTCTTCGTTTAGAATAATAGTTGTCAGCAACAAGCACACTCATATTCCACAAGTGCTTTGTGTCTTCTAGACTGCCTGTTTGCTCCTATACGCGGTATGGTGAGCTGGCTATGTTAGACAGCCTTAAAGTTATGAACATTGGCTGTTGTGTTGCAATGCAGTCTAACTAGTGTTTCTTAGTTAACCTATTTGTGGTCTGCTTCTCGCACCAAGCGTAAAGTCAAAACAGAAGAAATTTTATTGGCTTTTTATGCCTGTCAGAAGTTTCATGCCTTCGTCTGTAACATTGTAGTTTTGCTCTTGTATCATAATAAATATATATTATGTCTTCACTGTTTGTGTGTGTGTGTATTGAGGCTTGTCATTGACTACTGAAAATACAGTATCTGTAAATAGGAGCACATAATTGACAACTATACACTTTTGCATGTAGCATGGTTGTAACAATGATCTGTATTTTTCTAAGTTCCAGCAGTAACAAGCGGTTCGGTGCTCCACGGTCATGTACAGTGTATCAAGAACAGAGCACAGAAGACCAACAAGTATAAAGGGACTGCCAGTGACTGTTCTCTTGCTCAAAGTTTACAACAGCAGTAAGTGCACATTGTGATGTCAGGAGCAGCTGCTGCTTAACTTCTTAGCAGTGCACTATTCAGCAGTCCATTTGCTTGCATTCGAAATTATTTAAATTTTGTATGGAAGATACCAAACTATGACACTAATTTAAAGGCTGCTGTAATGTTAGTGGGCAAATATTTTTGAGCTGAAAATTTTACCATGTGTGTTAAGTGCCTGCGTGCCTCTACATTTACATGCCAGAAATCACAGCATCCATGGTCGCCAATGGTAACGGTGTTTGCATTCTTTGTAGTACAAGAAGTAAAGCCATGGATGCAGTAATCATGTACTTAGTCGATGTAATCCTTCAGTGTACACTCATTTGTATAGCACCAATGATGCCATGAGTGTATAAGGTCTGGGAAGTGAATCTATGTGGATTATTTTATTTGGAAGGAAGAGCATCATCACTACACCTAGTATATCTTAACAGTAAATTTTAGTGCTTGGGTATTATCCCACTGCCTGTCCGTCCTTCAACAGTCTACTTATCTACTGTGTAAGTGTAATTTTTAAATGTATACTTTGCTCGGATAAGTTTGTTCATGATGTAATGCAAGTGACTTATCATCTATGCAGCTCTACTCAGACTAGAAATAAAAGTATTTATTTTTATATGTAGCTATGGCATGCATTCACTTGTGTTTTTGTAGGTGCCTGTACAATTGTTTATGCCTACAAAAGTGCTGGTATACTCTAATATTGAATCTGGCATCTTAAAATAGTTTGTTAGTGAAAGTAAGAATGTGTTTAAAACCAATATTACTATCCTCAGATGAACTGTGAAAACTCTGTGGAAATTTATTTACATTTTTTGAACATTGTGAAGGCAAATGTTGTTATGCTCTTTTATTGTGGTCCCTCTTTCATGCAAATGACAATTACTTTGCAGTGGCATAGTATTAGTTGTTAGTTTACACATATGTGCTGAACAACATCGCAGTTGAGGCCAGCAGCAAGACATACATGCAGTGCACTGGAGCATCACCTCACATAGTGAACAGTCTTTGCCCACCAGTAAACTCTATATTTTTCAAGCAGACTAATAGCTGTATGGGAACTGTGTTGATGTGCAAACTTTGAAGTCTTCTTGAGGAGTGTTTTTCATCATTTTTGTCCAATTGAAGTAGCTACCCAAGGCCACAACTGGTGGGAATGTGGTGGTTTCCTCTCTCCAAAAGCACTCCTACCAGCTGTCTCAATGTTAGCATGGGGTGAATTCACAAACTGGAAAAATAATTGGTCTGTTTTCTTGGCCGAAAGAGTCACTTCCACCGTTGTGCCACCACGACGCGCCAGAATAGAAACTTTTAGCTAAATAAAGTTGATTCTACTTTTCAGAAGTGTTTTTGGGAAACGAAATGGCACCTATAGCGGTCAATATAAACACTGTTTGCACCAAGGAGCTTAGTAGCCTAATATTGTATTATTCATGTATTGTGTAGAATTTACTCGCGCTGTGCCAACCTTCAGCCCAAGTGTCCTAACATGCTTTGTTAGTGGGCTGTGAATGAGCCAAGCTATGTAAATAAACAGAGTGATATTGCAGACATGTACAAAATATTGATGCACAGCCCTTTTCTTTAGAATGACATTGTCACGGACTTTATTCTTGTGTTTTTATAAAAACTGCTTGTCACTAGGCAGCAGCGGAAAACTATGCATCAAGCTTTTGCGAGATGATTCGAGAAACACTGTGTTCAGACAAAACAGTGCCGGTGGATTTCTCTTGTAAGTTACTTTCTGTAGTATATTCAAAATGAGTGTATTAGCATTGTTGTTTTATAGCCATTCATTTTAGTATTTACACCTGAGTGTATGTATGTATGTATGTATGTATGTGTGTATCTTTTAAATGAGAATCCGTTTATCATTGGTGAGTAAGTTTGGTAATGATTTGGCTGAATTTGTTTCTAGTTATTTCTCTTTTGAGCCATTATACATTTCCATTTGTTTTCTACTGCATAAAAATAAATGTAACCTTACACAGAATATGTGTGTTCGAAGAAGTTGTTTCATTTACCATCCTACAGTCATGGGCAAGAAATTGGGTAAAATGGAACGAACCTGCGAAGATTAGTTTAGAGCATAGCTACTCTACATGGCATATCTCGTACATATTGCGTTGGTTGAATATGTCGATTTCAACCTTTCAATTTTAATCAGAATAAGCAAGCTATCCCCCGTGGTTGTATATGTGTGTGATATTTATTCATACTTTGATACCGGTTCGCAATTACAATTAAGGTCACAAACCTAGTCAAGCTGAATACACGAATTTTGTCCATGCACCTTTCATCTGCACTGGAACTGTTGTTAATAAAAAATAAACTTCAGTTTAGAAATTTATTCTAGTAACCAAAAGCAGGGTACCTCTTTATCACACACATCAAATTGCCATTGCTCTGTTCCATTCTGGGCAATAGGGGACCCTCTCAGCAGAACTCGATTAACTGCTATAGTTCATTTTAACCATTGACAGCGACAATACACTGAAGCGTGCAGCATGACAAATAGCGGGAGAGAAGACACAAACTAATCACTCTGTTTGCGTCAGTTTTAACTGTCCGTGCTCTTTGGTCTTGCTGCATGTGATGATGCCCACCAAATTAGGACAAAAGCGTGTCCCTACAAAGGCCGTCAACTTGGCTGCAAGTAGTTAGCTCACTGCATGTGTAGATTTTCTTCAAAACACTGTGAAGACTGATTGCTGGTCAAATATCCAAACACGTGAAAAGTAATATACCAGGTATGATATTGGTATTTCAGCACTGGTCACTTTTGCGATTAGAGAGGATGGAGGAGAAAATTAAGAACCCTGAATTGTTTAATTTTTGAAGGAGCACAGTACAGCGCTTTTGGGTCAAAAGGGGAGTGATAGAAGCAAGTGCGAAAGCCTACTTCTCAAAAAATTAGTACCCGCCACCACGCATAATGTCAGGCCGGGCAACCTCTTGAAAAAAAAAAGTGCTCAGTGATTCTGCGAATCGAACCAAGTACCTCCTAGATTGTAGTTGAGCGTTGTAACCACTCGTCCACTGCAGCAGTGCTTGCATTTGCGCTCTTGCTGATATATCGTCATTCCTTCGAATGAAGCCAAACGCAAAAACGTCCGGTGAAATTTTGTCAAAAAAGAAAAAATTAGTTAGAATGGGTTTGCCCAAGGTTACTAGAAGATAGAAACCGCCACGTGTGACTGTATAACCGTGCGCTATTTATTCTTGTACATTACTGTCATGACGTTGGGATAGCTGGCTCTAACGTAGGCTACCTTCTCATTTGCCAAATATAAATAAGAAAATAAAAATATAGATCGGCCTGTGACAGCGCTAATCAACTATTATGAGTTCACTGTCACTAGTGTCACTTTCACTAGATGAATGCTCAGTTTGCTTCCATTATCATTATTTAGGAAAGTTTTGGCTCATTTACTGAACTCTCCTAATTAGAATTGATTCTCACATCTAAGGACAGTCACACTTTATCTCGCTTTCTGAGTGGCTGTCTCTCCCATATAACGCGTACTCCACTTTTTTATGCTCTCCGAGCATCTGACGCTGCTTTGCGGAGACTTTCCCTGACGTCTGCTGGGCCAGAAAATTGTCTTTATTATCTATCAATTTCAGGCTTTCGCGAAGCCGAAACGAGAGTCTCTCTCTCTCTCTTTTCATCCTTTTCGCACGTGTGCTAACGTCTCTCGACCTCAAGACTCGTATACAGGTCCCTTGCTTTGTTTGCGCACTCAAACAACGCTGGACGAAACATTTGCACCGTCTTTTGTGAAAAGCATTAGCACTGAGACACCTCCCGACGAGTCTCCCTCAATTTACGTAGACATATACCTAAGCGTAAGCGTATGCACGTTCTCGCATTCCGGCTTTATAAAAATGCTGCGGTGCATGAAACCAGCGAAATTGCGCTCACAATTTCATTTGATTACTGCTGTTATCTATTTCCGCACAATTCGTCTGCAGGCACCAAAGTCGCTCATGTGTCTTGTAATAAGAATATTGTAACAAAGGCTACCTTTGACTATAGGTACAAAACACCCTTACGTTTACCACTATACCGTGCTAGATTGCACCGAATTAGTTAAGTAGCAGCGCAGCTTCAATGAAATGTAAGGTAACTGGTCGCGTTAATTAAGGGAAGACATTGGAGGCACATTTTCAAACATTGCATGCATCGATTTATGTGTGGTTTTATTTATGTGGTGGACCTAGAGTGTTGTTTACTTGTACTTGGCGAGATAGTGCATGGATTGCTCGATGACTTAAGGCCATCGAGGAATTTTGTTTTTAGCTACAGTCGTTGATGAAAGGCGAGTGCTTGGCTTTGCACAGCCCACCAAAACGCCTATTACAATGTACGCGGCATCCCGTAAGCGCTGTAGCAGACGCTCGGGGAACTTAAACCTATAGATGCAGCAAATCATTGGCTATCATCGTATACTCTCAATGCTAGACGCTTTGTGTGCTACCTTGATATTATCGGCACACACTTCATTCTTTCCTTGTCGTTTCATCGGCTATCGTGTGTCCTCCTCGCCCTCTTAAGTGCCGAATAGGTTAAATTTGTACCCGCGCTATAGTAATCCCTCCAGAAAAGAGAATTTTTTGGCTAAGAAAATGCGTAGCCAAAGAGAAAGCTTTGTGAATTTGGCCCCTGAACAAGCGTTTCATATAAAACATGTCCGCATGCTACGCTCATAGCGCGATTGCGGCAGTATTGCTACCCTCACATATACCAAATTTGGTATTACGTGACGTGTATAGACGATGAAGGTCAATGAAATGTCTTACCATAATAATCATGGCATGCGTGTCATGTAAAACATGATTACTTCCTAGGCTCATAGTGCGTTCGCAGCTGTTTCGCTATGTTCACTAATATAAAATTTAGTATTATGTGACTTGAATGAACGACGAACAAAATGCAAGGCGCGACCATTATAATCATGGCATAGAAGTTATGCATGTTTGGCATGCATGACTTCCAATCAATCTTCCTCATGCGTTCTTTGGATATCATTAATTATTACTATTCGTGGGATCTGATTTTTATGGAATATAACTGCAAATGTCACCAGCATAGGGCAGACGCGAAAGATAAGACGTCAATCATTGGACGGTTAGGTGATAAAGACAGTCGGTAGAGAAGAAATAGAGCTGGTTTTTGCCTTCGTGTGGTCATACACAGCTTTGTACACGTTCCTACAAAACAGTAACGAAAGCTCATTTCTAAATCCTTCCCTACACGTTGTTTAAATGCAAAAGTAACTCGTTATAGTTACACTACCATAGATGCTACGAGTCGTTACATTAGCGTTACATTTGACTTTTAAATAAATATAGATTGGCGTATAATCCTGAGGTTAAATAGTGAGAACAATTTAAAGTTGACATGAAGTGACATATATCGTACGGATTTTATATTTACGAAACGAGGTTATGCATAATAAATAGGATTATAAATAAGTGTAAATAAACAACTTTTCTTAGACCATTGTTCAAAGTACAGACAAGTCGAACTGCGAATTCCGTGCCCATTAATTTAAAGTCCAACACTTGTGGCGCTTCTAAGGCTGGTCCTTGTTTAATGTCTTTAAGCACACCTATTCTCTGCAGAACGGAGTACATGCAGAACGAGTACTGCAGGCCATCCAAGACTACCTTGCCAATCAAAAGACAGTGGCGGGATCTGCAATGCTTCGCAATCAGGGGATCCAATGATCTCAGAATATTGGTCGCATCCATTGTGTCTGTGTTATTGCCCGGCGGTAGGTCGGTGCCTCCTGCACTACTCAGTGCATCGCCTGAGGTCATTTTAAAGTTGACAAGAAGTGACAATATATAATGTGAATTTTATATTTATTAAAGCAGGCTATACATCAGTAAAAGAAATGTGAATAAATGTGAATAAAAATTTTCGTAGACCACTGTTCTTTCTACGGAGAAGTTTAACTGTAAATTTCGTGCCCATTAATTTCAAGTTCAACCCCTGTGGCGCTGTTTACATCCATCTTCTAACGTGTAGTTATGATACTATGCTTCAGATATTTAAAGAAAATGTAAACGCTTAAACGCCTAGAGTGACCCACTCACGGTCAGTCTAAGCATCTTTGGCTTCCCTGCACCTGCTGCGGCTTCTTGAAGTGACGTCTCTTTGGGACGAGGTGGTGACCAACACTACATCAAGCTGAAGAGTTCAATTTTGTTGTTATTTTGCTTCTTTTTTTCTTTTTCTCGTCATTATAACTAATATACTAATACAATGCTCTTACTATCATTATTGTTTCGTTACGGCATAGTATTGTCGAAACGAATCAACATCGATACTTTATAAAATAGGCTTGAAAATTGACAGCCCAGGTTTCTTTGATTGATATGTGGGGTTTAACGTCCCAAAACCACCATTTGATTATGAGAGACGCCGTAGTGGAGGGCTCCGGAAATTTCGACCACCTGGGGTTCTTTAACGTGCACCCAAATCTGAGCATACGGGCCTACAACATTTCCGCCTCCATCGGAAATGCAGCCGCCGCAGCCGGGATCCCAGGTTTCTTTGCCTCAGCGCATATTAACATTATAGTACCTGATTTCTTTTGCTACCTGCCTACTTTTTCGCGATAAATCCCCCCCTCATAGTTTACGTACATCCATCAGCGACCTTTCTACCTTTACAATGCTGTCGCCATAACTCAAAGCTTCATGCAGGAAAGTGAAAAAACATGCACCCAGTTGGATGTCTGAGCATTCAGATAAACATGCTCAGCCAAGTCGTCACCATCACGGCGCATGTGCATTTCTCATCTTCACTGAATATCGCTGTATAACTATTCGACTAAAACAACCAGCAGTCGCTTGAAACAGCAAAGCGCATACTGTTGATTGATTGGGAAGTGTTGCCTCGCTTATTTCGTCTTTACCCGTTTTGTGGTTACACAGAGCCCGTTTTCTATCAGTGCTTTTAACTACATCTTTACGGCCATATTGACGTGTCGATTATTGGTTTTTGTTGACATATCACTTACAGAGCCTGATTTATGCTTGGAGACGAGTTCCCTAGTTTTTTTTTTCTAAAGTGGGAGTGAACCCTCTCTCTTGCAAATATCGAAAGGCCGTCTGTTTTCAGAGTTCGCTTTTCGTGTTTTTGCTCACTTTTCGAAATACTTTTTGACCCAACTTTGAAAGAGCTACCGAGTTCAGCGCCAGAACACGTGCGTGTGGTCCAGTCTATGAAATGTAGTCGGCATGTTTTTATTGTCTACTGCATCTATTATAGGCGCAGGGTAAATGCATGGTGGTAAAGTTTGTGTCGGATAAGGGAGGGTAATTTGGGCCGTGACGTGGTATATTTTCCAAAGATTGGTTGGCAACACTGCCCTCCTGAGGAGGTATGGTTTAACCATACATAATATATGCTCGTGCGTGAGTGTTTACGTGTGCGTGTATATACACACATGCAAAATTCAAAAGGAATCTAGGGCTGCTACGCGCAACTGGTGCCCAGGCTGCAGAAAAAGCAGAGATTGGGGCCTTCCTCCATTCTATGCTCCTCGACCTCACACCACCATTTCCGTCTACCCTACCCCCCCCCCTTGCTGTTTGTAGTGTAGTGTACGCGGTATTTGTTTGCTTAACTCTCTTCATTCTTCACTTCCCTCATCCTGACCTTCGCCTCTCTTTACATCCTCCTTGATATAATATCTAGTTTGCTTCTCTGTCTCTTTATATCCATCTCTTTCTTTGGTTTTCTTTACTGCTCCCTGTTTCCTTTTTGTCCTTCTTTCGCTCATAGCAACGCAATCGCATGCTTCCCATAAAGGCTTGTTTGGCTAGCAGTCCTTGATTGCCGCGTGGTTACGACCTTCGGAGCTCTTCACTTTTGTTTCCTCCTCTCCTCTCTTGATTCCTTTCTTCCTTAGGCACGTTGCTAGCCTGAGAACTCACTGAAGTTATTGGCGCCACCCTGCCAAGTGCTTGCCAGGCAACACGCAAAGACGTCCAATATAATAGTTCTTGCGCGCAATGAAGTGCCATCGACTGCTGACGTGCAGGACGCGGCATCGAATCCAGGCTGAAGTGGTGACATTTTTGATATAGGCGAAATTGCTCCGGGTCTGTGTACTTGGATTTAGGCGCAACTCGGATAGTCAATTTACGGAGCCCTCCACTACAGCGTATCTCAAATTCATATGGTTTTGGGAAGTTACACCCAAGATATTTTTATTGATTGATTGATATGTGGGGTTTAACGTCCCAAAACCACTATATGATTATGAGAGACGCCGTAGTGGAGGGCTCCGGAAATTTAGACCACCTGGGGTTCTTTAACGTGCACCCAAATCTGAGCACACGGGCCTACAACATTTCCGCCTCCATCGGAAATGCAGCCGCCGCAGCCGGGATTCAAACCCGCGCCCTGCGGGTCAGTAGCCGAGTACCTTAGCCACTAGACCACCGCGGTGGAGCAAGATATTAATATTTTTTTTTATATAAAACCAGTGCCCGACGTCCAACCTAAACAGCTAAGTGTAAATTTTAGGGGTAAGGGTCTCATTATATTCTATGCCAAGCCCATCATCTTGGCTAGGTCAGTGTCAAGTAGATGCCCAATATTGTCAATCGCTTAAACGTGAATGTCGGCTCTTCGTGCCTGTTGGGCTCGAACTTCGTGCGTTCCCCGAATACCTTATGTTACCCACCCCGCGGCCGGCGACCCCTCGCCAACAAGGAAGCAGGGCCACCGGAATGCGGGACGATGACTGTCTGCTGGCCACAAAGGACGCGACAACTCCCGTACCCCAAGGGGTTCAATTATGGAGCCTTACAGGAGACCAAGCCAGGCTGCAGGTGGCCGGTACACGTAGAAAGTACACATGGAAGGTACGCGTGCGTGTCCGCCGGACAATCAGAATCAGCGGAGGCGACGGCATTGGCGCACGGGCCAATTGTATTGATGGCCTGTCAGCCCGGCATCGCGGGAACTTACTCGGAGGCGCTTTTCCACGACCTGGCAACGCCCGTCGTCTATCATTCCGGGAACCGGTGTGAAAGAAACCTGAGCGACGGCGAAGAACCGATGAGTGGGCAAGAGGCGGTGGGTCTTCGAGGTTGTGACGAGGAGACACACATCCGTGCGTTCCGATTGGACTGTAAGAGTGGTGCGTTACGATTGGACTGTAAGAGTGGTTGAATGGGGAGGCAGGGGATAAAACCAGGGGTGCAGAGACAGTGGGAAAAAAAAGAAAGAAACGAATAAAGGTCTCTAGATCCAGATGATGTCGGAGCAGTCGTTTCCTCAAGGTGCCAGCAGATTAAAAGTTCTCGTCTTCGGCTTCCTTGGCGGCAGCAGCAAATGTCGCGCAACAAGCGAGAGGCGAGTGGAAAGAACCAAATGGAACGTAACTGTGCTTAAAGTCTGGAAGCTTAGAAAAAGAGTCGTCTGTCCATTTCTCAATTTCTCATTGTCACCCTCTGTTCTCTTTCCAAACCTAATGCTTAAATTTCTTGTTTCTTTTTCTCTCTCTGTGTTTATTTGCATTTCTTTCGTTCTCTGATTAATTTATTTCTTGCTCATCGATTTGTTTCTTTTTTCTCGTTTTCTCGCTTATAGCAATGCAATCGTATAGTTGCCACAAAGCTTGTTTGGCTAGCATGCCTGAATTGCCACGCGGTTACGATGGTTGCCTCCAGGGATGACATGCACGAGGAGCCGAGGTTCTAGGGCAGATGAGCTTTTTTTTAGCTTGTTCTAAGGCTGGCATAGCATAATGGCAGGGCAGAGCACGTGATATCAACGTTATTCAATATGAATGCACAAACGCGTCAGGCGTGGCAGACAGATGTAGAAGATTCGAGGCTGTTATCAAAGCAACAGCGCATGGGAGCACGTCAGCGCAGCCATTCAGTCAACATTTCAACACTGCAGGGACGTCAGCGTGATTGTTGGGGTACCTTTTTGTCAACTCAACACGCGTCTACCACAGTCGCGCTCGTGGGTGTTTGTCCTTTTTCGCGCAGTTTCCTTTCGTGCTACTTGCAGCATGAATGTTTTCCCTCACGAAGGCAGCAATGGTGCACACGCAGTACTCTCGCACTGCTCATGTCCCTGCTATCAAATATGGCACGTAAATATAGTGACAGATGATCACCAGGGGCGCTCGCATCACGGCGGCAAGGCGGCGGTGAGTGGATACGTCGTGAGTGCGGTGAAATTGAATGCGAGACATCGTAGCCAGGTGATGGTATCGCTCTTATTTCGGTGTATCTGTGTGCGTAGACTGCGCGATAAAGCTGATAGATTTATCGTATCGCTCCACGTGAGTACTGCTTCTCAAGAAGAGCAAATGTGGTAGGCGTGGTACGTCTTCGCCGCAGGTACGTGTCTGTCAATCAAGCTGATTGACGCTTCAGGTCTGATAAAAATTTGCCGATTCTGAAAAAGCCCCCGTTCAAATCGTGAGTGTCATGGTGTCATTGCGACTGTCAAGCTTTTGAGACAGTTAACGCTAAGCAGCTGCTTCTTTGCATATAAATAACTTGACCAGGTCACACATGTGCATGGCTGGAGCCATAGAAGAGCTTGTGATAACCTAGCATCTTCCATTTTATTAGCTTGGTCGTCCACTCATCCGCTTGGTCTGCTTCGAAGTTATGACAGCATCAGCTCCATCTTAATTTTTATTACACTATTTACTAAGGTTTATTCACCATTACACTGAAATGCTTTGTCTTCATTTTTACGGTTTCAATGAAAAGGTAAAATCTCGGGCACAATTGGCAAGGTCTTCAACAGTATGAAGCTGTGAACGTAATGAACATTAGCATGATAATAATCATGATCATATTAGAAAGGCTAATTACCTTTGCTTTACATACAGTGCTCACAATTAACGTCGCGTTAATTAGTATCGCTCAGTTAGCTACACAGCTGACATGCTTCGGTTAGCCCGGTCCAACTTGCATTGCTTCATTAAAAATGTAAGCTTGTCCTGAGCTTGCTAACCAGGTATACTGTTCGGCCATATAGCAAATTAGCCGGGCGCAAGTGCTCTGATGCTCGCATACGATGAAGACTATGAAGAGGGCACACACAGTCCGAGCAGCGCGCTAGAATGCACAGGCCGGCCATGGTGATTAACTTGTGACTGTTGGTTTAGCTGCAGTGGCGATGTTGTAGGACGCTCGGCCGGAACTAATCTCCAAGGCCAACGCGCCGATTCTTCAAAACCAACCTATTGGAGGCAATGAAAGCTTTAAGATATATCGAAACGCCCCATGCTTCTAAAAATATCGTAACTAAAGCTTTATGACTCTTTCATTACACTGGTGCACTTCGGCACTCAGTGAAACGAGAAGCGAATAAAAGAAGAGGCTTCTGATTTGAAAACACGTCCAACTTTTTGGACCGTCCTTGAGGTAACTCCGGGTTCCATCGTAACTAATAAAATGCAGTGCTCCGAGGGATTTGACTTTTTCGTACTGTTTGCTCATTCAATAGATGTGGCACCGGAACTCAGGTATCTGAGCTCATCCGAAGTTTCGCCTAGATTTCGAGCGGTCCTGCATATCAAACCGCATCTCTCCACTTTTCTTCTCTCGCCTTCTTCCTTCATTCCCCACTTTCTACGGCGCGTTGCTAGCCGACGAACTCAGTGAAGTTGAAGGCGCAGCCCTGTCAAGCGATTTCTATGCAACGCTCAGTGACGTCAGATCTAGGAGCAGATTTTGAGTACAATACAGTGCCTTCGACATGCTTTTCCGCAGGTCGCGTGATAGAATCCCGGCTGCAGCGGCCGTATTTCCATGAAATGAGAAAGCTTGATGCCCGTTAAATTAGATTTTGGTGGAACCCAGACCGTCTGAAGTTCCGGATCCCTCCACTACAGCGTCTCTCATAATCATATTGTAGTTTTGGGGCGTTAGACCCCAGATATTTGTAATAATCCAGCGCCCTATCTTTTGGGATAACAGCTGAGTATATATTTTAGGGGTGTGTGTTTGAATATCCTCTCTGCCAAGCCCCGCATTCTGGCTGGGCTGGTTTATAGAAAATACACAAATATCTATATTGCTTCCAGAAAACTTGAGTTAGACATGCCTAGTTTTTAAGCTCTGGTAAACGTTGTCGTTCTGGAGCGGAATTTTCTTCTTTTGGTAAAAAAAGGGTATCAGGCTTAAGTTTTAAACTGCATTGAAAATGCAAAGACAGAGCTGCGGGACGTTATTCATAAGACACCGATGTCTGAAAGCCTTTTAAGATATCGCAGCACGAGCTGTTTATTATTCTTTGCTCAATTTACTTCGTTGCCTCTGGATTGAAAAATAAAGTGCATATTGAGCCACTAGTTACGCTCAGCAAACCGAAGAGGCCGGTCGCCTTTTACTTTTTTTTCAGTGTTTTTACTGAGGCTACTGGTGCCAGTTTTGAGAGTGGTGAATTTTTAGGATATGAAAGTTTACGTAGACTTCATCTAATGCAAAGAGCTTTAGAGTATTATGCCAGCACATTGGATAGCTCGGTGTCATCCAGTGATCTTATAGATTTCTTAGTGGAATTCACTGGCCATACCCACTATAATTTACATTCTTGCCGATTGGCAATAAACACGTAAAGAAGGCGCGCTTCGTGACTACCGTATTTTATTCATCTGATGTTGCCGTCAGCCTCTTATGTTTCCGTTTTAGTTCGGAATTTAGGCGTTTGTTTTTATTTCGTTTGTGCTGTTGGCGTCAAAGTTTAGAGATGACGAGGTCTTAGAAAACTTCTGCCAATGATTCAATCCTCTATTCTTCCGAACTGCGCAGTACATGCTTTTGCGTATTTTTGAACAGCGAAGCCGTTGAATCCGGCTGTAAAGTGTCGACACGTCCACTGTCGTCATCGTAGACTGTTATGCGGTACAAGGATCGGGCAAATCCCGCTACTCACAGCTACGACGTGGCCGGCGATGGCCCTGATATGTGACAGTACTAGCAAGAAAGAAAAAAAGAAAAAAGAATAGCAAGAAGAATTGAAGTTTTTCTAGAAAAAACTCTTCACAAGTTGTTATTCGAGCCCACGTATCGTCTACCCGAAGGCGAGCGTCCCAACTTCTCCGCTACCCAAGGTCGTTAGCAGAAAACCTAATAGCTTTGTGTAGGAGAGTGCGGCAAGGGAATTGGACAGGGAAATTAGCGTGAGGAAGATAGAAAGGAGGGCCGGAGAGAAAGTAAAGCTGAAACATGTACATGGAGAAAAAATTGCTGAAAAATAGTCATAGTTTCGATAGAAAGGCGTAAAAATGAATGCGATTGCATCAACTTTGAATGTCGCTGTGAATGGCTAGCAGATCGAAGCGTGCAGCGCGCTTCTCACGCACAAACGAGGCACGAAAACAACACACGCAGGACGAAGTCGAATTAACATTGTTACAGCTTGAGTTTTCTTGCACTGTTTAAGGAAAAACGACGAACGAAACGTAATCACAGGTACAGATATAACAGCGAACAAACGAATGTCCCAGTTGTTACTTCGCTGTGTTTGAAAAACACACTCTTTCCGCAAACGGGGCCTTCCGAGTGAGCGAGGTCACCTTGGGGCCCAGGCAACTAACTCATTCGTACCGGTGAAAGAACCAGGCACATGATTCTCCCCACCGCAGGGTAAGCGCGCCACACAAGCACCTAACCCCACCGCCCCCTTCCACCAGGCAAAGTACGCGTGGGAGACAAGCGCGTGTCGGTGCATCGCGAATAGCTGGCATCTGAGTTCTGACGGATTGTTTTCGTTGAGTTTTCATATATATAATATGTATACATAGATGGTGTGGGACGGCGGCTTCGCAATAAAAAGACCGAGCCAGATGAAGGACAGCAAGCCACGGGCACGGACGGAAACATCGCGCGCGAAATCCGCTCCCGATTCTGTTCTTAGTGTCAGGGGGTCTCCTAAGAAAGTGCGCACTCACGAGGGGGAAGCTTCTCAACTCAAAGATGTGTCGGTCGGCGGGACGTACGTATGGTTAAGTATCCTTGCGTAGCTCTGACCGGCTTCGCACGGTGGTAATAATAATAATAATAATAATAATAATAATAATAATAATAATAATAATAATAATAATAATAATAATAATAATAATAATAATGTTATTATTATTATTATAATCTGTCTAATTCAAGGCTGCAAACCGATTTACCTGGAATATTCAACTTGATTTCGTGTCTCATGATTCATACACTTTTGACACTCACTGTACATATTCCTTGATCTTACAGAGTCATCGTGAGGCCAGCCGATTTATTCAATGAGAAAGGTCTCCCTGGACGTTTATGGCGAAGCAACTACGGTTCATCCTAGAGCCTCCACTGTCGCCCCTGGCAATTCCTATTGAGCTGAGGTGCTGGCAGCAAAGTGCCTGCTCCTGCCATGGCCTTCGACATGCCCACAACTTCTACAGCCGACAGCCTCCGTTGGCTCGGTCGGCGGAAGCGGCTTTCACCGCCAGCTACGTGACCTTGGTAGCAGCCTTGCCAGTGTCGGGGAGTGCGATGGAACTATGCGCACGCAGCAGTCTCTGCGGCTGTGCGTAGGACGATGTGGAGCTGAAATGGTTCCCCTGCTCGATTCGAGTGACAGTGCTTGCCTTTATTATTTTTATTGCGATAGCAATTATATAAACCCTCTGGGATAGATTTTGCCACCTGCGTCTGCATCAATGTCATGCACCGTATATGTATACGTGTCTATATATGTAAAAACGCGACAGAAAAAAATCCAGAAAAAAAAGACCCCGGCACGCGAAATCGAATGTGGGACCTCTGCGTCGTGAAAGCAATGCGTCACCGCGGAGAACGTTGTTTAGCGTTCGAACGGCAAGCTATATATCTATCACTTACCGCTGCTGTGTTTTAGCATTACCAGAAAGATGATGCAATTAGCGCACGTCGCAGCACACATAGAGGCGCCGCTCTAAATCTCCTATGCGTAGTTTGCCGGCTTAGAGAAGGGGAGCTATGCTTCTCACGCGCCCTTATCTCACGTTGGCGAGGAGGGGAGGATGGTACGCCTACGCTGGCCTCGGGCTTTACGTGAAACAATTCTGCTGTAGTTACCGGGCGCACAAAGGTAACTGCAATCATTGCAGTCTCCGTTGAGACTGAACAACTGAGACGCTTATTTGCATGCGTCTGTACCCGTATGTTTTGTGTGTAATTTGTGCGTGACGAAACACGGGGCAAGTTTCAATCTGCATTCCATTCTGCGCGTGACCTTTCAAATTGTTGCTATCGCGTTCATTGCTTCGCCTTCGTGGCAAAGCTGTGACTTTTTTTCGTTATCTTCGCGTATTTATGTAAATTTTCTACTATTTTTTCGTTTCATGTTAGAATATATAATGCGTTTGAAGCGAATTGTTTTGCCGACTGGTACACTTCGAATCGTGGGAATAGCCTCGTACTGGAATTTCCTTTTCACTTTGACAGCGAAGCTCTATAGGTTGGAGGAGTAGGCCTATTGGCAAGAGTGGCAAAAACACTCACAGAACGACCGACAGAACCGCAGACGTGTGTTCTGGCAGGCGCCTCGAATATGTCCATTTTCGTTTTATTTTCTGCAGCTTCACGCACGTGTCTATCATTAGATTTGCTCAGTAATCGCGCATTTCGTTTTACGGTGTGTGCACGTCAGCTTTATCTAATTTCGATAAGGTAGATATTGGGAAGCCAAAAGAGAGGCCAAGCACCTCTGCAGACGGGCAGGTGCAGAGCGGCTCTGATTTGAACGCCAGCACGTTACCCGTGCAGCATCTGCTGCCACCACGCAACTCTTTGTTTCAACACGAGTTGGCCTTGGATAACTGTATGAGAGGCGCGAATGCTTCGTTACAGTGCGAGTTTGTCTGCAGTTCAGATAACCGAGTCTTGTCTGTGACTGTGCGTGGTGTATGTCTAAGGTTTTTGTGCTCACAATCAACCATAAAACAATGTAGCAAAATCTGGATAGCTCCAGGAATCTTGAAGCAACTTAGGGATAACCCTGAAGACATGGGTAACTCCTAGAAAGAACCCAGAAGCAACCAGATCAGTCTTCAGAATCATCAAATTTCACTGTTTGCATGTTTGCGTGGTTTAGGGCTGAGTGCAAGCTTGGCCCAATATTTAGGTTTATTTCAAAACCGCAATTTTCGGAATCAACTCGGCTGTGGACCAAAAGCTTGCGGATTGAATCCTAGCCACAGTCGTCGTTTTTTTATGAAGGTGAAATGTTGTTCACGTGTGTGATATCAATACACGTCAAAAACAACAGAAGGTGTATCATATCGCAGTTTTGGGGCGCAAAACCTCACCTGAAAACAACAACTTGGGTAGAAAAATTTCATGATGTGTTTCTAGGTGCCTCAACGCATACGATTGGAATAAGGTGCGATGTGGCTGGCGTAGCTGCAGCAAAACATATTGGCTGACTTTCAGATGACAACCACCGATTCGTTCTCGCAGGTGCCATCCATGCCACTTGACTCGGCACACTGGAAGCCTGGTACAATAATGGCACAAAATTTGTTTTCCTTGCAACATTTGCAGTGATCTGATGTCGGCCTCCAAACGACACAATTCTAGTCGCGCTTGAAGCCTTGCAGATAGCAACTACTGCATAAATTTACTTTCTCACGAGCACTTCCTACGTGCAGAAGGCAATTTCTATAGCTGATTTTCTTTTCTTGTTTATTCACAGTGAATATGCTTCAGCTACAACTGATGATTGCGGCCTACGAAAAGCAGGTACGCGCATTGAGACCAACCATAAAGCTATCTTCTTCATAAACTTGTAAATGCCATACAAATTGCATAAATTCCACTTTGAAAAAATATCTGCGAAGCGACGTCGGTGAGCCGAATGCCCACTACTCGCCCCTGGTCACTGAAGTGAAAAGCTTCCGCTAACGACGACGTGCACCCAGATTGCAGAGGTGCGAGCACATGGTTTAAGCGTAAGTTTCTGTGTGTAGAGCTTGAATATCCACTTCGTGTCTGTGACCGTCTGTCGTCAGACTCGAACTTCCTTGCGCTGAAAATAAACGTCCAATCGAACAACCTGACATGAGCTGGCTACAACCTAGAAGCAAATAAGAAATAACCTGTATCACACTGCAAAGACCTAGAAGCAACGTAAACGCGGCTTCAGAATTGCACAGTTCCACCTTTTAAAGGCTGGGTACACTTTTTAAGGGCCTTCACACTTTTTAAATTCCCCATATACGAAAAAAGTGCGCTTGCAGTTAAACGTAGTTATTTACAATTACAGTTGAAGAGTATTTGATTATATCGAAGTAATTCACTATATCGATGAGCACGTTCGTGTGTGACGCGTCTTGCACGTTGTTGCGATGTGCAGGACGCACTCGCATTTGTCTGGTTATGCTGTAGTGCGAAGTGGCCTTTCCTGGCACTAACCTACCTAGCAGAGAGCGGTCAGGTGTTTATTGCGAGATTTGGACGCCGATGGTATCTGGCCATTGGGTATCTATTACTATAATTACAAATGGTATCTGAGACTAGAATTTTCGTGAAAACAATTCTTGATTACTCCAAAGGTAGACCTGTGCGCCGGTACCAAAATTGTCGGCGGCGGCGCGCCGGTGTTCTTACCTCCTATGGCAGCGTGTAACCGGCGCGGGGCACGAGCATTGGATCAGCAGTGGTGCGGTGCGGAAGGGGGGCGAGGGGGGTTCTATTTCAGAGTGAGAAGAAGAGAGCAAAGAGTGGTTCGAATAGTAAAAAATGGAGAGAAATTTCGCAATACTATTGAAATATAGACTGTCTCCTTGAGCAAAGCTCTGTTTTGGTAGATTCTGCTTCGGGCCGATACAGTTCAATGGCTCCGGAGTATGACGGTGGAAGAAGCCGCCTTCATTTTCCTGTGCTGCCTGTTGCCCTTTTCGGCAGGAATTTAACAAGAACCCGGAAACCACCATCGCCAGGATGGAAGCATCCGATGTAAAGAAGCACCTCGCGAGCTTTCCGCTATAGGGAAGGGAGCATGCGCTGCCGCTTCGGGAACAGTGAATTGGACCCACCAATGTCTGAGCCTCAGTTGCTTAAAAAGCCAATATCGCCCTAGTGACGTTACGAGCAGTTGTATATACAATTTTCCTTGACCAGCACGAACATAGTACAGAAAAATAAGGTGCAAGGAAAGAGCAACGACATGCAACAACTAGTGACCGGGCGCTAAAGTGACGGTAAGTCGCTATAACCGAACAATTTTTGTCCGAAGGACCAGTAACGGCGGATATAGCTGCCCGGTGAGGGATGACAGACACAATGACACTTGGTTCGTTTTCTTTAGTTAGGCTGTTATTTATTTGCAAGAGTAAATGTTGAGAGAATAAATCGTACGAACCCACACATATATTTATCTGCCTAAGCAAGTGATGCGACACTCATATAGATGCACTAGAGAAAACAATTACGTTTAAAGGATACCATGGTATGCGAAAGATAGAGCCTACTACGATAAATAAATACAAAACTCTCCACACCTTCACACCACTAGTGGTTTGAGAACATCCAATGTGATTACCAAAATACGAAAGCATTTAACCGCTAATTACACTTTTCCATGACAGTGATCGTGTGAGGCACAATGTGAATCATGTGAAATAAACACTGTAGTATACCAAGCGAAACGTGTGTCTAACATAAATAAGAAGCATGAACATGTGAAACATGTGAAGTGCGAAAAGCTTCAGTGGAGCGTCGGGTTCGACCCATTGCTGAAGACCGGGACCACACGTTTCAGGTTTCGCTGGGTAACCATTTGTACGGAGTGCTTGGGCAGTAGTTTTTTATTGCTACTGTCGCCTGCTGAAGCTCATACAGATTCGTGGTACAACCTTGGGGACAATCGGGGGGCGCAGTCATTTCAATATTGTGGGAACAATAGGAAGTACACAGTTAGGATCGAATAGCATTAGTTAGCGAACTGCCTACGCATGTTCTCAGCATCAGTCAGGTTCTGCGCGCAGCAGCTTCACCTGGCCTGCAGTGTTCACAGGCATGCGTATAAGTGTGTGTCGGAGAGTGGCGCAAGGAACAGTATCTTCTTGAATGTGGCAGCAGATGCTAGCTTTCCTGGTTTAGGCAACGTTGCATATTTATAGTTGGTATTTGATAGTTTCGGCAAAGTATCGTTCACGTACCAAATCCCATTATTATATAATGCAAAGTTTACCACGGGAACTGCACAGATTGCACTTTATTGTCAGCATAAATAAGTCTTTCCTAGATGCACCCAGCGTGGTTGCAAAACAACGACGAAGCTACGTGAACGCCCCTGAATGATCCGCTGAAACCTCCCGGCGATAAAAAGATCTCTTCTGCTCTGAAGGGTCTTTACAGCGAAGTGAGAAATCTGTTGTATATGAACTATTGTTTTCACGATCTTTCTGCGCATGAGCCTGCCGTTGTTATAAAAAAGTGTATTATTTACTGTTTGGCACAGTATTTTTATTTCATTAAATTAATTTTGCATATTCCGAGTTCAAAACGCATGTTTATTTTCACCCCTTAAAAATTTCGTCATTATTTGCTAGCGCCGAATCTCGAGAGGACTTTGTAGCAGTTCATAATAAATACCACAGCTCAGCTAAATTTGTCCCGGTTTTGGGTCAATATCGAGGTGACGCAGAGTTCCTGCAATCGCCTTTATATTCAGAAGAATGAAGCCAGTCTTTATTGAGGATAACTTCAGGTCACTTTGTTTTATTCTCGGTGAACAAGCGGCGCGATTTCCAAGCACTAAATCCACCCGAAGCAGATACGAAGCATACTTTCCATGAATGCCATGGTGGTTGGATAGTCTGGCATCTAGCTTGTTGGTACATAGCTTGGAATTTAGGAACCCAGCCTTAATTAAACACACAAGAAGACAATTATAGACAAGCACACATGCAGGGGCTTGTGGTCGTCACGTGTTTTTTTGAGGCTGGGTTTCTCGATTCCAAGCTATGGATTCCAACCCATGCAATAAAACTGCAAGAAACGTTTCATGACGATATTTTTAGAAACATGGGGTGTTTAAATTTATTTTGAAGCTTTTAATGCCAGCACTAAGTTTGTTTTAGAATAATCAGCGTGGTGGTTTCTGAGATCAGTACCGGCCAAGGGTCTTATAACATCGCGGCCAGTGGATTATAGTGCGCTGCCCAGCCGGTGCATGTCCTCTTTGTTGTCATCGCCCGCTAGCCCCCGAGCACATTTGGCCGGCAGACTAGCTATTAGGAAGAAGCTCTTAAAGCCGTGGGTCTGTCCCTTCTAGCTCAGGGTACGTCACCGCTTAGTTGCACGACTCACTCGGAAGGTGTGGACGGACGGATGGACAGGCATACAGACATAGATATATCGTCCCCAGGATTCCTGCCCACGAGCAGGAGGCGCGCTTTCCCGCCAGGTGGGGGCGGGGCCCCGCGTCACTCTATGGGACCAGAGAGCAAAACGATGATAACTCCTCTCTGTTTCTGATTTTCTCATTGTTTTCACGGTTTCAAATAGCAACTGTACGAACCTTTCTTCGGCTGGAGTTACAGTAATCGTCGTTGCAATATTGCGAGTTCCCTAGCATATTGAAAGATAATGCAGAGCGCCTATGGGCGCTCTCAGAAATATCGGCTGCTTTACAGCGTTTGAATCGCTGCCCCAGAGACGTGCTTGAAGATATTCAATTGCTTTCTGGGATTTAGGTACTGGCATATGTCAATTTTATGATGGCATAGAGCGTGTTTGAATCGCGTGGTAACAAAAAGTTCCCTGGCCAGTTTTGTTCAGGGTGCGACAGCCGTCCAGCCCTCGTAGCTCCATCTAGCTTTGAGATGGTGTACCCTACAGTGCCACGCAAAAATAAAAAAGGTTGCGCGTAAAAAGAGAGCATTCTTATGGAAGGCACATTCATGACCCCGTGAAACTATATTTAGGGTTCGTTGAGGTGAAGGTTGATAGTATAGCACATCAATGGCGTAAATTGAAAAAAAAACGAAGTGCGTGTTTCCGAACATTCATTGTATGTACCCTATAGACCCCTGAATTAACAGCACATTCTCGAGTTGTACAGCTTACATGGTAATTACAGTTATTTACTGATTGGTTAATTAGTGCTAATTAACTAACGCATCCCTGGTCAGGCTTTGAAATTGCGAGTAATATTCACCGGGCGCGATATTATGAACGGTGGTATCAACTCGCCATCTGCGCCGCTTAAATCCAGCATATCTCAGGGATCCGTCCTCTGGTCTCTTTCCGGTTTATATTATTAATCACACCCATGATACCCAGCAAATCTAATGCTTTTTGCAGATGCCTGAGTGCTTTAAAATAGTGAACGCTTCCAGCGACCAGGTTTTTTTAAATAACTCTTTATCTTATATCAATAATTCCACCCGTGATACCCAGTGAGTCTAAAGCTTTTTGCAGATGCCTGCGTGCTTTAAAGTAGTGAACGCTTCCAGTGACCAGGCTCTTTTAAATAACAATACATCTAAGATTCAACATTGGTGCACAAAATGGCAGATGACTTTTAACGCGAGAAAAACTTTGGCGATAACCATAACCCACAAAAAAGATCCTTTAAATGTCAATACAACCTCGGCAATCAATTCTTGTACTTTGTCTCACAGTATACGCACCTTGGTCTGGTCAACACATCTGATTTAAGATGAAACGAACATGTGTCTTATGCTGAGAAAAAGGCTTAGAAAATACTAGGCTACCTAAGATGGACACTCGCTAAGGCATGCAGTGAACCTATAGAACCTCATGTGAAACGTACGTAATACCAATACTACAATATTCATCGGTTGTCTGGGACGCGCACACGCAAGCTAACACAGATAAAATTGAATCAATACAGCGAAAAGCTGTAAAATTCATTTTTAATGCTCAAAAGTAAGACATATCCATCAGTTCTTCTGGAAAGCACTAAATTGAAGACCCTGGAATGGAGACGTTATCACGAATTAAGGAAGCTGTTCTATCTCATATATAATAATAAGCTGGCGATACAAAAAAAAAACAAATTATATCGAACCAATCTTGCAGCCACAAAACGCGTGCCTCCAATCTTGAAAGAGTGGCTGAGCCCCTATATACAGGTACGATTTTTTTTCCGCACAAGCGGAGAGTGGAACAATTTGCCACCAGTGGTTCTTGAAAGTGTCGATCTCCACTAGTTTTTTTGTGCGTTAGCTCTTTCACATGGCTCATAGCTACACCTTCATATATATTACAGTGGTCTTCATATAAATACCTGTCTTGATCAGACTGATTGCTCGAGGTTCAAAGCCTCGCTTCTGCACGAGTCTTCAATGCTTCGATTCTGCAAAGTCTCGCTTTTTAACATATCTGGCTTTATTTTTGCTACAGTTGGTATTTGAGTTCTTTTTACTTTTTACCCAAACAACATGACCTAGTGGGCACTGTTTTTATAGTTTTTGTTTTGAGTTTGGGACTGTGGACCGTATTTCATGTCATTTTTTTAAGCATGGCGCTTTCGTTCAAAGCTATATCAACTGCTGTACCTCCTACACATTGTTGCGTCCACTGCGCCACACACCCCTGCCCAAAAGCCTGCATTTGACTGGCAGTTTTTCTCTAAAATAAATAACAAATCTATAAATAAATAAATGCATTTGCTCTTTTTTTATTACGCGACTCTCAAATTTTAACGACATAAATTTTTTAAAATGTTCATGGAAGTGAGTTAAAAGAAACAGATATATTGCTGAAAGGCAGGGAGGTTAAATTTTTTAGGAACAAATAACCCTATTTGCACTGTGTAATGTCCACGGTAGCCGGAATAACAAGCGTCCGGAACAGGGAACTGAGTTTATTACTTTCAAGAAAAGCATTTGTGCACAGCATAGTCCAAATGGTCCAAGCGCTGGTTTTCGAGTCCGCTGTGGGCCATAAAAGGGATGAGGAGTACAAAGGAGAGGCAGCCAGTGCGCGGGCCCACTGATTGCCCCGACAGTCAGTCAGCCCCGGGCGCGCGGCGTCAGGTATCATGGGGGGGAGGTCAAGTGGAGGGCAGGGCGCATCCCTGCAGCTGGCTGTAAGCGGGAATGCACGATCTAAAGCCCCTCCATGCGTTTTTCGGTAGAAGACGCGATGGAGGGGCTTTAGCTTCAACAAGCCAAAATTTTCTGCCATTTTTTTATGATGGGCGCCGTTCATTCGGCCATTCCATGAAACTAGCGGGCGACCACTGGTTCTCCTTTGTAGAGTTGCCGGCAACGCGAGGCGTCTTCCTTATGTGGTGTGACCTTTCAAGGCGGTTCTGGCTGAATGGCTGAGATGTGCGTTCGCAGCTCGCAAGAAAACATGATTTACTCCGGTACCTGGCCCGTCTGGCTCGTTGCAAGTTGCTTGAAAAAAAAAGCGTGCAATGCGCCGCTGTAATGACCCCGTACTTGCAAGAGCACGTTTTAGCTCTACCACGTAGCGTTTGGCCTGACCGTTTGTGGCTGGGTGGCTCGGACCAGATTTCACCACTGTGATGCAGTTGTCACTGGTAGGGTTTCTGTATTTTGGCTGACACGAATGCGATTCCGTTGTTTGAAACCACCTTGTGGGGTAATTCAAAAGTTTTGAACAACAAGCGCAGGAAATCGATGGCATCTGTCTATGTTGTTTTGTTCACTTAGTGAATTTCAACCCATTTACTGTAGGCATCCGGAATTACCAAGATTGTGTCCCAAGGTGTGCTCGGTCTGGCCCAGTACAGTGCTGGAGCTCGCGTCGGAGCGCGTTCATTTAGGCGGTGGGCTGTGCCCTCTGCAGCTATCTCGGTGCCCTTGCCGATTCCCGGTCACCACATGTAGCTGCGGGTGCACTTCATTGTGATCACGCCTCGGTGTCCGGCATGAATGAGAGCCATTGCTCGTTGTCGAAATGGGCCATGAATGACAACTCGTGATCCTAATTTGATACAACCACGATGACAGTTGAACTCTATTTCTTTCTTGTTAAAAAGCGTTGAAGTTCTCATTCTTGAAGTTTTGAACTGTGCCCTCCATCAGGGCGTTGCACAGCTTGAACAATGTTGAGTCATCTTGCATGGCCATTGTGACTTCGTCGACCGTTAGTGGAGGGGGGGGGGGCTATTTAGCGCTTCGAACGTGAGCACGCAGCCAACTTGAGGTGTATCCTCAATGGTTTCGCTGAGGAGCAAGCGGCTCAGTGCGTCGGTGTCAGACAGTACACCCCGTCGTAGTCTTATGCTGACATCTTCATGCACTATCGGATCATACGAGGAGAAAATGGCTCTGGATTTTGCCTCTGGGGCTCTAGGATACTCAGGAGTGGCCTGTGATCAGTCAGAACAGTGACATGTTTGCTTACGATGTACTGATGAAAATGCGTGGCTCCATGGACAATGGCCAGTTCTTGGTGATACACCTGCGAATAATTTAGTTCCACAGGGGCTAACGTACGGGAAGCGAATGCTATCACAGGGTTTTCCAGTTTCGTTTTAGTTTTGTTCCACCGCAAAAAGTTCCATTTCGTAACGAAAAAAAGTTCCCTAACGGTTCGTAATGGTTTTTATTTTTCTGCAAAATATTAAAGGTAAATTACCTATAAAAACTTATGGTTTTTCCCTTAAGAACCCGGGACTGCGCAAAAAAAATTACAACAATCCTGAGGTAAGCGCAAGTAGCTTTATCGTGGGTTCGTAACCAAATAACGCAAACCAGTGCTTTTCGACCTTATTGTATTTGATTCTCTGAAGAGTGAATTAGAAATATTCTGAACAGGCTCAATGTTTGTGTGTGTGTGTGTGTATGTGTGTGTGTGTGTGTGTGCGTGTGTGCGTGCGTGTGTGAATAGTGCGAGCATGATCTCAGAAGCAGCCCGTCATGCCCCGCCGCGGTGGTCTAGTGACTAAGGTACTCGGCTGTTGACCCGCAGGTCGCAGGTTCAAATCCCGGCTACGGCGGCTGCATTTCCGATGAAGGCGGAAATGTTGTAGGCCCGTGTACTCAGATTTGTGTGCACGTTAAAGAACCCTAGGTGGTCGAAATTTCCGGATCCCTCCACTACGGCGTCTCTCATAATCATATGGTGGCTTTGGGACGTTAAACCCTACATATCAATCAAGCAGCCCGTCATGCGTGACCACTGTTCTGATAAAGCAAACTTCTGGGTGGCCTGTCTGAAAGGCATAAAAAAGCCCGCTTGAATAAATGCAAACGTCTATGGTTGACGCTTTTTTTGTTTTACACAATATTTGGACACACTGATTCTTACGAATGCTTGCCCCTACAGATACGCACTGAATTCTGTGCCCTTAGTTATGTTGCTCACGTTGCATGACCTCAGTTGTTCTGGATCGCCAAGTTTTTCCGTGAAACAACCACCCCCTTTTTTTTCGCTCAGTAGTCGGCTTGACGGAAGAATAATCATTATTGCGGGAGCAGGTTTTTCTTGCTGGAGTGCCGGTGTGTGGACAAGAGTGGAGGAGTCAGAATCGTGCGCGAGTTGGATACGCGGCAGGATTCCGGCACTGCTTTCGGCAGAGATAACCACAGCATGCAGCCAGTGACCAGTGCTTCTATTTTGGACTCGCTTGCTTCATATAAGGCCTCATGTTGGCTGCTCTACGTCTCATCATATTTCGGTTCTGGTTTTACTGCACATTTGCTATTGAACATTCTTTTTTGTATGTATTTTCTTTCTATGGTGTGCCTAGGTGTTCCATTCACTCGGGTTGTTACCGATGAAACGGGCACACGGCAGAGGTTTTCCTACATGATTTATTTCATTACAATAATATAGTAAGATGAGCAATGCGTGGGTGTGGGTGTGTCTATCCTCTCTATATGTAAAGTTTATTGGATCTTGTGGTACTACTCAAGCCTCGTGATGTTTTTCAGGCCACGAGCAGTAGTTTATTCATGTTTTAGGCCCGTAAGTTATTACTGAAATATTTTGAATTTCTACTTGAAGCTTATCGGCAATGTGATTGCCGGGCATGTGTTGCAAATGATTAACGTTTTATTTCGAATCAACTTGACCTTAGTATTTTTTTGTGAATGCGAGAAACTTAGGGGGAGGAGTGGCTTTACTGTTAGTACCCTTAATTCCGCGTTTTTGCCGGGCCGTCTAACATTATCTTTATTTCTTCAGGTCTCTCTTTATTCATACTTCAACGTGTAATTCTTTTACATCTCCTGATTTTCTTTCGTGAATCATCGCCGGCATCAATAAAAAGCGCGATATTGTCCACAAAACTGAAATAACAAAGATGCTATACGTTAGGCTATATTATTTTGCTTTCGTTCTAGTTCTTTAGTATTATGAAAGGACGGCGAATCCAATTCAAGAGATTCTAACTCTTACTGAGTGAATTACCGATAATGACTTATCTTGCTTTTCTTGAGGCATGCCATGGTTGTGGGATCGTGTAGAAGCATGTAATATACTGTTACATAGCCTAGGCTACTACGAATATAAGTATTGCTGTTGGCACTTTCTTTTATTATATTGGCACTTATGTCGTTGCTGTAAGCGTCTGCTTATATGCGATTGCCCGTGTTTCCTTATGTATATATATATATATATATATATTGCCGCGACAGGTTGGCCACGTTCAAGTAGCCCGCCGCAATCATCGTGGCAAGAGCACAAGCAAGACCCGGCTGGCATGCGCCACGCGTTCGTGCGCTCCGGTAACGAGAAAGAGGAAGATAGTTGGATCTGTGCCACTCGGCTATTCGGACTTGACGACCATAGTCTTTAGAATCGTGGGCACAAGTTCACCCTAATAAATACGCTTGTTTTTTAACCTGTCTGCCTCAGCATCGCTACATTTCTGGTGGAGGTGCTGGGTTATGAATCGAAGCCCCGCGAGCTCAAGACAGCGTAGCCCCGACGACCAGCGTATCAACCCCGTGGAAGTGACTCCTGTACACCAGAGGGCAAGTTGCCGTCTTCGAGGTGACTCACCTGAGTTCGGTCCTCTTCAATTCGCACCAAGGGGAACTCAAACGTTGGATGCCACCACTATGACTACCCAGGTAACACCGGCACAAGTGTTCATTAGCCAAACGCACCAGCCGCCAGTATTCCACGGCGACTCGTACGAGGATGTTGAAGATTGGTTGGACCTGTTCGAGAGAGTGGCGAGCTTGAATGGATGGGACGAAAGAGAGAAGCTCCGTCGCGTATACTTCGCCCTGGAAGACTTCGCAAAGACATGGTTTGAGAACCATGAAACCTCGTTGTCTACCTGGGAGGTATTTTGTCGACAAGCGGTGGCTACGTTCGCAAACATAGACCGGAAAGAAAAGACAGAGGCTGCTCTTCAATCGAGGAACCAGCTCACGAACGAGAGTGCTGCTATGTACATTGAGGACATGGTCCGTCTGTTCAAGCGTGCGGATTACAACATGGCTGAAGATAAGAAGGTGCGCCATCTAATGCGCGGAGTGAAGCAAGAGCTGTTCGCTGTTCTCGTCCGCAACCCTCCAAGCACAGTTGCTGAGTTTTACTCGGAAGCGACAGCCATCGAAAAAACACTGGAACAGCGGGCTCAGCTGTACAACCGGAATCTTAACTGCGCATCTGCACAGGTATTCTCCGGAGGCGTGCAAAACGACATTGAAGCCCTGCGAGAGCTCATTAGATCAGTTGTTAGAGAAGAACTGAGCAGACTGCAAGTGCCCCAGACTCCAACTGCACTATCCGTTACGGACGTTGTTCGTGACGAACTGAGGCAGGTGATACGAAAGCCAGAGCGTCAGCTGCAGCCGGTTCAACCTATCCGAACATACTCTGAGGTTGTCAGACAACCCACCGTACACAGTAATGCAGCAGTTGCAATGGCGACGACTCCTCTCCCACCTGTGGCACGCAGCGCACCTCGTCCACGGGAACCAACAGCTACCTATCTGCCCCCAGGAGCACGTAGCACACATCACTATGTGGAGCGTAGGCCCAGGAAAAGTGACGTCTGGCGTGATCACGAGCGCAGGCGTCTGTGTTTTCATTGTGGGGAAGCGGGTCATCTGTACAGATTCTGTCCTTACCGACCGGCTGGATTAAGAGGCTTCCCGTCGTATGCACCGTGCCCCCGAAACGGCGAACGACCAGCAGAGATTGAGGAGTAGCTGTCCACGCGCCAGAACTCGCCAACTCTACGCCAACACTGGTCACGGTCACCATCGCCTATGCGCTACCGGTCCTCCAGCCCATGTAGACCTTCAAGGCAGCCTGGTCATCGCTCTCCAAGTCCAGTCCCGGAAAACTGAAGCAAGCGACCTGTGGAGGTGAGGCCGCTGATAACGTGAGTTACGAAGATCTTCCAATATGGTTTGAGGGTGATGACGGTGTATTTCCGGTAGATGGGTGCAGCAACAAAAACGTTACTTCAGATTTGCGGTTGAGAATGGAAGGATGGGAGTTGAATGCCTTAGTCGACACCGGTGCTGATTATTCAGTGATAAGTCATAAGATGGTGAAAAGGTTAAACAAAGTTGTGACACAGTGGAGTGGATCGCAGATACGCACGGCAGGCGGTCACATTATTACGCCCCTTGGCAGATTCACTGCAAGACTTGAAATACGGGGCTTTATCTACGTGGCCGATTTTATTGTGCTGCCAGAATGTTCAAGGGAACTCATTATAGGAATGGATTTTTTGCAAGCTAATGGCGCCGTAATTAACCTGCGTAGATCCAGCGTGTCGTTTTCGACTGAACGAGCTGTACCTGTGGAGGAATCTGAGGAACGACGCCTAACTGCTCTACGCGTTGTTCATGATGACGTAACTGTGCCGCCACGCTGCAGTATAATGGTGCTCGTAGAAAATGACAGATTGTACAACCGCGAAGGCATAGCGGATACAAATGTAGGGCTGTTTTTGAACAAAGGTGTCTGCGTTGCTAGGGGTCTTGTTCACTTGACGAAAGGCCGTGCAGATGTCCTACTCACAAATTTCTCCAATGAACTTCAACACATCGCTCAAGGCACGGCTATTGCCTATTTACACGACTTCTGTATGGCGACTGAACTATGCAGCTTAACGACATCAACCACTCGACCAGTGGCCTGCAACATCGACACATCCGTGACCGTCAATCAGAGCCTTCTGGACAGTCAAAAGAAACAGATTTACGCCTTGGTAAAACAATTCTCTGATTGCTCTTCAAGTGCCTCGAAGGTCCAGCGCACGTCAATCACGAAACACAGAATTATAACGCAAGACGACACGAGGCCTATATGCCAGCATCCATATCGCGTGTCACCGAAAGAACGGGAAATTATCAAGAAGCAAGTGGAGGAGATGCTTTCGGATGATGTCATCCAGCCTTCGAATAGTCCATGGACGTCCCCCGTAGTGCTCGTTAAGAAGAAAGACAACACACTTAGATTCTGTGTCGACTACAGAAAACTGAACAGTGTAACTAAACGAGATGTCTACTCCTTGCCACGTATCGACGATACTCTAGATCGGTTGCGATCCGCAAAGTTTTTCTCCTCCTTAGATCTGAAAAGCGGATATTGGCAAATAGAGGTCGACGAGCGGGACCGTGAAAAAACGGCATTCGTAACACCAGATGGCCTCTACGAATTTAAAGCGCTCAAATTCGGCCTTTGTTTTGCACCAGCAACGTTTCAGCGAATGATGGACACTGTCCTTGCCGTATTGAAATGGCAGTCATGCCTATTGTATTTGGATGACGTGGTGGTATTCTCTGCAACGTTTGACAAACATCTAGAGTGACTACGTACAGTATTCGAAGCCATCCGGTCAGCAAAGTTGACAATCAAATCCAAAAATGCCACTTCGGCTTCGAAGAGCTGCGATTCCTTGGACATGTTATTAGTTCCGATGGTGTTCGTCCTGATCCCGAAAAGACAGCCGCTGTTCAGAGGTTCTCTACACCCAGAGACAAAAAGTCAGTGCGTCGATTTTGGGGTTTGTATGCCTACTATAGGCGATTTGTTGAAAATTTCTCAAAGATTGCGGATCCTCTTACAAAACTGACGAAAGACGACGTGCCCTTCACGTGGCAAAGCGAACAACAGAAAGCTTTTGACGAATTAAGAAAACGACTACAGTGTTCACCGATACTTGCCCATTTTGATGAGACAGCCGACACTGAAGTCCATACTGATGCCAGCAATGTCGGCCTCGGCGCCATCCTTGTCCAGTGGCAAAATGGTCAAGAGAAAGTGTTAGCCTATGGCAGCCGCAAACTATCAAAAGCTGAGGCTAACTACTCTGCAACTGAAAACGAGTGCCTCGCAGTCATCTGGGCAATAAACAAGTTTCGACCCTACCTTTATGGTAGACCGTTCAGAGCTGTCAGTGACCACCATGCTCTATGCTGGCTGGCAAATCTCAAAGACCCGTCTGGTCGACTAGCAAAATGGAGCCTCAGGCTGCAGGAGTATGACATTACGATCGTGTACAAATCTGGAAGGAAACACAGTGATGCCGACTGCCTGTCACGCTCTCCCGTCGATCCAAGTGTACCCGAAGAGGAAGACTTCCCGTTTCTAGGCGTTGTCGACGCATCCAAAAAAGCTCAACTACAACGAGATGACCCGGATTTGCTGGCACTTTTCCAACACCTGCAGGGTCTCGATGTTCAAGTCCCTCGCATATTCTCCACAGGGCTCTCCGCGTTCTGCCTTCGAGGAAGTGTCCTTTACAGGAGGAACTTTGAACCTAACGGTGAAGCGTTTTTACTAGTCGTGCCCATAGCCATGCGAGAGGAAATTCTGCACGCATGCCACGACAAGCCAACATCTGGACACATGGGTGTGAGCCGAACATTGGCCAGGATTCGCCTGAAATACTATTGGCCTAAGTTGCTCGCATCAGTGCAGCGCTACGTGAAAACTTGTCGTCAAAGTCAACGGCGCAAAACTCCGCCTGTAAAACCAGCCGGCCTTCTCCAGCCAATAGACCCTCCAGATGTCCCATTCCAACAAGTCGGCATAGACTTCCTAGGACCTTTCCCGACATAGCTTGCAGGCAAGAAATGGATAGTCGTAGCCACAGACTATCTGACCCGTTATGCTGAGACTGACTCTCTGTACAGTGCGACTGCTGCCGAAGTCGCCAAGTTCTTTGTGAACAACATAGTGCTCAGACATGGTGCGCCCATCGTCGTTATTACGGATCGGGGCACCGCATTTACTGCAGACCTAATGCAATGCCTGATGCGCATGACAAATACGGATCACAGAAAAACAACGGCGTATCACCCTCAGTCAAATGGCTTAACCGAACGCCTCAACCGAACTCTGACCGACATGTTATCAATGTATGTCGATGTTGAACATAAACAGTGGGATGAAATATTACCCTACGTAACATTCGCATATAATACAGCCGTTCAAGAAACAACCCACGTTGCTCTTTTCGAACTAGTATTCGGTCGAAGAGTGACCACCCCACTGGATGCCATGTTACCACTACAGGACGAAAGATGCTATCCACCTGACTTAGATGACTTCTTGCAAAGAGCCGAAGAAGCATGACAAATGACAAGATACCGAATACACCTTCAACAGCGCGTCGACTCTATTCGGTACAACAAGCGACGCAGTGACGCACTTTATCATCCCGGTGACAAAGTGTGGATATGGATACCAGTGCGCCGCCGCGGACTCTCTGAAAAGCTTCTTTGCCGATACTTCGGACCTTATGGAGTACTCAACCGTATCAGCAACGTCACTTATGAAGTCAGAACCGCTGGACACGTGAGTTCAAGACGCCGCAATCCCACGGAAGTGGTACACGTAGTCCACATGAAGCCCTATTATGACAGATTGTCGGAAAACGAGTGAGAGTGCGCATGTATCTTTTCACTGTCTTAAGCATCGAGACGATGCGTCTGAGGAGGGGGATAATGCCGCGACAGGTTGGCCACGTTCAAGTAGCCCGCCGCAATCATCGTGGCAAGAGCACAAGCAAGACCCGGCTGGCATGCGCCACGCGTTCGTGCGCTCCGGCAACGAGAAAGAGGAAGATAGTTGGATCTGTGCCACTCGGCTATTCGGACTTGACGACCATAGTCTTTAGAATCGTGGGCACAAGTTCGCCCTAATAAATACGCTTGTTTTTTAACCTGTCTGCCTCAGCATCGCTACAATATATATATATATATATATATATATATATATATATATATATATATATATATATATATATATATATATATATATATATATGACGCGTGTGTACTGGTGAACCAAAACGACGATAAGGGGATTTGGTGGACACCAGGTAGTGGAGCTCTGGCTGATCGAAGGAAAAGAAGGCGATTTTGCTGTTCGGCTGCTGAGAGTCGCTGTGTCAACGTTTATCTGCCTTTGGTTCGTGCTGTACCGCGACACTGGTGGAAGTGCTGGGACGCAACCGTACCTAATGCTCCATACTCCCAGTGGGAGCCGTTCATCTAGCTCGGACGCATTGTCACCCATTGCACCATTGCAACTCCCGTGCACCGGTTCAGTCGGCGGCTGATAGGCCTCGCTCCAGAGTTCACGCCTTCCACGGAACCTCGCAAGTGCCGATTACCTCTCCAAATGGCCAACGTCAGTCCGCAACCGGCGCCCCAAGGCCCCCGCCAACACAGCCTTCACAGGTAACCATCTTTCAACCGCTGGTTCCCGATCACTTTAGTGGCGGCGCCCATGAAGACGTGGAAGACTGGCTTGAGCACTATGAGCGTGTCGCCAAGATTAATCTGTAGCCTGGACAAGAAAAGCCCTCACGCGCCTATTTCTATCTTGAAGGCGGTGCGAAAATTTGGTATGAGAACAGAGAAGCCAGTCTGTTAACTTGGGACGACTTCCGACAACAGCTTGTCGATACGTTCACCAATGTCGATCGACGCGACCGTGCGCAGCAGCTGTTGGAGCTACGGGTTCAAAAGCCCAATGAAAGCGTTACTATGCTTGCTGAGGATATGACTCGTCTTTTTCGTCGAGCTGACACGAACATGAGTGAAGATACGAAGTTGAGCTACCTCATGCGCGGCGTCAAGGAGCAACTTTTCGCCGGGCTACTGCGCCACCCTCCAAGTACCGTAGTTGACTTCATAAAGGAGGCTACGGCTATCGAGCGGGCCCTCCATCAACAATGCACGCTGTATCATCGAATGTCTAGCAGCGCCCCAATCAATGCTGCCACCATACCTGAGATTCAAAGCTCCCTGCGAGACCTCATTAGGGAGATAGTTCGCGAAGAACTGCAAAAGTTCCGGAATCCAGTTGCTGAAACCCCCGTTGCGTCCGTCGCTGAACTGGTACGTGACAAAATCCGCCACGCATTTTCTACCGCTGGTCCTGGTGACGAGCACCGCCCCATGAGCTATGCCGATGCTCTGCGACGTTCACCATCTGGTACATCGCCGCCATATCACCCAGTGCCGACGGCCCCTTGGTCACCGCCGCAAGAGCAGACCCTGAGCAAACTGCCAAGACAATCGACGTACCACCAGGCGTCAACAGTAGCACCATGGACGTTGTCGCAATAGGGAGGCTAAGACGTCCACCGGTCCGAAGAACAGACGCACGGTGCACAATTGATCGACGTCCAATATGCTTTAACTGCGGAGGTGCAGGTCATATTGCTCGTCATTGCTGGCACCGCAGTGATTCGTTCCGCCCTCTTCGAACATGGTCTAACGATCGACGTGCGAACGAAGAATACATACCACGCCGGGAGGACGCCTCTTTCCATGGAGCCCGTTCTCACTTTTAAGAATACCGTACTTCTGACGAGGAGACAACACCTACCCGCTAGCCAGGTTTGGGACGTCAATCCCGCTCTCCTTCTCCCGCCCATTCACCTTCGAAACACCGACGTACCTTCGCGGACCTTAACGCAAGAAGGTCACCCAGCCCGCGACGGGGAAACTGAGGGCGGCGATCTCTGGGGGTAAGGTTGCAGGCCATGAAGATGACGACTAAAAGCCCCCATTACACGACGCTGTATATCCGACAAGACGTGAGAGCGACGACATTGTGATCTTCGACCTGAGTGTTTATCTTGACGACCAGAAAGTAACAGCTTTAGTCGACACCGGTGCCGACTTTTCGATTATCAGTCAAGACCTCACCATCCGCCTCAAGAAAATGAAGACACCGTGGACAGGCCCTCAAATAAGGACAGCAGGTGGTCAGTTATTGATGCCCTCTGGAAGATGCACAGCGAGAATTGGCATAGGAGGTTCTTCTTTCGTTGCGTCGTTCGTCGTTCTCACCGCATGCTGCAAGGATCTAATTATTCGTATGGACTTCTTACGAGAATACGGCGCCATCATCAATATCCCAGACAGCTTGATTACATTCCGCAACAGTTCGGGCGCACCTGATTGTACACAGGCGCGACCAAACCAATTGCGTCTAACTGATGACGATGTGATTCTCCCTCCTCGGTCAGGCACGCTTGTTTTTGTGGCAGCCGCTGTCAAGTTTGACGGCAAAGGAGTAGCAGACCGAATAACCTCGCTCCTCTTCACACACGGCATTTCCGTCGCAAGAGGTATCGTCAGTGTCGCCGCTGGGCCCACGGACTTGCTTCTGACAAATTTTAGTGATCAGCGCCGGCACCTTCCAAAAGGCATGGCGGTCGCTTACTTCGACGATACCACAGACGCAGAAAGCTGCTTGGCCGTAGTCGGCGAGGCGCCAAAACTTGATTCAACACCAGTTCTTGACGTTAGCACTACTTTGCCTAAGAACGAGCGAAAGAGGCTTTTTTAGCTACTGGCCAAATTCAAAGACTGCTTTTCGACAACATCAAGAGTTGGCCGCACGCCTCTAACCAAGCATCAGATAATTACCGAGGACATGGCGAGACCAATTGACCAAAACCCCTATCGCGTGGCTGCAAAAGAACGCGAAGTGATACAAGAACAAGTCGACAAAATGCTAGAAGATGACGTCATTCAGCCCTCAAAAAACTCCTGGGCGTCACCTGTAGTCCTCGTTAAAAAAATGGCAGCCTGCGCTTCTGTGTAGATTACCGAAAACTCAATCAAGTGACAAAGAGAGATGTGTATCCACTTCCTCGTATAGATGACTCTCTCGACAGACCTCGACATGCTCGTTACTTTTCATCGATGGATTTAGGGAGTGGGTATTGGCAAATCGAGGTAGACCCAAGAGACCGCGAGAAGACTGCTTTTGTGACACCAGATGGCTTATATAAATTTAAAGTCTTGCCCTTTGGTTTATGTTCAGCGCCTGCTACCTTTCAAAGACTTATAGGTACCGTACTTTCAGGGTTGAAGTGGAAAACCTACTTGGTCTACTTTGATGATGTCGTAGTTTTCGCCGCAACATTTGACCAGCACCTTGAAAGACTTGAGGCAGTTTTACGGTCTGCGGGCTTGACGTTGAAGCCTAAAAAGTGCCACTTTTTCTATGAAAAGCTGCAATTTCTCGGCAACGTTGTCAGTCACGCACCGTTCGTCGTGATCCTGAAAAAATCGCTCTGTTGCACAGTTCCCGGTGCCGACTGATAAGAAGGCTGTCCGACGATTCCTCGGACTATGTGTGTATTATAGCCGAGTCATGGCGGACTTCGCACGCATCGCATCACCGTTAACCCGCCTCACGAGAGAAGACGTTGCTTTCCAATGGAGCAAAGAAGAGGCAGCTGCTTTTAAGAACCTCCGCCAGCGACTACAGACGCCTCCAGTGCTTGCCTACTTTGACGAGAAAGCCCCAACGATGCTACACACTGATGCCAGCAATATTGGTTTGGGAGCTGTGCTTGTGCAGCTGCAAGAGGGCACAGAAAGAGTAATCGCCTACGCAAGCCGAACACTAACACGCGCCGAAACTAATTACTCCACGACTGAGAAGGAATGCCTCGCCGTGGTATGGGCGGTCACAAAATTTCACCCGTATTTATACGGCCGCCCTTTCAAAGTCATCAGCGACCACCATTCACTGTGTTGGCTGACAAATCTTAAAGATCCTACCGGGAGATTAGCGCGTCGGAGTCTTAGGCTGCAGGAGTATGACATGACTGTCGTACACAAGTCCGGAAACCGCCACATGGACGCCGACTGTCTATCCCGCTCACCCATTGAATCGGCAACTCTATCCGATGAGGAGAAAACAACATTTCTCTGTGTGCTTGAATCAACCGCTATTGCACAGCAACAACGTGGCGACCTTGAGTTACTTGCCCTAACTAATTACCTGGAGGGAAGATCTCAGAAGGCACCAACTGTTTTCGTAAGAGCGCTGTCATCATTTTGCTTACGGGGCGGAGTACTATACAAAAGAAACTTCTCTTCGACAGGATCTGCGTATTTGCTCGTCATCCCAGCAGCCCTTCCCTCCGAAGTACTCGAAGCATGCCACAAAGAGGTGACTTCAGGCCACTTAGGTTACACAAGAACTTTGCCAGAGTACGGCAGCGCTACTTGTGGCCAAGACTGACCATAGCCGTAAAACACCATGTTCATACTTGCCTCGACTGCGAGCGACGGAAGTCACCCCCGACTAAACCAGCTGGCCTCCTGCAGCTTGTGCAGGTCCCAAGAACATCACTCGACCACATCGGCTTGAATATTTTGGGCCCACTTTTTACTTCTACTGCTGGGAACCGCTGGGTTATTGTCGCGACTGATTACCTTACCCGTTATGCTGAAACAAAGGCTATCCAGAGAGGTACAGCAGCGGAGGTGGCACAACTTTTCATCGAGAACGTTGTCCTGCGGCATGGTGCACCAGGCGTCGTAATCACAGACAGAGGAACTCAATTTACGGCAGCTCTTTTGGAACAAGTCCTCATGCTGAGGGGAACAACCCATCGTAAGACCACCGCCTACCACCCGCAAACGAACGTGCTTACAGAGCGTCTGAACAAAACAATTGAAGACATTCTTTCAATGTACGTAGACGTCGAGCATAAAAATTGGGACGAAATCTTGCCATATATCACGTTTGCATACAACACTGCCAAGCAAGAAACAACCCGGATGACTCCGTTCAGCCTAATTCATGGAAGGGAAGTACGAACCATGTTAGATGCGATGCTAGCGCACGAATGCGACGACATCGAACCGGACGCCGAGATGTTTACAGAACGAGCGGAAGAAGCAAAGCAACTAGCACGCCTGCGAATCCAGCAACAACAAGAGTACGACGCGAGCCGCTACAATTCACGCCGCAGAACAGTCTTTTACCAGACTGGCGACAGAGTATGCGTTTGCACGCCCATACGGAAACGAGGACTCTCTGAAAAGCTCTTAAGGAGATACTTTGGGCCATATCTAGTACTGCGACGACTGAGTGATGCTACTTACGAGGTTGTCCCCGACAGTTCATATAGTAAGAGGCTTCGCCAGCGCTGTCCTGAACTAGTTCACGTTGTGCGCATAAAGCCTTATGAAAGGTAGTGACTGCGCAAGACACTTCTTAAAGAACAGACAAAAAAAACTGCACTACTGGTTTAGCATCGGGCTGATGCTCAATAAGAGGGGGGCAAATGACGCGTGTGCACTGGTGGACCAAAATGACGATAAGGGGATTCGGCGGACACCAGGTAGTGGAGCTCTGGCTGATCGAAGAAAAAGAAGGCGATCTTGCTGTTCGGCTGCTGAGAGTCGCTGTGTCAACGTTTATCCGCCTTTGTTTCGCGCTTTACCGCGACAATATATATATATATATATATATATATATATATATCGTTTAAGCAAATAATCGTAATTGAACATTTATAGAAATCGATTGTGAAAAGAGTGGTCAACTTCACTGCACAGAACATTTTTTTTATTTATTCTTGCTTTTCTTTTGGAGGTCGTTAATTTGTGGAGTCTAACTTCTATAAGCTTAAATGTAAGCATTTTGACTGAAATCTTTTGGGTTCGGTAGAAGATTTAGGGAATTGGGAAGTTCATAGAGGGCCTGAGGTGTCAGGAACGACTTGGTTACTTCCTCAGGATCTGTCTGTGTTTGTCACAAAACATATCCGTGTCTTGTTTTGCCAAAGCTGCGGCTTTCAGTTTCCAACACGTTTCCAAAGCCGTGAACCTATACTGAAGAGATTGTTCCTAGAGAGCGGTTCAAGTTTGTTGGCGTGTTGTAAATGTGCCAGGATTCACGCAAGGACCCGCTTCTGAAATTCTTCTCTGTTTCTAGAACAGAAAAGCTGTAGAAATCGATCATATGGTCGGGCTGCTCGAGGGCTTTGCAAAAGTGCCGCTTTGCACTTCTGCCTTCCTGACGTCGTTCTTAAGTTGGCCTAATCTTAACGAGTGGGCGCGAAAGTTTGTTGCTGCCCGGCAAGACGCACGTTGGCGCTCAGCGGTTGACTTCCATGTCGGGAACGCCAATTCAAGCCTGTCGGCCGCTCCACGGGCTTTCTGAACCGAAACATTCGGTTTTGCCTACGTATAGCTGGCTGGACACTCTGAACACGGCAACTTGCAGACTACTCGCTGGTGTTGCTTTTTCCTTCAGCCGTGGTAGCAAGAGGGTGAGCATAAAGCAAGCTTGCGAACCACCTCGAACCCTGAATTTCCGCGAATTGCGGAGAGCTCTTCACTGGCGCCCGGCACATATGGGATGACAATGCGCTTGGCTGGCTTCAACTATTTTTCGCCAGTGGGGTGACGAGGGAGGGAAGGTTGTCGCGTAGTGTGTCTTTCACGGGTCCCTCTACACGATACAGTGATCGTCGTCTCAATACACCCCGTGACACCCACCTATAATACTGTTACGAGTGACTGTGTTTATTTACAGATGAGGTGAAATGGCGTTGTGAAATAGCAGCGTACTTCTGAGACAGGCCTAGAACGCTTCCACCTAACCACACAGTCCAGGTGCCGCTCCACTACTCTTCTTTTTTCGCGCCCCGTAGGCTTGCGCATCTTTGTTTCATTTCCCCCGGCGGCAGACGAAGCTCGCCGAGCGAGTTAAACAGGCCTATGATGGTACTGCTTGAGGTGGGCTACGTGAACAATTTGCGTAGTGCGCGAACGCCGGTTATTGGCTGTGACTCAGACGACAACGTAATTCACGTCACTGAGACGAGTGACGATCACGAATGGGCCACAATAGTTTGCTAGAAACTCCCGGTACAATCCCTTTTTACGGACAGGACTCCACAGCCACCCGTAGTCACCAGGAGAAAACTCTACGGTGATATGCTTGGCATCGTAGCGACTCTTGCTGTGTTCTTGCGAAGGCAATGTTCGAAGACGCGCTAGTTGACATGCTTCTTCAGCGCGACACAACGTCTGAGCGATGGACAGATCTTCCTGATGCGAGAAAGGCAATAGAGTGTCCAGAAAACTTTGTGGATTTCGTGCGTAAAGCAGAAAGAAAGGCGAATGTCCAGTAACTTCATGCTTGGCGGTGTTATACGCGTAAGTAACAAACGGTAAGACGGCGTCCCAGTTCCTGTGGTCAGCATCAACGTATATCGATAGCATATTCGTGAGAGTTCGATTTGTTCTCTCAGTGAGACCGTTAGTTTGCGGATGGTAAGGGGTGGAGTGGCAATAAGAGGAGCCACAGAGGCGCAAAATTTCTTCAATCACATCGGCCATAAATTGTCGTCCATGGTCACTGATGACAACCCGTGGAGCACCGTGACGCAGTGTGACCCGTTGTAACAGAAAAGAAGAAACAGCGGCTGCTGTGGCCGATGTCAGTGCGTCCGTTTCCGTATAACGCGTTAAATAATCCACGCACACTATAACATATCGGTGGCCTGATGGGGTCTTAGGAAGGGGCCCGAGCAAATCGATGCCGACTTTTTCAAAAGGGGATGTCGGTGGAGGGATGGGCTGGCAGGTTATGCGGGATGCATAACCTGCCAGGGCAGTGGTGGATCGCTTGTAGCGCTGACATATAGCGCAGCTGGTGACGTACTGTTTTGTGGTCTTCCACACTTTCGGCTAGTAGAACCTCTCACGTAGTCGATGTAGCGTACGTGTGAAGCCGAGATGACCGGATGTTATGTCATCGTGCGCAGAACGAAGGACGACCTGGCGCAGACTTTCCGGCACCACCAGAAGCAAGGAGAGGCCATCGGCTGAATAGTTTCTTTTATACAGCAAGTCATTTGAAATTTTAAACTGCTTGTCGACGGAGTTATGTGCAGCTTCGAGCAAGGGTTTCAGGGTAGGGTCGCACTGCTACTCACGTTTGAAGCTGCTGGTATCTGGGAAGTCGGACGAGACAGAAACTAAATAGTCATCAATGTCATTGTCGTCAGCATTGGTGTGTACTGAAGGAAGGCGGGATAAGCAGTCGGCATCTGTGTGACATCGTCCGCTCTTATAGGTAACAGAAAAGCTGTACTCTTGGAGGCGCAACGCCCAACGAGCCAGCCGGCCAGACGGGTCACGAAGTCCCACAAGACAGCATAGTGAGTGGTGATCGGTCACTATTGTGAACTCGCGGCCATGTCGATACGGTTGGAACTTCTGAATGGCGAAGACAACTGCTAAGCACTCGAGCTCGGTGACGGTAAAGTTCGTCTCTGCTCTGGTCAGTGTCCGACTGGCATATGCTACGACGTGCTGGCGGCTGTTGCAGAGTTGGACCTGCACAGCACCAACACCTAGCCCACTAGCATCAGTATGAATTTCAGTCAAAGCATCAGGATCAAAATGCTTTAGGATGGGTCCTGAAGTCAATAAAAACTTTAGCTGTTGAAATGCAGCCTCACATTTATCATCCCACAAGTACGGTGTGTCTTTATGAAGAAGGGACGTCAGTGGTGAGGCAAGTTGTGCGATGTTCTTAATAAATCGGCGGAAATATGAGCACAGACCCAGAAAACTTCGCAGATCCTTCACTGTTCGTGGTGGTTCAAAGTTGCGAACCAGTGCGGTCTTCTGTGGGTCTGGTCGCACGCCTTCTTTATCCACGAGAAAGCCTAATACGAGGGCTTGACGTTCTCCAAATGGACACTTCTTTGAGTTTAAAACAAGGCCAGCTTCGCGTAAGCATTCAAACACAAGCGACAAGCGGTTGTTATGCTCTAGAAAAGTCTTGCCGTAGATAATCAGGTCATCTAAATAGCACATGCAAATTTCCCATTTTAGTCCACGAAGTACTGTATCCATAAATCTCTCGAATGTCGCTGGAGCATTGCACAAACCAAAGGGCATAACGTTGAACTCAAAGAGACCGTCTGGTGTTACGAAGGCCGTCTTCTCTGTATCTGCGGGATGCATAGGAATTTGCCAATACCCAGAACGCAAGTCAACAGAACAAAAATAGGAGGCAGAATGCAGGCAGTCCACGGCGTCATCTATACGTGGCAAAGGGTAGACGTCTTTTTTTGTGATGGCATTTAGGCGACGATAGTCTACGCAGAATCTCCATGAATTATCCTTTTTCCTCACTAGAATGAGAGGAGCTGTCCATGGACTAAACGATTCTTGTATGACGCCCTTCTTTAGCATGTCTTCATCTTGCTCAGCGATGACTTTCCTTTCAGAAGGCGATACGCGATAGGGTTTCTGGCGTATTGGTGGTGCTTGGCCTGTATAGATGCGGTGTTGCGTACGTGAAGACGGTGGCGTAACGGTAGATGTCTCGTCTTGGGCAAAGTCAAAGACTGAGGCGTAGCGTGCGATCACTTCCTGTAGCAGCGACCGTTCAGTTGATGGAAGTGACTTGTTAATCATTGTCACACAGGTCCCGTTAATTAGGGAGGCGATCGCCGGGCTAATTCCAAGAGCCGAAGTGTCGGCCCCCCGAACCGCACCATGAAAGCGTGGACAATTTAGAAGTGGTCCTTTTTGGCGCGCCAGCAGACGCCGACTGTGGCCCAAAGAACAAGTCAGAGCCGAGAGTTGATAAACAAACAAAATTATATTCTCAATAATGGCAGATCAGAAAAACAATACACCAATATGCTCACTCCACAATAGCTGAGTACACTATGTCACCAATCATCAACACACTACACAGTACAATTAGCCACACTCGAACAACGGACGCAGACAACAGTACACACTACAATGCAGTCGCATGCATTGAACAACCAAGACCCTTAAAGACTAAAGAGATTAGAAAACCTATTCAGTCCTAGGTCCTTGGAACCAAAGTCTGAATGATACTCTTCCGAGAATCACTCACTCAAAGTCCAGCGTTGTTGCCGTTCCGCTGTCCCGAAGTTTCTCTTCCAGGAAACCTCGCGTCTTCAATTGGCCACTCTCCAAACTTCAACTTCTTCGCCGGAACACGTCGGCTTCACACACGCAGCTGTTGCCACGCATCTTCGCTCGATAGCGGTAAACACACGCTCTTGCCAGTAGCTCGAGCCTTCACCCCTCAGGTGGAAATCCTCTTCATCTCCGGCTTCGTCCCTACGGACCAAAACCTTCGCCGACTACACGGCGGAATCCCTACGCGCTCTGGCGCTCACTTCCGTCTCCTCCTGCTTTCTCGTCTCGGCTGCTCGATTAAATACCTTCCGCGCCACCTTCCAGAAAGTTCTCCTCATTTCGTCGTCGCGATGCGCAGCGGAGGCTGGGGAGAGGCGCGAGACTGTACGGGGGCCGTCCCCGACAGATGACTCACTCCGGCATACACGCCCAATTCCTTCTGGAAATTTCTAGCGCTTGCCCAGCCGCCGCTGTTGGGTGAGGAGGTTCATCGGCGAAGCCACGCTTTCGAGAGGAGATGCGTCACGCGCCCGGGGAGCCTTTGATGCTTGTTTTCTCTTTTTTTTGTTAACCTCGCCGCGTCTCTCGGCCGCGTTATCGCAAGAATTTGGCGGTGCGCCCGTTTTTAGCGCTCGTTCTGTGACACTGCCCCCCCACTTTAAGAATATTATCTCATAATATTCAAAACCACACAAACGAGCGCGAACAGTCACCTCACACTCTCACAGACTGTAACACCATCCGTCGCTCATGACACTTCACATTCACAATAGATCACTTAATACAATTGTACTTTGTAATTCAATTACACAACACGTGAAAACGCAACCACAAGCACATGAGTACAACACTCCACCACACATTCCCAATAATACAAATGTACAAGTTCTCTCATTACAACAATGGTACAATACTATACATCCCATCACAGCACAACACTTAGACACTTGTGACACAGAATAACACAACATTAACACAACATATGGCACTCAGCACTGCCCAACACATTCTGATTCGACCTCAGCACTTATCCTGAGTACTTCGAGCAGCGCTTGCGCCCCTTTTTGCGGTGCTCGCTCGATCTCTTCTTGTGTTTCCACGTTCTTTTCGGCGAGCCCTTTCCAACGACGATATCTGAGGCGTCGTCTCAGCCATCGTTGTCTCTTCCGACACCGTTAACGCGTCATTACATTCGACGGGTCCTGTCTGTTTATTTACCCGCTTGATCATGCCTCTACATTTTGCCCGGCTGGCCAACTCCGTCTCCTTTACACTGTCAGTCGGTTGAGGTCGTGCCAACGTAAGTCCAGTTGCTCGCCCCGTGAACTCATTCAACACGATCATCTTCTCATTCGCTGTCTCTTGGGCCGCGGCTTCACCTTGGGCTCTAGTGAGATCCGTCACGGGCTGCTCCTCCACAGTATCTCGCGGTCGCTGGGTTGGCGAGGGCTCTATCTTAGGGTCTTCTCCCAAACATTCGGATCATTGCGGAGAGCTCTTCACTGGCGCCCGGCACATATGGGATGACAATGCGCTTGGCTGGCTTCAACTATTTTTCGCCAGTGGGGTGACGAGGGAGGGAAGGTTGTCGCGTAGTGTGTCTTTCACGGGTCCCTCTACACGATACAGTGATCGTCGTCTCAATACACCCCGTGACACCCACCTATAATACTGTTACGAGTGACTGTGTTTATTTACAGATGAGGTGAAATGGCGTTGTGAAATAGCAGCGTACTTCTGAGACAGGCCTAGAACGCTTCCACCTAACCACACAGTCCAGGTGCCGCTCCACTACTCTTCTTTTTTCGCGCCCCGTAGGCTTGCGCATCTTTGTTTCATTTCCCCCGGCGGCAGACGAAGCTCGCCGAGCGAGTTAAACAGGCCTATGATGGTACTGCTTGAGGTGGGCTACGTGAACAATTTGCGTAGTGCGCGAACGCCGGTTATTGGCTGTGACTCAGACGACAACGTAATTCACGTCACTGAGACGAGTGACGATCACGAATGGGCCACAATAGTTTGCTAGAAACTCCCGGTACAATCCCTTTTTACGGACAGGACTCCACAGCCACCCGTAGTCACCAGGAGAAAACTCTACGGTGATATGCTTGGCATCGTAGCGACTCTTGCTGTGTTCTTGCGAAGGCAATGTTCGAAGACGCGCTAGTTGACATGCTTCTTCAGCGCGACACAACGTCTGAGCGATGGACAGATCTTCCTGATGCGAGAAAGGCAATAGAGTGTCCAGAAAACTTTGTGGATTTCGTGCGTAAAGCAGAAAGAAAGGCGAATGTCCAGTAACTTCATGCTTGGCGGTGTTATACGCGTAAGTAACAAACGGTAAGACGGCGTCCCAGTTCCTGTGGTCAGCATCAACGTATATCGATAGCATATTCGTGAGAGTTCGATTTGTTCTCTCAGTGAGACCGTTAGTTTGCGGATGGTAAGGGGTGGAGTGGCAATAAGAGGAGCCACAGAGGCGCAAAATTTCTTCAATCACATCGGCCATAAATTGTCGTCCATGGTCACTGATGACAACCCGTGGAGCACCGTGACGCAGTGTGACCCGTTGTAACAGAAAAGAAGAAACAGCGGCTGCTGTGGCCGATGTCAGTGCGTCCGTTTCCGTATAACGCGTTAAATAATCCACGCACACTATAACATATCGGTGGCCTGATGGGGTCTTAGGAAGGGGCCCGAGCAAATCGATGCCGACTTTTTCAAAAGGGGATGTCGGTGGAGGGATGGGCTGGCAGGTTATGCGGGATGCATAACCTGCCAGGGCAGTGGTGGATCGCTTGTAGCGCTGACATATAGCGCAGCTGGTGACGTACTGTTTTGTGGTCTTCCACACTTTCGGCTAGTAGAACCTCTCACGTAGTCGATGTAGCGTACGTGTGAAGCCGAGATGACCGGATGTTATGTCATCGTGCGCAGAACGAAGGACGACCTGGCGCAGACTTTCCGGCACCACCAGAAGCAAGGAGAGGCCATCGGCTGAATAGTTTCTTTTATACAGCAAGTCATTTGAAATTTTAAACTGCTTGTCGACGGAGTTATGTGCAGCTTCGAGCAAGGGTTTCAGGGTAGGGTCGCACTGCTACTCACGTTTGAAGCTGCTGGTATCTGGGAAGTCGGACGAGACAGAAACTAAATAGTCATCAATGTCATTGTCGTCAGCATTGGTGTGTACTGAAGGAAGGCGGGATAAGCAGTCGGCATCTGTGTGACATCGTCCGCTCTTATAGGTAACAGAAAAGCTGTACTCTTGGAGGCGCAACGCCCAACGAGCCAGCCGGCCAGACGGGTCACGAAGTCCCACAAGACAGCATAGTGAGTGGTGATCGGTCACTATTGTGAACTCGCGGCCATGTCGATACGGTTGGAACTTCTGAATGGCGAAGACAACTGCTAAGCACTCGAGCTCGGTGACGGTAAAGTTCGTCTCTGCTCTGGTCAGTGTCCGACTGGCATATGCTACGACGTGCTGGCGGCTGTTGCAGAGTTGGACCTGCACAGCACCAACACCTAGCCCACTAGCATCAGTATGAATTTCAGTCAAAGCATCAGGATCAAAATGCTTTAGGATGGGTCCTGAAGTCAATAAAAACTTTAGCTGTTGAAATGCAGCCTCACATTTATCATCCCACAAGTACGGTGTGTCTTTATGAAGAAGGGACGTCAGTGGTGAGGCAAGTTGTGCGATGTTCTTAATAAATCGGCGGAAATATGAGCACAGACCCAGAAAACTTCGCAGATCCTTCACTGTTCGTGGTGGTTCAAAGTTGCGAACCAGTGCGGTCTTCTGTGGGTCTGGTCGCACGCCTTCTTTATCCACGAGAAAGCCTAATACGAGGGCTTGACGTTCTCCAAATGGACACTTCTTTGAGTTTAAAACAAGGCCAGCTTCGCGTAAGCATTCAAACACAAGCGACAAGCGGTTGTTATGCTCTAGAAAAGTCTTGCCGTAGATAATCAGGTCATCTAAATAGCACATGCAAATTTCCCATTTTAGTCCACGAAGTACTGTATCCATAAATCTCTCGAATGTCGCTGGAGCATTGCACAAACCAAAGGGCATAACGTTGAACTCAAAGAGACCGTCTGGTGTTACGAAGGCCGTCTTCTCTGTATCTGCGGGATGCATAGGAATTTGCCAATACCCAGAACGCAAGTCAACAGAACAAAAATAGGAGGCAGAATGCAGGCAGTCCACGGCGTCATCTATACGTGGCAAAGGGTAGACGTCTTTTTTTGTGATGGCATTTAGGCGACGATAGTCTACGCAGAATCTCCATGAATTATCCTTTTTCCTCACTAGAATGAGAGGAGCTGTCCATGGACTAAACGATTCTTGTATGACGCCCTTCTTTAGCATGTCTTCATCTTGCTCAGCGATGACTTTCCTTTCAGAAGGCGATACGCGATAGGGTTTCTGGCGTATTGGTGGTGCTTGGCCTGTATAGATGCGGTGTTGCGTACGTGAAGACGGTGGCGTAACGGTAGATGTCTCGTCTTGGGCAAAGTCAAAGACTGAGGCGTAGCGTGCGATCACTTCCTGTAGCAGCGACCGTTCAGTTGATGGAAGTGACTTGTTAATCATTGTCACACAGGTCCCGTTAATTAGGGAGGCGATCGCCGGGCTAATTCCAAGAGCCGAAGTGTCGGCCCCCCGAACCGCACCATGAAAGCGTGGACAATTTAGAAGTGGTCCTTTTTGGCGCGCCAGCAGACGCCGACTGTGGCCCAAAGAACAAGTCAGAGCCGAGAGTTGATAAACAAACAAAATTATATTCTCAATAATGGCAGATCAGAAAAACAATACACCAATATGCTCACTCCACAATAGCTGAGTACACTATGTCACCAATCATCAACACACTACACAGTACAATTAGCCACACTCGAACAACGGACGCAGACAACAGTACACACTACAATGCAGTCGCATGCATTGAACAACCAAGACCCTTAAAGACTAAAGAGATTAGAAAACCTATTCAGTCCTAGGTCCTTGGAACCAAAGTCTGAATGATACTCTTCCGAGAATCACTCACTCAAAGTCCAGCGTTGTTGCCGTTCCGCTGTCCCGAAGTTTCTCTTCCAGGAAACCTCGCGTCTTCAATTGGCCACTCTCCAAACTTCAACTTCTTCGCCGGAACACGTCGGCTTCACACACGCAGCTGTTGCCACGCATCTTCGCTCGATAGCGGTAAACACACGCTCTTGCCAGTAGCTCGAGCCTTCACCCCTCAGGTGGAAATCCTCTTCATCTCCGGCTTCGTCCCTACGGACCAAAACCTTCGCCGACTACACGGCGGAATCCCTACGCGCTCTGGCGCTCACTTCCGTCTCCTCCTGCTTTCTCGTCTCGGCTGCTCGATTAAATACCTTCCGCGCCACCTTCCAGAAAGTTCTCCTCATTTCGTCGTCGCGATGCGCAGCGGAGGCTGGGGAGAGGCGCGAGACTGTACGGGGGCCGTCCCCGACAGATGACTCACTCCGGCATACACGCCCAATTCCTTCTGGAAATTTCTAGCGCTTGCCCAGCCGCCGCTGTTGGGTGAGGAGGTTCATCGGCGAAGCCACGCTTTCGAGAGGAGATGCGTCACGCGCCCGGGGAGCCTTTGATGCTTGTTTTCTCTTTTTTTTGTTAACCTCGCCGCGTCTCTCAGCCGCGTTATCGCAAGAATTTGGCGGTGCGCCCGTTTTTAGCGCTCGTTCTGTGACACTGCCCCCCCACTTTAAGAATATTATCTCATAATATTCAAAACCACACAAACGAGCGCGAACAGTCACCTCACACTCTCACAGACTGTAACACCATCCGTCGCTCATGACACTTCACATTCACAATAGATCACTTAATACAATTGTACTTTGTAATTCAATTACACAACACGTGAAAACGCAACCACAAGCACATGAGTACAACACTCCACCACACATTCCCAATAATACAAATGTACAAGTTCTCTCATTACAACAATGGTACAATACTATACATCCCATCACAGCACAACACTTAGACACTTGTGACACAGAATAACACAACATTAACACAACATATGGCACTCAGCACTGCCCAACACATTCTGATTCGACCTCAGCACTTATCCTGAGTACTTCGAGCAGCGCTTGCGCCCCTTTTTGCGGTGCTCGCTCGATCTCTTCTTGTGTTTCCACGTTCTTTTTCGGCGAGCCCTTTCCAACGACGATATCTGAGGCGTCGTCTCAGCCATCGTTGTCTCTTCCGACACCGTTAACGCGTCATTACATTCGACGGGTCCTGTCTGTTTATTTACCCGCTTGATCATGCCTCTACATTTTGCCCGGCTGGCCAACTCCGTCTCCTTTACACTGTCAGTCGGTTGAGGTCGTGCCAACGTAAGTCCAGTTGCTCGCCCCGTGAACTCATTCAACACGATCATCTTCTCATTCGCTGTCTCTTGGGCCGCGGCTTCACCTTGGGCTCTAGTGAGATCCGTCACGGGCTGCTCCTCCACAGTATCTCGCGGTCGCTGGGTTGGCGAGGGCTCTATCTTAGGGTCTTCTCCCAAACATTCCGGATCATTCGGTCTTCGCGCCCCGTCGATGTTTCCGATGACAAGGTCGTAAAGGGGGGTCGTCATACATAGAGCGGTAACTTTCCCGCTGAAGTACGGGGTTTCCACCTCAATCTCTGCTTCGGGAAGCATCCGAACCGTACGATCAATTAGGCAAACCGGTTTCGTTTTGCCTGTTAACTCACCTTCCCGTACCAAATTTCTCCACACGATAACAGTGGAACTGCCGGTATCTCTTAACACCGTAACCTTTTTGCCCGCAACTTTTCCAGGCAGCGCTGGCATTCCCTTCGTGACACCGGTTGGCTGTTTTGACATTACGGCACCCACAATAGGAACTTTCTCCCCATTTTCAACTCTACGAATCCATCGGTGACGGCATTATTATCAGATTTCGGTGCCGCTTGCACACAGGATACTTGGTGAGTTTGACTTACTCCGTTTCGACATTCGTCTGCTTTGTGCCCAGTCTGTCCACACTTGAAACATTTTACAACCGTAGGCCTCGTAAAGATCGTTCGACAGTTTTTCGCGCGATGACCCACTCGGTTACACAGAAAACATCGCGGAATGTTCTCCCGTGCACGCTTCTTTTCTTCGGGAGCCGTTTTCTTCGAATCTTCAGGACACTCCTTCTTGACTCTGGCCAAATTAGTTCCACCTTGCGCTTCCAAGAATTGATCAGCCAATTCAAGCATTCCTTCAAGTGACTCAGCCTTCCTCTCTTTCAAATACAGCGACAGGCTTGGGTGGCAACTAGTAAGAAATTGTTCTCTAATTAGGAGCTCTCTAAGATCATCGTACTCCTGCGCTGTCCCTGAAAGTTCAATCCATCTGTCGAAATAATGGCAAAGTCGGGCGGCATACTGCGTAGCCGTCTCACCGTCAGCTGGCTTTCCTGTCCGAAATCTGTCCCGGAATCCTTCCACAGTGAATCTAAATCGCTTCAACAAAGCAGCTTTCACCTTTGCGTAGTTGGCTGCATCGGTCGGCTTCAGCCTACTGTACACACTGAGCGCTTCACCACTCAAGCAAGTACTCAAAGCAGTCGCCAATTGCTGTTCCGGCCAATTCTGGCTCCTTGCAATCGTCTCAAATCGGTGAAGGTACGCGTCAAGGTCGTCCTTCCTTTCATCAAACGCTGCGAGCAGCTTGCTCGGGTTCAAGCGGAAGCCATGATCTTCCCGTTCGCTGCTTTCAACTCTAGCTTGGACGGGAGTTTCACTTCGCTGTTGCAAACGGAGCCGCTCGAGTTCCATCTCGTGCTGCCGCTGCCGTTCCCTTTCAGCCATCTCCGCTTCTCTTTCTTCTTTCAGCTGTCGCTCCCTCGCTTCTCTTTCTTCCTTCAGCTGTAGCTCCCTCGCTTCTCTTTCTTCCTTCAGCTGTCGCTCGCTCGCTTCTCTTTCTTCTTTCGCCCTTTCAGCTGCCAGCTTTTCTCTCTCCAACTCCAACTTCAATTGTTGCTCTCTTTCTTCCTTCGCCCTTTCAGCGGCCAGCTTTTCTCTCTCCAACTCAGCTGCCTTTTTTTCCTTGGCCCTCTCAGCTGCCAACCTCTCTCTCTCCACCGCCTCTTTCTCCGTCTGGCTTACCCACTTCCGTAGTTCGGCTCCAGAAAGACCCATCTTCTCACCAAGAGCAACTAACTTTTCGATATCCATTGTGTCTCGCAAATAAAACCTTGCCACGTGTAAAAAGTATCTGCCTAAAACAGTCTATCGGAACACTCCCCTGCACTCGTTAACGAGAACACTGAACAACACACAAAATCGTTCCGATAGCACTATCAACAACTCGAGGCTCTTTCTCACTACTTGGACACACTGTGCACCAAAAGGTCCTATGTCGCGGACGCCAGATTAATTGTCACACAGGTCCCGTTAATTAGGGAGGCGATCGCCGGGCTAATTCCAAGAGCCGAAGTGTTGGCCCCCCGAACCGCACCAGGAAAGCGTGGACAATTTAGAAGTGGTCCTTTTTGGCGCGCCAGCAGACGCCGACTGTGGCCCAAAGAACAAGTCAGAGCCGAGAGTTGATAAACAAACAAAATTATATTCTCAGTAATGGCAGATCAGAAAAACAATACACCAATATGCTCACTCCACAATAGCTGAGTACACTATGTCACCAATCATCAACACACTACACAGTACAATTAGCCACACTCGAACAACGGACACAGACAACAGTACACACTACAATGCAGTCGCATGCATTGAACAACCAAGACCCTTAAAGACTAAAGAGATTAGAAAACCTATTCAGTCCTAAGTCCTTGGAACCAAAGTCTGAATGATACTCTTCCGAGAATCACTCCCTCAAAGTCCAGCGTTGTTGCCGTTCCGCTGTCTCGAAGTTTCTCTTCCAGGAAACCTCGCGTCTTCAATTGGCCACTCTCCAAACTTCAACTTCTTCGCCGGAACACGTCGGCTTCACACACGCAGCTGTTGCCACGCGTCTTCGCTCGATAGCGGTAAACACACGCTCTTGCCAGTAGCTCGAGCCTTCAGCCCTCAGGTGGAAATCCTCTTCATCTCCGGCTTCGTCCCTACGGACCAAAACCTACGCCGACTACACGGCGGAATCCCTACGCGCTCTGGCGCTCACTTCCGTCTCCTCCTGCTTTCTCGTCTCGGCTGCTCGATTAAATACCTTCTGCGCCACCTTCCAGAAAGTTCTCCTCATTTCGTCGGCGCGATGCGCAGCGGAGGCTGGGGAGAGGCGCGAGACTGTACGGGGGCCGTCCCCGACAGATGACTCACTCCGGCATACACGCCCATTTCCTTCTGGAAATTTCTAGCGCTTGCCCGGCCGCCGCCGTGGGGTGAGGAGGTTCATCGGCGAAGCCACGCTTTCGAGAGGAGAGGCGTCGCGCGCCCGGGGACCCTTGGATGCTTGTTTTCTCTTTTCTTTTTTTTGTTAACCTCGCCGCGTCTCTCGGCCGTGTTATCGCAAGAATTTGGCGGCGCGCCCGTTTTTAGCGCTCGTTCTGTGACAATCATACGGTCAATGCTGGCAGAATAGTCGGGGTACGAGTTGGCGTGGAGTTTCTTTACAACCACCGACAGTTGGAGTGACCGTATGGTAAGAGTACTTTGCTCTTGAAAGCTGGCCAATTTAAGTCCTGCAGGCAGATATATGGGCTGCGCGGAAAGGTTCACAGTCCACAAATCGGCACAACCATCGACGGTAAGCACGAGGCAACGAGGCACGATAACGTTTTTCTTAAGCGCGTTACTTAAGTTCGGCTCGGCTAAACCGTAGTAAGAACCCGCACAAGAACGCGAAGAGTTTACACGCACAAACATTGCGGTATGTGGGGCCAAGCGGACGTCTTCACACACAGAAAACACTTCCAAGCACTCATCAACGGTATCTTTCGTCAATAGAGACGGCAACACGGGACGAAAAATAATCCCACCACTACCACAATCTAGAGTTGCACCACATTCCTGCAAAAAATCTATACCTAGAATGACGTCGTGGGTTGCTCGTGCAAGCACCGTTAGTTCAGCTCGAAACGTTTTATTACCTACAGAAAGTAAAACAGAACAAACTCCGACCGGGCTCAACGTTTCTCCCCCTACGCCGCGAAACGTAGCACTCCGATTCCAAGCAAACATTACTTTCGTCCCAAGGCGATTTTTAAAAGACATGCTCATTATGGAAACGGTAGCACCAGTATCAACTAGTGCAACAGTACTCACATTGTCTACAAAAACACTCACTTTGTTCTCAACCATCACAACACAAGGGGGTCTTGCGGAAGATGATTTTGCGGCCTCGCCCCCTTTAGTTGCACCAGTTAGTTTCCCAGTGGTGGTGGCGTCCCCGAGTGGCGACGCGGAGACGGGGATCGCTGTTGGCGTGCGGGTGGTGGGGTAACGCTGCGGTCGGAGCAAGGCGAGTCAGCACGTGCTGCGTGTTGCTGTTGGAAAGATCCCTGAAATGGTCGAGACTCGCCAGCAGGTACATAGGGCGTGTACACTTTTAATCGTGGAGCTCGCTGCTGGCGACGGTAGCAGTACCTAGCGATGTGTCCAGGTAGCCCGCGGTTGTAGCAAGTACGGGTGTCGCGTCTAGTCGTCCCCGGCGAAGTAAACCTCGTCGGTTGATAAAAGCCGGGCGATGGTGGTCGAGGAGTGAATCGCTGTGACGCAGCTTGCCTGCGTTCCTGGTTTTCGAGTGGTCGTTCACTCCGTCGTTCGAACCGATCGGTGTAATTCGGGCGAGGCTTAAAGCCGCTCTGTCGCATCCGAGGTACCAGTGGTTCACGGGGCCGTTGGTCGAATGCACACTGATGGCAGACACCAGCGGTGTCCACAGCTCGCAGTTGAACAAGTTCTTCCTTAACCTTTCGTCTTATAAGAGAAGAGATGTCGTCCTGCGATGAAAGGTTGACACTTGCAATCGTGGGCACATTCTCAAGACGTCCAAATTTTGGTAGGATTCTCCTCGTTTTCAGCGCTTCAAACACTCGGCAGTGTCTCCTTAGGTCGGAAATATGCGTAAGTCTTCCTTAGTGATAAGGAAATTGTACACGTCTTCCGCGATTCTCTTGAGCAAATGACCTACCTTATCTTCGTCACACATGGTCGCACTCACGATTCCGCAAAGCTTCAAGACGGCCTCGATGTAGGTGGTGCATGTTTCGCCAGGTAACTGAGCTCTGCATGAAAGCGTTTGCTCCGCCTGCTTGACCTTAGCAGTTGAGTCACCAAAACACCTCTTCAGCTCGTCCACGAAAATGTCCCATGTGGTCAATGCACTCTCATGGTTGTCGAATCAAAGAGACGCGGTGCCGACGAGAAAAAACACCACGTTCTCGAGCTGCTTAGCAATGCTCCAGCGGTTGCTGCGACTCACTCTTTGGTAGTGCTTGAGCCAGTCGTCAACATCGTCATCCGGCTGCCCCGAAAAGGTCCTCGGCTGATGTTTCGGCATGCCGCAGCGATCTTGTCCTAGCGGGTGAGCGTGTTGCTCATCAGCAACGAGGTTGTTATGGCCTGCTCCCGCGTCCTCCATGTCTGGTAGCTGTGGTGGCAAGCCTGCCAAGCGTCTGCTCCGTCGCACAATCGGTAGAGCTTGGTCGTCCAGATCGATGTGCCCAGCACCTCCACCAAACTGTTACGAGTGACTGTGTTTATTTACAGATGAGGTGAAATGGCGTTGTCAAATAACAGCGTACTTCTGAGACAGGCCTAGAACGCTTCCACCTAACCACACAGTCCAGGTGCCGCTCAACTACTCTTCTTCTTCTTCCGCGCCCCGTAGGCTTGCGCATCTTCGTTTCAATACTAAAATCGCAGGCACAAACGGAACGAAAACAAAAGCCATTTAAATACACAACGCTGGGAAACATTTCTGTCAGTCTTTACCTCTCGAGGGGGCTTCACAAAAGTGTAAAAAGTGAACATTTCCGTTAATAATGTAAAACCTAGTTGCTGAGATGTATTAAAAGTGGTAAGCCAACTAAAAAAATGTTAGGAGTGATTCATGCTGTCTTTTACCATAATTGAAAAAATGCGGTAGCTAAATATTGTGTTACTGTGTTGCTTTCCGGCACTAAAACTCTGCTGTTGCTCCAGTAGTTCGTCACGTACACCTCCGCACCAAGAAAGTAACTCTACCATCTGCGATGAATAATATATTATGAGCATTTAGTGTGACAAAAGCCACTTAAAATGTCTATTGCTTTCCGCAAAAGCTCTGTTACTCTGCAACTACACTAGTCTTATTATTGGAGTAGTCAAATTAGAGGGGGCTCGGGTGACTCAGAGTCAACAGCTGACAAAGCTGATTCCATGAAACAGATCTACCTATACGGTGAAGAGTTCAAAAAAGAAAAAAAGACAGGTTTACCAACAAAATGCCATTCTAGTTCAATGATGATTTCATTGTCGCTTCCCTTTGTAACATTTAAAAACTAGACCACTTCGGGCGCTTTAGCACTGTGCGAAAAAATGCGAATTTATAGCAATAATATATGAACGAATGTTATTGCTGAGCTAAAGAAAAAAAGGAGATTTAACTGGCGCACACGAGAAGACTGTGGAAGCAACGGTGCTGGTGGCTTACCCCAACTCCTTTCTAATTTCCTCCTCTTCCTCAGTTTCCTTTCTCTCTTCTTGCAATATTATACAGGGACAATATAAAGACAGTATATCGACTCGTCATTCATGTAACAAAAATATATATGGCTATGCTTCGCTTACACTTAGATTGACGCATGTGTTCAGAGTTCGGAGTGGCCGTCGGCCAGGCTGGAAATGAAGCTCAGAATCTGCTGTTGAAAATGAAATGTTACATGTGTCAAGCGTGTTATTCACTAAGACTTTCATTCTGCACTCTTGTCTCAGATGTGTGTGGATTGAAAGTGTAACACTATACGATGGCACCAACCGTGAACATCGGCTTTCTTTTTATTGGAAGGAAAAATAAAAGCATATCGCTGCCAGTAATGACCTCACGTTAGCAACTAATAGCATATTATCAATCGATAACTGCTTTAGAGACTGATACAAAATGTCATGCATCACTTTTTTTTCTTGGCTACAGCATGATTAGTGTTCTTGCCGTTGCCATGTTTACACATACATCAGCGAGACCATTGAGTAAAAAGGTGGATTATCATCACTATTTTTCTATCTAATATAGGCAATAATTATGGTGCATTCACTTGTCAATCGCAAAATCAAGCTCTGAATTTTGAGAATATCCGGTCGCGAGAGGAAGCACTACATACTTGAGATGTACACGTAAATAAACAGTGTGGGTTCAAAATTGGTTTTAAGATGAGCATGTTAGCCTTTACATCTTACGCCAACGACCCCATTCGATAGCTGCTTTATTGGTGCACAGGCCTTCGACACATATATGAACAATGCGGAGATCGTTGCACCTTCGACTATCTGTTGCAAAAAGCGCCTGTAATGTGCTCAATAACACCATGGAATTTACTTTCACATGTCGCAATGAAATCTCACCAGATGAAGTGTTACATAAATAAAGTATCTATTACTATTTTTAATATATCAAGGTGATTGAAATGTGCCAAAACCATAGATAAAGACAATAGTTCTAGGTGTAGCAAATCTTGTATAAAACACACGATGCTGCATAATCTGAAGTTGCGAACCTTATTAATTAAATGCTGTATGGTAGTAGTGCAAAAACAGTCACGGGCATGCTGTCCCTTGACGCAGCCATTGTTTGAAGGATACTTTACGGAACTAGGCTGGGTACTTTATAAAATAAGACGCCTGCAATGAGATACCAGCAAATTAGATGCTAAAACTAAATTATAAAAAGGTCTACAAAAGCCGCTGCTCCAGCTTACACTGTAACTGTGATGTCCGTCCTGAGCCTCCGTTGTTTTTTTTGTTTTTTTCTATGGAAATATACTCAGTTCCTTATGTACATTTACGCCAAGAATAAGTGCTACAAAGAAATAACAAAGTGAAAGAGCTTCCACAAAGGATAACTGGACAGTACAATCTCGGAGCGTTTATCATGTGGTTGTTAAGCATATTCTTTTCCTACCTATGACTAGTGTATTGAACATATTATTTATTATTACTATATATTTACAGTTACTGCACTCATCATTTGGTGATTTCAGCAGGGGGGTACATACACTTAGTATTGACAAAAACATGACAAAAATGTGATGGAGAAAAGTAAGCAGAGCTACAGTCGGAACTGAAACCACTTTGGTAGCTTGTGTAAAAGTCGAGTAACATGTTTTTAAAAGTAGGTCATCCTTCAGCCCTACCGCAGTGGTCTAGTGGGTAAGGTGTTCGGCTGCTGACCCGCAGGTCGTGGGATCGAATCCCGGCTGCGGCGGCTGCATTTTCGATGGAGGCGGAAATGTTGTAAGCCCATGTGCTCAGATTTGGATGCACGTTAGAGAACCCCAGGTGTTCGAAATTTCTGGAGCCCTCAACTACGGCATCTCTCATAATCATACGGTGGTTTTGAGACGTTAAACTCCACACATATATCAACCTATTCATTGGCCACCAGAAGTAATTGCGTAATATACGCGAAAAAACGCGCGCACGATGCGGTCAAGTATACAAAAGTATTTCAGGAGATATCTTTGCACCATTGAAATCATTTAAATTGTACGAGCTCTGTTATGTCTTTTCGATACATCGTAGAAAAAAACGTGGCCTTTGTAATCAAAACTTTTCTGGCAATGCGAGAATTGCTTACGTCCAGTAAGTTCGACACCAAGGTGCAATTGGTGCACATCGTGCTCAATACAGAAGGAAGAAAGAAAACAAGAGGTGGCTTGACGTGGCACTCTTCAAGCCCAGTCATAGAAAAATTAAACTGGGACATGCTGGGAATCTATCAACAGCATGAAGCACGAGGGGGATCGGCGTCTGACGAAGTTGAATTGCGGACACAATAGACACGCTCTCTTCAACGTATTGTTTACTTTGTGGTGCTGAACGCTATGTGCTACAGCCAACCATGAGAAACTTTTTCTTGGGTGAAACGAACCTCGCTTGTGTTTTATAAGGCTATTAATCTAATAGGGCCAAAAGCAGCGCTCTTTCAAAGAGAATGCCAGAATGTGGGTACCTATATGTTCAACAACTGAACAACAGGGTCCAGTATGTGGACATGGTTCTCCTTTGAAAATAGTTGTACTAACATCTTTAATTTTTTGCATCCTTTCCAATAGCCTATTAGCTATAAAAAGAAGATTCAGAAACTTTGTTTTGCACTAGAAAAAGTTTGGGTCGGCAAAGAATATGGCTTAGCCACAAATTAAGTATTGAATCTGATATTATGAATAATATAGATTACCTGCGACGAGAAACAAACTAAAGAATGTAACGCGGTTGGTCGTAGCTTCTTCGTATATAAATTATCTATGACTATATATTAAAACTGTGTGGGCCGGAGCTCAACTGAGCCAAAGACAGACAGAAGTCCTCAGTCTGAAAAACCGTTCATAGCCGGTCCGGAACATGTTAGCGTACTCTACACCGGCCGGCGTTTAAACGGTGGGGGTAGTGGTTAGAAGATGAGAAAAGGCACCTAATTTCTGCAACCCGGTGGGGAGCACGGCGCAGGGGTAAGAATGCGCTGGCAGTGGGGCGGTATTCTTTGGTTCCCACAATGAGGGGCGGTCGAGAACAGGTTCAAGAGCAAAACCATTTCCGTAGGGAACTCATCAGCGTCGTGGTGGGAAGAGAAAAAAGCGAGCGGGAGGAAGGGTTCAACTTCATGCGGCAAGTGGTGGACGTTTAAGGAACTAGCCCCTCGTGAGCCGGAATCCTGGCCTCAAGACAGACAGACAGACACACACACACACAGACAGACAGACAGACAGACAGAGAGCGAGAGGGCGAGAGAGCGAGAGAGAGAGAGATACATGCAGACGGAAAGACTGACAGACAGACAATTCACGGTTTGCCGAAAAAATCCTCCAAAGCTTCGCCCCACTCATCATTATTCACTCCGGTATATGCTGTCATTTTGTTTACTGGACGGTATACTTGAATTGCTGGGCAAGGACATGGTATGAACAAGCTAATTATTCGCCCCGCCGCGGTAGTCTAGTGGCTAAGGTACTCGGCTGCTGACCCGCAGGTCGCGGGTTCAAATCCCGGCTTCGGCGGCTGCATTTCCGATGGAGGCGGAAATGTTGTAGGCCCGTGTACTCAGATTTAGGTGCACGTCAGAGAACCCCAGGTGGTCTAAATTTCCGCAGCCCTCCACTGCGGCGTCTCTCATAATCATATGGTGGTTTTGGGACGTTAAACCCCACAAATCTAATCGGCTCCTTCCTTGCGCAATTAGTGTATGCGCACCAAAATATTTTATATGCAAAGAAGCTCCCGCTTAGCATTCACCGCATCAAACGCTTGACAGTGACACCGATACTATCACAGTCACGAAATTAACTCGCGCCTTCTCAGAATAAACGAATTTGTATTCGACTTAACGCGTCAATAAGTTTGATTACCAGGCGCACGCGGCCAAGGTGAAATACACCCAACACGTTTGCTCTGGCCAAGAAGTGCTCACGCCGAGTGGCGCGATAATTCGATCAGATTTATCACGCAGACTGTGCACGCAGGCACGCAGAAGTGTAAGTGATATCACGACGTGGTACGATGTCTCGCATTAAGTTTCACCGCGCTAACGACGTATCTAATCACAGGCGCGTTGCTGTCATGATGCTAGTGCTCCTGGAGATGACCTGTTTTATATTTATCTGCAATACTTGATAGAAGAGAATTGAGTAGCACAAGTGTGTTGCGTGGGTTCCTTTTCTGCCCTCGAGTGTAGCAATTTCTATGCTGCAGGTGGAACAAAAAAAAACTGTACGAAAGAGAACATACGCCCACGAACACGCCTTCTGGAGGCGCGTGTTAGGTTTGCAAAAAAAATAACGTGGCAATCACGCTCATGTCGGTGCACTGATAAAATCTTGACTGAGTGATAGCGCTGCCGTGTTCGCACGTGGTGTTTCTTTTATAACCACCGTAAATGTCTCACATGCATTCCCAACGCCACGCGCGTTCTTGTAGCCATTTTAGGGGTGAAGGTCCGTAGGGTGCGTCTTGTGCGTCCCGATGTCGTATATAACCACCGGTGGCAAATACCCGAGAGAGTGGTCTTTAAAAGTCCACTGGATGTCAGCAGTGTGTATGATAAATACATGATTAAAGGGTATGTGAAATAGTGGTACATGGAGTGCTCACTAGATAGACGGACGAATGGATGGACATACCCGAGAAAGCGGTCCCTACAATGCCCGCTGAATGGCGGTACTTGTATCAATGAATACTTGTTAAAAATATGTGAAATAGTGGTACTTAGAGTGTTCACTAGATAGACGGATGGAAGGACGGAAGGACATACCTGAGAGAGTGGTCGTTAGAATGTCCGCTGGATTGCGGTACTTGTATAAGAAGAATACATAAAAAATGGCCTCAGATCTGCATGTTAAATTAAAAATGCCGTCAAAAGACGATAGTCATGCGCCTGGAGAGAGTGAACAAAACATTTATTTGATGTTCTGCGCAAGAAAATCGGTGAATTGTATTCTGGAAGCGCTGCGTTAATGTGCCTCGAGCATGCAGCAGAGGCGAAGGAGTGCATTGAGGCACGTTAGACACGAGCGCCATCTGGGAGTTATCTGCCAGATGGCACTCGTGTCTAACGATGGGCGCCATTTTCTGAGGTGATAAGGTGTAGAAAGCAAAGCGACGGGCAGGTGCCAACACCATGTCGTTTTAGCAAAACTTGTATTTTTGAGCATAGCGTTGCACTGTCAGCGCAGCGTGTTTAACGCTGCGATCCTAAGAATTACTTGTGTGTGCTTTCTCTAGTATAAAGGCACACATACAAAGCATCGACGTGTTGTTATGGCACCTCAGCTTTGCGCAATTATTGTTTTTTAATTGATAATCGCACAAGTATGAACGCTGGATCTTGAGCAATACTGATGGGTGCTGTAGATGGGGTTGGCCGTTTGAAATATTGTTAATGGTGGACAAACAGACAAATGTACAGACAGATACACACACAAACGACATCATCTGATTGCGCCGGCCGGCTTGCTTCGATTTGCTTCAGAGCAAAGATATGTCATGCCTTGAAAGATTGCGTACTGCACTATGTCAAAATGTTACTGCTTTGTAGTCATCCTATGATTTATTGAGAATTGATAATTCTTGATATGACTACTACGGAGCTTTGCGTTGGCGACACGCACCGAACGTAAAACCGCACTACGTCTGTCGTAGAAGCAGTAGGAGGCTGTCGTCTGCTAGGACAAAAACAAAACAAAGACCTGCGAAGATATTCATAAGTTGTAACTTGTTTTTTGAATAACTGTTTATCACTTTTACAGTTAATTTGCCAGATAACATACTTTTTTTTCGGTTTATAGCACCGACAGGTGTTGTTTTATTTTTCTCACACTGATATCCAAGTCAAATCCATTCACAGCTAAAGCCACATGTTGTTTGTCTTCTTTGTTTCTGTGGGTAGGGTGTGCATGCCGTTTCGGTGCGTCTCTCATGTGTTCGCGCTGCTACACACGAGAGCACGAAATGTTAAATTTACGCAAGGAAGCGCCGTTCCTCATTCGTGTGATTTGCTGAGATTGCGCCCTATTCCCGCGGTTGTTCGAGTCCGGATTAAGTGCGAGTCGTCCAAGGAATCGGCGGGTTGTGCGGGTGCTCGAAGGACTCCGAGGTGACGGCTGACGCCTGTGGTCGCTTCCCTCAGGACAGTATGAAGGAAACTAAAGGTAAGGGGGACACGTTATCTTGTAGAATAAGTATGCCACTCAGTGCAAGTGTGTGTTGCCGCACTCGAACGAGGTGTCGTGAAACGGGAGCCTTACGCGCCTTTGCGAGTGCGGTTGCCGATTCGCTTTGACAAAGCTAACGCCAGCAGAGCCATGGCGCATGGGCGCGGCCTTACTGGAGCTAATTCGCGACAACTGCGGCTACATGCATGTGTATGGTGATCAATTTTTCATATGTGCAATGTAGTGTGAGGGCGCACGCGGCGCTTGCTACGTTGTTGATTAAACGAAGCCTGCAGTGCCATTTGATGCAAAGCAGCATTTTGTTCACGTTCGCGGGCGATACAATTTGTAACTTTGCTCGATTCACCTAGCCAACCACCTAAGTGGGTTGATAAGCATACGTTCACAGTAGAGCGTTATTATACCCCTAAACAGTGGCATATGCTCGTTAAAAGATATATTGTGTGTGCCTAGTGTAGAGAGAGAGGTGTCCGTGCAATCTGTATGTGTACCTGCAAGACGCCTTTGCTTGTAACTAATAATGTGTTGGCCAGCACCTACATTGTACGCCTGACTTTGAAGAAAACTAGCATGCACAATGGGAGATTTTGTAATCTGCGAGAGTTGCTTTTTATGAAATAATACATTGCCAGTATGTTCAAAATGTGTTTCACTGCTGTGTGGCAGGGGTGCGGTTATCACGCTGTTGTGTAGTTGCTGATGCAAGCACTTATAGTTTTGATGCGTTAATATTTCTCATCTAACTTATCAGGTGTTTGGCTGTTTCAGCACAAACAAGGCAAAGAGAGAAGGAAGACGGATAATGACAGGACCAGTGCCGACTTTTGCTTGAAGGAGAATACACATGTTGGTGTATTTATTGTGACAGCCTTTCTCTGTTGCTTTTTTGCCCAATATATGCAACGACAAAGTTGTCAGCGATATCAGAGAGAACACTGAAATTAGCTTTTAAAGATCATATTGACTAAATGCCTAGTAATTGACAGCGCAAAGTAAGAACTAAAGACATCAGAATGATCAATGTGGGACGAGTACAGCCTTGCATCTAGAAAAATGTAATGTGCAAAATGTTACCTAAGTAAAAAACCTCTCTATATTTGAAAATAGTGTGACGTCACTTCGAGGACCGTACCAGCCATTCCCTCCCTTTGTGCAAGGGCTGGTTGGCATGGAAGGTGTTGGTGACATTTCTGATAGACCACTGAGATGTATGCGATTCTAAACCTGTACCCTAATATATACGTAATCTTTTGTGCAGTTACATCGCTGCATCTGACACCTACAACTTATTTGCATATCTACATTGCTCCCTTAGGACCTAACACGCAAACTTGAAATGTGCATTGTCACTTCATGAATATCGAGCGGTAAAGGTACTGAGTATATGTGAAACAAGAATCTCTGCTTATTACATGAAGACATATGAGGCCTTCGATAAAACGAGTTATACCTTTATTGGGCTTGCGTACTCTTCGGGGCGATTCATACATGCAGCTTCAGCAAATGATATCTTCCAGCCTGGTGACCATGTAATTTTTTTCTGCACACAGCGCAAACACTGAGCTGTACCCACTCGCAGATAGTCGCGTCAAGTGCATATTTACCTTGACTAAAATGTCGAATCAAGTTTTTCCAACGACCGGTCCTTGCCACGGGTGCTAACGTCTTCACAAACAAGACACATTGTTATTGACACTGCACACACCACACACAATATTCTCAGTTGAACCGATATTCTCAATACCTTTCAATGCAATCCACAAGCCACAGTCAACACTGCACATTTTTGAAGACTGTGCCGCTGTTCCTCGCACAGGTCACCACGTGTGTTCACTTCTTCAAGATAAACAGACAGCGTGGCAAATGTTTTACCACACAGCTAGATGTTTGCTGACACATGCTACAGCTACTGTCGACATTGTAACGTGAACGTTAAGCTTTGAAAAATTGAAACTTGCCCCAAACACCACACGACTGTGCCTGGCTGAGCCACCAGCGGGAGTTTTTTTCCAGCCACACCTTTTACGTGTGCCAGTGACATCATGCTGTGACGTACCTCGGTAGGGGCCTATCGCTGCATACTTTATGCGAATGAGGGTCCTGTTAGAGAAAGCAGGCATTGTTGATTTCGTAACTTGTTCATTTCCAACTGGACCTTCATTTACACTAGTTGTCTGACTGATATTCAGGTCAACATTTGTGCAATAAATTATACAGTTGGCAGTCTATGCTTGCCCCATACTGTTGTTACTGGTGTTTCTCGTTGTTACTTTGCACTGTTCATTATAGCTCAACTACAGAAACTAGCCTAGCTTTCCGTTATTTTGGACAAGATGCAGCTGGCAAGTGCGATAGTGTTCATAACTCTAAATAATCAAGCAAAAATTATCGTTTTATATTCAGTTAGTTGCATTCATATCAGTATATTATAAGTATTCATTGATTAAACATGGATCCGTGGTCTTTCACATAATGCTCACAACTTTTTATATCAAATTGAATGGTGTTTATAAAAACATGGGTTTTAGCTAAACTTCACGCTGTTTTCTTGAACAGCTGACAAAACGCTATTGCATGCTTACTTGCCATGAATTGGATTCTGTTTGAAATACATTGCAATTCCTCACCGGACTGCCAGTACACTTCACATTGGGGGAACATTTATTAACAATGGATTGATTAATTTTTAAGAACGGAAAGAAAGAAGCGGCAGGCCAGGATACTTGATATTGGCATCCGTTTTGCTACCCAGCGCATTATCATGCAAACTTCCTATAGAGTGGATATGCGTCTTGCATGTGTGCCTGTAAACCAAGAACTTTGGGTAGAACTATATTTGTCTTACAAATGGTTGCAGGACTGTGGAGGCTGTAGGGCTGCTTAGCCAATATGAATGGTGGAATCCCTGGACATGCGTTCAACTATGCTGCATCAGCTGCTTGGTGTTTTCACGGCATCTTTACAGATGTGATGGGTGAGTAAAGCAAGCAGGCTTCAACACAGGGAAAAGTATAATATGACAGCACCTCTTGTGCGTGCCTTACATTCCAAGTATATCAAATATTTATCTTGCATTTTGTGTCCTGTAATTTTTAAAGAGACAGTTCTTTTTGCTTTATATTTAAGTCTTGATTCTTCGACAGCAATGTATTTGTGTTTGACAGCAAGTGTTCTTGAATGACTGATCTCAATAAGGACAAAACACCCTTCATACTTGGTACTTAGTATAAGTTTGCACATATCTATAGCAGAATCAATTGTTCATTTTTTGCTGTGATGATAATGGGCAAGTAGCAAAGGCAAGTTCAGATTGGAGTGGTCGGTGACGTCTGTTTAGGCTGTGCCATATTGATTTTCAACCAGAGTTACTTGTGGCCACATATACAATGAAGCCATATGACGTGCATTCTAAATGAGATTATCATATCATATTTCACTGCATCTTATTATGTGTCGAACAAATGCAGATATCTTTAGCTTGCCACTATAAAGGGATCCCAAACCAACGCAGGGTTGAAATTTAGTCGTGGTGTTGCAGCTGTGTATGACTCTACAACGGATGCATTGCCGTGATAATTTTTCTATATGTTGTCGCATTAGTAAAGTTACACACATTGGACGATACAAAAGAGGTCCTCGCTTATTTCGCTTTTTTTCGCTATGCTTCTTTCTTGTCTCTTCTTGCCATGTGCTCCTCCTCACTGTACAAGGAGCAAGGGCAGTGGGCACAAAAACACGTATTTAAAAAAGATGTTGTTGTAAGGTGAGCACAGAGGGGCTGAACACTTCCAAAAGGCTCAAAGAGGTAAAGGTATTATTTCTAGCTACTTTTTGGGCACTCATAGCTAGTTGTGCTCCTGCAGTTGTCATTGTTGATCAGGACACTATTCTGAAGTCGTTGCACACATTTGCTTGAAATGTTAAAAAAATTATTGGAGGTGGTTTGGCACCCTTTATTGCAGTTATATACCGAACTAGGTTCCAATGCATAAGCAAAATCTGTTCACTATAATTCAATCCTAATGATATCTGAAATTCAGCAAATATTCACAGAAAAGCTCAAGAAAAGGCTAAGTGGTTGCCCCTTGAACGTGAAGGAGATACCCTTCTTCTAAAAGGTCAATAGACAGTCTAGTAGTCTCGATATTACATGCACTATAAAATATTCTTGTGTGGTGCTCTTCATGCACGTTATAATGAGAGGGGTTTTTATTAGAACTGTTGTCGCTTTGCCCTGCGTTGCTGAAATTGTTCACATAGTTATAATACATGAATCACTTTATGCCTTTTGATTTTATGCAAATGGTTTGCTTACCCAGTCGGTATAACTTTATTTGGGTAAAATCATAAATGCTCTAAATTTTTTTTACTATACAGCAGGTTTATTTTTAAAATACGCGACCATAGATGTGAACGTAGTTGGTGGTGTGCTTGATTAATGCTTAACTATCACCACTCTAACTACACCTGCTACAGTGTATAGTGTGAAAAAAGTAATGGTACTTAACATTACTGGTAGCATACACTTTTATGTCTGAAAATGTGTTAGAAAGCCTGGTAAAAATGTGTGTACGTTTTTTTCGCTCCAAATAACTATTGTGGTCTACTCAAAGCAGCTTCCGCTCTTTTAAGGTCCTCAAACTATTAGGTGTTCAAAAGAAGTATCAATGCCATATCCTTTCTTTGTCAGCCTACTCACCACTCTAATAATGAGAATTACCCAATAACATTACCCAGGAAAATATAGGGATGTTATAAAAAGTAATGTCAATTCAATTATCAAAAAATGTTAACCCATTAGTAACTGGCCGCCAAGTTACGTTTATGTTCACTTTTTTACACAATTTTGTTAAAGTAATTTTTGATAAAATCATTTATAGTTTGTTTGGGATCAATGTCTGCTAGTTCTCATTATAATGTGTTCAACAAAGACAACGATCGCTTAAATTTAGAGTTCTCCCCTTTACTCATGAATCTGAAACAGTGAATCTCAGTAATCTTAGAGGTGTGTGACTTATTTTTTAATCAGTTGTGCGTGTGTTCAAGTACATGCATTTAGGTGGGAGGGCGAACCATTGGCACCTCCTGTGACCAGGAGATTTTCTGAGAACTAACAGATGCATAATGCGGCTAAAGAACTATAGGGATATTGGAAGTAATCGTAACGTAATTGCAATCGTAATGTAATTGCCAGTAGGCAAAAGAAGGTGTCCCACACTCACCATAAGGGTAACAGGCAGCGCTAACTGACTCTTCCATGATTAAATGCACATATATACCATACAAATTGGAAGAGGGATAGCCGCCATGGTAGCTCAGTTGATCGAGTATCAGACATGTTATTCGAAGTTCGCAGGCTCGGTCCCTGTCCAGGGCAGGTTATTTTTTTCCTTCTACTTTTCTTTCTTCACAATTACAACACTTCTATTCTTCTCGCCGAATTTTCTGTGTAAAAAGGTACCTTATAATCTGAAGAGGCAAACAGAATGTGCCAGTGTATGAGTTAGCTCTTGTAGTGATTACAAGTGAGATATATTTCGAAGAATAAATCATTCTGCCACTTGCCTAAAGGATGGCTACAGGACATGGTGCTTGATGCACTTTGTTATATTTGAATCGAGCTATCTTGAATTCTGTTTTTATAAATTACATGGGCTACTCATGACGGTATCACACACTTTATAGCCACAAAAATATGCAGCGAACAATGTTATAAATGTGAAATCGCATAAGGATAAGGTGAAAACTGCACCCTCAACAATTGTACAGGGAGCAAAAGGTGCAGGCATCATTCCTTCTGCCCGTGCTTTTCAAGTGTGAGCTCTTTTCACCTCGTTTTAATCAACTAACCAGATTGAGATGTGTTGTTATAGTGCATAAGGATGCTCCACGGGAAACTAGGTTCGTCTCAAACTCCGTGTGTCTTTCAACCTATATGGTGCCAGGTTCAAGAGTTCATGCAGACCAGATCGTGTGAAACAGGACACCCGTTTAACATAATAACATGGCTTAAAGCATAAAGCAGTTAATGGGAACGAATATCAATTTTTAGTGTAGCTGTTTTGTTCTGCAATAGAAAGCTTACTGGTCTGATCGTGTAAACATGCAGTGAAAGAAGAGAATTTTCGGGGCTTGTTTCTTTTTGTTTGACATGGCTTTCATGAGTACATTTAGTGGTAAAACAGAAAGTGCTGGAAAGATTTTAAGAATTTTCGGGTCTCTGACTGCTATGAAGTGTCACACAACACAGGCAGCAAACAGTGGGAGGTCCGCATAAGAGCTTTAAATGTTTTTGCATTGCAGTTTGCTGCGAAAGCATGCATTTCACGTGCGCGTGAAATGCACATATTTCGCACTGTTTGCCACGATGACAGTGCTGCTTTTTGAGGGTTGATTCCTCTGCGTAGGCAGCACAGAATAATGTTGGCGCAGGTATTATAGATAAATGCTGTAACTTTGACCACTAATCTTTTTGCATGTTAAAGCATCAAATAATTTGCAGTAAACAAACAGGCTGCATGACATACTAATTTTTAGGCTTTTTAAGTGCAATCATAAGGAAATGCCACTTAAGTTGCAAAAAAATGCAGTTAAATTCACGGATTTTGATTTCCACCTCTAGTCACACATTCTGGTGAGTTGTCAGTCTCTTTATTGAAGAAATCATAATCAAAATTTTTAGCTGAATGGGTTGGTACTGATGTTGAATTTTGTGCATTGCTTATGAGTAGAATGATAATTCGTGCCCTACCATTTAGTACTGCCTTAAATCGATCAGGCAGTCTTTGCATATATTTAGTATCGTTGGACGATCAGTGTCAGCTTAAGCTATGCCATGAAAGCGACCCACAGCGTCCAGCTAATGTTGTTTTCGTGTGCAACTATAGTTGTGGTTGTGCTGAGTAACCTTTCTTTATATACACTACATAACAAACTTACTCCTTTATAGTCAAGTGCATCTTCGGATCGATTGTAAATGCTTGCACATGCGAGGCCTTAAGTTTTATAAGAAATTCCTCAGTGTGCCACGAGCAAATGTGTGTTCAGCAAAAATTTGTATATCATTACGTTTAACTCTTAAAGCCTCGTCTACAACTTTGTGCAGATTGACCTTGAGCAGAAAACAAGGAGCGGCAGCAGCCCCCAGAAAAGAGCAAGCACCCTCCAAGCTCCTCAAGCTCTCTTCGACAGGAACAGCAAAGTCACTGTGTGGCATTGAAAACCATTGCAAGGAGTGACTTATCAGTAAACTGTGCTGCTCTTTTATCGCAGAACACGAAGTTGACCACTCCAGAGGAGCTTCACGCGTGTGTATTGTGAGTGCTTCAGTGGTTTTGTTTTGTCCAGCCAGCAGTCAAGAAATCATGTGTCAGATTCAGCCGGGATGGCTAGAGGGAGTCGGGCAGGCATGTTTGGACATTTGTCTTGCCAAGTAGTGCCAATTTTCGCACTGGTCCTGTTGAAGTTACTGCCACAAATGACAGAAGCTTCGTCAACTCTCTAAATGTACAGTTGTGTCGGGGAAGATTAGCTGCATTTGTTTTTTCTATAACTGATAGCTGCCAACATTCTTCATTGTACAGGAGTTTTGTTCCTCACTTATGGGTGTAAACTCCCCTCAACAGAAAAAATGCTACACGTCTACTTACAGAAGGCCCCAAGGCCCTACTTGTAGGTTTTTCCGGCATGTATCATAAAGCACCTCGTTTGGGTGAACATGAACATTTTAAACTTGTACAGCGAAAAATTTGGGTGGCTAGTCATTTTGTCGTTATCATGTTTCTCGCAATATTCTTAAGCGTGTTGTGCATTACGTTGTCAATCTGATTATGTGCATAGAAGATGGTACATAGTTTCAGGCTACTTGAAGCACCGTATTGTAGTATAAAAAGCCTGGAAGCAACCTATCAATAATTTTTTAACACAGTTGTTTAATCTGATGCTTGATACATCACTAAACTTTCGTGCGTATTCATCAATGTAAGCTCGTCTTAGTGTTATCCAAAATGAAGATGCGAGTCGACAGATGGAAGCATCTTGTGGGGTAATCAGGGTGAACAGAGGAAGTGCCTCAGACTGGCTGGCCGATGTTGCGTTAGGAGGACCTATTTTTTAGAAGTCACCTTGTCATCCTTGGCCTGTTAGTTTGAATGGGGTTAGTAATAACATCGTCTTTTGGTGTAGGTGTGTGTGTCTGTTGGAAATATTTGTCTGAAAAAAAAACCTATAACGCAGAAGAGTGCAGCCCTCGCTTCCTTTCAATTTATATTGCGATGATACAAAGTGCTTTCCAGTCGAAGGTTGGGAGTAAGGGAAGCAAAAAAAAGGTAAAAGAAAGAAAAGAAAAAAGAAGAAAGAAAAGGAGGATGCAAAGTAAAAGTAGTGTGCTACACTGCTCCTACTTTGCATCCCCTTTTTCTTCTTTTTTTTCCTTCTTTTCTTTTTTCACTTTTTTTACATTTGCGCTGTCACATCTAGTGCATGAATCAATTACACATGGCTTTGCTATAGCACACATGCCTATGTGGTGTTGGATTGAACAGTGCATTCTACTTCACTCAGTTCAATTGGAGGCTGATGAGTCTTGTAATAAGTGCTTTCTCTCTATCACCACACATGATCAAATGAAAAGTTTGCACTTGGCTCTTAGTATACTGGTATATTGCTTGTGTCTTGGAATACTCAAAATGAATGTTATTTGTTGCTGTTTATGGTAATGAAATTATCCAACATGAAAATATCTTGCCTTGTGAACTTTGTCAGACCTGCCTTTCTTTTTCTTTCCTATGCAGGCGTTGTGTGTAAGGCAGTAACAGAGAGGTGGTAGCTTGAGCTTTTGAAGAATAAATACTGGCAGTGAGGCAATTCCACATCAAACATCCCAGCTATTTTGACAACGATCCTAAATGTGTTTCGAAAAAAAAGTATTGTGCTCGCTTACTGTGTTGAAAACAGCAAAAGACTAAAATCTATCGCAGAGAACAAAATATTAGACCTCCTTGGTGCCTTCTGGACTTCCCAGGATGTCGTCTGGGTGTTGTTTGTAAAAAGTAAAAAGAAGTATTTCAAAAATCCTGCCTCTTCTACACCAAATTTGGTCTAGGTATTAAGTAAAGGTGATTGTGTGGTGTAGGAAGCTCAGTGATATTAGTGCAAGTTTTTTGCCACATCAAAAGCAAGGAAGCAGTTCTCTTTATATCGCAAGTTATATAATTACACTTTGTTTTAAAGAATAAATAATTTTTTGAAGTTTCCTAATGATGGCTGTTTTCTGCATTTGACATACGACAGCTTCTGTTCCGAAGTTCCCCATGGCCGTCAATAGGAGACTTCAAAAATCATTTTCCTCATTGAAACAAAAATTGTAATGATAACACTTGCAATATACCAAGAACCGTTTATTTGCTTCAACTTACACATAAAAGTTATTTTCAATTAGACAAACACATAGTTCAGATTGCATCTCAATGTGGATAAAAACGATTATATGGTGATATTTGTAATCTGGACCTAACTATATTTTTTTTCGTGAAGTATAACTTCTCTAGAGTAAGTATTTGTGGCTCAAATATTCACACAAAATGCAGTATTGCCATACAAGAAATGCAAACGATAAGTAGTTTGGCTGAATTCTTCAAAGCCTATGTAGCAGATAAATAGCACTAATGTTACTCGGCTTCAAATACTTTAAAGAAGCACCTTTACTTAATATGTAGATCAAATTTACTATGGCAAGAAAAAGCGGTACTTTTATCTTTTTCTCACAAATAACACCCGCTCTGCGAAATTCTGAAGGTACCCACGTGTCCACAACTTTTTTCTCTTCAAAATAATTCTGCAAATAACTATTTTCAAAAGAGTAAATTACCATCATTTTTTAAACTATATATCTGTGATGGTCGCCAGGCAGTATGGTTTGGATGATTGGTGTAGAAGTGCCCAGTGGAAAAAACAACAAATGTCTGAGCATCCTTTGACGCTCGGGCAATTTCAAAAGCATTTGTTTGTTAGCAGCAATTCAATTAAGCCCTTGTCTTCATGATTACGCCCAGAAACAAAACACAAGTAACCAAAGTAGTACTAAGAGTCATGCACTCTCGCTGTTCCAAGGCTTGTGGAGCCTAATTTAGTGTAAGCTTCACCGTTTTTTAAAAATTCAAATTAAACCAACAGGTTTTGGAGGCACAGTGCATTTTCAGCTAAATTGTTTCACACCAGTTACTTAGATGAAAAGCGGCAAGTACAGGTAAAATACCATTTTAAAGGAATTTTAGATAATAACAAAAAGGTTCTTTTCTTTTTTTGTGTGGTGCTTTGCCTGAACGCTGTGCTTTTTGTGGTATAGTTCATTGTCTTGTGAAAATAGGCCTTAAAAACTAAAATTAGCCATGTTGAGGTCGATTTCTTGGTTATAGTCGTAGTAGCCTTATTAAACATTATGACTTAAAACTTGACTGTTCTTTTGAAGATTTTTTCTTGTACAATGATATTTCAGAGTCTAAGTCAATTTTGTTATAAGAAAACGTTATGTCATAATAGGGTCACTTTTTATAGAGTCGTTCAGTTTTACCTTACCTTTTACATTCCTAATAGAGCAGTTATTTTTAATATCGGTATTCAAAATGGAATGAGCATGCTGTATGTAGTAAGGTGTAAGCACTTACAGATAGCACATGCACCCAACGTTTCTGTTGGTAGTTTATTTCTGTCATTCTTGATTGATATATGGGGTTTCACGTCCCAAAACCACTATATGATTATGAGAGACGCCGTAGTAGAGGGCGCTGGAAATCTCGACTAGTTGGGGTTCTTTAATGTGCACCCAAATCTGAGCACACGTGCCTACAGCATTTCTGCCTCCATCGGAAATGCAGCCAGGATTCGATATTGCGACCTGCGGGTCAGCAGCCGAATTTCTGTTACTCTTGCTCCCCTATTTCTGTGCAGTTCGGTTATTGTTGTCTGGCTTGCAAAGATTTTTAATGGCACCTGCCTGATCCTGCTTGCTTTCGTGGTGATTTTAACCTTCATATTTTGCATAGGTTTACCTCTCAAAATTGTTCAAGATGCCAATCTTGTGCACAAACTGTATAGTATAAAGGCAGCAGATGTACATGCACACACTATTAAAGGTACATTGAGAGCTTTCACTGGTAGTTCCTGAAGTTTTACTGTGCAGGAAGCATTTAAATCATAATTTTATAAGGACATATCAATACATTATCTCTACCATTGAAAATCGTGACAACCTAGTTATTTTCACTGTGATAAGCATGCTGTTTTCTTTAATGTGGCAGAACTAATTTATACACTCATTTCTTTAATTATTCACATATGCATAACACGAAGGATTGTGTGCCTTACATTTTCAGTTTCATTCTGTGTGTTATATTTCTTGTGCATGTAAACTAAGGTGCTAACATGTGTCTCTGACATTATTTGTGCCAAATATTTACATTTCCAGGTGCCTATGAAGACCACATAAGTACTATGGCAGTGACCTCCCAAATCTATAGTGGTGCCGGAGCCTCAAGCAGCTTTTCGCCGATCTCCACGAGGCGTTCATGAGATAAACACAGCGCCACACATTCACAGTGCTATGATTATTATTTATGTTTAAATATTTCATTCCAAAATTGCTGTTACATTGTGTTTTGTGCCACCATCCTGTGGCTTAGGTGGAGCTCGTGAAATTACGGTGTAGTCACCTCATTTGTGTACCATCAACACTGCAATGTCGCTATTCACAGCTGGAGCATACAGACAGATAAAAAAATGTATTGATTGTAGCAGGGCTGATGTGTACAATAATGTTTCTCTATTACAAATAATAACTTTATAAGTACTTTAAGTCTTGCATAGAACACTGCATTATTGTGTTGCAATGTAACCACCATTTATGTTCGCTAGCATGTTAATTTAGTAGCTTCGAAACGTATTTTATTTAAAAGCTAATTTTCTTCCGCATCACGACAATTAGAAAGATGCCGATGATTCAATCCCTCATCATGCATATTTAAAAAAATATAGTGATTTGTACACATTATTGCATGTACTCAAGATGTGGACGTTTATTCAATTTATACATTATATTGCTTTGCACTAGATTCGGACGTAGCATGTACACATTTCAGTTTTTCTGCATGATACGTCTTTCCATAAAATGTGGAGTCCGCATCATACGTCTCTCCATAAAATGCGGAGTCCGGATCATACGTCTTTCATATTCCATTAATTCCATACTTGAGGTCTCCGCATCATACGGAACTTTACAGTAGGGGACAGAACAAAATTTTTCCGTCGAAGGTCCCCAAGACTATCGTCTTTAAAAGATGTGATATAGTGGTACTGGGAGTGTTTACTAGATATACGGACGGACGGATAGACAGACATACAAAATAACGGAAGGACTCACGGGTGCAGGGATGGACAGGCAGAAGGACGGCTGAATGAACAGACGCATAGACGGACGGATGGACGGATGGACAGATAGAAAGACAAACAAATGGACGAATGCATGGATGAACGGACGCACAGATGGTCGGACACATTGACGGACGCATGGTTGGATGGAAGCAAGAACGAATGGACGCAAGAAAGCACGGACGGACTGATGAACGCTTCGCCCCACCAATCATTACTCGCTCCGTGGATATGCTGTGATTTTTATCAACGCTGCTATCACGCACTCCGCACTGTCTTCATGCCGTGACCGCCACAGTGTGAGCTCGGAGAAAACTCGTCATCCCGACAAGCTCGGGCCATCCTGGATAGCGCCTCTGATCAGACACATATTGTATCATCATGATGATCATCATCAGCCTGACTACGTCCACTGCAGGACAAAGGCCTCTCCCATGTTCCGCCAGTTAACCCGGTCCTATGCTTGCTGCTGCCAATTTACACCCGCAAACTTCTTAATCTGATCTGCCCACATGAACTTCTGTCTCCCCATAACCCATCTCCTTTCTCTGGGAATCTAGTTAGTTACCCTTAATGACCAGCGGTTATCATGTCTACTGGCTACATGCCCGGCCCATGTCCATTTTCGCTTCTTCATTTCAACTATGATATCATTAACTTCCATTTGTCCCCTAATCCACTCTGCTCTCTTCTTGTCGTTTAAGGTTACACCTACTATTTTTCTGTCCATTGCTCGCTGCGTCGTCCTCAATTTAAGCTGAACCTTCTTTGTAAGTCTCCATGTTTCTGCTCCGTAGCTAAATACCCGTAAGATACAGCTGTTATATACCTTCCCTTCGAGGGATAGTGGCAATCTACCTGTCATAATTTGAGAGTGCTCTCCGAATGTGCTCCACCCCACTCTTATTCTTCTAGTTACTTCAATCTCGTGGTTCGGCTCTGTGGTTATTACCTGCCCTAAGTAGACATCGTCTTTTACAACTTGAAGTGCACTATTACATATCTCAAAGCGCTGCTCTTTTCCGAGGTTGTTGTACATTACTTTCGTTTTCTGCAGATTAATTTGAAGACCCACCTTTCTATTCTCCTTGTCTAACTCCCTAATCATCAGTTGCAATTCATCCCCTGAGTTACTCAGCAATGCAATGTCATCGGCGAAGCGCAGCTTACTAAGGTACTCTCCATTAACTCTTATCCCTAACTGTTCCCATTCTAGGCTTCTGAAAACCTCCTGTAAGCACGCGGTAAATAGCATTGGGGAGATTGTGTCCCCCTGCCTTACACCCTTCTTGATCGGTATTCTGTTGCTTTCTTTATGTAGATTTGTATCTTTATGTAGATCCCCTGTAGATTTCTTCAAGAATGTTTACATATACTTCATCTACGCCCTGATTCCGCAGTGTCTGCATGACGGCTGATATTTCTACTGAATCAAACGCCTTCTCGTAATCTATGAAGGCAATGCATAGTGGTTGGTTATATTCTGAGCATTTCTCTATTACCTGATTGATAGTATGAATGTGGTCAATTGTTGAGTAGCCTGTTCGAAATCCTGCTTGTTCCTTCGGTTTATTGAATTCTAATGTTTTCTTTACCGTGTTAGCAATTACCTTTGTAAATAGCTTGTATACTACAGAGAGCAAGCTGATCGGCCTGCAATTCTTCAACTCCTTGTCATCTCCTTTCTTATGTATTAGATGATGTTAGCGTTCTTCCAAGACTCTGGTACTCTTCTCGTCAGGAAACACCTCGTAAACAGGGCGTATATGTATATATACATAAACACCCTGTTTACATATACAACATAATGTATATATGTTGCAAAGATGAGCCACGGCAGTACAAAAGGAGTGTATGCGCACTCGGAAGTGCAAGTGGGTGCTTTGATGTCAAGCCGGCAGTGTTGCCATTTGGGCAACTGAAGCCTGTCCTGTTTCGAAATAGTTATGGATGCTCACGATTTTATAAGCAAAACTATGAAGCTACGGTAATATGTATGCCATGCCATCATTCACACACACACACGCACACACACACACACACGCACACACACACACAAAAATGTGTGCAATAAAAATGGGGTACTTCTCTCTAGTCACCACTAGTCCTCTAAAAAGGAAGAAGGCGCTAGCAAGCCCAACACTATAGAACGAGAAAAGCCAATTGGGAAAGGCCGACCCACCGTGAATAATCGGCCCGTATGGCTTATCCCGGATAAATGGGGATTATATTCAATCAAGGCAACGGCGGCTGCGAGAGGACCCAGAAGCGGTCGAAGGCCTGCGCCAACGACGACGTGCTCGTTAATTTTACTAAAGATACGAACGTTTGGTAAAGTGTGATCAACTTTTATAGGGGTCTGAATGATTCACTCCAGGGCTGATACGAGCGCTTCCCACACAGAGGCCAATCCCCTCTGCACGTGGGCACATGCAGAGGGGGGCCCTGATTCGTTCCGCCAGCACGTCACCGTGAAGCATCCTTCGCAACCATGCAAAACTTTGTGTCAGCAAGAATTTGTCTTCGATGATGACGATGATGTGTGGTACTTTATGGCGCAAGGTCTATTCGATGGCAAAAGAGTGCCATTTCAGTAGAGTAGAGATATGAACAATGACATGGTGCATGGCTGTATTGGGGCCTTAAAATTACTCGCGCTTATGTGGCTAAAAACATAAAAGTATTTAAAATTATGACAGTGATGCGAAGTGTGTCCAGTGCAAGTGAATGGCGAAAGGTCATGATCATAAAACCATGGCGGGGATGAAGTCACCGCAGCCGCGACCTCGAAACAGAGGTCATCCTAGGGATCAGCTCAAAATATTCAATGAGAACTATGTATATCATTTAAAAACCTAAACAGTGATTGAGGTTTCAAAATTGAATCGCTACCGATGAGCATTCCACGGTGTAGTGAGAGCTGCTGCCGGGAGGACAGTAAAGAGTGCTTTTTTCTCAGAGAATCCAACTCATCGCACTGTACGAGGATGTGGAGAACAGTAAGCGGTTCTCCTTATCTCTCACACAGCGGCAGATCGCCACCAGACAAAAAGTGCGAATACGTTGAGCAAGTGCGTCCTATTTGTAGCCTTGTAAGTGTAACTTGTGTGTAGCGGGATCTGGATACTGTTGGCCAGTTTTCAAGTCTCGGTTTTAAGACGTGCAATTTGTTATCCGTTTCCTATCCCACAGGAACTGCCTGCATGCCCTTTGCTCCCGCCGTTGGAGGGGTTTCATGTCAACTGCATGGACGGCCAGGTATGTATTGGCGGGTGCATGGTCATGTGCCGACCCAGTCAGATGTTCCGTGACCTCGTGACCTCATGGTGCCCGTACACCCAGCACACAACAACCTTTCGTTTAAGGGTGTAGATTGTCCATAAAAGAGAGTGAAGTGATATCAGGACTAAACTTTTATTTTTTTAGCGTTTTCAAAGCTGTTACGATACTCACCGATTCTGTGCATACAACCGCTCGTTGCAGTTGTAATTCTTTAATATGCTTGATGGCCACAGATCATGGGCTTCTGCAGTGAAGACGGTTGTTTGCGGGTGCAGAACACCGTTTTTGAAAAGGATGGGCCAACAACTGCATAAGACACAGCAGTACGAGGCTATGACGCATATTTAAAGAATTCCTGGCAAGTGTATTTATGTTGCAGTTTGAAAAAGTGTTTGCGAATGTGTGCAGTAAGTGCGTGTTTAGTAACCTCCACAAAGGATACATCGCACTTAATAATCTGCCCCTAGCAGGGCGGTGGATATGCTGCGGGAGCCATCAAACGGTGCTCTAGAAGTGACACGCTAGTTTCCTCAGCGAGGCTTCTTAAACGGAGGATTGATTGATTGATATGTGGGGTTTAACGTCCCAAAACCACTGATGATTATGAGAGACGCCGTAGTGGAGGGCTCCGGAAATTTCGACCACCTGGGGTTCTTTAACGTGCACCCAAATCTGAGTACACGGGCCTACAACATTTCCGCCTCCATCGGAAATGCAGCCGCCGCAGCCGGGATATCTTAAACGGAGGAAGTAGGGCTGTCTCAGTGAAGTACGGTTGTTGAACAAGACCGCATTGGACATATCCTTAATTATGGCGCGAGCGGATGTTTTCCGCCAGCGATAACCTTGAGATATTATGTAAAATAGAGATAACACCTCTGCAGATGGAGTGAAAATTCATTTGATTCTATGTAGAGACTCGCTACGCGGCTAGTTCGAAAAGCACACGTAAAGAGGCGAATGTCTAGATGGTGTAGAAGGTCGAGAATCTTTATAGCTGATGGTGTCGCAGACTGATAAATTGAAGCACCGTAATCTAAGTGCGTGTCTACGAGGCTTTTATATAAATTCATCACACATTTCCTGTTACTACCCCTCGTAGTGCATGACAACACTTAAAATATTCCTGGTTATTAAGCACCTGTTCTTTCAATACTTGACATATAGTATAAAGGTTAGTTTTGTGTCTAATATTTTCCAAGAAACTTGCACTTGGTTTTCACAGAAAGGCGTTGACCATGTAGGTCAATGTTGGCGTCAGGATGGAGGCCCCTTTTTCGTCAAAACAATACGCAAGTTTCCTTTCGCGCATTGAGTATAAACCATTCTCATCTGCGCATTAGGAGACCTTTTTGTAGCCTAATCGAACCTGACGTTCACTCAGTGAGAGGTTACAGTACTTAATACCGACCTGCACATCGTCAGCATATGTACATTAAAACATATTTCGTGGGATAACGAGGCGCAAGGAGTTCATTTTGACTCTAAAAAGTGTACAACTCAATACCCCTTCTTGCGGCACTCCTGTTTCCTAAACAAATGTACGGCATAACACAGTGCCCACTCGAATACGGAATTTCAGATTAGACAGGTAGCCTTCGATTATTGCTAACATTCTGCACTGCACACATTGGTATGACAGGTCTCGGAGTATGCCAAAGCGCCACGTAGCATCAAAGGCCTTCTTCCTATCGATATACACCGATAGAAAAAATTGTTTATGAAGGAAATCACGAATTTGCACCTCGATACGGATAAAGTGGTCAGTAGTAGATCGCCTCTCAAAAACCGAACTGGCATGGGTCAAGCAAGCTATTTGTTTCAAGGAAATGCATCAGTCGTCTGCTTACGTTTTTTTCAAAACCTTGCGAAGGCAACTCGTCAATGTTAGGGGCCTGTAGCTTGATGCTGATTATGGGTACTTGCCCTGTTTATTAATCGGAATCATGACTTATTTTCAGGAGTAAGCGATCTCACCGGAATACCAAACAGCATTATACAAAGAAAAGAGACCATTTTGGGTTTTGGGAGGAGGGCGTTTAAGTCTTTCCTACAATATATGGTCGGAACCAGGGGCGGTTCCGATACAGCAGTTCAACGATGCTTGCAACTCAGCTAACCCGAAAAGTTCATTGTAGATTTGTTTTTAGATGCCTCATTTTTTGTAGATTTGCGTTCTATTTTCTGTTTTTAATTGTTGCTTTGCAGCCGCCTATGATGCTGGATGTTGGTCTGAAGAGAGTCTACCCGGTCGTTGATGTTCGTGATCGGATATTCTGTACGGGTGGTACGCGCAGCAAGTAGAGCGTCCGACTAAATGAGTTTGTGTGTCCTGGAGGTGCGCCGGGGTGGTTTGAAGGGGACCTAGTCTTGTATAATATAATGATCACTGCCCAGTGTGCGCTGTGTTCTCGTCCGTGTGACAGTAGAGAGCACCAGGTCTGGACTAGTGTCCATACTGACACCCTTTTCTATCTGTGTAGGTGTCTGAAAGTTGTTGTGGGTTAAGAGTGGGAGGTTCTAAACGAGCAACCATAGCCTGTGACCTCTGTGTGGGTTCGTTTTGTATCCCTAGTAAGTATGCTGACTGTTGAGATCGCCGCCAATCAGCAAGAGATGCTTTCCTGCCACTCAATGAAGCTCCAGGAAGAGAGAGTCAAATACGGCCATCGGTTGTAATGGTGGGTGGCAGATGTTAGCGATAAATATGGATGGGAGGGTATGTGTCTGGCGAATAATTTCTGTTATCACGCAGGGTGTGTGTGATGTGATGTAGTATGCCTTGTACGTGAGACGGTGGTGAACAAGGGTAGACGCTCTAGGTGCGTCTGTGGTGTCAGAGTGTGTGTAGTTGTAACTAAAAAGTGTGGCCTGCATAGCAGTATATTGAAGAAGAAGAAAGATTTGGGGCATCGGGGAGAGCATAAGAAGCAGAAGCTGCAGTGGTGCGCGCTCGCCTCGAAAGCTATGGCAGTTCAAGTTATAAAATGAAGTGAATTATTATTGCCTCATGCTGCCATAATGGAGCGTAGGAGGATGGATGAGAGTTGATAAGCTTTCGTTACTGGAGATATGAAGATCCACACCAACTGGCGGTGCTGTGATGGGAAAGGCAGTGGCAAGTGGAGCAGCTGTGTCAAGCGTGTCTCGAGAAGGCCAAACATCCTCTGCAGAATGGCTTCCATGCTTTGTTTTATGCCTGCTTCTAATTTTTTATTTACGTCGGTGATAAGGGTGTTTATTTTAATTTCAATGCGGCCTTCTAGTTCTTGGAACTTTTTGTCGAATCAATCGGACAGAATTTTTAACTTCGCATTGATGTCAATCAAACGAGAAGGGGGGTGGTTGAGGTATTCGTGCGTTGTTTTTTGGAGGGTGGAAGTTTTGGAGGGGCGTTAGCCTGCGTTTGAGGGGTTGGTAGAGAAGGTAAGAGAGAAGAAGTGGGAGGGGAGGGTGTCAGCCCGGGCATAAGCTTCGCTGTTTTGACAGTTTTCACGAAGTTAAGCTGGCTGGTTCGTCTTCGTTCTGCTGTGCAGTTTTCAATATGAACAAGTTTTGTCGCTCTCCCGATTCAGGATGGTGGAACACACACGGTACTCCTATTCGAGTGATGACGAGCCACCTGAGGCAGCTGCTGAGGGAATACCATGCAGACAGTCTAACTTTCAGCGTGTGAACACACCCGTACGAGGCAGAAACAACAGCGGAGGTAAGCTTTTGCTAATGAATGAAGTGACTGCTAGACAGTCTTTATTGTGTCCAATAGGTGTTGCTAGTCTGCATTTTGAAAAGCATTACAACGCGATTAGGGGCATGGAATGACGAAATTAAGAAACAGGCAGGGATAAATTGGAATGAGCTCGCAAAGGAGATGGTTAATAAAAAAACACTGGGAGAGGCCTCCGTCCTGCAGTGGATTCGAACAGGCCGAGATAGAGGATGATGATGTTGCTATTATCATTGAGAGTCCACGCACTTCGTGTCGCTAGAGTGCACCGACTGCTCGAACGAGAGTGCAATATACGAGAATAAACAACTATGTGCAACCAGCAGAGTTTGTAGAAGTGGCGATATTTATGTATGTAACAAGGCAGAATGGAATCCGCTGTATTAGAGTACGGCAAAGAATTGGCATGTGCAGTTTACAAGCTAGATACAAATGAATTGAACACTAATAGAGGATTGTTGTCATGCGCGAAAACTACTAGGAACAGCTGGTGATCGAAAAAAGTCTACAGATTAGAAATTACCCTATGTAAAGTTTAGCTTCCTTGCAGCGATACTGAACAAAAGTTTGAAAGAAAGTGACAAAGACTTCAAAATTTTCCTCTAAAGACGCAACTGTTCCAATAAAAAGAGCTGATTTCACGTACTTTTGAATAGTTGGTTGTAATTTTGGAGGAGTGTCAGCGCACCGCGGCTGCATTCTAGTACGAGCCGTGTGTCACTTCCACCGTGGTTCATGCTGGGTGCACAAGTACCTGTCTTCCTCTTACATTTTTACACCTCCCCTTTACAGCTCACTCACCTCCTTCTGTAAAGATACTGAGGCGCGTCAGTATTATGTGCTTTTTACTAGTCGGAAGTAACGTTTTCTGCCAGCGCCGTTCGTAGTGGTTCTTGAAACCTGAGTGAGAACTGAGCAGGTTGAAAGACAGGGTTGATGGTTGAGAAATCCGCAAACAGAGAGTGGGTGCTGTAGAAATCCGCCAACAGAGAGTGGGTGCAGTAGCCAACGTTTGGACAAGGGGACTTGTCTTTTTCAAGGCGGCAATTGTTGCAGCCTTTGAAAGGAAAGTTCAGTTATTGAAACTTTGGCTTTAGCACCCACTTCCTGTTTGTGAATTTCACGTCCATCTTCCCCTCCTTGCGTTTTTGTCGGTGATGAGTGACATGGTTGGCACGCTATAGGTACAATGCTTAAATCGTCACCAAACGTCGCGTGCTCTATTTGACGGCAAGCAAGCTAGAGTTAGCAGTTTGTAAAAGCACTATAAATTTGCCATTTTTCTCTAGTTTCTGCCTGAACTGGAAGTTGTGTCATTAGATTTCAGTGGTCAATGTCTCAGTTTTGCTGCAATTACTGGGAGCCTAAAGTTTGTCTGTAAACCGAGGGATCGCTACGTGGCGTCGAGGAGCGTGAACGTGAAAACGTCGGCTCCCGCTTTTCTAAATGTTTTCGGTCGTGTTTTGCTACAAGATCACTTGGCTTTGTGCTTATTAGAGCGAACAAGCTCTGCGGTTTCAGTGGAGACGGCATTTTTGGCGGTGAGTGATATCTTAGACATTTTTTGAAATTTAAAGTTGCGACGCAGCGAGCGTCTCCGCCAACCCTAACCACACCTAGGGTTGGCGAAGAGTACGGCCGTTATACGTAGCCAAGGGCTCGGTCAGACGTGGTAGCGACTGGATCATCCTCCGTACGTCGCAGCCGACACCTAGGCACTGGAAATGCCTTTCACCAAGATGGGCCACCGCCATGGGACGCCGAAGACAGACGACTCCGCTGAACGAGGAGCTGGCCGCTGGGACGGTCGAGCACAACAACCAACCGAAGCATCCCAGGGGTTCAAAACGAGTCAATCGGCACTACACCGTGTGGTATCCGCTTCCAGGCTACCCCACCTACCCAAGGACCAGATCAGGGTAATCCTGAGACCAAGAGGAGGATGGGACGTAGCCAGAGTCTATCTCGTTTTGCTGGCGAGAGCCGTCAACATGGCCGCCAAGATCACCGACGAAAAAGCATGGGAGGACATAATATGTTACAACAATATGCAAAACATCATTTTAATTTCTACGCCGCACCAAAATAATGCTACATCATACGTGAACGTGCAGAAACTACACACAAACCAAGGCTTGTTCGAAGTTGCCGCATACGTGGCCGCACCCGATAATACATGCAAGTGCGTCATCAAAAACTTTGACCTCTCCCTTGACGACGCAGCGCTCAAACGCCTGATTGCGCATTACCGAAATCCCACTGCCATCGAGGCAAGACGCATTCAAAAAACCAAAGTCGTCGAAATCGTCTTTGACGGGTTGCGCGTTCTGAGGACAGTGATGTGCGGATCCACCATAGTTCCCTGCTCGCTCAACAAGTGACAAGTCGATGTTAGCAAAACGTGCGGAGGAGTCAGCCATCGCGCCGATGTTTGCTGGCACACAAACGCAACGAGCAAATAATGTCACAACAAGAAGACGGCTTGCATCACTGCGAGCCGAAATGCACACTTTGCGATGGCATTCACCCCATTAGAGATTGCAAATGCAAAAGACGCTTCCCCAATCCATACAGAGTTAGAAGAAGAAGAAGACGCAGAAAGCAAGAGTGGCAAGCACAACAACGTCAAGACGCACCAACTTCTGTTATGTTCAAGGATCCCTGCCACAACCAGGTGCCGGGACGGAAGAACGCCTCGAGCGTACATAGCCGTTCTTCATCCAGGGAGAAATCCCAATCCAGAGGGCGTTTCTAATCCAGAAGGCGTTTTCAATCCAGAGAGCGTTCTCGTTCCGGAGGGCGTCCCTCGACCCTGTCGGGATCCGACAACCACCTTTCATCTCGGGAGTGCTCCAGATCCCGATAGAGAACGAGACCAGCAGCCATGAAGTAGCAGCAGCAGCAGCAGCAGCCGCAGCAGCCGAACAATGAATCCTGGGCCAGCAGGGTTTAAGGTGCATCACGAAGCACGAGTAGCCAGCTCAAAGATAAGGCACAACCCGAGCATGCTCCCGATTCTCGTATTCTTGCGCTTGAACAAGAAAACAGGGCCTTCAAGAAGGAGCTTGAAGAGCGCCGGGCCTCAGTCAGTACCTAAATTAGTGAGTGGCCATGAAATTAACCTGTCGAGCTCACCGATACCACCGACAACACACTTACAACAAACGATCCACAACACACATAAACTCAAAGCCGTAGACAGCGACAGCCACACAACGGAGGAGATGGAGATGATCTTGAGCGATAAAGAAGCCCCACTGACAAATGCCGAGTCCGCAATAACTAAATTCAATGGCAAAATTGATACGTTGGCGAACACGCTTGCCAAGTTTATTGAAACCTTTAAGACTTACACTGACAAAGCTGATCAGAGGTTCGTAAGCCTGGAGAAGATGGTAGCCAACCCACCTGTGACGGCTGTTTCTTAGAACCTAAGCGCGGATAAACCAGTGGTTACAGCAAGCATGCCCAGCATAACTTGTAGAGCTGAAGTCCGACCAGTCAAAGCACAAAATCTTCCGGAGATAACGAGCCGTGACGCGCAGCAGCTAGCAAGGCAAAATGGCCGCTGACCGTAACGAGAATAAGCTCTGGCAGTGATACTGTAACTCACTTAACAAATGCAAAGCACCACTAATACAACTGTTGCCAGCCTGTAAAAAAGCCGCATATATTATTGCTAGAGGAAGGTGGGAAAAGCAAAACTGCTAAAAGCATTGGCATACAGAGGTACAGGGTAGCCAGGCCGACCCTGCAAACCGAGGACAACAAGAAGCGAGGAGTGGCTACCTTAATCCGGAAGGACATAATGTTCGCCGAAAGGGACGCCCCCATATAAAAAAGGCCTGGAAATGGTCCTGGTGGAAATCTTACCACACAGGGCAGGTAAATGTAGCATCTATGTGCTCAATGTTTATAGTCCTCCACCAGATAAGAAGAGAGATTTCAACTGACTGCTTACCTCGACGGCAAAGATGGCGGGAGACAATCTGCTCATAATAGCGGGTGATTTTAACGCCAGGAGCACCAAGTGGGGATACTTAAAAAGCGAAGGCAAAGACACCAATTTAGCAGAAAGCGCTACTGCACTGGACATGTTGCTTGTAAACAACTTTGCCCTCCCTTCAAGAAGAGGTAATTCGGTACAGCGGGACACAATGCCTGACTTAACCTTCACCAAGACCGTCACAGTTACCTGGGATAACTTCGCCGAGGAGCTAGGTAGCGACCACTGCATCCTAGAAACTATCGTTGAGAACGAGCCAAAAGCGCCAAGAAAATTCAAAATCACAGACTGGGACCTGTTCCGTGAAATAAGAGAGCAGAAAATCAGTACAGAAATATCATATGAAGCCCTCCTGAATGTTTATAAATGGCAGCGAATGAGGTCACCAAAGAAGTCAAGACTTATGAATTCAGCCAGGCCATGGTCTCTCACCTGGCCAGTTTGCTGCAGAAAAAGCATAACCCAAAAGAAGCATGGCGTGAAAACAAGTTCAACAGACACTTACGCACGAAAATCGCGAACCTTGTTCACGAAATCGAATCTCATGCCAAAACGCTCTGCGCCCAGCTGTGGAACATCACATGTTGCGAAGCAGATGGAAAATGCGGCGGGGAAGCAAATGGGGGCTGCTCAAACGTCTTATGGCGGACAGCGACAAACCCACCAGAGGCGGCACCCAGCTGCAAATGGAACGATTGGTGCACGAGCACGCGCAGGATAACAGCGGATCCCAAGCTCTCCTCAAAACGCTAAGCCAAAAATATCTCCTACTGGAAAGCAAAGCAGTAGCCTGGGAAAACAAAAATCCTTATGTGGTGGTGTACTGCAAGAAAAGCTAGACGAACATTTCAGCGAAGCTGAAATATAGTACGCTCGACAGCAACTGAATGGCAGATCAGCGCCAGGGCCAGATGGCACCTACATTAAACTGCTACGGAATTTATACAATAAAGTAATTGTAATCATTACTAAGAAGACAAATCAAGCATGGGAAACGGGTACCGTGCCACAAGAATGGCGTAGTGCCAAGTTTCGCTCATCCCGGAACCTGGAAAGCCGCTGAGCATCGGTAACTTAAGGCCCATATCACTCACATCTTGCGTTGGAAAAGTAGCTGAGCATGCATTACTCAACCGTATCACGAACCACATTGAGAGCGATGGGGTCTTTCGACACAACATTCTTGGCTTCCGCAGGGCACTGTCCTCATATGATGCCATTTTGATGTTAAGAGAACACATTTTATGGGCTCCTCCACGCGCCTAACGTCATATTTGCCCTAGTTCTCGCCAAGGCCTTTCACACCATAAAACATGAACACATACTGGGTGAAATATCGTACATGAACTTAGGCGAGAAATTCTACAACTACATTAAATCTTTTCTGGCGAACCGAACTGCCACCATACGCATAGAAGAGCATTGCGGCGAACCCGAATGACTCAGAAAATATCGGTACCCCACAAGGGTCAGTGCTCTTGCCATTGATCTTTGCTGTGGCTATGCCCAAGTTGTCCGAGAAACTCGCTCAAATCCCTTCCGTGACCATTGCCGTATACGCGAATGATATTACCATATGGGTCTCACGTGGCCACTCATAAAGTTCCTTGAAAGGAGTACTTCAACAAGCACTGACTACAACAGAAGAATTTCTTACGCCAACTGGACTCGCACTCTCACCCACTAAACCTACTCTAACGCTCTTTCACTCTCGACGAAACTTGGACGAAGAGGAGCACCAAGTATTACTCAAAGCTGAGAACAACCAAACGATACTGCTAGTATATATGGTTAAGGTACTAGGGCAAACATTTAGTGCCAAGGAGGGCCACAACAAGGAAGCACTCAAGCGCCTTGCAAAAATCACAAACAATTTTGCAAGAGGCATTGCTAGAATCGCCAATAAGAGAACAGGCCTCCTAGAAGACATCTTGAAGGCGTATCACGCCTCTCTCGTAAGTCACGTAGCATTCGCGTTCCCGTTTCAGAAACTTACGAAAGCTAAAATCAAAAAGGTCGACTGTATGCTCCGCAAGAGACTGAAACGGCACTTTTCTTGCCCATTAGCACGAGCAACGAGAAACTCGAGCAACTCGGTCTGCAAAACACTGCCGAAACATTTTTGAGGCTCAGAGAGCGGCACAGATCACACGCCTGCCGTTTACGCAGGCAGGCCATCTCATCCTACGAGATGCAGGCATTAGCCTAATTTCTCAACAAGAGACAAGACCCGAACTTGGTAATGACGTGAGGAAACACATTAGGGTTGAGCCAATCCCCCGCAACGTTCACCCAACGTTCACCAAAGGGCGAAGGAAGGACAGTGCGAGGGCGCTCATAAACAAGGCAAGAAAACACACAACACGCACGCGCTATTCGTAGATGCCGCCCGCTACTACGGCAAGGAGGCGTTTGCCATAGCGGTCGTTGGTATAGACGGAAACCTTATAAACGCGGCAAGTGTCCACACAATCCATATCCACGAAGGAGAGGAAAAGGCGATCGCGCTAGCCTTGCAAAGCTGCCAAGCGTACTCCACAAAGATGGCGGCATGAACGTTCGCGGCTGGCCCAGTAGCTAGAAGCACTGGATAACTCACTGTACACGCAATAAGAGAGCAGGAGAGCAAAGAAACTCTAGTACGAAAGAGAAAGCTCATATCTACGTATCCTGGTTCCCAGCCCACATGGGACAGTTACCGGGACTTGACCACTGCAATGCCAATGAAGTGGTCAACCGTCTGGTGCGTGAGCTCACACGCCGCGCCGCGGACAACGACCCTTTGACGAGTGAGCGGTACGATAATCTCTGCAGCCAGGACAAAGCACTCACATACCACGAAATCACTTCAAATTACCGGAAACAAAGACGTGCCTTCCCAGCACCACACCCAAAACTTAACAAAGCACAAACTTTAACTCAAAGAAGATTGCAAACACGTACGTTGACAACACCATCCACCTTAAATTGAGTCCACCCCGGCACACCACGCACATGGTCCCTTTGGAACTATCCCTATTGAAATTTCGAACACATTATTTGGCTGTGCCCTACCCACAGCGCAGCACAACTGAATACCCAAGAAGCTTGGCAGGAAGCCCTCAAGAGCAACGAATACAAGCAGCAACTACAGGCGGTCCAGAGGGCCCGGGACATCGCTACAAGCCTTCGGCTGCCAGTGCCATCCTGGGCGGAGCCTCCAGGTTGAATTAAGGGTCGGAATGGCCCTTTCTCAGCCTCCTTAGGATATGTTTAAATAAAGTAAATCTCTCTCTCTCTCTCTCTTGTCTGTAGACCCTCTAAAGAACCGCTGACACAGGCAATATATTGAGCGAGATAGATTTATATGGAGACACACACATCTAAAATATATCGAGGGAAATTATAACCTATCACTTGCTTAAAGTCAATCTTCAAGATCACGTTGCGTGATTTACCATTATGCGGAGCCCATTTTGACTCTAACACCATTGCTGGGACATTGTAAAGAAACCTACGTCACGAGTTTGTGTTGACTGGTTGCTGGCTCACGCCATGTGCTTGCGCTACCTTTGATTTCGTCCTCGGTGTCTGCTGCTTGGTGTGCACTGGCTGTGCCGACATTCAGAGTGGCGCACGCTCTCGCATGGGGGGCCGACATGATTCTGCTTAGTCATTTGCCCAGCTGTGCTTACCTCCTACCTAGTTCCTACCTAGCTCGGTGCTCTTTGAAATAAACTTAAACTGGGTGGTATAAAAGCTTGTCTACAACCATCGTGAACTTGTGCAAACGAGGTTTGCAGCCGTGATTAGAGGGTTGCAAGCTACCCTTTGCGACAAAAAACACAAATTTTTCCTGTCAGTGCTTATTTATTGTGGAGAGATAAATTCTGGAGAACCGAGTGCAAAGCATGCAACTGTTCAATGTATATTTATTTAAAGGGAGGAAAAAGAAAGTCCCAGCAAAAATCACAGCAAAGGTTGTAACTGAGCTGCGTCTTGCGTGCTGCGTGAAGAGCGAGCTTTCAGAAGATTTTCTTAACAGTCTTTGGATAATTGCTTCAACAGACATGCAGAATACTCACTACGCCATTAATCAAAATTTTTGTGTTGCAGGAAGACATTCTCTAAGCCATTCTTTGTCATTGTTCGAAGAAGCTCACTACCAGCAATACTTGCAAAGTATTTTGAGTAATATTTTATCATGCGGCTGACGACGATGAAGAATATAGCCTAGCGCTATTTTAATGGGTTGTACCGTTTAACAGCCAACTAGATACGAATTTCCCATTGTGAGACGTCTGGCTGTCCCTTTGCTGTTCCATAGCGCAATAATACACACATTATTGCGACTTCATTCTCTAGAAGAAGCCTGTCTTGGGTCTGTTTGAAACAGAGTTTGAAGTACTTGCATAAATCAGTGTTAGAATACTTGGTTGGTGCACAGAGAACTCGGATCTGAGTCCCATTGTATCTTTGAAGCTTTTTATTCACCTTGTTGTTTTTTATTTTGAGCCATATTTGGTGCCCGTGGCAGCAGAAAGCACGACGTTTGCCAACCTTGTTGTGATTTCTTTCACTGTAATAAAAGCCTTGCAGTAGAAGCTATTCTAGTGAGCCTATGTGGATAGCACTAGTCAACATTGTAGCATTTGAGTCATTTTCGGTGAATACACCATGTGAAAGTGTGTGCTCTATACCACAGAACTCTGCAGTGACAATTCCTAGAAACCGAAGTTCTAAGAGCATTTACATATATGCACAATTTCTTGGTATTTGCACTGTGTTGCCTCAGAGTTATGTTATCAGTTGGTACAAGTAGTCGTAACATTTAAATATGACTATTCCCCCTCTTGTGATAACATATGTAATTTCAGACTAAGATTCTTCATGGTTCAGTAAAAACAGTAAACGCATGCGCATTTAATGAAGCATTCATTAGCAGCACGGATGCGCATTCTACACTGAGGCTCCTCCACAGCCATCTGTAATTGTAGTCTCCGACCATGCGGGAGTACATGCTCGGGATTATTAGGAGTACGTCAGACAAATTAAATCAGATTTTATTTACACTTACTTCATCTGCATTTGTTCTTTTTGTTGGTTTTCTTTCTTTTCAGAGTAACAGCAGGAAAAGCGTACTGATATATTGATATATACTGATGATTTTAATTTACAGTAAAGCAGCGTACTTCGTAATGTCAATATTAGGCCTAATCAGAAATATCCACCCTTTCAACTCCTTTTATGTAGTTTGTAAGAAATTTCGGGTCGTCGAAAATTAAGCAGTGCAGTGCAACCTTGATATACCAATGTTTGATTGATTGATTGATTGATCTGTAGGGTGTAACGTCCCAAAATCACCACATGATTATGAGAAATGACGTGGTGGATGGCTCCGGAAATTTCGGCCACCTGGGGTTCTTTAACGTGCACCCGAATCTGAACACACGGGCCTACAACATTTCAGTCTCCTTCGAAAATGCAGCCACCACACACGGGATTGAATCCCGCGTTTCGGGTCAGCAGCCGAGTACCTTAGCCACTAGACCACCACAGTGGGGTAACCTTGATATAGCAAACTTGCTAAAAAGAAAAATCAGCTCTATATCATATATTTGCATTAAGCTTTTTAATTAAAACAGTATTTTTGGTGAAAAGTTCTGTGTGCCTGTCGACTTTGCGGCACTGCTCCTTGAGATGCTGTACACTGTGGCAACACCCGACTTCTTTCCTCTATGTATAACTGTTTGACTAGTGTAAGCTTTGCCTACAGCCAGGTTCTTTTATTTTATCGCAGATATTTCGTCAACAAGGGGAGTAGAGGAGCGAACGGCAACCTTGCACAATGGCTGTCATGACAAGGAATCATGAGAGCAAGAATGCAGTGGCTGACGATTGTTTCTGCTTGCTCTGTGTACACCCTTAAAATCGCACTGTTTCGTCCCTGAAATGCACGTTAGGAAGCCCCTTTTTTGTGAGAAAAATTGAACTTCCTTTGTTGTAAAGCTAACATCTTAGGCCGTATCACAGTGCCTTATGTTCTATATATCTTGTGTTCTGGTTTTGTTTCTTTAATGTAGTAGGCATAAAATTATCTAGGATATCATTGTAAAGCATTCATCATCATCATCATAATCATCATCATCAGCCTGACTACGTCCACTGCAGGACAAAGGCCTCTCCCATGTTCCGCCAGTTAACCCGGTCCTGTGCTTGCTGCTGCCAATTTATACCCGCAAACTTCTTAATCTCATCTGCCCACCTAACCTTCTGTCTCCCCCTAACCCGCTTCCCTTCTCTGGGAATCCAGTTAGTTACCCTTAATGACCAGCGGTTATCCTGTCTACGCGCTACATGTTACAAATAGTTCCATATGTAACCTGGTTGCACTGTATCTTATTTGGGAGTAATAATTGTTCAGAGAAGCAGGAAGGTGGCCACTCACCCCTGGCTCTGCTGTTTTTCGGACGCGGCAGGAGCTCCACTCTCTGTAGCGCAAGGCCATACAGGAGCAGGTGCTGCGTACCCGCATGGAGGAGGAGAGGCAGCTTCAAGGTGCACTGTTTGTTTGTCTGCAGAGTAGGCCTCTCATAAAGTGGCTTACTTCCAAGGAATATACTAATTACTTATAGTAGAATTGCGCAATATTCGATTTAACAAGGTTTTGTAGTGAGCTTTGTAATTACTGGAAGCGTTAATATTTCCCCTTGAATGTGTGCGGACATGTTCGTAAAAACCAGAGTGATATGAGCAGCACGATAAGATTTAAGGGCTTACAGCTGTATATACCGATGTGTTCATTGTATTTCTAAGCACAAGTTAAACTGATTTTTTTCATGCCTTTTTAATGCATTCCTGTTCACCTCTCAGTAAATGGAGCTCCTGTTAAAGGGTCACTCACCAGGTTTCAAAATTTGGAGCTGCCTAGCGCAATGCGTAGACGAGGCGGTCATGATCACGTTTGTCGAAATTCGCAACGCTACGCGCCGTGGAAATAGGTCAAATTTCAAGATGAACAGTGCTCTCCCTCCCTTCAGGCAGCGCACGCCCACCGAATGAGGGCATGACGTGGGCGTATGAATGGCCCTACGTACAAGGCGATATATTGACGTTGGTCCTCTACGTAGACGGCTATGCTCTGACGTCGCAAACAGTGGCACGTGACATGGCGAGTATTATTTAACACGGAATGCGTAGTTTATGTAATTTATTGCTTGAAGAGAATAATAAAGCTCTAGATAAATATTGAAACGCATTTATTGAATGTGAGCGTTCCTTTTTTCTCATTTTTTACGTGGATTGCAGTGAGATGCGGGTCTAATGTGCCGGTGATTCGCATGCGTTCATGTCCCTGCGGTTCCGGGGCCAGCGCGTCGAGCATACAGCCGCGTAACGCTCCTACACGTTCGCGAACTCATTGTGCTCGTCTATTCTACCACGTATAAGCCAGCGTTTCCAAACCAGCCCGCAGAAACATACAGAAGACCACAAAATAACGCTGTTTAAAAAAGCAACGCCGCTCGCGTGCTCGGGCGTTGGACTTGTTTGGGCACGCCATGCGCAAGTGTCCTCTTGTCCTATGCCTGAGGAAGTGGGGAAGATATTATGCTTGCGAAGGCTACACGTAGGAACGGCAAGGGTTTAGAGCTCGCCTCCTCTCGTCCTCCTTTCGCGCCACTAAAAAAAACTCGTGTTCTGCACTCATGATGAACTGATAAAAAAATTTTGTGGCTAAATGTTCCTCATCGGACACCCAACAACTTCCACTGTTTAACTAAGATTTGGGATGGGGCCTGGTGAGTGGCCCTTTAAACAGAACCTATTTTCCTGGTCTCTTCAGGTTATAAATAAAAGGGGTGCGCATTATTTAAAACTCTAACTCCCACTCGCAGCAGCGTTTGCTTTCTGAATGTCACTTCTAATTGACACTACTGTTCTAGAATCCAATCGAGATGTTTCTGTTTAAGAATTCGCCATACTGTAATTTTTACTTGTACACCTATTGTATGGTCGTTGCGTCTTCTTACCGATACTTTGCAAGCGCACCTTGACATATGCCCGCTAACTTTTGCGCACCTGCTCACTGCAGTGTTTTGAGAAGTGGTTTCGTTTCCAGCAAGCCAGGATGAATCGAGGAGCAAGCGTTTGCGACTCGACTATGACGAGGTTGAGGGTGGGCCTTGTGATGCCGAGACGGCCAAGAGCTGGGACTAGCTCCTGGCGCATCCACTAGGAGGCGGCATCAACCCGGACATCCTTCAGTCCGAGCAGGTGTGTGCCCATGTTTTCTGTGTTTTAATGCGATAACAAATATATGGGCACTTTCACAAGGATTTTAATATCGCGGCCATAATGTGTGTAAGGTCCAAAGTGTTCGCATTGCTCAAGCAGCCACTGCGAACCTTAATCATCAGGGCACAATTGTGAGAGATAGTGTACATGTTGTCTTTGAAGTTAACATCAATTCTTAGCACACAAGCAGACAGCTTGTATACATGCTTTGCTCCCATTGCTTATTTCATGTTCAGATGACAGACATTATAAAGAACAGGTCCACATTTTGCCTATACCAGTGTTTTGTCGAGTTGCGCGGGATTGGATCCGGAAGAGTTAGCTGGTAGCCTTACGTCATATAACACTACAATCCTACCTACTACCAACCTACTACATACCTCTCCGTTTCCCACCTGCCTGCCTGCCTGCCGGCCTGCCTGCTTGCCGGCCTACCTACCTACCTACCTTTCCACCTACCTACCTACCTACCTACCTACCTACCTACCTACCTACCTACCTACCTACCTACCTACCTACCTACCTACCTACCTACCTACCTACGACTCTTAGCTCTCCGGGTCGTTACGATGAGATCTATACAAAAAATTGATATAACATACCATGACTGTATGGCGAGTATAAGTGACTGGTTATAACAAGAAAATAATGATGTGTATGTCATGATTTACATGTCATGGTATTGCTGCTTTTGCGGTGGTTTCTATCACATGGCATATTGAAAAAGATGGTATGGTAACAAATGACTGCATGATGAATATAAGTAGCAGGCCCTGACCATGCATTTACGTCGCGCTCATCGTGCGCTCGCGGCCGTTTCGCTAGCTTCATTAATACCAAATTTAGTATTATAGGACGTGAATGGACGACAGAGTTAAATTACATATCCAAACATGATTATTCTAGCAGGGTTGTCATGTGAGACATGTATACATGCTACGCTCATAGCGCGATCGCGGCCGTATTGCTACCCTCACATATGCCAAATTTGGTATTACGTGACGTGTATAGACGACGAAGGTCAATGAAATGTCTTAACATAATACTCATGACATGCGTGTCATGTAAAAAACATGAATACATGCTAGGCTCATAGTGCGATTGCAACCATTTCGCTAGGTTCACTTATATAAAATTTTGTATTAGGTGACTTGAATGAACGACGAACACAAACGCAAAGCGTGAACATGATATTCATAGCATAGAAGTCATGCATGTAAGGCATGCATGACTACCAATCAATCTTCCTCATTCGTGCTTTGCATATCATTGATTACTACTATCTGCCTTTTATAGAATAAAACTGGAAGTGTCACCAGCATAGGGCAAAAGAGAAATATCAGACGTCAAACAGCGGACGGTGAGGTAATAAATGCAGTCAGTAGAGAAGTATTTGAGCTGGTTTATGCCTTCGTGTGGTCATAGACAGCCTTGTACACGTTCCTCCAACAACAGTGACAAAAGCTCATTCTTATTTCCTTCCCAATTAAGGAGACAGTTCTCGCTAAATGTTCTTTAAATGCGAAAGTAACTCATTAAGGTTACATTACCAAAGATGCAACGAGTTGTTACATTAGCATTACATTTGACTTTCAAATAAATGTACATTGGCGTATAATCCTGAGGTGAAATAGTGTGAAAAACTTAAAGTTGACATGAAGCGACATATATCATACGGATTTTATATTTAGGAAAGCAGGTTATGCATAGAAAAGATTATTATAAATAAATGTAAATAAACAAATCTTCGTAGACCACTGTTCAAGTTACAGACGAGTACAACTGAAAATTTCGTGCCCATTTATTCAAAGTCCAACCCCTGTGGCGCTTCTAAGGCTGGCCCTTGTTTAATGTCTTTAACCACACCTATTTTCTGCAGAACGGAGCACATGCGAGTACTGGCCATCTTAATAGCATCCTTCTTAGTCGATGTTTTTGCATCGACTATCAATTCTCTGGGCCAGGGGACTGAAACTTGTGCTGTGCATAACTGCAGGTCATCCAAGACTACCTTGCTAACCGAAAGACAGTGGCCAGATCTGCAAATCTTCGTCATCAAGAAATCCAAAGCAGCCAGCATATTGGTCGGATCCATTGTGTCGGCGTTATAGACCTGCGGTACCTTGGTGCCTCCTGCACTACTCAGCGCATCGCCTGAGGTCAATTCAAAGTTGACATGAAGCGACAATATATAATGCGGATTTTATATTTATGAAAACAGGCTTTACATAGGTGAAAAGAATGTTAATAAATAGGAATAAACATTTTCGCGGACCACTGTTCTTACGAGGGACAAGTCTAACTGTAGATTTTGTGCCCATTAATTTGAGATCCACACCTGTGGCGCTCTTTACGTCCGTCGTCTAACGTGTGGTTATGATACTATGCTTCAGATATTTAATGAGAACGTTATTGTTTAAACACCTAGAGTGACCCACTCATGGTCAGCCGAAGCATCTTTGGCTTCCCTGCACCTGCTGCGGCTTCTTGAAGTGACGTCTCTTTGTGACGAGGTGGTGACCAACACTACATCAAGCTGAAGAGTTCAATTTTTGTTGTTATTTTTCTTCTTCTCGTCATGATAACTAATATACTAATACAATACCCTTACTATCATTGTTGTTTTGTTGCGGCATAGTATTGTCGGGACGAATTAACATCCATACTCTATAGATAGGCTTGGAAATTGACAGCCCAGGTTTCTTTGCTGCAGCGCATAATAACATTAGTGTACCTGCTTTCTTTTGCTACCTGCCCACTTTTTCGCAATAAATTCCGCACTCGTAGTTTATGTACATCCATCACCGACCTTTCTACCTTTACAATGCGGTCGCCATAACTCAAGGGTTCACGTAGGATAGTGAGGAAACATGCACCCAGTTGGATGACAGAGCATTCAGCTAAACATGCTCAGGCAAGCCCTCACCATCGCGGTGAATATGCATTTCTCATCTTCACTGAATATCGCTTTATATCTATTCGACTAAAACAACCAGCAGTCGCTTCAAACAGCAAAGCGCATTCTATTGAGTGATTGGGAAGCGTTGCCTCGCCTATTTCGTCTTTACCCTTTTTGTCGTTACACAGAGTCCGTTTTCTTTTCATCAGTGCTATTATTACATCTTTACGACCATCTTGACGTTTCGATTATCGGTTTTTGTTCACATATCACTTAAAGTGCCTGCATTATGCTTGGAGACGAGTGCCCTACTTTTTTTTTGAAGTGCGAGTGAACACTCTCCCCTGCAAATATCGAAAGGCCGTCTGTTTTCATCGTCCGCCATTCGTGTTTTTGCTTACTCTTCGAAATCTTTTTCGACCCAACTTTCGAAAGAGCTACCGACTTCCGCGCCAGAACACGTGCGTGTGGTCCAGTGTATGAAATGTAGTCTGCACGTTTTTATTGTATACTGAATCTATTATAGGCGTAGGGTAAATGCAGGGTAGAAAAGTTCGTGTCGGATAAGAGATGGTAGGTTGGGTCGTGACGTGGCATTTTTGCTAAATATTGGTTGGCAACACTGCACTTCTGTGGAGGTAAGGTTCAACCATACATAATATATGTTCGTGCGTGAGTGTCTACGTGTGCGTGTATATACGCACATGCAAATTTCGAAAAGAATCTAGGGCTGCTACGCCCAACTGATACCCAGGCTGCAGAAAAAGCAGAAATCGGGCTTTCTCTTCTTCCATTTTTTGCTCCTTGACCTCACACCACCATTTCCGCCTTCCCTATCCCGCTCCCTTGCTGTTTTGTAGTGTACGCGGTACTTGTTTGCTTAACTCTCTTCATTCCCCAGTTCCCTCATCCTGACCTACACTTCTCTTTACATCCTCCTTGCTATATTATCCCGTTTGATTCTATCTCTCTTTATATTCATCTCTTCTTTTCTTATTCTTTATTGCTCCTTGTTTAATTTTTGTCATTATTTCGCTAATATCAACGCAATAGCATGCTTCCCATAAAGACTTGTTTGGCTAGCAGTCCTTGATTGCCGCGTGGTTATGACTCTCGCTGCTCTCCACTTTCGTTTCCTCCTCTCCTCTCTTCATTCAATCTTTCCTTCGGCACGTTGCTAGCCTGTGAACTCACTGAAGTTATTGGCGCCACTCTGCCAATATAGTAGTTTCTGCGTGCAATGTAGTTCCATTGCCTGCTGAAGTGCAGGACGCGGGATCGAATCCAGGCTGCAGTGGGCATATTTTCCATGGGAGCGAAATCGCTCCAGGTCTGTGTACTTGGATTTAGGCACAGCTCGGATAGTCAAAATTTATGGAGCCCTCCACTACGGCGTCTCTCATAATCATATGGTTTTGGCACGCACGTTACACCCTAGATATTAATATAAAACCAAAGCCCAACGTCCAACCTAAACAGCTCGTTGTAAATTTCAGTGGTAGGGTTCTGAATGTACTTCCTGCCAAGCCCACCATCCTGGCTTGGCCAGTGTCAAGTAGATGCACAATATTCTCAATATTCTCACAGGCTCGTCTCTCCTAAAGTCTCGAAGCTTTGAAACAAGTGTTGTCTCTCCGTTTCTCAGTTTCTCATTGTGACCCTCTGTTCTCTTTACAGATTTAATGCTTTCATAACCTGTTTCTTTTTCTGTCTCTGTGTTTATTTGCATCTCTTTCGTTCTGTGGAATAATTTGTTTCTTGCTCGTTGATTTGCTTTTTTCTCCTTCTCTCACCTATAGCAATGCAATCGTATAGTTGCCACATAATCTTAATTGGCTAGCATGTCTGGATCGCCGCGCGGTTTCGATGGTTGCCTGGGGGTGCTATTACGAGGACGAGCTTTCTCCTAGCTTGATCTACGGCTGGCATCGCATGATGACAGGGCAGAGCGCGTGATATCAACGTTATTCAATATGAATGCACAAACGCGTTAGGCGTGGCAGACAGATGTAGAAGATTCGAGGCTATTATCAAAGAAACAGCGCGTGGGGGCACGTAAGCGCAGCCATTCAGTCGACATTTGAACACTGCAGGGAGGTCAGCGTGATTGTCGGGCTATCTTTTTGTCAACTCAACACGTGCCTGCCACAGGCGCGCTCGGGGGTGATTCTCCTTTTTCGCGCAGTTTTTTTCGTGCCACCTGCAGCATAAAAATTTCCACTCTCGAAGGCAGCCAGGGTGCACACGCAGTACACTCGCACTGCTCGGGTCGCTGCTATCAAATATGGCAGGTAAATATAGCGACAGATGATCACCAGGGGCGCTCGCATCATGGCGGCAAGGCGGCTGTGAGTGGATACGTCATTAGTGCGGTGAAATTGATTGTGAGACACTGTAGCCAGGTGATGATGCCGCTTTTATTTCGGCGTATCTGTGTGCATAGTCGGCGCGATAATGCTGATAGATTTATGGTATCGCTTCATGTGAGTACCGCTCCTTGGCAAGAGCAAATGTGGTAGGCGTAGTAGGTCTTCGCCGCAGGCGTCTGTCAATCAAGCTGATTGACGCTTAGGTCGATTCGTGTCATGGTGCCATTGTGACTGTCAAGCTTTTGAGACGGGGAACGCTAAGCGGCAGCTTCTTTGCATATAAATAACTTGGGCAGGTCACTACATGCGCATGGCTGGAGCCATTGAGGAGCTTATGATGACCTAGCATCTTCGATCTTATTAGCTTGTTCGTTCACTCATCTGCTTGGTCTGCTTCGAAGTGATGACAGCATCAGCTCCATCTTAATTTTTATTATTCTATTTATAAGATTTATTCACCATTACACTGTAATGTTTTGTCTTCGTTATTAGTGTTTCAAATAAAAGGCAAAAATCTCGGGCAAAATTGGCAAGGTCTTCATGAGTATGAAGCTATAAACGTATAGCATGATCATAATCATGAACATATTCGTAAGGGCTAATTACCTTTGCTTTCTATATCGTGCTCATAATTAACGTCGCCTTAATTTGTATAGCTCAGTTAGCTAATCAACTGACAAACATTGGTTAGCCCAGGCCCAACTTGCATTGCTTTATTAGCAATTTAAACACGTCCTGAGGTAACTAACCAAGTATACTGTCTGGAAAAATAGAAAACTAACCGGGCGCAAGTGCTCTGGTGCTCGCAAACGATGAAGACTACGAAGAGGGCGCACACAGTCCGACCAGCGCGCTAGAATGTACAGGCCAGCCATGGTGATTAACCTGTAGCTTTGGGTTTAGCCGCAGTGGGGATGTAAGACGCTCGGCCGGAACTAATCTCCGAGGCCAGCGCGCTGATATTTCAAAACCACCCTTTTGCAGGTAATGAAAGCTTTAAAATAATTTCAAACGCCCCATGCTTCTAAAAATATCGTCACATAAGGTTTATGACTCTCTCATTACACTGTTTCACTTCGGCACTCAGTGGAACGAGAAGCAAATAAAAGAAGAGGCTTCTGGTTTGAAAACACGCCCAACTTTTTGACCGTCCTTGACATGACTTCGGGTTCCATCGTAACCGACGAAATGTAGTGCTCCGAGGGATTTGACTTCGTAGTATCGTTTGCTCATTCAAAAGATGTGTCACCGCAACTCGGAAATATCCCGAGCTGATCCGAAGTTTTGCCTAGATTTCGGGCGTTACTGCATATCCACCCGCATCTTTCCACTTTTTTCTCTTGCCTTCTTCCTTCATTCCTTACTTCCTACGATGCGTTGCTAGCCGAAGAACTCAGTGATGTTAAAGGCGCAGCCCTGTCAAGTGATTTCTAAGCAACGCTCAATAACGTCACATCTAGGAGCAGATTTTGAGAACACTACAGTGCCCTCGACTGCTTTTCCGCAGGTCGCGTGATCGAATCCCGGCTGGAGCGGCCATTTTTCCATGAAATGAAATACTTGCTGCCCGTTAAATTAGATTTCGGTGAAACCCAGACCGTCCAAAGTTCCGGATCCCTCCACTACAGCGTCTCTCATATTCATATTGTAGTTTTGGGGCGTTAGAACCCAGATTATTTTTTATTCCAGCGCCCAATCTCTAGATTAAACAGCTGAGTATATATTTTAGGGGTGTGTGTTTGAATATCCTGTCTGCGAAGCCCCGCATTCTTGCCAGGCTAGTATCTAGAAGATACACAAATATCCAAATCGCTTCCTAGAAAACTTTGGCTAGCCATGCCTAGTTTTGAAGCTCTGGTAAACGTTGTCGTTCTGAAGCGGCATTTTCTTCTTTTGGTAAAAAAGGGGTATCAGGCGTAAATTTTAAGCTGCATTGAAAAGGCGAAGACAGAGCTGCGGGACGTCACTCACCTTGCTCACATGTCCGGAAGCCTTTCAAGATATCGCAGCACGTGCTGTTTTATTATTCTTTGCTCAATTTATCTGGTTGCCTATGGATTGAAAAAGAAAGTGCATATTCAGCCACTAGCTACGCTCAGCAAACCGAGTAAGCTGGTCGTCTTTTATTTTTTTTTCAGTGTGTTTACTGAAGCTACTGGTGCCAGTTTTGTGAGTAATGAATTTTCGGGATATGAAACTTCATCTAGACCTCATCTAATGCATAGAGCTCGAGAGTATTATGCCAGCACACTGGATAACTCGGTGATGTCCACTGATCTTAATGATTTCTTAGTGGAACTCACTGGCCATACCCACTATAATTTACATTCTTGCCGATTGGCAATGAACACGTAAAGAAGGCGCGCTTCGTGACTAACGTATTTTGTTCATCTGATGTTGCCATCAGCTTCTTATGTTTCCGTTTTAGTTCGGAATTTAGGCGTTTGTTTTCATTTCGTTTGGACTTTTGGCGTTGAAGTTTGGAGATAACGAGGTGTTATTAAACTTCTGCCAATGATTCAATCCTGTATTCGTTCGAACTGCGCAGTACATGTTTTTGCGTGTTTTTGAACAGCAAAGCAGTTGAATCCGACCGTAAAGTGTCGACACGTCCACTGTCGTCATCGTAGACTGTTATGTGGTACAAGGTTTGGGCAAGTCCTGCTACTCACAGCTACGACGTGGCCGGCGATGGCCCTGATACATGATAATACCAGCAAGAAATAGAAAAACGAAGAAGTATAGGAAGAAAAGTTGAAGTTTTTGCTGGAAAAAACAAGTTGTTATTCGAACCCGCATATTGTCCACCCGAAGGCGAGCGTCCCAACTTCTCCGCTATCCAAGGTCGTTAGCCGAACACCTAATAGCCTTGTGTAGTAGAGTGCAGCAAGGGGATTAAACAGGGAAATCCGCCTGAGTAGAAGAAAAAGTAAAGCTAAAACACGTACAGGCAGAAAAAATCCTGAAAATTGTCATAGTTTCGCCAGAAAGGCGTACCAATGAATGCGATTGCAACAACTTATAATGTCACTGAGAACGGCTAGCAGATCAAAACGTGCAGCGCTCTGCTCACGCACAGATGAGGCACGAAAACAACACACGCCGGACGAAGTCGATATAACAACGTTTACAGCTTGACGCCAATTGCATTGTTTATAAAAAACGACGCACAAAACGTAATCACATAATGAAGGCTCTGGCCAGACCGGTCGTCCCCGCTTTTACCAAAACGACCAAAGTCAGCAAGAGTTTTCGCATTAAAGTTATCTCGGGGGTTCACTAGTGTACTGTTGATGCCGATTGAGAAGGCCACAGTTTCAGCGTAAAATTTCATAGCACAGAACCTAGAGTTGAATCTGGTTCGAGTGTCTACGCGAGAGAACTTGTTGTTGGGCTAGTTGGTAGACCATTGCAAAAAAGTAATTTGAGCACGAACAGACGACACATTCACGCACACAAACACCTCTCTGCGTGTTTGATGCGTGGGTGTGTATTGTGCATGAATGTGTCGTTTGTTTGCACTTAAATTATTTTTTAATGTCTACGTATGCCACTCGAGGCTGAAAGAACAGCGCTTCGACCACCATGGCTTGGAATCGAGTAACACAGCCTCCCAAAAACACATGACGGCCACAAGCCCCAGACTGTGTTGTTGTCTTATTTGTCTTCTTGTATATCTGTTTTATGAACCATGCGTTTCTTGATTTCAAGCTATGTACCAACAGGCTAGATGCCAGATTCTTCAACCACAATGAGAGTGGTGGAAAGTAGAAGCTTCATCTGCTTCGGGTGAATTTCGTTCTTAGCATTCGCGGCGCTCGTTCCCAGAGAATAAAAAAGTGGCACGAACCTATTCTCAATAAAAACTTGCTTCATTCTTGAAAATAAAAAGCTGCTTGCAGGAAGTCTGCGTAACCTCGTTATTGACCGAAAACCGAACAAATTCAACCAAACTGGGGTATTATACACTGCTGCGAATTGTTCTCGTGATTCGGCGCAAGCGAATAATGAAGAAATATTTTGTAATGGTTAAAATAAACAAGCGTTTTGAACTAGAATGAGTGCGTCTAGGGAAGACGTAACTATACAGACAATAAAGTGTAATCTATGCAGTTATGTTGGTAAATTTCGGTATATTTAGTAATGGGGATCAGTACATGTACGACACTTTGCCAAATTATCAAATACCAACCTTAAATGTGCAACGTTGCCTAAACCAGGAAAGCTAGCATTCTCCCGACACTTTCAAGAAGAGACCGTTCTTTGCGCCGCTCCCCAAAACTCACATATACACACGCCTGTGAACAGTGTAGGCCGGGTGAAGCTGCTTCGTGCACAACTAAATCGAAATTGAGAACATCCGTGGACTGTTCGCTAACTAACGGAATGCGATCCCAACTGTGTACTTTCCATCATTCCCAAAACAGTTGAACGTTCGCACCACCCGATTTTCGTGATGATTATAGTGTGAATCTGTATGAGCTTAAGCAAGCGACGGGAGCCAGAAAAAAACACCACCCAAACACACCGTACATATGGTTAACCAACAGAAGCTGAAACGTGTGGTCCCGGCGTTCAGCAGCGGGTTGAGCTCGACGCTGCACTGAAGCCTTTCGCAATTGCTGGTGGCATGTTCGTGCTTCCTAATGAGGTTAGACTTATGTTTCGCTTGGCTACTACAGTGTTTACTTCACATGTTTTACAATGGGCCTCACATGATGACTGTCTTGGAAGAGTGTAATTAGCAGCTAAAGGCTTTCGGATTGCGTTAATCGCATTGGTTCTTCTCGAACCACAAGCGGTGTGGAGGTTTGGAGAGTTTTATATTTTTTTATCATAGTAAGTGCTATCTTTAGCATATCAAGGTACGCTTTGAACGACATTGTACTCTCTAATGCTTCTATATGAGTCTTTCATAACTGTCTTACGCAGATAAATATGTCTGCGTGTTCGTACGCTTTCTTCCCTTGGCATTTACTCATGGAAATAACTAAGTGCGTAACTAAATAAAACAAACCAAGTGCCATTGTGTCTAATTCTTTGAGAAAACGAAATAATTGTCATATAGGTGCTCCGATGCAGCAGTCTCTCCCCGCCGCTCCCCTTTCCCTAAAACACCCGATGCCTTCCTGAAGTAATATATATATATATATATATATATATATATATATATATATATATTCCTCACGTAAAAACTCGAATACTTTGGTCCTTCATAACTTCTTTTATTTGCTTTGTCACTATGGTAAGCATTGCTTTGTGGTCACTGTGGCATAAAGCGGTTGGATGTGCTTGAAAATGAGCTACGTGCTCGCTGAAAGTCAAACACGAGAGGGGACGTGCGAACGTTACGCTCATTTGAGTGCAGCACTTCACACGAAATCTTGCACTATCGTTCATCCGTCGCCGGGCAGCTATATGCGAAGTTACTGGTCCTTCAGACAAAATTCGTTCAGTTATAGCCCCTTCTCGTCACTTTAGCGCCCGGTAAAATGTTGCGCTGCATGCCGATGTTTTTTCCTTGCACCGTGCTTCTTTTTCAGTACTGACTATGTGCGTGCTAGTCATGTCAAAAGATACTCACAGCTGCTCGCAACGTCGCTAGGACGATATTAACGTCATAAAATGAGGCACAGACTTTGGTGGGTCCAATCTACCCTTTCCCGATGGTGCATCGTATGCTCCATTCCCGAGCGGAAAGCTCGCGAGGCGCTTCTTGATATTGGATGCGTCTATCCCTGTGATGGCGGCTTTCCAATTCCTTATCAAATTCCTGCCAAAAAGGGCAAGGGGCAGCAAAGGAAAATGAAGGTAGCTTCCACCGCCATACACCGGAGCCAAGGAACACCACCGAAACGCTGCGTGGAACCGAAGAGGAATCTAGCAATACAGAGCTTTGCTCCAGGAGATAGTCAATATTACCAAGGCATTGACCAATTTCTTTCCATTTTTCTCAATTTGAACGAATCTTTGTTTCCTTCTTCTCCCTCTGGAGTAGAACCCTCGCCCCCCCCCCACTTCCGCGCCGCGCCGCCGCCGATACGATGAGCCCCGCGCCGGTCACACGCCGCCGCCGTATACGTTAAAACACCAGCGTGCCGCCGCCGGCAATATCGGTACCGGCGCACAGGTCTACCCCCACACGAACGGCACGTCTTCACAAGTGAGTCGGTGAGCGGTTCAGCAATTCTAGAAAATTGGCTATGAAGTGATGATAGTACGCACAGAGCCCTAAAAAGCGTCGTACTGCCTTCTTATCACGCCGAACAGGAAACGAGGCCATGGCGGTGTTTTTGTCAGGATCTGGTCGAACACCATCTTTACTGATAACATGGGTGAGAAACTTTAGTTCTTCATAACCGAAGTTCCATTTTTGTGGCTTCAGCGTCAGGTTAGCAGAGCGGAGCGCTTCCAGCATAGTCTGCAAACGCTTCCGATGCTCCTCAAAGCTCACAGAAAACACAACATAACTCGGATAACTAGGTACGTGGGCCAATTTAGAGCGGTAAAAAACAGTGACAATCATTCTCTGGAATGTCGCAGGTGCGGAACAGAGGCCGAAGGGAAGTACCTTGAATTAATATAGACCATCCGGTGTGACAAATGTGTTTTTTTTCACGATCTCGTTTGTGAACTTTCATCTGCCAGTAACTTTTAAAGTCTATTGATTTAAGATACTTGGCCAGCCGCAGTCAGTCAAGGGAATCATCGATGAGAGGCAGCGGATAGACGTCTTTTTTAGTCACGCTGTCAAGTTTTCTGTTGTCTATGCAGAATTGCAGTGATTCATAACTTTTTTTTTACGAGAACGACCGAAGATGGCCAGGGACTCTTGGAAGGTTGGATAACGTCATCGTGCAGCATCTCTTCGACTTGAGTATTTATCACGTCACGTTGCTTTGTCGAAACGCTATAAGGGGGTGTTGTTTTATGAGTGAGGCGTCGGTATACGTAATTATTCGGTGTTTGGTGATCGGTGTCTTACGAACCTTTGTGTTTTATGTGAAGCACTCTTTAAATTGATGTTGCAGTTCACCTAGTTCAGTCTGTTGTTGTTGCAAGAGGGTCTAATTTGACATCAATTTTGGCAAGTAATAAGGTCACCTCGCTTGGTGTCGGTTGAAGCCCATCGTCAGCTGATGTAGATGAGAAACATTCAGCAATGTCTGCGACAAGGTAGGCGAAAGCGATGATGGTGTGACGGAACAGGTGCCGGTACTCCTTACTGAAATTAGTCACAAGTACGGCACAGTGTCCATAGTGAAGGGTGACGAGGCTGCGTGCAGCACAGACACGAACAAAAACACTAAGTGTCCTTCGGCGACAAACTCACCATCCCATAACTTGTCAGACACCACATCAACTAGGACGCTGGAACGTGGAGGCAATGTGATACTGTCGGCAGAAACGCGAAGCGTGCTGTCACGGCTGTCGTCGAATTCGTCGGTAGATCCAGCTGTCGAAAACGTAATGGTACGCTCTTGAACATTGATAACAATGCCGTGCTCCCGCAAAAAGTTGCCTCCAGGATTAGCTCTCGGGAACAGTCATGAAGTACAAGGCAGCTGGAGAGAAACGTACGTCCCCGAATGCTCACCCTGATAGTGCAGATGCCGATTGGGGTGACTACATGCCCGCTGGCAGTACGACATTGTGTTTCGTACCAAGGAGTAAGAACTTTCTTCATGTGTGCTGCTAGCTTTCCGTTCACGTGTAATAGTTCGCACCTATATCCAATAATGCGCTGACGTCGTGGCGACCGTCGACCATGACATGTATCTACAAATAAAATCCGCTTCTGGCTTTCGTCGCTGTCGTCAGTGAATCGTTGCGGGTCCATGCTTGCGTCGATGGGAGGCCTTGATTGCGTCGAATGTCAGTGACCTCACTCCAGAAGGTCGCTGTCGTTAGTTTCCCTGCCTAGGGCTCGCGAGCGCGCCTGCGCCACCCCTGGGAGGCTCTGAAAATTAGGAGAAGATTGTCTTGGGGATGGGGACCACGACTGCCGCCGTAGTGGCATGCGCTGCTTGAGAGGTAATCTTCGATAGCTCTTGGTCTTTAACCGAATCTCGGCCGTGGCGAGTTGACAACGGAACCCTACAGTTCAAGGCGGTGATAGGGACATTTGCGGTACACATGTCCCACTTCACCACCGTGATAACACAGTGGTCGTCTGTCTGGTGTACGCCAAAGGTCGGATTTTCTTGGAAGCGGCTGTCAATTTTCCCAATTTTCGAAGTGGTTAATTGGCTGCAGTGAAGGAAGTTCATTCTGAGGCGTAGGATTAACGAAGGGCGGTAAAGCAGGAATATATAAACTGTCAGCTTCCGCGTATGTTGAACGACGTGGTTCCGTCAGGACAGGGGGGGACATAACTAGAAGGCGGCACTTGCAGAGGTTATCGTACTTCGTTCTTGACCATGCTGCAGATGGACCCTGCAGTAGGTTGGGAGTGACACCGGATCTTTTGTAGCTCGTCGTGCACCATCGCTCGAATGAGGTCGCAGAGAGAATCGATGTTAATGCTGCCTCCTGATTTGATGTTGATGCTGACCTACTGATGAAGCGACACTCACTTGCGGGTCGTACACAGTGGAGTGCTGCTGCAGCACTTGTTCTATAATTGTGGATTCAGTCAGAAACTTTACCACGGTCTTTGGGGGACAGCGAACGAGGCCAGTGAAAAGCTGCTCCTTCATTCCTCGCAATAAATGGCGGAACATCTTTTCTTCTGCCATGCCGGGGTCGGCTCGATGAAAGAGGGTCGTCATGTCCTCGACCCACACCATGACGCTCTCACTCAGCATTCGGATGTGCAACAGAATCGCTCGCTGGACTCGCTCACGGCGATCGGAATTGGCCCAGCTTGCCAGCAACTAACGGCGAAAGAAGCTCTACGAGAAAAAGGGCTCACGGTTTTCGTACCAAGTACGCGCGCTGTCCTCCAGGCTGAAATACACGTTCCTCATCTTATCGAAGTGGGCCCGATCATTGTAATCGGAAACCCGTTCAAGATAAGGCAGCCAGTCCTTGACATCCTTCAAGACGAAACCGTGAAACACCTTTGGTACACGTGGCTTCCGCAGCGTAAGAGGCGTGGCTGCAGCGCCTTCCAGAGCATTGGAGGCTGCAGCGCCTTCCACACCGTTCGAGGATGTCACTGACGTCATCTCGGGCAGAGGTCCAAGCTCAGGAGGAGGTCCTCAAAATCTTTGGCTTGCGCGGTGAGCAGGTGTTGTCACTACAGGTACAAGACTGCCTGCAGGCGTTTGGAACATCGGCTAGGGGTTACCCAGCATCTCCACCAGTTTTCACGTGCTACAGATGGTCTTCTACTCAGAAGAACTAAGCCGGTGGAGAAACGCACAGAAAACTGGTAAGATGGGGGATCCAATAACTTTTCTTTGCTTTGCTTTGCTTTCCTAGATACATTGCACGTACCCACTTTGGGAGATAGGCCAAGAATACAACGTAGAGACTGTTAACAACAACAACTAGCCAGAGTGCACGCTGCCTCAGAACATCTTCTTCTATTCTAGCGGGCACCCATGGCTCGCACTCACCGTACCTAGTGGGCAAGTGGCAATATGATCAGGGCCCCTAGCATTTATCAGAAGGGAAGCCTGCTCATCAAAGCTGCTGTTTAACAAGTGACCGGAAGACTAGCGAAGAGCATTGCTGAAACAATGATTCACTATTCTTTTCTTTACAAGGTTGGAATGAGCCTTCAAGTACGGTGGGAACGGTTTGCTTTCTGTATGCTTGTATTTCCATGCTACGTCCTCACATTAGATGCTCAATGTCCGTTGCATCCCGACTCCTAAGCATAGCTTTTTCCCGAGCGGGCCCTGAGCATCTAAGTGGTTCACCACACCTGCAGATGTCCGTTTGTCGACTGCTGCGCTCTACCGCTCATTACAAGCAAGTCACCACTCGTTTCCCACGACAGTTTGGCTGCCACCTCCGAGCAGGAATAATCACGTTTTAGGGGTGAAGCTACTATACACTCTAGAAAAAGAGCGAGTAAAAAGGGTGTCTTTCTGACCCACAACATCAATCGTCATCTATATTGCATTCCATCCTTGCGCTATCACCCCGCGCCCGGTACATTCCGGTCACAATTGACATACCCATTATCAAGGGGAAGGGAGACATTGCATTCTCGATAGGAAAGTGGCAAGCGCAGAGTTTTCAAGAAAGGAAGCGCACGCAAGCCTGATGACGATTATTGTTGTGGGACAAAAAGACACCCTTTTTACTTAATATTTTTTAGAGTGTAGCCGTGGCTTGCCTCTCTTGGTACGTGACCGCCTGGTTTTAACTCAGCAGGTGCGCACAGACGGACGGACGGATGGACAGACAGACAGATGAACGGACGGGCGGACGGAAGGACAGACAGCCGGACGCATGGATGGGCGGACGGGTGATTCATGGTTTACCAATAAAACCCTTTGAAGCTTCGTCCCGCTCATCATCATTCACTCCGTAGATATGCCGCAAATTTTTATCAGTTTCAGACTGCCTATGCTTTTCAGACTACCCCGCCTCACTAGTACGTCTTCGGGCCGTCGACTACTGGACGTAACAATCTCAAATCTAATGACCTTAATGAGGCATTTTGCAGAAGCTTATGAAACAGGATTAGAGGTGCCACACACTCGTCGAAATGACATATCCTGGTTGAAACGACAGCTCAAGCCTTTTTAATTCCAGTCAATAAGCACAAAAAAATTGTCAAAAAACAAAAAACCTTCACAAAAGCTGTTTCGTAAGTGCGGCTAGGCAAGATTCAGTCATAGTAAGTGACAAACGTTTACTTAGAAAAGGAGCTATGCATTAACTGATGATACTCCTCCTTTTTTAAAATAAAAATTGCCCCACTCCTTAAGGCAAGAGTCTTGAAGTAAAACCTAAGTGGTTTAAGAAAGCCGCTAACTCTTGAAGCCGCCGAATTCAGGAACGCAACTGAGATAATGTTGTCTATGCCATCCTGTCCTCAAGGATAAGCGAACTGTGTGGCCAATGACTAAAAGCGCGTTGCGACGCTCCCCTATCTACATTACACAATTTGCAAAAGGTAAATGGTAACGTTGATGTCAAGGTTCTTTTTACTGCCTCAAAACAGCTATCAGTGCTCTGTAAATGTGTAAATACAGAGTCCACACCAAGGAGTGGCTGCACTATCAAACATAGGAGGCAATGCGTAGCATGTTCATGGCTGTTGCTTATATACCTGATCCCGTTGTCCTGCGGGAAGAAGTTTGTTAGACAAACGGGCAGGTGTTTGAATGAGCCTTTAAAGGAGCATCACCAGCATGCAAACACGGCTCTTCATGGCCATTTGTATTGATTGTAGATGTTGTGAGCGCAAACTGGATTTCGAAAAGCGCACCGTTTTCGCAAAACGTCGTCAGCAGCTAACGTGCGAGATAATCGAGCCTAATGAAAAGCAACTGTTGGGTGACCTCTGTGTTAGCATGCATTCGGTTGCACTTAATAAAAAAATGAGTATTTTGCTGGGACGCAAGAGATTGTGCGTTTTCGTTGAGGTGTGCTATGGTACCTAATTAACAAGATTTTGAGTATATGGCTGTAACGCAATAGATTGCGCGGTTGCACTCTGGTGTGCTGCTCGCTATCATGTGCAGGTATTTAAAGCGTTTTCGCAAATCAAGTTTAGTTGTAGTCAGCGCTCTTCCGATTGATATGTGGGGTTTAACGTCCCAAAACCACTTCATGATTATGAGAGACGCCGTAGTGGAGGGCTCCGGAAATTTCGACCACCTGGGGTTCTTTAACGTGCACCCAAATCTGAGCACACGGGCCTACAACATTTCCGCCTCCATCGGAAATGCAGCCGCCGCAGCCGGGATTCGAACCCGCGCCATGCGGGTCAGCATCCGAGTACCTTAGCCACTAGACCACCGCGGCGGGGCAGTCAGCGCTCTTTCCTGTCCGTGATTCTTCCTACTATAGTTACGCTGTAAGCACTGACTGAAATACAATAACACGCGTACCATGCATCCAGGTAGAAAAAAGAGGAGAGCAAAAAGGGCGTCAATACACGTACTCACTATCTTGCGCTGTGCAAGTATGTTGATTCTAAATCACCAACTAGCCGAGGCATCCATCTTATCTGTATACTTTATGCGACACTACAGTACGTGACCGCTTAAGCGAGGTCAAGACTTGCCATGTGAAATTATATAAAGTGAATCAATAGACGTAGTATACTAATCCACTATAGGCTGATATCCAGTCGCGTAACCTTGATCTTGTGTGGCATCGTATGCGCACTCGTCGTCTGTGCCATATTTGTATTCGTAGTCTGCAACAGCAAAGAGACGAACTGCTTAGCGCTTGCTCGGACCTGCATACTGGACGCTCGTATGTGCTACGAATGTGAAGTACCGTATAAGGGAATAATTTTATCCTCTGCAATCATTGCAAATGCAGATGCATCAATCACTGCATAGAACACAATTTCTTGGCGTGTTGAACCAAACATAACACACGACCAACTGAGGAAGCAGGTGGAATCACTGGGAAACCTGGCAGAGCCTAGCTCAACTACGCACTTTTTTGGATCCGCTATGTCAGCGTGATGAAATGCAGCTAGCCTAAAGAACAAGGGAGGACACACAAATGCCCATGAGTGAATGTGCCCACTAGACACGCGAGTTTGGCATTAAAGTCACCTCCAACTTTTACGATGCTTCTTTCTTGATTGGTCGACGCAAGTGTGAGAACATGGCGCACAGTTTCTGGCAAAATCTGAGAGAGACTTGGCGTGGCAAGATTTCTGTTATAATTCTAGGCGGAACAAGAAGCAGCTCCATATTTCACAACCGTATGACATGAAAAGTATAGCTCCATCATCACGCTTGAATTCGCTCCATGTGGGTCATTACAAGAGCGAACCCCATACAGCAGCTGTTGTTGCAGGTGTCATTGCTCTTATTAAAGCTATGCTCACATTTGGTCACTTGTAGTGAGCTGTTGAAGATGTTTTGTTTCTTTATAAAATTGATGTAGTGCAAGCCCTTAAGCATAAAAAATGAGTTTTTCGTTTGTTCCCTCACCTGTGTCTCTGTTATTTCAGCATTTACGTGCTTACGCTGCGAACACATTAAGCGTCCTTAAGAACGCATCAAGAAACTCATCCACATCTCTGTTCTCCGACGCTGTATTCCTAATCCCGACTTTTTGGCATACACGTGGTGGTGGCTAATTTTAACCTGACAACACCAAGAGCACAGACAGTACCAAGTTAGGTTGTCGAATGACAGCCAGGAAAAAAACCGTGAGTGTTGAGCTGAGGTTGTAGTTTTCACTACTTGTCGGCTCAGATTCCGTTCGCCCGTGATCTCATAACATTATGATTTTACATAGGCATGAAGCAAAAAAAGGTAAGTAAACAAAGCACAACCCTGCTGCTTCATGTGGCACTTGGCCCCATCTGCCTTTAAATAAAGAAATACTTGATACGCCCCCATCATTTAAAGAAAAATGCATCTAAGAGAAGAACAAACTTTCATATGGTTTATAACGCATAATTTAATTCCACGTAAGTATGTATTGATAACTCATTCCATTGCGATGATAAAGCATGCATTGATGTATGTGTCCATGGTGGCACAGGTTCCTGCACCAACTGTATTACTGCGCAATGCACACAGTGACCACCACATTCGGGTTTACCTACTGTTGCGCATTTCGAGATCAAGTGTAGGCCTTATACTTCTATTACACAGTATTTACGAGTATTTCAAAAACCTCTTGATTAATTACGGATCAAGTGGTTTTAGACCTAAAATTTTTCTCAACCGCAGCGACAAGAAGATATCATGAGAAATAAGCCTGAAGAAGTGAGTTTCAGCACGAAAGCTGTACGGGGTCTCGGTGCAACCAGTTGGATACGATTACAGAACATCCACGAAAATCACAGTTTATCTCCATTTCAGAGTAGTTGGAATAATTTGAAAATGGAACGTATCCTCGGAAATCCACTTGAATGTGATTTTTTTTCGCGAAGGTTGAGCACCCAGATTTGCACTGAGCATTTTGTGTTTTGTGATCTTCATAGATTAAACCTTGAAGTGGAAATACGAATGCAAGAGGAACGACTATTCACCCCGTAATGAACGTGCTGTTGGCTCTGTCGTAAGTTTAAAGCCACAGTGCACGTTTAAGCACAGGCACCTAAAATTATACACTATCCACCACTGCTATCCTGTCCTAGCCTTAGTTCATTCGTATGTTATTTCAGCTAACTAATCTGCTAACTAACGCAAAACTAACTAACCAACTGTTTATTGAACTGACTTACTGTCTCACTGACTGGTTGAATAACTATGGCTAAGTAACCTAATAACCGAATAGCTCAATGATTAGCCAACTAACAAAGCAACTACCTGTTAGAGGACTGACAGCCTATTGTAACAAAGCTTTTTTATGTAACCGTGCTATTGTCATTCGGAACGAAATTTATACTTCGATGGGTATGAAAATGCCTTTTAAGTGGCCTTTTTATACCGTTACCCCGCCGTGGTGATCTATTGGCTAAGGCACTTGGTTGCTCATCCGCAGGTCGTAGGATAAAATTCCGGCTGCGGCGGCTGCATTTTTGATGAAGGCAAAAATGGTGTAGGCCGGTGTGCTCAGATTTGGGTGCACGTTAAAAAAGCCGACGTGGTCGAAATTTATCATATCCAGCTTTTCTGGACACCAGAGGCTTAGTTCGCGTGAATGACACCACGTGGCGTATTGACCTTAAATAATTCAAAAGTCTCGCCTTGACGTATGCAGTGACGTAGCGAGGAATAAAATATAATAAAGAAAATGGTGCACACATCCTGTGACTGTCGCTTCATATCAGTACGCCGATAAAAGTGCGGTATGTCGGCGTTATCTTGACGGTGACGACTGGCAATGAATTGAGAGTTTTTCTAGAGATACTGTGACAGACAGCTCACAGCATTCCACACAAAATGTCTGGCCGTCATAGACGCACCCTTGGTGTATCAAAAGAAGCGTATTTGTTTCTTTGTTTTTAGTTTTTGCGCTGCCGTATCGGTAGAGATATTAGAGAAGCATGCTGCTTTCAGGGTTTTGCGTTCACTGAGGATCAAGCATTATGCTTGCGTACTAACAAAACAATGCGGTTATAGAATAACCAATTTTTCGGCGCACTACTTAAGCTATGCTCACTTGCTCCTTGCGTTACGGTAAAGTAAAACTGGATAAATTTGAGAACTCTAGAAATGAGAGTATGAAGATGAAGTGTAAGGTATGTGTTTTTCTGTTTTTATTTAGTTCTTGTCGAAATGACGCTTCCACCTCCAGTGGTGGCACCGTCGCAGGGGCTGTGGCTTAAACTTACTTACGCAGTCAGGCTTGCTTTCACACCGCACCATGACATCGGTTTCGCACGGACATTTTCGCTCACGATCAAGGCCGGTACGGATCGAGTTCGATTCGGAGGTTAGGCACTCAGCGACTGAAAGCAACCATGCAACATGTCAGGGGAATAATGACATGGAAGGGCAGTGCTGCGACACTGACAAACAGCACCTCAGACTATGTCATGATCAAACCTGCGATCAAGCGCGCCCTTGTCAGCCTGTCAACGCTGTCGGGTCCGCGTGCTCCGCACACTGTAGACCCTACCCGCGCAAGAATAAAAAAAGGTGAGAGAAAAAGCAACAATGATTGCCTTAGTGAAAAGCTTACGAGAGAGTAGAACATAAAATCTTATTGGATCATTTAAAATTTGATGAAACCTCTAATGATATGGTAAGGTATTTTTGGGAGTTTTTAACTAATGAGGGAATTTTATTGTATAGTAAAGTGTCATTCTTCAAATATACATTCCAGGTTACGAGGAGTTCTTGAGAGACGAGCAGTAACCTTGCTATTTCTTTTTAATATATTGCTAAGCACTACTTCCTAGTCATGATGAAGTATACCCACATGTACATGCAGATGATATAGCATTTTTTTTGCTTCAGACAGTGATATACAATCGGTAAATAATCGCTTACAAACGTATAAGTGAGCCGATAATAACCGGTTGCAGGCAATTCATTTGGGTCTTAGTGTTTTAAAGAGTGCAATTACAGCTTTACCTTTTGATAACACAGTCAATATTATCTAGAATAACTTGCAACCTGCAAAATATATCACATTTGAACTCGGTAAAATATTAAGGATTATCTTGTGATAACCACACCCTTTGGCATGCAACCGAGAAAAAAGTACGGGCACTGAGAGTCTTACGAAGGCTGCGCAGTATTCTATCAGGGATGCGGAGACAACCACTAATTATGTTTTACAAAATCTACATACATGCAGCATTTCAAGGCACCAGCGGTTTGGCCCTGTATTAGCGTTCCAATGTGTTTCATATTCTGGTGCATCAGCTTATAAATTGTGGATAGGCCCAGATTTATTCCTTGGATTACCGAAATTCACATCGAATAAGCTCCTCTACATAATAGCGAGGTTGTCTTCTTTTTTTTTGTGCACATTCAGGATAATAACTGTGCATGTATTCCTTAAAGTTTATGGGAATTTTATAAAAATAAAAGTTATTTTGACGTATACATTGGTATGAGTGGTTTTTTAATGTATCTCATTGACTTCGGTTTCATACAGCATGGTTGGGCTTCGTAAAAGCACTCGTTGGACCATTATATGTTAAACTGAGTGAAGTTCCTAGCATTGGCAATAAAAACAAATATAAACACGTTTTTCACGATATTGTAACGGGCATGTGAAAGGCAGAGAAGAGAAAAGAAGGAATACGAAGAGGCTTGGCTAGATCGCAGTGCACTACCGCGAACGACCCTCGCTCACCTCTTGTAAATAAAAAAAAACATTTCATCACAACTCGCTGGGACAGTTGTGGTGGAGGTGCTGGGTACCAATCCCAGTACTTCTCAGGTGTAGGTCAGATAGTATAGCGCACCGCCATCTTGCCAAGCCTCTTCGTCTTCTTTCCTTTCTTTTCTCTGCCTTTCACGTGTTCGTTACAATATATATCCAAATCAAGGAAAACATTTACATTACTATATAATAATCTAGCTTCTGCAGATTCATTTAGAGCGGACAAATATAAAAAATATATCATAGCTACAGATGCCTCTCATTCTGAAAAAAAAATGTGGCATCAGTATTTTTTTTCGAGACAGTCAATTGTTTACTCTCAAGAAGTCTTCGCGATTTCTTATCAGTTTCTTCAGCAAAACGGCATTATGAAAGCTCAGCCCATCAATCTCAAGTGTGGCCATAGTTACAGATACTTTATCTGTGCTCGGCAATCACTAATAATAGCTTTTGGTAATTATCACTTGGCTCTGGGCCATTATTAATATTATGCTCAATTGTATCACAAACGTTTATTTTTCTGTTCGTTATTCACATAACTCTAAAGCGGTTATTCTGGGTACTGGGCCACAAAGGGACAAAAAGAACAAAAAATGATGAAATAGCGGACAGTTCGGTGAAGGGCGCTCTAGTGGTCTGATATTCTCAATTATTCTGACAACAGCCCTCACGATTCATGACAGATTGAGAAGACGAGTAATAACTTGACCCTGTGAAGTCATTTATCACTCGCCTATGCGAGTATTGACACCTCTTGTTTCCTTGGTGTTGCGATTTCTGTTCAACGCGAAAAGTAGTATAGTTACTTTTATAAAACTGTGCTCTCGCTTTCCGCAATAGAACTATAGTATATACGCACTAAGGTGGTCTAGCTCCTTGCCCTCTTTGCTAGTGTTGTAACAAGGACGAAACAACTGAAAATTATTTGTTATCACGCATCCACTTCAATTTACTAAGGGGAAACATTTTCAAAACAGCGTTTAACAGATTCAGATTGGACTTCGTCATTTCAAATATTATATTCTTCGGAGCCCCACATCGTCATTTCACCGTTGACCTCCGCTGTACAGCGAAATAATTTTTTAATGATTGAAGACACTGTTGACGTGAACTATCTTAGTGAGCATCATTAGGATAGTTTAGCTGTTATATAAATTTTTAGTCATACAAATATTATGTGAAAACGTTTTATATAAATAATTCGTTCCCTGGCCAGTCCCGAAGAGTGGGCGGGAGCCATACATATAGGCAATCTTCATCATCATTATCATCAAAAGGGGGTGGCTCCAGGTGAAAAAAAGTAAACAGAAGTGGTGACAAGAAACTAACAATAGCAAAATATAAAGTGGCTCTATACCGTACACTTCAGTGTATTTCCAGAAGAGGAGACCAGAAATCGAGCAAGCACTGCTCGTCGCAGGCTGCAACAGAAGGTTTGACCGCTTTCGCCATTGTTATAAATTGTTCTGGATAACATTACACGCAGGACACGAGTAGTTAATCTTGTTCTCAAGCTTACGAGAGCACCAGAGATTACACTAGAAAGTTTGATCCCTGATGTATATAGAGGATTTAGAGAAACCAACAATGCGTTTTGGTTCCGGTTCAATCACGGCGCGCATGTGCTCTCTATGCTTTATTAGCCGATACATAGACACGTTCCCACCACCGGGTGTACCTTAGAATTAATTTGGGTCGACGGTATTGCAAGTGGGATTCACTTCAGAAAATAAGCACGAACTGGATGAGTAACTTGTAATTCGCAAGTCGAAAGCGGCTTCTAGGTGGTAAATTGTCTAGCGTGCTTGCATAATATAGCAATGCTTCCTGGAATTTGACAATAGTATACAGTGCATGCAAAGTTCCATGCTGCCACAGACTATCTCTGTTTGTGTGGGCAATCATTCTGTCATTAAAGTGTTATTTTTTGTTGTAGTTTTTGTCTGATTTTGTTTGCAGAGTGAAATCATTTGCTATGTACGCTTTGCACGGCGCCAATGAATCTGATGAGTGCCATGTCTCGCAGTATCTCATTGGACAGAGATGTGGTTTCTTATCTAACGGGATAATGTTGTTTGTGCCATGGCGATTCGCACTGCAGCGTTGTGTGCACCATGCACTGCTCTCTATAGTTTACATCTTCAAACCTCAGCAGGGTGTTTGAGCGAAAATCGCCAACTAATGAAAAAAATTATGCAAGAGCACTACACGTCTCTAATTAGTGAAGTATGATTCTGCGCCGTATAGAGCATGTCAGAATATTTTTTACAGTCTGTCGAGATTTGCAGTTCACAAACATTGCTTATTGAACATTGTATATCAGTGATTCTAGAGAAAATTTTTTTAATCCAGAATTTGTAGCGTCTAACAGAAATAATAAAATTTTCATTCTGCGGTAAGAAAACTCCACTGCTTATTTTCGAAGCCTCATTTTAAAGTTCACGAAATTGAAACAACATCACATCAAACGTAGGTTCAAGGATTTGTGAAATACTGTTCACGAATGAAGGTCGCTTCAACAGGCTATGGGTGACTAAGATGGACGTTAAGCGATGGCATAATGGTAACAATATAAAAAAAAGAAAAAAAAAACATTGACGAAAAAGCAGCTGCCACGTGGGAATGTGATAAGTGTCCGCTGGCAGAATTCGACGCAGTGCCGGCATTTTGTTATTCTTTCCAGTGATTAGCGAGCAGCGGAACGTTGGTTGCGAACTTGAGGCAAACAAGGAATGCGCGCTTGATCTGTTCTTAAGCTAATGAACCATTAATGGGTTTATCTCACGAACACTGTGCGGGGGGCAGTCTAGTGAGCATCGAACACTTGGCTCATTTATTCTACAGGCAGAACATTATTGCGAAAAGCGCTTGTTGCGTTGAATTTTCTTTTTCGTTGTTCTCATTCCTTCTGTTGCATAGTGCTGACACGCTTACCTGTTCCGAGTAAGCCAGAAGTAAAGACGGGATGCATGTGGTCATGCCGGAACTTAGCCTCTTATATAATGATTACTCTCCGAACGGCGTCAAGGGCATTGCGGCAGCGAAACTAGTGTGTCAACGGTTAATAATGCCGATTAAGTTATGCTGATCAGGAGATTGCCGCATTAGAGGAGTGGTTATGGAGCTCGGCTTTTGACCTCGAGGTCCCGGGTTTGATCCCGGCTGGGGTGGTCGAGTTTTGATGAAGGCGAAATGGCAGAGGGCCGTGAACTGGGCAACGTCAGCGCACGTTAAAGAACACCAGATGGTCAAAACTTCCGTAGCCCTCCACAGAAGCGTCTTTAATAATCATCTCGTGGTTTTGGAACGTAAAACCTCAGATAATATTATGCTGATCAGGAAAGCAGAGTAGACTAAAGAAAGAACGTGTTCAACGAGTGTTGTTTTGCCTCGCAAAAATAGTCCTGAAATCTTACATGCCTCTCGATTGTATTATCGACGCGCTTCCACCACTTTCACTCAAGAATAGCAAGTATGTTATCAGCCCGAGACATTTTTTTGTTTGTTTGGTAGAAAAGTGGTGAGCGCTGAGAATAAAAGGAACGAAACGCAAGAGAGCAGCAGAGAAGCCGATAGAAGATATCTCTGTCATTACTATGGCAACTACGTGCAGCCACACTTTGTCGCGTTTGCGCGCCTGCTTGTCTGCCGTTTTGCCGTCTTTTCCGCGCGCAATAGGCCCGCGCCACTGTCGCGGCTGACCTCCGTCAGTCAGCGAGGCAAAGAGGGAGATTATTTGTACATATATTATTTACGCTTACGCGCTTATTTGTATATGTGCGTGTCTACACATACGAAACTTTAGAATTTTGAAAGGAGTTCAAACACCCCTCCACCGCCTACGCCTATGTTGGGTATTGAGGAGTACATCCCAGCAACGTGCCATCTCTGACGCCTCGAAGTGGCAAATCTACGTGTATGTACATCGTTACTGCCACCGTTTCCCAACAGGAGAAGTCGCCGTATGTCGCTAGTTTTTGCCATTAATGTTATCATGTGTTTGTGTCTTACGTTTCCATATGCAATTGCCTTTTTTGGTACCCTCGCGCAGTACAGGAAAGGTGGAAGCGAAGTGAGCCTGTTCGCCAAGGGAGCCGGTAGTGCAGTTAACCTAAACAACTCCGCTTCACACCTATTATTCTAACGAATCGTCTGTAACTAGACTGTATTTTGTATAAATGCCGCTTTTATAACTGCACACACTAAACCAAATCTGACCCTTAAGGGTGTAAATGAGCTTGTCGCCAGACGAACACCCTTTGCTCCCTATTGGGTGTTCAAAAAAGGGTGCTAAGAAAGGGTGCAGAGCTCAGCACCCTTAAGAAAAGGGTGCAGAGCAAAAATTTTGAAGGGTGTAATGAGTGCACCCTTTGAAAAAAGGTGCTGTGATGTCATAACACCCTTTCAAATGGGTGCTGGAAGGGTGCTCCACATCGACGTACCAGTGGGCCAAATCTAGGATTGATGCTGGAGATGGCTAAAAATGCAGATTGCTGTATACTCTGTAGACCATGCTGAGTGACAGCAAACATACGGTTTGTTAGTACTTGAACACATGTACTAAGTCGTCCATTTCACCCTGAACCCGTGCACCATGCACGCGGCCGGCCCTCCACAGAGTGCCTTCCGCAGGCGCTTATGAAACTAGCACTGAAACACAGTGACAGCTCTAGGTGGGGCTTTTGCATCATCGTCTTTTAAAACACAGTGTCTCTGCAGTGAAGCTACTGGTAAGTTGGCTCCAGTGTTTTGCTTTCTCTATGTGTAGGCAAATAGAGAATCCGGCACTGTTATCGAGAAGTGCTGCAATTGTGCCTTGTATACCCTGTCCAGGTGCTGTTCCTCGGGTTTTCGTTTTTGGCTGCTCTGGATAGAACAAGCTGCACTTCTGAAGAACAGTGTCGAATTTTAGATAAGCTTGTATTGTTGCAAGAGCAAAGCTAGCTTCACCACAAAGAAAGCGTGATTTGGCGAAGCCGCCGTTCTCCAGCAGTCAACAAAGTGGTGGCCCACTTACAGCTGTCTGTACGTTTGTGTACTAGTTACCAAAGTGCCCTCGAGAAGCGCTCAGCAGAGTGCCGGATGCATGGTGAAATGTTCAAGGTGGAAGTAGACAATATGTAAATATATACCTCAAAGCAAGCTATATTGAATAAATATGTGTTTCAATAATCATGAAATTGATCCCAGAGTGCGTATATGGCCTGTGCTACCCATTTTTGGTCCAGAATGAATGTAATCTATTCAAGGCCCCTTGCTGCACACATGCATGCACAATTTATGGATACTTGGTCACCATACAGACATGCATGCCTGCAAATTAAAATTCACAAGTTTCGAATACTGGTGATTATTTCAAATGCCATATACTCACTTTGAAAGACACACAGATAATATGCACTAAATGCAGAACCTTACCACATTGCACTCTTTTAAATTATGTGTAGCAGACGTGAGCTTTTATGCATGTGAGAATGCAAGATATTAGGACCCAACAAAAATTTATGACAAATAAATTAACATGATGCAAATAGTCACTATTTTATTGTACATAGCATACAACCAAAAAAGAGTGACAATAGTAAACATGAGCTATGACTTTCTGCATAAGTTGTAATGGTGAGATCTTTGTGAGTGAGGATCAATCTTCTGTTTTTCAAATCTTTCTTCTTACGAGTAGACATCTTTTTAGTGACGAGACTTCTTTTTTAACTTTTAACATTCTTACTTCCCTCCTTGCATAGTAGGTAACAAATAAATTATTTAGAACAACAAAATATAAGTTAGAGGCACCAGCAGTCCAAAGGCGCTTATTGAGGGTGTTGCCAGTGCCCACAAAATTGAAAAAGAAAATAGATAGGAAAGTAGGTGTGTGGTAAAACATGTGGGCTTATATTACATGCTTTGGTCATCATGCTAAAAGCCTTGACTACAAACTTGCTCAAGGCTTATTTACAGCTCTCCCTTTATATATGTGTGTGTGTTTATAAACTTGTGCGTTACAAAATCACAAATTTTGGCAAAGTAATGCAAGTGGTGTTGGGTTAATGTAATGTGATCATTCAAACACTTGCACAATCCATCTTCAGCTGCCCAGGCGACTCTGGTTCCTTTTACAAAAGTGTGGTCAGGGCGCTCCTTCTCTACAGCACATCCGCACCAGGAAGCCTAAAATAAAGACAGAAGTAATCACTAAGAGTTTCACAAGACAGACTGTCCAAGATACAATATGCTTTGTCATGCTGGAGTGTTCCTAGTTCTATGTGAGTAGAAGTCAGCATCGAAATTTGCTTTGTTTTCAACGAAAAACATGCTTGTTGGAGGTCCCCCAGGCAAAAAACTGTGTAAACAACTTGACAGTACCTGGGGGCCTACAGAGGGTAGCACGTACAATAGATTTCAAATACAAAAACAGTATAGTAGGAAGGAAATATATACAAAAGAAACATCTGAGCAATGATTCAGCATGATGCACAAGTGAAACATATGTTAGGTTTGATTAAAAAGCTATTCATCAAGTAATTGCGCACATCCGATTTGAACAAACCGAATAAGGCACTGAAGTTAATTAGGGTTTTTAAAGAATTGTAAAGTCCCAATAAGCAATATTCTAGTCTAGCTCTACAATAGTGTGTCATGTATGTAGTACTAGTATTTGCCTGTTAGGTATGCTGTAGTCATGAACATATTCAGTTTTCCTAATACCTAAAACTTAGTATGTTGCAGTCCAGCTGTTCATGTTCAATAAATAATTGTTTATGGTAGCATTTAGGTTACAAAATTGATGCTAAAACTTTGGCAGACCCCACATACTTTGGGAATCGATGTTATGCGAAACACGCATAACATGTATTTTATTTTTTTATTGAGCTATCTTATGAAGTGGAGCTCAATATAAGTACAAATTATTGCACACACATACGTTAAACAGCCGCATATGTTTCATTTGTTATGGGGAGATGTCACACCTTTGACAACATTAGCAGTCATTTGCTGTTTCGTAACGATGCCAACAGAAACATGGATATTAGCCACACTAGAAGTGGTAGGCTGGTATGAAGCACTGGTGTTTGCGCTGGCACTCGCGAGGATGGTAGTCCTCAACACTGCTACACAAATACTACACAGGATGGTGCCTGACTACAATTGACTTTGATTAGACCTCACGGCTGCATCATAGGAGTGTACATGTAATAGTTATAAAATTTGATAGCCAGTACTGCAACGACAGTTGATGTTACACAAACATTTGAGACTATTTAGAAAGTATAACCGAGGCTGGGCATGGCTCTGTGGTAGAATACTTAATTACCAAGCAGAATACTAGGTTTCGATTCCTGCTAGGACACTTGACTTTATTCTTTGCATTCATTTGGTCAATGCTGCCAATGTCAGCTTTTTAACATGATAGCGTTGAAGAGCTCGTGTCGCAGAAAACCCGCCGCAGAAAACCCGCGTCTGCCCCGTTGGTTGTGAGCGAAAATTCGTCTGTGCATCTGTGAACGATAAATCAAGTTATCTAGTTTCCAGAAACTCAAAATTCCTACTTATGACCTAATGGAGGCATGCTAATTGCTGCAAAACAAAACCCCCCAAGTCGTACTACTAGACACTCAACACAGGGCTTAACACACGGAAGTCTATTGACATCGGCCAAAAATTAACGTTAGATGTACAGCGCTATTCCTTTTCCTCATTTCATGAACTACAAAATGCCATGATAATTGTACCCTGGTATTTTTGGTGGGCTATATCGCACAAAAAACAAGGATTATGTCAAAAGAATGGCATCAAATTTTACCGACACGTTGTCGAAATAGAGACACAGGCTACTAGTCTTATTTATAATGCTAAGAGCGCTTAAGGTAAAGGCATTGAAGATAGCTGGTGGCCTTTTTCACTGTCTAGGTATCAAAATTCTGCCATGTCAGTCATAGTTTACTGACATTGCAAGCTCAAGAAATGTGTGGCTCTGAAGGCATCAACACAGTGTTTCGCCAAATCTTCTAAGAAGGCAGTCTTTAAAATTGCTAATGTTTCCAATTTTTTTTTGCTATAAATTTCGTGCCTTGCATCTAAATGAACCTCCATCCTACTTGTTTTTTTGCATTCGTGCTCTCACTAACTGCTTACCTTGTCTTGTCAAGTGTTCGTTGACATAAATAGGACTACTTGATCTAAAAGGAAAGGCCACTGTAGACAGACGTAAGTTTTTTGTCTTATTCAGAACATTTTATTTGTAACATCGTTCATAATGCACTACTATTTTTTTCAAACTAGGCTTGTTTGTTCCTACTCTGTCTGCAGTGTCAATATCATCACGAGTAATGGTTTTTCCATCATCGCCCAAAAATTTCGGACAGCGTCAAAAGAAAACCCGCATCTGAGACGCCTTTGATGTCGGATATTTCAACCTTGAATACAGTGCAAATTCTTCAATTTTCATCTGAAGTTGCTTAGTTTCACCTGGAAGTTTTTTGTGCCTGTTTCAAGGTGCGACAGGCTCTTCATGCAAAGCCTTTATTTCTAAAGAGAGCGCGTTGACACTGTCACCACCTTTGTTCCACACTTCTTGAAAGACCAAAGTTCAGTATGAATTTTGTGCTTGAAATCCTCTGTTTACCATGACAAAAAATTCACAGGAAACATTAGTACTCTTGCTTGGCAGGAGTGCATGCAGTAATACTAACACAAATAAAGCAAGAAATAAGTGTCTCACCTGTGCAAAAATGATTTTGGCAAGCACTGCGAAGACCACACACACTGCTGCCAAACTGAGGAGAATATGGAGAGCACTTCATATAAGTAGGCAGCGTCCATTAGCTTGGTGAGGCACAGCGCATAAGCAGGGTGAACAGAGCTGATGCTTGAAACAATGGTTCAGAGTTCGCTGGTGCTTGGGCTCCTTGACCTTGTCAGGAAATTTCCTTGAGCAGCCTCACTCAAATGAAATGACCGACCGTGCCGAAGAATTTCTGCACCAGTGCAAAAAAATTATTTTAGTGAGGTTTGTCTAGACTGCATGCGCTGCTTGCCAAATTGCAGTGAATGGCTGAAAACACATGGCCAACATATATTTAGTGGCACGCAACTGAGAAATACAAAAAGGGCATGCTGCAGTATAAATCCAACGAAAAACATGCTGCTGCAGAGCTTTTCATGTCGATGTCATACATGTAATTTTCATTCACCTTTATAGCTCACTCATGCACGAAGATGAAGTTAGAACTTTTAGATGAAGACACCCCCTTTTAGCTGTATCGACTGCGCGTAATTAAGAGATAAGCATGCGTGAGTAATGCTGTTGCCTGCAATCAATAAATTCTGTTCTTGAAGCTGACCAAATATATGCACGAGTGCATCCATAGAGGCACATTTGCATTTCTGTAGTTATGATACCCATGTGATGTGTTTCTTAAGTAAATGCCATGCAATATGCACCATATGAATATTTTGTTCCGTAAAATTGCAATACCACTGCATATACATGTCAGTATGCGCATATGAATCCACAGCAGATAAACCATAAAATTAAAGCAATACTGACACATGAGTTTTTTACCAAGGTAGTGGAGGGCTCCAGAAATTTTGACCACCTGGGGTTCTTTAACGTGCACACAAATCTGAGAACACAGGCCTACAGCTTTTTCACCTTTATCGAAAAAGCAGCCAGCAAGGCCGGAATATCATCCTGCGAGATTCGGGTTAGAAACCGAGTACCTTAGCGACTAGACCACTGCGACAGGACTTCAATCTCCCTGTTCTCCCGTGTAGGGTGATAGACCGCCTTTGCTGGTCTGGCTAACCTCCCTGCCTTTCCTTCTCTACCATTTATTCTCATGAGTTCAACGAATGAAGCTTCCTTCAAACGGCTAACGTTCGGACGTTTATAATTTGCCTGAAATTGAGTTCACTAAATGAATATTGTGTGCTGCTTCATAGTGATCATTGATCTAAATTGTTCTGGTTGGCTAAAAAGGCACTACTCCTCACTTCTAATCAAACAGCACAAGCTGTCTGACCATAGGGGAGGAAAAGTGGAAACGCTAAGACAAAACATCAATCTTAAACCCCATGCCATCAGAATGAAGCAGGCAAGCTTCTGCAATATTGTCTGGCAACCAGCATCTCAGACACTGCAGATAGCTACATAACAATGGTTTCCCAACATGACGTAAAGGCAGCAGAATCACATATTGCCTAACCTGCTTCATTATGATAACGATGAGACCATAACGTTATTGGCCTGTGTATGCTAATAACAATTTAACTTGCTTATCATGTGACATTAACATTCAATATGACGTCATGAATCTTGCATCCTACCATGTGGTCTAAGTACCAACAAGGCGGTTTTAGTGACGTTGGTGCAAGGCAATAAACAACAATCACTTGGTGAACATTATTTTTGATATTATTCAATTGGTCTGATGCGTACATCTTCAAAAAACGGCAGTTTAGATTTGTTCATTCTTAGATAAATACAATGTCTAAGTTTGCATGTCAGCAGCAACATATGCACGCCTTTGGCACGCATACTGTGATGTATAACCTTATTGTGTTTTGAGCAATAAATTAGGCATTCATACACTGTACATATCACAGGTCACTTGTAAATCTGCAGCGAGGTCACAAAGAATTTATGATATCAGATAAAGCGTTACACTTGTATTCAAAAGTGTCATTGGAAGTTTTGGTAGAACTTAGTTTTAGAATGTTTGTAGACGTATAGGTACTCGGCAAAGTTTTAACTCCAAATCGGGCTGCAGCGCCCACAATTCTTTTACAAACCAGAAGAATGCAATGATATGTGAACAGGGGGGAACAAGCAGTACCACCAAAATTGCACTCGAACGAGTGAACTACTGCTCAACCTAGCACTTGCACAGCTAAGGTACGGCTATTCGGCCACTCATAGAGAAAATTTATTGACCCAGGCGTAATTGCACGCTTTGAGAACCGCACCTACAGCACGCTGTGTCAAGTGTACGCACACTTAATTAAGCTGAATATCATGGTAATTTAATATTATACGTGCCCGTTAGATGCAAACATATTTGGTCGCACAGGAAAACACATCTACCTTATAGTAGTCACACACATTTAATGATCATGTAGCTGTTGAAAAGAGGACGCGTAACATATAAAACTTTCTTCATATACTTCTTCGCACGGAAAACGAACAAGACCGCGTAAATACCAACGCGGACACCACGTTATTCTTCTCCATTCTTCTAAATTAAATACGCAAAGATCTAATTCAACGCGAATCGCCGGAATACTCCAACGCACGCGACACACAGACGACGCTTACGGCTTCCATGCGCAGTCCCCGAACGGCGTCTGACGGCATTGCAAAAATATAGTGATTCATAGCGTGAAGAGCATCGCCCGCCGACTCACAGCATTACAGCGCACATTGCTTTAACCTCCTTCCCCACAGAAAAAATTCATCCGCGCGTAACGTCCCTGAGCTTAGACTTGAGCCTAATGAAATCAGACACGCCAGCAGGCTCGCTACGTTAATAAAAACTGACTTATCGTCTACCAGCTAGAAAAACCTTAGTTCACAACGTTATTATACTATAGCGCTTTCGGTGTTAACCGCGGGAGGAGCCGAGGACGCGAGCGGAAGCCTGGATCGGGCACGCCGCGGCCTGGCCGGAGAAGCAAAAAACAAAGCGTCGACAGCATAAACATCCACCTACCTTTTTAGTTTGGCGAGCGCTCGACGGTACAAAGCAGCCGGTCCTCTCTTGAGTATGGTGCATCTTAGTAACAAGCAGCACCGACAGAACACGAAAGACAGCGCAAGCACACTTAGAACAACATAAAAAATCGACTTTAAACACTCGGCACACGGCCGTTGCGGCCTTCAGGAAGATACCGCCATTTCTGTCCTGCTGATGCCACCGATCCGCATTTGCGCACATAATTTTTTGTATGATAAGTAAATAAATTAATTCTGCTTAAATTTTAAGTAAAAAATGGTAAAAATAGAAGATACGCTAGCGTGTATTGCATGGAATATTTTTTACCTTTGAAATTGACAAAATCACTTAACGCGTATTTGCGCGAAATTTGAAATGTGAAAGAGCGCGCGAAATTTGAAACGTTTACTTGCTTGTTTATTTCTTATACCGATACCTTGTTAACATCTGTACATTGGTTGAGTGGTTAAGCTGGCTGCTAAAACAGTGTTAAAGCGGTTGTATATTAGTACAAAGTACAGGCAGCAAGGAAAATTTGTCACAACAAAATAAGTGTATTAGTTGGCAAACAATATTTTAGCTGTCTTTAGTGAATTTTTTTAGGAAAATGTTTTAGTCAAGGCTCATTTTAACTTGCTTTGAAGAATATTTCTATGAACAAAATCAAGAAAACGTTTCTTTAATGTTAGAATATTACAACGTCAAAGTCCATAGCCCGCCATAAAAATTGGTAACACGTGTGAACTGATACATTGTAAGGTTAACAAATATTTGTACAACACAAAAACTATTTTATCTACCACGGTCTTGTTGGTTTGTATTTCTTTGCATTAACAAATGTATGATTTATATATACTGTCATGGACGAAGCTTTGTTTTCAATGTTAGGCGCAAACGAGGCCGAGAGCTCTATATGTGTAAGTCACAATCCTGTTGTAGCTCTACAAGCTGCGTACTCCGCCATTGGCTAGTGAGCTTGTAGCGCATGGCTTGGTCAGCGCCGGCCGTGAGGCGACGAGAAAAAGGCAGCAAGAATGCAAGAACCAGTGCTGAACTTACGTTGAGCCGGGCACGATCGCTATTCAGATATCCGTTACTGCGGTGGGGCTATTAATGAGACCATGGTGTCTAACCAGTAGGCATCTAAAAGCTGTTGGTTATGCTCTATGACCACGTTACTCACAAAGCTTTGTCGGTGACCGTGCACCCTAATGGGTGCTCATCAGCACCCATTAGTTGTTGCACCCTTTTTGCACCCTAGTTTCCACCCTTTTGATGTGTTCACCCTTTAGGTTCCGCTTGTAGGGTGCTGAGACGTGAATAGGGTGCTCAAAGGGTGTGTTTAGGGTGTCGGCACCCTTTTGACACCCTTAAGGGTCAGAATCGGTTTACTGTGCAGGTAATCTTTTCACTTCCGTCATGGACGTGCATACAGAGAAATGAAAGTATTAGTGTGAGTTCCTCCAGAGGGATCGCAAAAGCGAGGAAGTTTCGCCAATGCATCAGTGGCACCCACTTTCTATCCCGCTTCTGTCGAGGTGTGATTGGATATGTTCACACTGTCGTAATACAATATCCAATCACACAACAAATAAGCGCGGCATAAACATTTATGAATATAAAATGTGACTTTTTTAAACAGTGCGCATTGGGGCTGGAATACCAGGGATAACAACAGCGTTCATCCTCGATGTGTGCTATGTTACAATCAGGACTCTGTGCCTTCGGATAAATAAAAAAATAATAAACTGACGCCTGTAAAATGTTTCACCGTTCTCTTTTATCCATCAACTCCCATTTTAACGCAACAGCGTTAAATAAGTCGTTTCGCAGAAATTTTGGCATTGGTCTCTACTTCGGCGTCGTTGCTTGTGAGCGAAAAATCATCATATGTGTCACAGGAGTATCTATAACGATACAAATAGAATAAATAACGAAAACTTCCGGATCAGAGTGGGGATCAAATACGGGTCACTTGGGCCCGAGTGGAAATTGAACATGCGTCATTTCAGTGTCAAGCAGATGTTCTACCACATGGTCAATTGTCTGCTTGTGAATACATTGAAAATAGCTTCCTATACTTGGAATTCCAGTGAAAGTGACACATGTTTTACAAACACACGCGTCCTGTATACATGCTTCACAATGCAACATGCAAGAAGGCCTTAATAATGCGTGGTACAAGAGCCCATGAAAATCAGGCGTCAGAATATGTGATTATCACGAGGACTTCGTGATTCAAAGCCTGTAATTCTCTACAAAAACGCACACACGCTACTGCGTCTGTTTTCTTAAGGCTATATAAAGGGTGCATAGCTGGTTTGAAAAGGTTTCATGCATGAAGTGTTTGAAGTAGGCACATATAGACACGAAGATTGCTATCGCGTTGATCTCCTAAAGGCGAAGCTTTAGGATCCTTTGTTTTTTAACGACCAGCGTAATCTTGTCCCACTTTTATTAAATGATCATGATATAAGCCGTCTTTCTTTGACACGTCAGCCGCAAGGGCGTAGAGAGATTTTTGTTTTGGGGGGGGGGGGCATGGGCCTGGTGTGGTGCCAGAACATAGCTACGTCATTGGTTGACCTATTTGGCTGGTGGATCTCTTTGAATCTTTCGAATGAAGTGTCCGGTGACACGCACGATGCCAAGCACTGAATAACTATATCAGAATTATAAAAAAAACAAAGAAAGGGCAAGATGGAAGCTTGCAATGAAAAATTCCTAAACAGGGCTTGCGTCGAGACTTGTCTTCCTCAAAGGTAGAACAGAACTTATTTCTTAGCGCTAGCGTGTCAACGCTTCGTACCCTCTCTCCGATACAGAAGTAACTATATGAAGATGATGCGAAAGATATTGCGTCGAGAGACCCTTTTATGAAAAACTGCCCCAGCATCACAATCGACGAGTCACCGGAGGTTCGCGGATAACAGGCAGAGACAGTTTTTGCAACCATATGTGGCGAGGAGCTTCCGAGGCATAGGACCACCATGAAATATCAACAAGTAGTTCATCCCAGCAAAATTTTACTTGGTGTATGTTGATACGACCCCTTCTTCAGAGGCCGGGAATCACCACTCCAAAGGAGTGCGCTTCCATCACTGACATCAATCTCGTAAAATATTCTCATTGATTACAAGTATACATTTGCGTATATTACTTTAGGGTTTAGGATTGGTACACGGACGAAGTCCTGTATTCAAGTATTAAAACTTAATTTTAGTTCTGTTTATGCCTGCCTCCCTGCCAGTTATAATATACTCCATGCGTTATGATGTTTTTGTTTTAAAAAGATACCACTGACTGCGATTGTGGAGCAATGTGGGAAAACTGATAAAGCGGGTGCAAATTTTTCACACAATTGAGGATTAGTAATACAAAACTGCAATAAAATATTAATAACCCCCAAAAAACACCATAGGAATTTCAAGAATTAAGCAACTTAAAGAACATATATTAGGAAAAGATGCAGCCTGAGCAGCATTATTTTGGTAGCGCTCATAAAAGCTTTTCTCGTTCATTAAAAACCGTTAGTCTATTTGGCGGTGCCTCAATGCTGGGTAGATCGGAGTTGGAGACGCTCTCATCAGTTTGACCTTCACTCAGTTGTAATATTGTGTTTTTTTCTTGTACAGACAATGATTAGATCATTTGTTGAGCTCGTTGCAAAAACATAGTAGATGTCCAGTATTCTGTCGGCAGTATCAAAAGATATGTGGAATGAATTTTTTGTTGTCACAGTGGTCATTGACTGCGGTATCGGCCATTTCAATGCTGAAAGCGTAAGACGGCTGGATATACTTTCGAGCATATATATAAGTATTTGCACTTTTCACACACACAAAAAAGAAAAGACAGAATGGAGCAAATCATCATGCAAAAAATGTAGATAGAATGCTGCTATAGAAGCCTATAGCAGCACTATAGCAGTGCGCTAGCGGTCCGTCACGTGGCTTTCTTTTTCCAATTTTGCGGCTTTCTTTACAAGACTACAGTTACAGCGCGAAAACAGAACAACGACAAACAGACAAGAAGTCTCGCACTATAACTATCGTCATGTCATACCAAATAGCCTAAACTGTCACGCTTTTTTTACAACGTGGAAAAATTAACAGCGCTAGACGTTTCATATAGGAAACAATTTAGTCGGTGGTTTCTGAAAGTGCTCTACATCTCAGTGTTATTGTTTTGGGTTTCCAGACCATGATTTAAAAATTCGTAAATAACAAATAATAAATAATTAGTCAGGGGATAAATAAATTATAGCCTGAGTACCTACAGCTAGTGCGAGTAGTACGCGTTTAGTTCAATGCGCCACCTAAGTGTGTTTCATTTTCAAATTCTTGGCTCAAGTTATGTGGCACATCCTGTAAATACTACGTATATCGCCTCCTAGCCTAGCAGAAAATTATTAGTATGGGGTACACGGTGATATATACACACGTGGGTGGCTAGATAGATAGATAAATAGATAGATAGATAGATAGATAGATAGATAGATAGATAGATAGATAGATAGATAGATAGATAGACAGACAGACAGGCAGAGAGATAGATAGATATATAGATAGATAAATAGATGGATCGATAGATAGATAGATAGATAGATAGATAGGTACTATGCAAGGAAGCATTTAGCATTGAAAAAGCAACGGCAAAACGTATCATTTCACATATAGTATGTCTTGCTTCTCTACTTTTAGTTCGTGTTCTTTGCATCGGTGAATTGTAGGGACCTGAAAATAGCATAACGAAATCAAAAAAAGGGAAAGGATGTTTACACTATAATACGCGTACGAAAAAATGAAGTAGCTCTGTTCACTAAAATTTTACATTACAGTACGCGTAGGAAAAAAAAGAAGCTTTGTTCATCTAACTTGATCGAGGATTGTTTTAATTAGGATGTGTAAAAGAATGAAGTAAGAATTAGATATGTACATCTTAAGACTGTGATATGCGTGAGGTATTTAAAAATGCACTAAACATAATGAAAATGAAGAAAGACAAGACTTCTCGAGGTCACAGTGGTAAATCGAAACTGAATCAGAAACTTGTTTGGTTTGTTTTGGTGGCGACATCTTGTGGGATCCTGTAAAACTAATTCTCGGCCTGACAAAAAAAGTGCTTTGATGCGCAGCATAGAACCTACGACCACGCGCTGTTGTTGCTTCCCGCAACTATGCAAATAACGCACTCGGCCACAAATGCCACAAAGACGCTAGCGAGAACCGAGAGTTTATCAATATGCCACCAGCCTTTGAAGGACTGCGTCGCAAAAAAACGCGTTAGGGAACAATGTTATAACAATTGCGGCACGTTGAGAATGGCTTTTATTGAAAGCTGAATCTCAGGACTACATACAGTGCACTGACCATTAATAGAACCTGCTTAGTTTTACTGCAGGGAACGTTTTTGTCTCGAAAAACAGGCTGCTTTTTTTGCCGTTTTCCTAGACTCCCATTGTACGATACTGCCCTAGGAACAAAATTGAAGCTTACCCCAACATCATCACTGCAGCATTTTCGTCCGTTTAGGTTCCCAAACGTGCTCTAGCTGTTGTCTGTGTTTTTCAACATTCACCCTCTACAAGTAAGTATTCCAGAAAAACTCACTGCTTTCATTGAAAACGCGCTACCTTTGAGGCGGGACCGCTAGGGGCGCTGGTTGTTATATGTCCAGAAAAGCTAGATGTGGCAGTTCTCCACTACGGTATCTCTCAATCATATGGTGGTTTGGTAAAGGTATGTGGGGTTTAACGTCCCAAAACAACCACATGATTATGAGAGACGCCGTAGTGGAGGGCTCCGGAAATTTCGACCACCTGGGGTTCTTCAACGTGCACCCAAATCTGAGCACACGGGCCTGCAACATTTCCGCCTCCATCGGAAATGGAGCCTCCACAGCCGGGATTTGAACCCGCGACCTGCGGGTCAGCAGCCGAGTACCTTAGCCACTAGACCACCGCGGCGGGCAATCATAAGGTGGTTTCGTGACGTTAAATTACACACACCATTATTATTTTTATACCATTCAAAGTATAGGTTTTTTGCCGTCGACAATAGCCGGCTGACATAGCTCGTGCTTTGAAACGAGGAACGTGTTCAGAAGTAGGCTCTCATATGCTTCAAATAATCTTCTTTGTGATATAGCTAAATGTGCTTGATATTACTACAGGTAACCAAAAAAAGAGAAAAAGTCTGAAGTTCAATTAGTGACTTATTTAACTTCACACAGCGAAAACACTCTAATTCAAGAAAATTTTTATTAAAAAGCGACATGAGACGTAGCTACATGCGTAATAATGCATAATGGAAACAGGTTTGTGTTTTGCCATGTAAAAATGTAATAATCACATTTGCTATTTTTATATGCTGAGACCCCGATAGGATTATAAAGCATGCCGCAGTAAACGCCTCTGGAAATTTGGACAATGTGACATCTTATAAATTGAAACGATGCCGCGCAGTACACGGTCGTCTACCGTATCGCCTCTACTAAAATGCGATGACCATGACGAGAATGGAAGTTGTGACTTTCTGGTCCGCCGCCGACTACCATAACGATTTGCCACTGAATAGTCTAATGTATCTTTGGTAGGGTAATTGGGGTTACGTCCCAAAAACCACAATTTGAACATGAGAGATACCGTCGTGGAGGGCTGCAGAAATTCTGATCATCTTATTTTAGTACGTGCACTGACGTCGCACTGTACACGAGCCTCTACCACTTTGACTCAATCGAAATGCCACCGCCACAACCGGAACCAAACCTACGACCTTCAGGTCAGCAGCAGAGCACCCTAGCCCCAGGTCTATCGAGGCGGACGCCTTTACCACCGAGGTGAACCACGCTCTGTAGAAGGCAATGAGGTAGCACTCACTCATTGTGGCGAAAATTCTGGTGAGTCTGGTGCTTTCGTAGTGAAGCGAAAGAGCAACAGCGCAGGTCAAATGGTATCGTGTCACGAGAACGCGAAAGCGGCGAGCACGTGCTGCAATTGGCGATGACGATTATATACACTCATGGCACATGCCAATCATCGGCCATGGGTTTACTCTCTGGATGCAAGAAATCTTATACAAACTAATTAATGAATTCTTTATTGACTGGAAGGAGCCAGCTGAGAAAAACCTTAGGCATCAGATAGGAGCACATAGTTATAATAGCTGTGGTTTTGCGTCTAAAAAGATAGGAATGCAACACATAATGTGTGCCCTGCTACACAGCAAGAGCAACAAAAACGTGAACTTCACTGATAGCATCAGGACGAAAGAAACTGTGTTCAGAGTATAGTTGGTGGGTACACAAGCCCTGTGAAACATACAGTTTACTAAATATACAGTAGAGGGAACTCTGGCGCTCGTGCCAATGGGAGCTGCAACGCACATTGCTTCAGCGAGCATGGGAATGATGGGTAGTATCCAGATTGCCTAATCTTCGTACTTCTGGCTCCGTGTGTGTTCGTGTGGCTTGGAACTGTTTTCTAACGAAGCATAAAACAGGAAATGTTCAGTGGTTGTGCCTAATCAACTCATTTTTTAGGCTTACGTTTTCAAATCGGGTCACGTAGTTCAAAAGGGTTTGTTCGTTCATTCTAAACAAAACTGAAACGCAGCATTAAACGTAGCCATAAGTACAATTCGCCAACCGCAAGTACGATGAGTAGGCAAATAAGCGTGCCACCCATAATTCCCATGGTCGCTGAATAATCGCAGCGCCAGAGTACGCTCCAGTTAATTTTAGGATACTCTATGCTGTGGAACCCTTTACGTAGGGTACCATTTAAAGAGGCCCTAAGGTTCTCTTTTTTCGTGAAAAATGTATTTATTTGCCTGGTGTTACGTCTCATACCCATGATCTTTACACAGACAACTGCTTTCATTGCAATCAGACTCAGCGAGCGTCTAGGTGGCGCTGAGTTCAGTTCAGGAGCAATCAAACTTGAGTGCATTTAGCAGCTTGAGAGCAGAAAGCACACTGATGTTTGCCGCAAAAACAAGTGCGGTGTACAACAGTGCTGATCCCTCTGCTTTGGAATTGACATAACGCGAAACTGAAACGTGTCTTAACAAAAGCAGTTGAATGGTTTACAGCGAGATTAAAACTCGGGTCACGCGCAGTTGTCCACTGCTGCCGCCGCCGCCACTGCCGCTGCCGCCGCCACCGCCGGTGTCTATAACAACATCGCGCTAAATTAGAAAAAAAGAAACGTAGCACCAATGACACAGTGGGGCTCAAACCCGGATACGCTGGGAGCCAGACCCGTTATTTACCAACGAGATGCACTGTTTTTTTTTCGTTATTGAAGGATGTAACATTTAAACAGCAGCAAACGCATTCCGACTAAGCTTTAAGATCAATGCCATGCTTTTCATGAAGATGAGCTCTTTGTCACACGTACATGCTTAAAATAGTTTCAAATGACACAATTCCTCTACAACATGTAGCAGTTCATCATTGTAGCAAAGTATTCCGAAAACTTTGCAAAATATCTACTGTACGCGCGTCTAAATCACAATGCATAACTGTCATGTGGCTCAGTCATATGCTGTGTTAGCCAAGAAGAAAGAACATTTCGTATTTTAGTAGGCCAGGTTCTATTGCTGAAAATAGAATCCCATGTGAAGTGAGAGGTAAATATTTCTGAAGTATTCTCTGCAGAAGAATCCAAAACAAAAATGCGTCCCAGGAATCGATAAGAACATGCTCTACCGATTCAGGTTTGCGGCCAATAAACAGCGGGATCCACATGGCAAAAAAGTCACCTCTTTGTTCTAGCCACATTTTAACCGGCAGCATATTAATGTGCAGCTTAAGAAAAGAACGTTTTAACTCCGACTGGTATGATAATCTTTTTATATCTTTTGATGACGTCTTCTTTTTGGCTTCCATTATACATGGAACGATACAAAGGAAGACGAAAACAGTTTCAATCAAATCTCTCGACAAATGCTTCCAAGTGGCATTTCGTAGGAACTCCAAACTAAATCTAGCACTAAGAAATTGAAAAGCCGCAACACCTTCTCGCAAAATGCTACTGACACCATTACGGTATTCATCATTCGAGGTAACAATAAAGTTCGGCAATGCCCATGCTAGCCTGATTTGAAGGAATGTCCGTAAAAACGCATTTTATTGATCTCATAGAAAGAGAAACCTTGATACAACCTGCCTCGAGAATAAGTGTGACAAGGCTAAACCACCTCTTTTTCGTCCTGAGAAGAGGTTGTTGCAACTTGTCCGTTGATACTGCGATTGCCACACGAAAGCAGCAAGAAGCCTATGAATCGTATGAATATGGACCCTGGAACACGACAGTACTTGCAGAAAGTAAACCAGCCGCGATACTATGAAGACGTTATATACTGTAGCGCGAGTGAAGACGGACAGATAGCGGCCTCCCCATTTCTGTGTCAGAACAGATAACCATTTGGTTTTCTTGGCCCACAGACCATTGTTGTTATGGTATCGATCTAGCAGCACAACGAGGTATGTGTTAGGCTTGCTTAACTATTTAATCTCTTCACACAGCGCTGGGAAGGCTTCCAAATTTCCATGTCAGCTAGAGCCCAGCACACTTGTCTATGTTTACAATGCTACTAGTAGCATCGCAAAACCTTCGTACGATGCTCATGGAGGTGGGTATGCTCTCCTGTTGGTACAAAATATTGCAACATCATCAGAAAATATGCCGATATCTTCACCTCACACGCGCCCAAGTGAAAACCCTGTGTACTTGAATTTTTTTGTAATGACCACACACAAAGGTTCTAGGTACAAAGCAAATAATTAAGGCGAAAGTGGGCATCCTTGCCTTCCAGATGAACTTGCATTAGTTCTTCTAGTTAACTCGTGGTTCACAATCAACTTGGTTGAACAATTGTCGTAAGCCGCAAGTGGGTAAAAACATAACTTGCCGTGGGCAGGGACCGTTATCTTTTCACTCACTCTTCTTTCTTGACATATACATTACGATTAGGTCGAATAACTTCCCCTACACTTTCCTTGGCATTATTATCTGTTAGAGCTCATTAGTATTGTGTCAAACACGGAAAAACGAACCCCTATGTATACACTTCTTTTCTTCTTCATTAACGAGGGCCTCGTACTGGCAGACTTGGTGCTTTTAGGTTGCCCCGCCGCGGTGGTCTAGTGGCTAAGGTACTCGGCTGCTGACCCGCAGGTCGCGGGTTCGATTTCCGGCTGTGGCGGCTGCATTTCTGATGGAGGCGGAAATGTTGTAGGCCCGTGTACTCAGATTTGGGTGCACGTTAAAGAACCCCAGGTGGTCAAAATTTCCGGAGCCCTCCACTACGGCGTCTCTCATAATCAAATGGTGGTTTTGGGAAGTTAAACCCCACAAATCAATCAATCAAAGGTGCTTTTAGGTTGTACAGAAGAGACTATTGGTCAGCTGCCAGCTCGCATTAAGTAACGTGCTGCGTGACGCCACAAAGGCTCATAAAGTGTGTGCCGCATGCCGCACTCGCTGCCACGGCCACTTGTGGCGCTGCTGACTGACACTCCCACGTTTATATTCACAAAGTGCCGCCATGGTAGCTCAGTGGTTGAGCATCCAGCGCGTTATTCGAAGGTCGCAGGTTGGGTTCCTGCTCACGGCAAGTTGTCTTTTCAAGCGAAATGCGAGTGGGCGAAATGCGAGTGGGCCTCATGTCAGTTAAAGCTGTAAAGCTGTTAAGCGGCAATATATATATATATATATATATATATATGGGAAAGAAGTGTATACCTAAGGGCTCGTTTTTCTGTGTTTCGACACAATATTAATGAGATTTAACAGACAATAATGCCAAGGAATGTATAGGGGAAGTTATTAGAACAAATGTAATGTAAATAGGAAGAAAGAAAAGTGAATGAAAAAATAACCAGCCGTGAGCATGAATCGAACCTATGACTTTCGAATAACGCGTTCGATGCTCTCTCTCTCTCTTTATATATATATATATATATATATATATATATATATATATATATATATTGTTACGTGGAGGAGGCTGACTCAGAGGGGTAGTCACCGATGTATCTACAGCCGGTTAGGCGAGCAGCGCCAGCCGCACAGATTAGCTCGCGCCAGTCTATCTGCTTTATCTTCTTCAACTCCATGCACTGGCACGTAGCATGACCCCCGGCGGTGGAGGCACCGTCCCGGTGCTTTAAAGGTCGTTCTCCGACGCATTCTCGTAGAGCTTGATCCACGAGACGTGTACGATATCACTGGGCCGCATAGCAGATGATGATGGCCAGATGGGGCTGATCTTGTAGGTTACAGGTGTTACTTGATGCAATATACGACAGGGTCCCGTGTAATGAGACAGAAGTTTTTCGGATAGACCCAGCCGACGTTAAGGGGACCAGAGTAAAACGAGGGTACCGGGAGCGAAATGTACGTCACCATGTTCCGCATCGTACCGATGGCACTGGTTGGTTTGAGACGCCATCAGCCGAGCACGAGCGACCTGACGGGCATGAAGGGCTCGCGCAATCGCGTCGCGGGCATACTCGATGGTGGACGAGGTGTGACCTTAGATGACTGTGCCCAGTGGTAAAATCAGCTCTCTTCCGTACAATAAGTAGAACGGCGAAAAGCCCGCTGTGTCGTGACGGGACGAGTTATACGCGAAAGTTGCGTAGGGTAAGGCAAGGTTCTAGTCACGGTGGTCGGGTGACACGTGCATAGCGAGCATATTTGTTAAAGTGCGGTTAAATCCTTCCATGAGGCCGTTCGTTTGAGGGTGGTAAGCGGTTGTCAGTGTGTGTTGCGTGGAACAAGAACGCAGAATGTCGGCGATAACTTGAGATAGAAATGTACCGCATCGGTCTGTGAGAAGCTGTCTCGGAGCACCGTGAATTAATATAACTTCCCGTAACAAGAAGTCAGCGACGTCAGTTGCACAGCTGGTCGGTAGAGCTCGCGTAATAGCGTAGCGTGTAGCGTAGTCAGTAATAACGGCTATCCATTTGTTTCCCAATGTTGATGTGGGAAAAGGACCAAGCAGGTTTAAGCGAACACGGTAAAATGGTTACGCGGGTATGTCAATTGGTTGAAGATGGCCAGCGGGTAGCAGCGACGGTGTTTTACGACGTTGGCATAGGTCACACATGGCGACGTATCGGCGTACCGAACGAGCAAGGCCTGGCCAGAAAAAACGGCGCCGGACGCGCTCGTACGTGCGGGATACGCCAAGGTGTCCAGCCGTGGGAGCGTCGTGAAGTTTGGTGAGAACACGGCGGCGCAAATGCTTAGGCACAAGAATGAGAAGGTTGGGCCCGTCTGGTCGGAAATTGCGACGGTATAGCACACCCTTTTGATTGACAAATTTGCGGACGAAAGCATCATTTGTGGAGGATACCATACGGCTGATGTTGTCAAGCAGCTCTGGATCACGCTTCTGTTCTTTCCCAATATTAAGGAAGTCGGACACTGACAAGATAGAGTTCTCCGTGAGCTCGTCAGTGTCCTCAGGATCGTCGACAGGGTACCGGGAGAGGCAATCGGCGTCATGATGCACGTGAACAGATTTGTAGACCACCGAATATAAAAACACTTGCAGGCGCAAAGCCCAGCGACCAAGGCGCCCTGATAGATCTTTCAGAGAGTTGAGCCAGCAGAGTGCGTGGTGGTCGGTAACTACTGAAAATGGGCGTCCGTATAAATAAGGTCGAAATTTCACCACCGCCCATACAAGATCCAAGCACTCACGCTCTGTTATCGAGTAGTTACGTTCAGGGGCGAATAGGAGGCGGCTGGCATATGCAATAACGCAATCATGGCCATGTTGTTTCTGAGCCAGCACTGCACCAATTGCATGTCCACTTGCATCTGTACGAATTTATGTAGGGGCAGTAGGGTTGAAGTGTGCCAGAATGGGAGGGGTAGTGAGAAGTGCGACGAGAGTCGAGAACGCAGAAGCCTCTTCGGAGCCCCATGGAAATGGGACTTCTTTCTTGAGGAGCTGCGTAAGCGGCCTCGCTATGTACGCAAAATTTTTCACGAAGCGTCGGAAATAGGAGCATAGTCCGAAAAAGCTTCGTACATCCTTTGCAGATCGTGGAACAGGCAAGTTTTTGACGGCGCTGAATTTTGCCGGGTCTGGTTGTACACTGTTGGCGTCTACTAAATGGCCAAGCACTGTGATTTAATGGCGTCCAAAGTGACATTTGGACGAGTTGAGCTGCAGGCCAGCGCAACGGAGGATTCCCAGGATGGCTGAGAGGCACTCTATATGAGTTTCAAATGTTGGTGAGAAGACGATGATGTCGTCCAAGTAGCACAAACAGGTGAATCATTTGAATCCTCTGAGCAGGGAGTCCATCATTCGTTCGAAGGTGGCTGGAGCGTTACAAAGGCCGAAGGGCATGACCTTGAATTGATATAGGCCTTTGGGGGTGATGAATGCCGTCTTCTCGCGGTCCATTTCATCTACCTCTATCTGCCAGTAGCCGGAACGAAGGTCTATGTAGGAAAAATAGTGGAACCCATAGAGGCAATCAAGCGCGTCATCTATTCGTGGCAGAGGGTAGACGTCTTTTTTGGTAATTTTGTTTAGGTGTCGATAATCCACGCAGAAACGCCATGCACCGTCTTTCTTGCGGACTAGCACTACAGGAGAAGCCCAAGGACTGCAGGATGGCTCAACCCGCAACTCCACCAAATATGTTACGTGAAGGAGACTGACTCAGAGGGGTAGTCACCGATGTATTTACAGCCGGTTAGGCAAGCAGCGCCAGCTACACAGATTAGCTCGCGCCAGTCTATCTGCTTTATCTTCTTCAACTCCATGCACTGGCACGTTGCAATATATATATATATATATATATATATATATATATATATATATATATATATATATATATATAGATAACAGCTTTATCTGAAATGAGGCCCAATTGCATTTTGCTCAAATTTAAAGTTTATTTTTTGAAACCCTCTTGGATACTAAAAAACGCCCTTAATTCGAAGGCCTCAAATAAGTGCTCATTCATGCACTCCTTTATCTTTTTTTCCATTTCAGTATTGTAGTACACGGACACCCACGTGGCACTATCAGCAAAATCAAAGAGGCTGGTTCCACAAAAAGGGAAGCATTGCTGCTTGTATATTCATTGCGCAGTCAAGATTTATCCGCGTCACAGGATTAGTACATGCATACATCCGCATTATCCATATACGTATCGAAATATGTGGTAGACTATTACCAGAAACTATCCGAGTTTGGTGATTATGTGGCTCATGAACTCTGAAAACTCTATCGCGTTTAAAGTTACTACCTCGGGCTGGAGTAAAATGTGGTACATGACATAGCTTTACCACTACCGCTGAGGCACGTAGTAAGAGGATGTCGAAATCCAGTTTTACCTCGTGGGGAGTTTTCTATCACTTGATTTTTAACCTGCGTTTCAGAGTTTTTCACCATGTGAGTGCAAGCTGCAGCTGCTTCAGCGACTTTTGCCCCATACCCCCCCCCCCCCCCTTACCCCATCTCTCCTAGTGACGCTCGCAGTGAATCGTGAAGGCATGCGAAGACCACAGATGTTATTTTGGTTTGAAAGTTTGGTATGGCATTGTCGCGCCCTATGGCTGACCTCGAGTCAACGCGTTCTTATTGGAACTGGAAACAGCATAAGCACAACGAGCGAGGAAAGCATTCTGCGAACGAAAAAAAGGGACTACTCCAAGAAAAAAAAACAAAACACCTGCTGGAGTTGTCTTGCAGATTTTCGCAAATCGTTGGCTTTTACTGTCGCGTGGCCCTAGAGACAGGTGCTGTAAGAAGCTCGTGCTGTATGTAATTGGTTGAGCTTATAGAATTCGCGTGCTTCTTACATGATCGAGCAACCATGCGTTTCCGAGCGCGAGCCTCCAAACCTCTACGTAGCGGATACCCCGCTTCCGTGCAAAACAGGGAAGAGCTGTAAGCGGTGTCCAAATCAAGCTGGTGTCATAGTCCATTGTTGCTTCCTGGAGAGTGACCAGGTACAACTTCGAAGCGATAAACAAGAGGCTTCAATATGACATCGGCAACGAGTTGGTCTGTGGCCAGTGTGAGCGCACCACCGGGGCAGGTGAAAGAAGCATCGCATAGATTTTGTTCCACAGAAGATGATGTCTGCAGGAGTAAAGTGCAGCCCGAATTGTCTGCTCTATGTGCCATTTGTTGTCAAACATCTAGCGTGAAGGTGAGTACCGATACGAGGCAAATGGAACAAACGAGCGACCACCAGTGGGCACAGGTGAAAACCCGGATGGTGGTTCGCCTGTTTCGTTGGACGTACATACGCGTACATCGCCCTGTAAGACACAGCAGATAGTGGACACGTATTTTTCATTTGCGTCTCAAACGACGAGGATATTCGCACAGGAGATGTGTTGTGTGATCAACAGCTGTCTTTCATCGCATAGCCATGCTCTTCGCAAAGGCTTAGTACGCCATCGGTACAAACGTGGCACCACTCTTCTACGCCTGTTATCCTGAATTTGTGCTGCTACTGGGTTTGTGGACCAACGCTCAATGAAAATGATTCAGCTGCCATCGTTTATGTGTGCATAGGTATATTTTGTGGACTTGTGCATCAGCACTGCTAACGCTGGTGAGGCCAGTAGGCTGTTGTGCCAGTTGATTATTGGATAATAAAAAATGCTGAGAACGGGTGGGTTTATAATAAAAGGTCGGTGTGACTCGTAATGACTTGCAGCCCTCCATAGCCCCACTGCGGTGGTTCTGTGGATAAGCTACTCGGCTGCTAACCGGCAGGTCACGGGATCAAATCTCGGTTGTGGCGGCTGCACTTCCGATGGAAGCAGAAATGTTGTAGGACCGTGTTCTCAGATTTTGGTGCACGTTAAAGAACCCTAGGTGGTCGAAACTTCCGGAGCCCTTCACTATGGTGTCTCTCATAATCATATGGTGGTTTTGGGACGTTAAACCCCACATATCAATCAATCAATCAATCAATCAATCAGCTCACCATACCATAAAACTACGCTTGCACTTTTAGCCGTTATTGTTCCTCGATGCAAAAAAAAAACAGCTCTCCTACCAGCGCTGCATGACAGGTGAAAAGGTTGTGCCTATATTTACCGGATTTTCGATGTACAGTCGGGTAACGTGTGCATTGAGTCGGTTCAGGTGGTGTGTTATTTTGCATATTTTTGTGTGCCTGTTTGTTTGCTTGTTAATCTCTGTGTCATTCATCAATTATGTCGTCACTTGATATTTATTAAATTGGTCGACTTTCTTTGCAAATGCACCCGTCCACTTTTCTTACCTCCTGAAATAACTATCAAAAATGACCTCAAAAACTTTGTGAAGCCAGTAAAAAGTGCTCTCTCTATACTCACTCGAAACCTCAGTGCAGTAAAAGCTTACTACTTTTTCTACGTTCAAAAACTCATTTAGCATGAGAGTAAACTTTCACTTCAACTTGTTGGTGGTAAAAAGTCACAGCTTTGCTGCAAAAATTAAAGGTGAAGCAATGAACACGATAGCAACAAATTGGAAGGTCAGGCGCAGAATGGCACGCAGATCGAAACGTGCCCCGCGTTTCTCAAGCACAAATAACGCACGAAACGTACTCACAGGTACAGATGAACGCGAATAAGCGTCTCAGTTGTTACTTTACTTTGTCGGAAAAACGCGCTCTTTTCGCAAACGGAGACTGTGCAACAATTTTAGTGACGTTTGTGCGCCCGGTAACCGCAACATAATAATTCCAGTAAGAGCTCAAAGACAGCCAATACATAAGATGCTCCAAATCGAAAGATAAGGGCGCGTGAATGGGAGTTCAGGTGCTTTAAGACCACCCACTCCTTTCCGCGAGGAAAAGTACTTGTAGGAGATAAGAGCGCGCACCACTGCGCACTCATTGCACTATCTTGCTGTTAATGCTGAAAACACGATAGTTCCCAGATGCCCTTCTCCAGCGTTAAGTGGTAGATATAAACAGCTTCCCGTTTGCACTTTGAAGGACGTGCTCTTCGGAAGCTCAGATTGATTGATTCATATGTGGGGTTTAACATCCCAAAACCACTATATGATTATGAGAGACGCCGTAGTGGAGGGCTCCGGAAATTTAGACCACCTGGGGTTCCTTAACGTGCACCCAATTTTGAGCACACGGGCCTACAACATTTCCGCCTCCATCGGAAATGCAGCCGCCGCAGCCGGGATTTGAACCCGCGCCCTGCAGGTCAGCAGCCGAGTACCTTAGCCACTAGACCACCGCGGCGGGGCATTCGGAAGCTCAGTGGTCAACGCCTAGCACTCGCGACGCAGAGGTTCCAAAAACGATTCCTCGCGCTTAAGTCTTTTTGTGGATTTTTTTCTTTCTTGTGTTTTTATAAATATACATACGTATACATATACGGTAAGTGACGCCGGCAGCAAAATCCAGCCGAGAGTGTACATATAATTGCTATCGCAATAAAACAAAAAAAACAAAAAAGCTAGTGTGCTAGAAGACATGTGGTTTACCCAGTTTTCGAGGTTATTTTGGGTTATTTATGCTTAGTGTGTATGCCATTGAAATACTTGAACCTTTAGGAGCAATATTCCTTACAATGACACTTCTATTAGTGCGTATGCCAGCGATGGTTAGACCACGTGATCAAAATGAAAGACTCCTTTCAACGCTCCACTGCACCGCTAAGTGCGGAATTGCATCATGTTACGTCTGCGTGAAAAACAAATGTGTGCCGCTGACATCCGGCACCTTGGTTTCTATTTCGATTGATTGATTGATATGTTGGGTTTAGCATCCCAAAAGCCTTCAAAAATCAGCAGTTTCTATTTCAAATTTTCTTGAAAGGCAGCCACTTCTGCTCTAGTGATTTCTTTGGAATTTGTAATATAAGTGTCGATAACACAAAAACTCTTACCAGATTCTTTTCTCTTTAAAACGCAAAAAGTAACATAAAGACTATTATGCTGTCTCATGCAAAAACGATCAATGCTGTGCATATCTGTGTCAGTTATATAATAATGGTATAATCCTCACGCTTTGAAACCTGGTGCTCTTGCGGCCTTTAACTTGATAAATATCAATATTATTATGGCGTGACACAAATATATAATTAATATGAGTGCATGAATTTAATGTACAAATCAGAACATGAACGTCATGTACGACATTTGTTTATAACAGTGTCTCGGGGCACGCACGACTACATAAATAAATAAAGACCGAAATTGGTATGGCGATACCATGATGTATGAAAAACTTATATGACGCACGGTAAAATGAAGATTTACACGTATATGTCACGAAGAGTATGACTTAGGTGCTAGCTAGGCTTACAGCAGCCCCGTGGCTGTGTTGCTTGCTTTACATCTTCCAAGCTTGGTATTGCGTGACGTCACTGTTACTGGCAAGCCAAGTGAGCGTTCCTATAACCTTAGACTTGTGTGCGCATGTGTGTGTGTGTGTGTGTGTTTATGCGTGTGTGAGAGAGAGAATTGAACCCGTCCAATCATAATTAATTGATTGACCGTCGCTGAAAGAATGGCACTGGATACGAGATTTTAAGAGAACCCCAGTGTTTTTTCTTGAATACGACGTTCGTGATGGTGGTGCTACTTAAATTTTATGGCGGATACTTAATTTCGATCAAATACGCTTTTACGAGCGACTTTACCCAACCAAAATTTTCTTACCCAGAGTCTGAGAAATAGGATTCCTGTTCGAGCTGTCCGCTCTATTACTGTGGATAGCCCCAAGAAATTTTAGGCCATATACATCTTGCTACTTCATTGATTGAAGAAACAATATTGCCTCATCGCATTAGCGTGTACCATTATTTGGAAGTTCTACCATCTGTGCTGATGATAAGAACATAATTTTAAAATGTCCAGTATTTCAAGTATACAGTACTCTATTCAGAAACAAAATTGCAATAAATACTATCTAATTCGTTAGCGAAAATCTGATTACAGTCACACACTTTTTGTTATTTTCAGTGCGCTGCAAAACTTAGACAGAGTCCCACATTGTGAGTGGCACGACGGAGGGAGTTGAAGGCTGTGATTGAAAGCATGCCCATATTTTCCTGTTGACTGCCAAATTTCAGTAATTTTATTCTCTTGTAGTGTGGCAAGTACTACATTGGTCAAAGGCGTCGTTGTATAAACGACAATTTGAGAAGAAGAGCGGTCTGCAATGTGAGCTTTAGTGGCTAGAAGCCGTCTGGCTGAAAAGTGCTGAAGGGACATGTGCGCCACTCAAGTCCACAGCACCAGCGTGATCAACTAGAATGGGTAGCATGTGTGTAGGGAATTAGTTGAAGCGTTTTGTGTAAGATGAGTGAGTGATAGGTGTTTGTGGTCGAACCGTCGTTGGCTACCCTCCGGAAGTAATGTAGCTGATAACAAAACTACGCATTAGATTGTTAGATATTGTGGTAGCGAAGTTGCACAAGTGGGAAAAAAGGGAAAAGTTTACACTATATAGCTGCGTGAAGTACAAGAAGCGTCGCAGCTGATTCATCTTAAGGGCCTAGGGTGGCCTTCTTGGCGTGGCTAGGCATTTCCTTAGCACAGACAAAGTAGAGTCGAACCACAGCCTCTCACAGGTTACACAACAATGTCCAAACTCCAGCGTAAGAACTTGAGTGCAAAGCGGGCTGTGGCACTCTGGCAGAAGCGCGCACCTTCGTTCGCTAGTGCTCCGCTCGTGCAGTGGGCAAACACCACGTGACGGCTCCCGGTACTGTATCCGTCGGTGGGCGCGGCTGACACGCAACCACGCGGAGACGGTTTTAGAAGACACTCTACTTTTTCCGACAGCTTCGAAACCCGTGGAGGAGTTATAGGCAAGCGTTAACAGACTGAATACTGGTCATGGGCTTTAAAGGGACACTGAAGAGCAAAACCATTCTTCATGTATTAATAAAATACCAATTCACACTCCTGAAACCACTGCCTTTACCATGACTTGGCGTTCGGTAAGTGAGAAAAGGCATACAAACAGAATGCGGGAGGAGACGTCACTGTGAAATTCTCGCACCAAACCGGATGCACCAAGATGTAGTAAGTTATGAAGGCGTCTACTGAATCTTCCATGGCTTTTACTCGATGAAAAATACGTTCACTGTCTTTTTTGTCTGCCCAAGACCTAGTTTACGAAGTTTTAAGAAATTTCACTAAGCCAATAATTTGAAAATAAGAAAAATACACTTTGTAATTTGCTACACCACGCGCAGATGTTGGCGTGAAAATGAAAAATGAAAGACTGACCTTTAGTAAGCAACTCATACCAGTAAAACTTACAGCATTAGAGTTCTCAAATTGCAGATAATAATCTAAACCAAGTCATTGCTACTCTTCAGTGACCTTTAAGCCCCTGCCAATGATGAGGCTTGTCTGTTTTACGGTAGGTAAACACTCAGTTAAGGTGTAGTACTGGTTTTTTTGTTTGACTTGTCCATTGTACATTTTCTTGAGCGACATAGATATGTCTCAAGTCAGTAATTCCTACCACACAGTTCAAATATAATCTCGAAAAGTGCTCAACACACACGCTACAATACTGCGCCATCAACTCACCCAGTTTTCTGAGGCGTAAAACAACAGATACTAATATGACACCGCCCCCCCCCCTTACCGCTTTTTTTGCTTCGTACTTTTTTACTTTACAGCCAATTCACCTATCTGTCCGATGCATACTGTAGAGGATTTTGCTCATTGTCCACTGCTTACTTGTTAGTGCTTCCACGTGCATTATGTGCTAGCACTTCCGATAACAAGCCCCACCGTCATCATAAGCACTGTATCCCTGAAACTGCCGCTGCCGCCCAACTCGCTTGCACGTAGATCCGATTCTCCTCTTCTGCCCGTCTGGCTAGAACATTGCTCTGGCTTTAAAAATATAAAAATTGGCGAAGACTGCACTAGACCACGCAAGGCTTCAAAAAGTGAAAGTGGAATATTCTGAAGACTAATGTAGCAGCTGCTAGGTTGGCCTTAGCTATAGGGTGTTACTAGGTTACGTTCAGGTTACGTTTACTAGGTTACGTTTACGTCTAGGTAAATTACAGACAGCCACAGACGCCACACGAATGCCAAACTTCCACACACGTGAACTCGCACTAAAACCTGGCATATACAAACCTCTAGAAGATCTACGGGCACGTTGTCGTTGTCGTAGGCCTTCGATCGTTTCGAGATCTCACAGCCGTGGTTGCTTTCCCCATTACTTAGCATTCCCTTGCTGCATACGTACACGGGGTCTTTTGCTCACTGCTGCTGCTTCAGTGCCAATTGTTGTTGGTTTAACTACTGCCTTCTTCATTATTAGTGGACCATTGGTCAGTAGTGGGATTAATTTCTGTGACACATACTTGTTTAGGATTATGATAGTTTTCTGTTCGTCGGACGATGAGTGATTTGCTGAACAGCTTCACTTTTAAATGAAGCACTTCGGCCTTAATAGGCAAAGTGTTCATGTTGAAAAGCTACACGTGCATGTTCGTCGATTGGCAGAATCACATTTGTATATAACAGGCCCGTATATACGAGGGTTTTTAAGTTCCCGTCTTCCCCCCTGCTCCGAAATTGTGGCGGAGGGGGGCGTTTTACTGAAAATAAGTAATAAAAAGAAGCTTTTTAAAAAGCCAAAGTCTTCCAATAATGCCCTCATTCACACCTTCGAAAGTAATTTTAGCGGCCGGTCTGGTACAGTGGCTTCCTCGTGTTTGAAGCATTACAATTCATTTATTTGACACCTCTCGATGGTAACACGCAAGTGGAATCCAGCACTCTAAAATATTTTATTTGTTTTGAATAAACACGTTTTCAAACAACAGCCAATCAGCAGTTCCAGATTTTCAAGTATGGCATTAGTTCTCGCAGTTTATTGCCTAGGTTCATTTTTGAACATCCATTGCCGGGCGCTATCGATGATCATTAGTACCTGCGAAGAAAACAATCACTGTTAATCGAAATGGCCAGATCGTGTCCATTTATTTACAACATTGTTGATACAATACTAGTAATAGGGTTTTAAAACGTTCTGCTACGCAACGGAACTATTTGACAGTGTCTCCGTGTTCTCTGTTAACTCTCTTGTACATCAGATTTATCACTGCTATAGAATAAATGTTCAATTAGAACACCTTGGAGCGCAACCGCCAACTGTGTACATATTCAACAATGGTATGGGACAATACACATTCTAATCACAGCGCGAATAAAATTGTGGCAAATTTTTGTACATGCACGTAACTGAGTTACGAACTGAATGAAACACTCTAAATGACAAAAAAAGTGTTGTAACACTTTGTGGGGTACAACAGCGGGCTCGTGCCGCATTTCAGTCCCACTTTCGGGAGTTCTCACATTCCACCTGACTTGTAGTAGACCGGAACTCTCCATAAAGAGCAAACATAACAGCGCAATGGGACAGCGTTGACGTGGACGCCATCGTAATAGGTCTGACTGAACATTTGTCGTTCAACGCACTCTGGCCTGTATCCTATACAGACCAATTACTGAGCGAGTATACTACGCGAACGTTGAACGTTTTGCAAGCGGTCCAAACAAGGAAATAATGATACTAAAATACATCAGCTCGCTAAGACACTCGAGCTATTTAGCAACGTTCAAAAAGCGAGGTGATGTTGCCAGGCTACTAAACCAGAAATAGACAAGATAGATTGTTCAGAATAGGTATACAAGCTTAGTGATAGTGTTTTTAGTAGGTGTCTTTTTATTAAACAATTACTTGCAATGGACGCGTCTAGAGCTTCCTCTGTTCTCAAACACGAAGGAAGTGCGAGATCTTTTTTCTGACTTCTGCTGTTGCATTGCAGAGATCATTTTTTTTCATGTGTTGATTCACAAGAGTCCTGCAAAACTCTTTGATCATGTTGAGAAAATGCTTCAGATCTCTAGTCAAGGCCGCTATGTTTTTGTCAGAAAAATATTCGGCCCTGTACGCTCTAGGTTATATACAATTATGTGTCAAAGGCAATTAAAGATAACTCACTCTCTATTAACAGTTGCCGTGATAGACTTTTCTGACTCTGTGGTAGAAGGAGCAACATGGTCATTGGCTGCTTTGAGAATTCCCGGCATGTGCAGTTACCGCGGCCGCCATGGGTGTCACTAAGTAACCGTGCGGCGCTCTAGAGTGCTAAATTTAGACACTATAGGTTCCCACTAGAGCTCCTGATCAAGCCGAAAGCAAGAGGACGCTTTCAGAAAAGGCAAGCAAGGAACGCTATGTTCTGAATGTCACACAGCGGGCGGGCATAAAGCTTTTTACCACTTTGTGATTCCCCACAGTGAGGCTTTCGGTGTGTTCGTTGGTGTGAAAGAGATAAAATGTGCGCGAAGCATTTAACCAATTGCTCTAAATCTGCTCATACTTTACAGCATTGAGAGTTCCCCAGCAGTCGAATGGTGTGGAATTCGAATGGTGTGGATAGGTGTGGAAGTCGAATTGTGTGGAAGGGGGTGGGATTCGATAGTATGTTTATTCGTTGATTACTTGAATTAGTGTTCCAGGGCTTTTCAAATTGCACCTTGTTTACTCTCATAAAAATCTATATCAAGAAGTTCGTTTATCTTGCTGTGCTATCTGCGGCTTTATCATCGCATGTAATAATAATGGTGACACAGTTGTTGTCTGTAGTACTCCGGCAACTCCTAATCTTTGGAATAATGCAATCTTTTCATCAGCTGACACACTGGACGTTACTCTACAATATGTAAGTTTTATTTACCCATTCATGTGAACTGGTTCTCGTTTGCTGATTTTTAATTTTCGTTTAAATCCATTCCCGCCACGGAGTTTCAGTTATTATAGCACTCGATTCGCAGATGGCAGAGTAGAATTCCAGCAGTGGTGGCTGTGTTTTCGGTAGACAAAACTCTTTGAGCCCCTTGCACTTCGATTGAGGTGCGCGTTAAAGAACTCCAATTAGTCGTAATTTTCAGAACCCTCACGGCGTCTATCATAAATTATATCCTGGTTTCGGATACTTAAAGCTTACATACTATTGTTATTATTCATGCTTCGATCTAGATGTCTTGTGTAGCCGTTTTAGGGCCCCCTTTAAGATTTGCGGAATCAAATGTGAAGTGCACAGAGTACCTGAATTTCGTTTATCAAACATTAAGTGTTTGCTGGACTCACCTGGGACTGGCCCACAAGAAGAGTGAGCCGAATCGAGCGTCTACTTAGTGGTGACCAGGGCACTCATTGAGAGGGACACACAGACGCTCCTGGTTCCTGTAAAATCCTTCTGCACAGAAGCAGCCTTGGATGCAGTCAGCCGTGCAAATGGGTCCCACGACGGGCTTCTCGCAAGTGCCTTCTCTGCAGCTGCTGCTCACACACTCCTTCCACGTCTCGTTCGGCCCGCAGCTTTCGGGCGTCCTTTGCGCTGTAAAAAAAAAAGCGGAAAGCATGGTGGCGCAATCTCGCGATTGCATTTGAGCATAAAGCAGACCAAAGGGACATGGTGCGGTACCAATAAAAATTAAATATAATTTTTAAAGCTTGACGTCCGGTACTGTCGATATAGTTATGAAAAAAGCCGTATCGGAGGACTTCAGAAACTTCCACCAGCTAGGATTTATTAACTGGCACGACGTACTTGTGCCTCAAACGTTTTCCTGTTCATTGAAAATAGGACCACCACTAATGGGGTTCTACCCTGCGACTAGCGGGCCAGCAGTCTGGCACCATAACCACTATAGACTGCTGCGGCGGGTATGCCAAAATAAAATAATAGTTTATGGGGCACAACGTCCCCAAAATATTGAGGTTACGGATCACGTCATAACTAAAACCTCTAGATAAATTTAACTTCGCGAGGTTTTTCAACAATGGGTGACTTTGCACAACACAACGTCCACTAACATTTCGCCTTTGTCAAATTGCGACCTCCACGGTCGGGGTCGAACCCGAACGTTAAGTGTCAGCAGCCATGCGCCGCAACATCACAGACACCGGGAGACAAGAGGTGTGACGATGGCACCGATGATGTTTTTCTATAGTGGATACTTCGTCGTAACTCGCCAATTATCATTTTAAAAGCCTACTTCCATATAATTGAAATTATTATTCGATGTGAGCGAATTTCAACAACTACTCGCATGCAATAAAATTTAGTTGCGCGTTTTAAGAACCCGAAGTGGTCAAAACTAATTCCACGCCTTCCAGATGTGAGCTTGATATCTATTTCGATATTTCGGCACGTAGAAATCTAGAATTTCGGGTTCTAAGGAAATCGTCTCAGCTAGATTGAAGAACTTTTAACTGTACTGCTGCTCATAAACGTATGAAGTGACCAGAATGATCTGTATATAACGCTGTGAGACGTAGGTTAGAATCCCTCCACCAGGAAACGTAGATTTTGTGTTGCATACCCTACACAACTTGGTACAGGAAGCCGCCCAATCTGTTGTGTGCCTACCAAGAGGCAAAACAGCCTTTGCATATCGTGTATGGTTGGCTTTTTCAATTCCCTAAGTTCGCCGACGCTATCTCAAGAGGAAGCAAAGAAGCACTAAGATTTTCTTATGCGTTGCGTAATTATAACAACTTAAACGATGAAATTTTCCCGGTCTGCCTTGCCGATCTCATTTGAATAGATACGCATTTTAGACTGAGCTTTTAAAACTTTCGCGATATTACAACAAATGGTTTCAATATTTTTGTGTTTCTTCATTACCTCGCTGTAAATCACTCACAGTGATTACGTGCATGACTCAGAAACTTGAGTCTCAGAAATTATTACGGACTGAAAAACAGTGCCAAAGTAAAATTTGCGAGTTTATTATATCTGAAAGCAGTATAAGAAATACTTTGAAACCCCAGAAAATGTTGCTTCTTACCACATGAAAGTGCGACGATGCCTGCCAACAGTATCAGAACCTTGAGCTGCATGATGGCTGTTCTTAAACGAGAGTCAAGCGAATGTTCGCCCTTATATATGCACACCCAGCCACCTTCCACGAGACATCCTGCTCAAGGGTCACGTGTTGTCTGCTTCGACAAGACGCTGCACAGCGGTTTATGTATCGCTGACGCCCTCTTCACCTTTATCAGGTACTACCCCGACGACCGCTTACCTGGCATAATCGCAGTTCGCGCAAGTTTTTTTCTGAACAGACAAGACTTCCCACGCTGTAAACAAAACGGCAGTTGAGGTGAATAAGGTTGACACAATATTTATTCTTCTTTTTCTACTTGTTTTGTTTTTGTGAACTTCTTGCTCAAACCTCTGATTATTTGTCTAGATCTTCTTACCAAGCTCAATGAGCGTGATACACAGCGTGTTTTACGATATGAAAACTTAGAACGCTCCTGTAAAGGTTCGCCTGTAAGAGTACAGCAAGAAAAGGTTAGCGGGCTCCTATGGAGTCACGCAGACCCACAGCCAGAAAGTTTTTTTGGGGAAGGGGGGGGGCAAATGAATATATTTAAATACTTTGAGTGCAACGGGTCATGATTGTCGTCATCATCTCCTGGTATACCGTGAGTAATAATGTTCTTTTGTGAACGGTTTTAAAGACCTTGGAAGTTAGCTGTTACTTTACCCACTACGTGTTTTAAGAAAACGAGTTCTTGACGAAGCTGTTCGGAATCTTGCTAAGTCAGAGCGACGCCTCCTATATTTCTTCCAATGCCATTGCAAACGCGCGCTTCTCGACAGGAGCCACCGATACACCTTAGTTCAGGGAGTGTTCATGATGCGATGGTATACAGGATGGTAGCGCTGATTGCATCACACGTGCATCAGAGCGCTTTCCCCAGGAGATGCAATCGACGTGATTGCGCCTCCAACATCATACGGCTATCGAATTTGTTCCTTCGGGTGCCGTCGTCGTGGCTACAGGGAATACCACAGCCAAATCACAACGCTCTCAAATTAGCGTATAAGCAGTAGCGTATCATGGTGATTATGCGCCCTAGCGTTGCTTTGACGCTTCCACATTCATTGCCCACGTAACCCTACGAACGTCGACAAGCTACCTCAAACTACCGTATAGGTTACGGAGCCAGCGTGACCACCAGCATTGTGAACACGATGAATGCAAGACGCCACGCTATGCATCTGCACACAACTGAATCAAAACTACTTCATATAGTGCCTGTCGTGAGGCATTACACCACTGACAACAAACATCAGTGACACCCTTCTCTTTTTCTTTATCTTTCACAAAAATTTTTTCCTCCCACTACCCATCGGCCACGTGGCGTTGTTGCGGTGACTTTCTCACAAAGAGACAATTAGCACTACACACTTTTGAAGACTATAGTCTTTCTTGAGGACATACGAAGAAAAAATTTTGGTCTATCTGTCTGTACATTTGTCTGTTTGTCTGTCCTAACGATACCTCGAACGGCACCAAACGGCCAACCCCATTTGCAGCGCCCACCAGTATTGCTCAAGGATTAGCGTTCATAGCTGTGCGATTGTCAATTAAAAAGCAACGATTGCACATAGCTGAGGCGCCACAACAACACTTCGATGCTTTGTTTCTCTGCCTTTACACTAGAAGAAGCACACACAAGTAATTCTAAGGAATGTAGCGTTTATCGCACTGCACTGACAGTGCAACGCGATGCTCAAAAAGGTGTTTTGACGCTTTGCTACGACGTCACGGTGGTGGCACCTGACCGTCGCTTAGCGTTGTACACCTTATTACCTCCGAGACTGGCACGCATCTTTCTCCGCGGGCTGCATTCCTTCGTTTTCGAAGATAACTGCAAGATGACGCTTGCGTCTAACGTGCCTTGATGTGCTCGTTCGCCTCCGCTACACGCTCGAAGCACTCTAACGCAGTGCCTCCAGAATACCATTAACCGATTTTCTTGCGCAGAACATCAAATAAACGTTTTGTTCACTCTCTCCAGACGCAAGACTATGATATTTCGACGACATTCGCGGTGTAACCAGCAGACTTGAAACCAATTGTTTTCTTCCGCTTGTTTCCCATCCATTTGAGGGGGTGAGCGCGCGGGCTACCGAAAAGCGACGTCTTTTCAGGTGGCCCGCCATACAGTGAGCAATGTTCGAATCACCGGAAAGGCGACCTTGAGCGCGAGTGCAGAAGTGAACAGTGTTACGCCTGGCAGTCCACACCGAACGTCAATGCCTCTGCAAAGTCAATCTGTGTAAAGGCCAGCGATCGAGCTCGCCTGATATGATCAACACAATGACGTCATCAGTCGGCGGTGCTGGTTTGTCTTACGCAAAGCACAGCGAGCCCCCTCAGCCCACGAGCCCGATGAAGCAATCGGCGCCTTCCAGTTTGGCGAATCTTACGCAATGTGTGGCAACGTCACTTGTTCTTGAATGCAATCATGTGCAGCGGCTCCAGATTTGATGATCATGACGCAGCCCAGTTGCGGGTCCCCATTGGAGTATTCTAACATCACGGATAGCAGTGCTTCTGGTTGGACGTTGGTAACGAAAAAAGTCTTCTCGGTGCCTATACGAAAAGCCGAGCGGCGCGTCACCAGCAGTTGACGTATGCGTGCGAGAGAAGACATCTCGTTGCTTCGAGCCTTTTCGCTGTCGGCGCGGCCGGTGTCCTTGTAAGCGGCGAGTTTCGTGGCACCCTTCGTAACTTCGTTGGCGGTGCGCTTCGTAACAGTGGATGGCAGCTGCGGGATCGGCCAGCGTCAGTGACATTGATGCGGTGAGTGCCTAATGTTTTCCCCTCAGTTCACCAGACTACTCTAGTACAGGTTATAGTAGTTTAGAGAAGGGCTGTGTGAAGCATCAGAGTGAGTTTTGATCGTTTGAAGCAACGTCAGAGCGCTTTGAAACCAAAGTTAATGCGGAGGGTGTAAACACGGCAGTGTTAAAAATTGCTTGCGCGTCTTGCTAGTAGACCTATAGTGGGTACGAAAAGTAGATTCTTAGAAGGGGCTGACAGCAAGAGGCTAGTGTGAATGATGGAGAATTTTAAAATGAAGGAACACATAAAATATTCTGAGGAACTTGGCATTTCTTTGGGCCGTGCAAAACAATGGCAAGCAATCCTTGAGATCATGAATTATCAAGGAGTGTCGGCTGAGGAAGTAGATGAGGCCTGGATGAATATCAAAGCACGCCACGAGGAGGCTGAAAGGCGAGAAGTTCGCGAACGCGAAGAAGCTGAAAGGCGCGAACTTCGCGAGCGTGAGGAGGCCGAGAGACAGGAGTGCCTCGAGTTGAAACAAATAGAATTGGCAATCCTACATTGTTCGCAGGCACCTAGCGTAGCTTCTGTGACAGTGGAGGTCAGCGGTTATGGAATTTTGGACCAAATGTCATCGTTCGTAGTAGGCGAGGACATGGCAAATTATCTCAAGTTTGAGCACGTCTGTGAGCGAAATGCTTTGAAACGGTCTCTTTGGGCGCAAAACTTCTTAGCTATTCTTTCGGCGAAGTGTCCGACGTGATAGCGTGCTTGTCGAGGGAAGCGTTCAAGAGCTATGACGAGCTTAATGAAGTGCTCTTGAGACATCATAAGTTGTCACCCGAGGCTTTACAGCAAAGGTTCAGGTACGCCAATAAGGGGAATGAGTCACATGTTAACTTCGCGTTTCGTCTTAAAGCCCATATAATTAAATGGCTCAAGGTCGAAGGTGTTTTGACGATCGCGATAAAGTGGTAGAATGCATTGCATTGGAGCAATTTTGCCGCTCCATCGAGGAGGATGTCAAACTTTAGCAGCAGAACAAGCTTAGCGAAATACAGCTAAACAAGACAGCAGAGTTAGCATAGGAGTAGTACACTCGCCGAAAGTTGCATAGTATGGCAGTTTGTGTCGAAAAGCATGAAAGAAACGAGGGCTTTTAAAAGAAAACTAATAAGCGGAAACCCACTCCGCACCGTAATTTCAGGAAGGACCCACCTCTTACGAAGGACACTGTAGGGGAAGGGCAATCGGAAGCGGGGAAATCGAGTGAGGTTCCTTAACAACGCACTAATAACACACAGGCATTTGAATCATGGAAGCCGCTAATCTGCAACAACTGCAAAAAGGAAGGGCACATCGTGATAAACTTCAAGCAAAAGTTTGCTTTCGCAACAATCCGAGAATACGAAAAAAACATGCGGTTGTTAGAGCCGTATCTCCAAGAAATTAGTGTGAATGGGAAAACGTGTCGAGCACTTCGAGTGTCAGCGGCAACTATGGACGTTGTCCATCCTTCGTTGATGTCTCCGGATGACTTTACAGGAGAATGCGCGTGGATCAGACAAGTCGCCCAGGAGCAGAGTGCTTGCTTACCAATCGCTACAGTTGTAGTCGAAGGCCGTTAGGTAAGCTTCGCACCGATGCGGCTGTGTCTGCCCCGCTTCCCGATCGTTTTGCTTATCTTTTTTCTAATAACTCTAACAAGCTTCTCAAACAGCGGGGTAAATCTTCTCCAACTTAGCGTACATGGCCCTCACGCGTTCACAAGCGCGGAAGCTTTCGCGGGAACTTGATCTTGTTCAATTTGGTGAAACACCGCCTGCAAAAGCTGCTGATCTGCGTGACCTTGGCGGCGAGTCGACGGAACCTCAGACAGGAAATTCTCCGTGTGAGTCATTTGAGCAGTCACTCGAGTGGCGCGTCGACGAAGTGGCTGGTGCGGTATATGTCAGCGGAGGAGACGACATGGCTCATTGAGTCAGAGCGAGAGGGAGCAATGATCTCACCTGTAGCGGAAAGTTGGAGTGAGCTGTCGAGATTTGATCGAGAAACGCTCATTCGAGAGCAGTGTGAGGGCCTCTCGATTAAAGCGCTTATGAAAACGTAAACTTGGGAAAAAAGAAAAAGGAATGTTTATTTTTTTGAGAAGGCAGGGCTCCTGTATCGGAGTTACACAAATGTGCAAGGTGGCGAGTATGAGCAGCTTTTGGTACCGCAAAGGTATCGTCGCCTAAAAGTGGCCGATTACTGAGGTGGAGCACGATACTCCAACAGCACAGCTTTGACGTTTGCCACAAGAAAGGAAAGCTAAACTCTAATGCAGACGCATTGAGCCGTGCGTTTGAAATAGTTCCTTCTGCACCTTTTGGTCTGTCGCTGGCGAGTTGGGGCAAAACTTTATCCTCATCACGGCCTTAGCTGGGGGCTTTCATCCAAAGTGATCGCAAGGGGCCAACTTTATGTTGTATTCTATTTCATTACATTGTCGTACGTGTGAAAATTTGAGTTCTCATTTTATGTCTTGTGTCCAACATGTGCCCCTTGATGTAGAGGGAACAAAATTTTGATAGACACGTAGCTAGGTGTATTTTGTACTATACTTTGTCTGGTGTTCTGTCGGGTATCCGAGGGCACTTGCTTGTGCCGTGTGTTGTTTGTTGTCGAACCATTCTGGACAAGTTGCAGAACCATCGACAAGTGCTCAGACCAAAAATCATCATAAGAGACGAGCGAAGCTAGCCTGCAAGTTGTGGCGACAAGCCAGTGGAACTGAGATCCGTTCTTAAGAATGGGATGTGTTCAGGAAACAGAGTCTGGAGCTACATTTTCCCATGGCGCTGGAAACAAACCAGGAGGGACCTGGCGAACGAGCACGCCTGACATCCAAGCCACGCGGAACCAACTCGTCCTTCCGGCGCATTGTCTGGTGCAGTGTCTGGCACTGGGGGTGGTGTTATGCCTGGGAGTCCACAGGAACATCAATGCCTCTGCAAAGGCAATCTGTGTCAAGGCCAGCATCGAACCCGCCTGACACAATCAAGTCAACGATGCCATTACGCGGCAGCGCCTGTCTGTCTTCGCAACGCACAGCGAGCCCCCTCAGCGCACTAGCCCAATCAAGCAATCGGCGCCTTCCAGTCTAGCGAGTCTGACGCAATGTGTGGCAAGGTCACTCGTCCTTGGGTGCAACCACGCGCAGCAGCTCCGAATTTGATGATCAAGACACAGCCCAGTGGCGGGTCCCTATTGAAGGATTCTGACATCACGGCCAGCGGCACTTCTGGTTGGACGTTGGTGACGTAAAAGGTCATCCCGGTGCCTATAAAAAAGCCAAGCGGCGCATCACCAGCAGTTGACGTATGTGTCAGAGAGAAGCCGACGTATGTGTGCGAGCAAAGACATCTCGGCTCTTCGAGTCCCTTGACTGCCGGTCCCAATGCCGAATTTGTAACGCCTATATTCTATGCTGTACATAAACCTTGCCTTAACTCACTGTCCATCGTCCGCTCGTCTATCAGCTCTGCACAGAAGCAGCCGGAGCTGAGTAACACACGCTACAAAACGGCTGGTGACCTTGGCGGCGGAGTTCGGAGCAGTGGCGCCTTCGGGACCACGTTGGCGTCGCGCATTCGTAACAACAGGCAACACTGGTATACACTCCGCCAACTTAGGACAAGGCGCCAGCAAAAGGAGCAAGCTTCTAAAGATTACGCAATCTCCCACTAAAATGAGCCATGCGCAGATGCCAAGCAGCGGGCGCTAACGCTTACCTTGGTGGCGTTGCCGCTGGTGCTGATCGCGGCGTTGCGCAGGAGAGCAACATGGGGAGGCGCAAAGCACAAATTGATGGACTCGCGTTTCCTACTGAAGCATATGGATCACGGCTAATGGCCAATGAGAAACAGAACACTCCAATTTTTCACACATCCACAGTTCGCTTTTATTTAACGAGTCCGCTGCAAATTTTACATCCCCAACACCACACAGAAGAAGTCTCCCATCGGCACTACCTTAGAGGTGAAGATCCAGTGCCTGTATGTATAGGGTGGCCAGTGAACGGTTGTGCAGAATTTGCTCGCGTTTTTTCAATAAAAAATTGCTGGCAGACGCTGGTTGCAGTGACTTTGCACGGATGAAGAGGGTGAACGTAGGAGAGGAGAGAGGAGCGCAACTGTGTAGTAAGGGTGGTCACGCAGTGCACAGGATTGAGCTAGGCCTTAAGACACTTCACATAGAAGTATTTGGGATAGTCTCAAGCTTCGGCTCAAAGAATTAAGCGCGTTAGTGATATTTGACCTCTTAGTGCATAGTTTTCATTGTATGAAGTTACTCGACTGCTTAAACTGTAGGTTACTACAATGCCATTGATAAAGATTAAAGTGGCTTCTGGCAGTAAAGCTTTCGCATTGGGCTTCATTCTCTTTGCTTGGTAGAATTATCTAAATCGCGAGCAATTGTGCCCGTGAAATGTTCTCGAACTTGCTATGAATACACTACGTGGTCTGAAGAAAATACGCGCAGTAAGGTATGTTTTGTAATGAATGATCAACTTTTAACTACGAAACGTTATTATAATAACATTTTCGGGTGTCCGATGGCAATGTACGCTTGCACCAAGTAATACTATATTGGGATATTACATGTTAGTCATACATTAAAGCATGTATACAGGACGCTTGTGTTTGTAAAGTGTGAACATTATTCAAATTGCATTTTCATTTTGTGTAGCAAGCAGGTGTTCTGCCACGCGGCCACGTGTCTTATTGGAAGCAGCTTACGTTACTATATTAAGAGAAGTTTTAATCTATTCATAAGCACAGTCCTGCTTGTGTTGCAGAACACCAACTTGCCACAAAACCTACCAAGGTTCATTTCTCACTCAGACCTAGAAATTTTCATTATTTATTGAATTTTCATCTTTCTATAGTTTCGGTGACGCAGATGATGTTCTGCTAACAACAAACGACGCCGATGTCGACGTCTTAACTTCCGCGAAACGAGCTTTTTTACGTGCTCCCGTTAAAAAATTGATAGTACGCGTAAGTGTTTTGGAAGAAATTATAGCAGTGGAGCTGGCGTAAAGTTTTGATAGCGAGGCCTTGCTCGGGCAATTCGCTTCACTCTCCCGATTGTTGTCGGCGGCGTTATCTCGATGGCGACGGCACACTCGCGCTCCTCCGTGCGTCGAGGGCTCAATTACCGTCGCAGCTCCTCTTTGAAACACAGGACATGCGTCTAACCATCTCGAGTCAACAAATAATATGAATGACTCGATAGCGCTACCTTCTGCATCACATGCGTCTCTCATAATTATATGGTGATATTGGAACAATAAATCACACAAAGCAATCAACCTTCTATACCACGGTACAATGTAGAAACGTGATTACATACTGGAGAACGACTACTATCTCTTAATAAAGATGGCCACGCCAATCGCAATGCCCGCAGTTACACGGTGTAATACGCTATTTTCACATTCCGGAGTTTCAAAACTCCGCCCACGCGGCAGTTTCTATTCGTTACTTCGCGAGAATGCGCATGTGTCTGTTAATTAGGATAGGTCGAAGTCGGTGCACTTGCTCCAACAGGAGGTGTTCTGAGGTCACTGATGCGGACGCCACCAAATCTGAAAGCTCACGCGCTAACATGATAAACAAAACTAAATAATAATACCGAGCAAGTCTGATGATAGACACTACAGAAACAAACTGCAGAAACAAAACGAACGGAGACATATTCAAGGCACCTGCCAAATGACACCCCTGCCGTTCTGTCGGTGTTTTTGCCACCCTCAGTATTTATGTGAGCACTCCATGAACCGAGCATCAGACAGTTTCACTGTAAAATCACAAAGGAAAGTCGAGTACAAGACTCTTTGGATTCTCACCGTGCAATGTAAAGCGCATTTAACACAGCAACCCACTTTGGTTGAATTACAGTGTATTTTTAATATAAAAAACAATAGCAGATTCACATGAACATACTTCGATAAATATACTGACATTAATATAGTCAGACAATGAAAAGCACAAAAAAAGTCAAGCGCTATCGCTCGAAGACAGCCGGGCGGCCGTTTCAACTCGGCATCGTCCAGTGCACTGCCGCAAACACTGCTGCGTGCAAACATTTCCCCCGCCCCTCCAGGCACTAACTTCACGCAGCAGGTATCTAACACAACTTCGTGTGCCTGTCGCCGGCCTGGGCGGCAGCGAAGACTTCAGCCCCAGCTGCCCAGCTAGAACAGATTTTTCAGAAGTGACTTCGGGGACCCCTGGAGAAACCGGGGCAGCTTCAACATAATTGTTGAGGGAGAGCGTGACTGAGATGACGGCTGGCCTCAACGTGACGCTGCAAAGTACAATGGATACAGTGAGCGTGAAAAGTGAATTACCACAGGAAACAACAAAAAGCTGAGTATTCTCGCTGCTTGATCAGTCTGCCTTAAACAGCCTCAATATAACATCACATAAGCGCAGCATAACAGTTACGAAGCGTACCTTTTTAAACGTGTACCACCAATCGAAAAGAACACAGTATTACATTCTTTGTTTATATGGCAGCTGCTACTTAACATGACTTTGAATCAGCCATTTTTACCAACTACGGTGTAATTGCACTTACTCCTGGAGACAAAAGTTTGCGAAAATGAATGCAATCTATCTGATTATTCATTCGTTCAGATCATGGAAAGACAGAACGTATCACAGGGGATAAAAATAATGAAGCATAATTAAAAGGGGCCCTTGTTGCCCATCGATCTTATTTTTTTGGAAAAGAGAGAGAACAGAATAAACTTTTATTAATAACAAATGCACACTGAGCCTTCCTTGGGTGGGGCTCTCAGTCCAGGGCTCCATTGCCTTGCGCGACCATGCGAACCTGCTGGACCAGCTGCTGCTGTTCCTGCCGGTGTAAGCTGAGCAGTGCAGACCCTCAAGAGGAAGGGGTGGAGTTGGGAACGGGAGGAATGCCCTGTGGGGCAGCGCATACCCACGTGGAGTGGTACATTGTCGGTACGGATCCATAGAAGGGGCAGTAGAAGGGGTAAATAGTCGGATGAAAGCGATTTAGCATAGAAAGGCAAGGAAATGAATTGGTCTGTAGTTGACGCTAAACGACAGCATCTGATTTGTTAAGTGAAGAATGAGACGGAGGATACGTATAACGGCTCTGTCGGTAGTACTTAAGCGTAGCGTTGTAATTTAGTGGTTCTGTCGATGCATCGTCTGGATTGGACAGCTCTTCCAATGGAGCCCGGCTGGTCAGCTCTCGGGCAACCACATGAACACACTCATTACCATGGAGAGAGGCGCGTCCAGGAGTCCAGACGATACGCACAGGACAGAATGTGGATGGTGAGACAGAAGAGAGGATATTGTGTGTGTGTGCAGCCAGAAGTACTTGAGCGAAAGCACGGCAAGGAGCTTGTAAATCTGTTACAATAGGGAAAGGGGAGTCATGTGACAGTGTCGTATCGTGAACATTTGCCAGAGCAAGAGCTCCCTCCTCTGCCAGACCACTGTCTGTAGTGCGAAGTGTGGCAGACGCCACAAGGGCGTTTGTGTAATCTTTAGCAGCTAAACACATGGCTCATTTCTCTTGATAGCGTGCCGCATCAGTGTAAAGTACTTGTAAGTCTGTGGTACCATCACCAAAGAGGCGTTTCATAGCCTAAACTTCGGCACGTCGACGACAAGCATGGCGGGAGGGATTCATATTGCGTGGAATCAGAGGCACTTTGATAAGTGCGCGGAGAGTAGAAGCAAGTTTATGTCGCGGCACTTGTGCGGGTTTTTTTGGGAATCGGGTAGCGAAGACGAGACATGATGGCGCAGCCCTGACGGGTCTGTTTGAGCCATTGGAGCTGACTGTTGTGCTGGGTCTCGATGAGTTCGGTTACGGTGTTGTGGACTCCTAGTTGAAAGAGGCGTTGTGTAGATGCGTGTGGAGGCAAGCCGAGAGCCTCCTTCACAGCTGTCCGCAGAAGGATGTCCATCTTTTTTATTTGAGCTAGCGTGAGATAGTGAAAGGGAAGATGATAGGTGAGCCGACTAACTATGAGTGCTTGTACTAAGCGGAGGACATCCTTCTCACAGAGGCCTCTCCTGCGATTGGTGAGGCGTTGGATCGTGTGTGTAATTTGAGTTAACTGCTGAGCCAGAAAGTGTGTAGTGTGCGAGGCCTTGCAGCCGGACTGAAGGTAGAGGCCTAAATTGCGAATTCTTGGTACCAGAGGGATTGGACGGCCATTAAGAAACAGCGAAATGTCAGGAGAATCAGCTGTATTGCGGCGCCGCTTGTATACCAATAACAACTCCGACTTATCCACTGAGCACGTAAGGCTGCCGGCAGCAGCATAGTCTTGTACCACAGACACAGCTTCCTGTAGGGCGTCCTGAATGTTTCTGTCTGATCCTTTGGTTGCGCAAATTGTAATGTCCTCTGCATAGATCGCATGCTGGATGTTGGGAACCTGTTGTAATAGGGAAGGGAGCTTAGCCATAGCCCCGTGGAACAAAGTGGGCGAGAGAACCAAGCCCTGTGTTGTTCCTCTGCCTGCAAGACGAATGACGTCCGACCGGAGGTCTCCAATTCCAATAGTGGCCTTGCGGTCAGAAAGAAAGGACCTGACGTAATTTTAGATACTTTAGCCACACTGAGATCAAGCGAGATTGTCAAGAATAAAGTCATGGCAGACATTGTCAAAAACACCCTTCAGATCCAGGGCCAGAATAGCTCGGATCTGAATTGAGGAGGGGCTATCTAACACGTCCTCCTTAAGCTGTAATAATACGTCCTGTGTAGAGATACCAGGACGGTGGCCGAATAGTGTATCAAGAAAAAAAGTGATTGTCTTCGAGAAATGGTTATAGTCGAGAGAGGGCAACGCGTTTAAAGAGCTTAGCTACACTTGTGGTTAAGGATATAGGGCGAAGATTCTGGAGGGATAGAAGCTTGCCAGGCTTTAGAATAAGTATGATTCCTGCGTGTCGCCACTCCTGTGATAGCTTGCCGTTGTTCCAATATACGTTGTAAAAAGCGGTTAAATATTCTATAGACTGGTCATCTAAATTACGCAGAAGTGTGTACGTAATCCCGTCTGTCCCGGGTGCTGTGTAACGCTTAGTGCTGTGTTACATTTAGTGTGCAGCGGTGTGGTATCGTCGAGCCCTGATTTGTGGAGAATGGTGCGGATTGCGTTAGCAGTATGTGATTTTGTCTGCGTGGGATTTAAGAGAGCACGGAGTATACGCCACGTTCGAGGTGTACTTAGTGAGCCTTTGAGTCGATCGCAGAAGTTATGCCAATTGTTGCTAGTGAGGATGTTCGCATAGTCATGTGCCTCAGCAGCTAGTTGGACGATTCGGAGACGAAGTTTTAGGTTATGTTTCTGCCGCCACCACCACCGTGTCAAGCCTCTGTGGGTATCCCAGAGATGCAGCAGATGCCGGTCCACTTCCGGCGTTTCTGTCGTCACAGCGATAAGTTTGGTAGCTGTGTGAAAATCGGACTGAAGTTGTAATATGCAAGCCTCAAGGGAGGTAGATTCCTGATGGGTAGTTGTTTGGAAAAGAGTGCCGGCTTTTTCAGCACTTCATGGACAGCACACAATGATGTTGAACGGCATGCTTTCAAACGCACGTTAGTGGAAGCAGTCACACTGTTCTTGTCATACCCAAAGCAAACAAATCCTTCTAAATCTAGGCATGACCTCAGAGATGGCGAATACATGGCGGGTTTCTCTTCAGTCGTCTCAATTGCACGGAGAAAGCACGTTTCCAGTGTTGGGCGTGTCCCACTCTTTTCTCTGCAAAAGCTGCGCTGCTTTTTATGGTAGAAAAGGCTGTCGCGCTGTAGTGAAGCATGCATGTGGCGAGAAAAAATAGTTTTGCGGTATTATATAACTTCGGCCTCATTTCAGAATGCCGGTGAAGGTGTACGAGAGGCAAATTGAATGCTTGTGCGTATATATTTCCCAAAAGACTTTTTTTGCTGAATATTTATGCCTGCCATTTTAGAGCACTTATAATTTCGATGCCTTTGCAAGAGATCCGCATGTGCTGGAAACTTACTACCCTTCGAAATTTGCAGGTTGCATTGTATGAAGGGCTCTGGCGAAGAAAAAAAATGACAGCCCCATCAACAAGCAAAGTCGGATAAGTGCCGCGTTGTACGCTAATGGGTTACACTCGCTAATGGGTTACACTCGGCGTGCGTTAGAACCTTTCTTTACGCACGCCGCACGCCGACCGACCCATTAAGGGGACACCCTTTCTTTACGCATTCCGTCACAGACCCTCCCGCCAACGCGGCGACAGTCTTGGGTGGCCCGACACACGTCGAGAACTGAACAGCACGTGATAAGAACCGTGTGTGGACGTACACGGACAGTTGGTTTCGCTCTCAGTGTTCAGAGTGGTTCTTCCTCTTTTTGACTTTTTTCTTTTTTTCGTCTTTTTCTTCCCACTTTCTTGTTTTTTCTTTTCTTTTTTCTTTCTTTCCTTTTTTAGTTCCCTCTCACTCTCGCAAACATCTTTCAAGGCGAGAGGGACGCGGCAGCAACGAAGTTTGGAAGTTCATGTCAGTATAACTCATCCCATGATGAAGGGAGGACCCCTCCCGAAACTGTTGGGAAATAAATATATTTATCCTTGTTGACAACGCTCCCGTTGTGCCATATCCCATACCTATATATATATATATATATATATATATATATAAATTATATAAATTAGGGCCACTATTATTCAGTCCGGTTTCAAGACAAATCACGATAGGGAAGTGAGGGAATCCTTCTTGATCCATAAATTTAACACCATTCGTTCAGGTATCAATGAAAACGTAGGAAAGCTCACCTGCCTCGCACTATAACAACACGACTTCTTAGATTAGTAAAATATTTTAGTGTATATTAGAATGTATATTAGTCAACCGTCGTTTCCTTACTTCAGAGCTCTTTTGCATGTCCTGGCAACCATACTGTGCCCCCGCGTGTCGATGCGCAAGGAAATTTGAGACTTGTATATTCATGCACCCGTCACATGTCAGTCATGTCAACACAAGGTTCTGACAGATTACCATTTTTTTACTTTGATTGTCCTAGCTGCTATACCGAGAGTTCATCACGTGAGCCTATAAAAGCGGCTGCATTGTATCATACCTACTTACTCTGACGAAGGCCGTGCCACGGCCGAAACGTTAGTAAATACTATCCTTTTCTTATGTGCTATCTGCAAGTTATATATATATATATATATATATATATATATATTGTTACGGTTGAATTAAAGTATAGGTGGATTTATTTACAGGGTGAGGATGAAGTTTGACAGTCGCTGTAAAGATGGAGTCCTCAGGCCATACCAGACAACGTCTTCTTACTCTTCTACCTCCCCGGCACATACTACAGCCCGGCTCATACCATAGCAATCAACCGTTCACAGACGAAGCCCGCTGGGCGAGTTTATGTTACTGGAGAGATGAAACTTCTTCAGGCGAGCCACGTGCACCAACTGCGTTCGATTTGACCGAAGAAAAGGTGTCGTCAAGCGTGTCACAACGTACGTCAAGTCAGTCAAGCAATCTACAATGACCTAGGGGCCTGTGTACTGCGGTAAAAACTTCTGACATAAACCAGATTTTCGTTGGGGGGTCCACAACCACACGAATTCACCTTTGCGGAATGAAATGGCATCATGGCGTTGATTGTATTGTTGCTTGGAGCGGTATTGTGATGCCAGTGTTCGCAAGCGAGCAATTTGGCGGGCTTCTTTAGCCCGGCGCAATGTTTTGGCCACGGACTCATCGGTATGGAGCTTAAATGGGAGGATTGTATCAATGGAGCTGCGTGGTGATCGAGCGCAGAGCAGGTAGAAGGGCGTGAAGTCCATGGTCTCCTGCTTCGCTGTATTGTATGCATAAGTAATAAATGGTAAGATCTCAACCCAGTTTTTGTGATTGGACGCGACGTACATTGCAAGCATGTTAGTAAGAGTTCGATTGGTACGTTCTACAAGACCATTCGTCTGGGGATGGTATGGTGTCAAATGTCTGAACTGTGAAGTGCAGAGGCGAAGCAATTCTTCCACAGGGTCCGTGATGAATTGGTGACCACGGTCACTAATGATTACTTGAGGTGGACCATGGCGAAGAACAACAAAGCGTAACAAAAACGTAGCGACACCATCAGCTGTAGAAGATGGTATCGCAGCGGTTTCGGCGTAGCTGGTAAGGTGGTCGACGCACACTATTATCCAGCGGTTGTTGTTCGAAGATCGCGGAAACAGGCCCAAAAGGTCGATGCCTACTTGCTCGAAAGGCGTAGTAGGCGGTTCTACGGGATGAAGAAGGCCGTGTGGTGCACTGGTAGGTCGATTGTAGCGCTGGCGATTCTCGCAGCTCGAGACGTATTGTTTCGTAAAATCTCGCATCCGGGGCCAGTAAAAACGCAGCTGCACTCGATGCAGGGTGCGAATGAACCCAAGGTGTCCTGACGTTGGATCATTGTGCATAGTACGAAGAACGTCGCATCGAAGACTTTGAGGTACAACCAGTAAATGACGTGCGCCGGTTGCTGAGTAATTCGTTTTGCACAACAGTCCATCACGAATGCGAAAGCGGCCACTGCCTTTGAGATTCCGAGTGTCAACGAACAATGGGTCTAAAGATAAATCATTCAATTGTTCTCGTTCGAAGATATTGGCGTCATGAAACGTGTGAGAGACTGCAGCAAAACAGATGTCAAGGGTATCTGCACAGTCCTCCGTCGAGGTTATAGGTTGGCGAGAAAGGCAATCAGCGTCCGAATGACGTCGTCCACTTCTGTACGAAATGCTGAAGTCAAATTCTTGAAGGCGTAAAGCCCATCGAGCAAGGCGGCCAGGAGGGTCTCGGAGGGTGGCAAGCCAACATAATGAATGATGGTCTGTCACAATCGTGAATGAACGATCGTAGAAGTAACATCGAAACTTCTGAATGGCGAATACAGCCCTAAACATTCTTGCTCTATCACCGTATAATTCATTTCAGCCTTGCTTAGAGATCGACTCGTATAAGCAACAACATGCTCTGCATTATCATGGCGCTGAACAAGCACACCTCCGATGCCAATTCCACTTGCGTCTCTGTGCACTTCTGTAGGAGCAAATGGATCGAAATGACGAAGAATAAGCTCAGATTGATTGATTGATATATGGGGTTTAACGTCCCAAAACCACTTCGTGATTATGAGAGACGCCGTAGTGGAGGGCTCCGGAAATTTCGACCACCTGGGGTTCTTTAACGTGCACCCAAATCTGAGCACACGGTAAGAATAAGCTCAGATGTTAGTAGAAATTACAGTTCAGAAAAGGCGGCATCACAATCAGGTGTCCATTCGAATGGGCTGTACTTTCGCAACAAGCTCGTCAGTGGGTGTACTACGTCCGCGAATCGGGGCACAAAGCGGCGAAAGTAGGAACATAGGTCCAAGAAGCTGCGAAGTTCCTTCGGTGTCTGGGGTGATTTGAATGTGCCGACTGCTTCTACTTTTGCGGGGATCCGACCTGACACCATCTTTGTCAACTAGGTGACCGAGGACTAAAGCTTGTCGTTTACCAAACCCGCACTTCTTAGAGTTCAAAATCAAGCCAGCCTTTCCGCCAGAGTCTAAAACAAAACTTAAACGGACGTTGTGCTCTTCAAAGGTACGCCCAAAAGTGACGACGTCATCCAGGTAGCATAAGCACACCTCCTATTTAAGACCATGAAGGACAGAGTCCATAAACCTTTCAAAAGTGGCGGGGGCGTTGCAAAGCCCAAGCGGCATCACAATGAATTGGTACAGTTCATCAGGCGTCACGAATGCGGTGTTCTCCTTGTCTGAAGGGTGCATAGGTATCTGCCAATATCCTGATTGTAGGTCTAATGAAGAAAAGTACGAAGCCTAGTGTAAGCAGTCAATAACATCGTCAATTCTAGGCAGCGGATATACATCCTTTGTGGTCACGGCGTTGATTCTTCTGCAATCAACGCAGAATCACCAGGCACCATCTTTCATATTAACCAAGAAGACCGGTGCTGCCCACGGGCTACAAGACTCTTCAATAACACCCTTCTTCAGCATTTCCTGAACCTGGTCAGCAATAACTTTTCGTTCTGATGACGACACTCCGTAAGGCTTTTGTCGGTTTGGATAGGCAGTGCTGGTGTTAATCCTATGGTGAGCGCGAGAACATGGTAAAGGTAGTGGCCTCTCCTCTTGGCAAAAGTCAAACACAGAAGCATGTCGCTTCAACAGATGGCGTATTGTTTGCTGCTCGTGTGACCGCAAAGTGGCGCTAATCATGCCTAGGATCTGCGACTCGTAAGAGCAACTGCGCTTGCCAGAGACTGTATCTTTCTCGCTTTCATCGTTGTTAACGACCGCTACAGAACCTTCAGTGGAATAATCGAAGACACCAAGCTTCAGTCCTCGAGGGAGCACAGCCGGCATTGGCGAACAGTTCAGTGCCCACAGAAAGGTTGCTCCTTCATCAACAGATACCAAACTACGAGGGACGAGTATGCCTTTCTTAGCACATTGAACAATGGCAGGTTCAACGAAGGCGTCAAAAGATGTGGCAGATTCTGGGGCGAACACCGCAACTGACCTCATTGACCATGGCGGCACTGTCAGCTCATCAGAAACAATCAGAACATCCTTCGCGGCCTCCGGCGCCTCATCGACGAGGGCAGGAACAATGTCACAGCTGACGGAAAGTTCACCGCTTCCACAGTCGACGAAAGCGCCACATCCTTGTAGAAAGTCAAGACCGAGAATCACATCGTGGGTGCAATGTTGCAGCACAAGAAACTCTGTTGGTAACACCTTTCCTGCCAATAAGACATTGACGGCACAAACTCCAACAGGATGAAGCACTTCCCCACCAACGCCACGAAACCTTGTTGATTCGCCCCAAGTAAACGTAACTTTTCAGCCAATGCGACTTTTGAAAGAAAGACTCAGAACTGGTATCGTAGCACCAGTGTCCACCAAAGCACTTGTACAAATATCATCTATTTCCACACGTATCTGGTTCTTGGACATTATAACTGGCCGAGGCATCTGAGGCTAATTCTGTTGTGCGACCTCATCTCCATTTGTCGCGCTGACTAGTTTCCCGGCGGCGGCGGTGATGACAGGCGTCTTCCCGGCGAAGGGGAACAATGCAGTCGGCCAGATGGAGGCGTCAAACTACGGTCAGAAGCGGGAGAATTGCCACGTTGATTTCCCCGCCGTGAGGTACTCCTGGAATAGGCGAGCCAATGACCGTTGTTGTGACCAGTGCCCGCTGGCGGAAACTCTGATGGGTTACGATATCGGGATGTTGGCTCTCTCTGTCGACGACAGAACCGAGCTATATGCCCGGCGATACCGCAACGGTAGCACACAGGGGCTTTGCGGTAGGCATTGTACTCCTGGAAGGCATTGTGCTGACGTGGTGGTGGTACGGGTGCATCTTTGTTAGGGTCGTAATAGGTGTTGGATGGCTGATGTGGGTAACTGAAGCGGCCTTCGTACCTCGGCAGCGGGTAGTTATGGCGCTGTGACTTCGGTGGTGAGGGTGGCCTGTAGTTGCTGTCATCGTTGCCTGCTGCGGCAATTGATACGGAAGGGCGAGAGGGAAGTGGTACGGGTGTAGGCTTGTACGGTGTCGGGCGAGCGTGTCGAGTGAGCTCTTCTCAAAAGATCTGGCGTATTGTCGACGCGAGATAAAGCGGCGTGTATTTGTCAACATTTGCCACGGTGGTTACATTAGGTAGGCTACCGAACTTGGGGGTGATACGTCGCCTCTTCAGGGTCTCCAATGTGCGACAGTGGCTTATGACGTCTGTCACCGTAGCAAGGCTGTCTTTGCTGATGAGGAACTGATACACGTCCTCGGCAATGCCCTTCAACAGGTGGCCAACTTTGTCTTCCTCTGACATAGAAGGGTTGACAATCTTGCAAAGCTTCAAGATTGCCTCGACATAGGTCGTGCACGTCTCTCCTGGGATCTGAGCTCTCTGCAGTAACGTTTGTTCCGCCTGCTTTCTCTTAGCTACGGAGTCTCCGAAGCACGCTCTTATTTCGGAAACGAAGCAATCCCATGACGTGAGGGCATCTTCGTGGTTCTCGTACCACACAAGTGCTGTGTCCGTTAAGAAAAATACTACATTGGTCAGCTGGGTCACCGCATCCCACTGGTAGTATTTGCTCACCCGTTTGTAGTGTGTGAGCCAGGTATCCACGTCCTCGCAAAATTCGCCACCGAATGTGCGAGGCACTATTAGATCCTGACGCAACCAGGGACCAGCCGCACGCGAACCGGATACTATCGGTGCTGCTGGGACTGGTAGAAGATCTGCAGCTGCGAGGATTCGGTTTCCTTCTTCGCTGCGAGACATCTCAGCTGCCAGTGGTAACGGGGGCAGTCCAGCAAGGCGGCGGCTTCGTCGTAGATCAGGCGCTTGAAGCGTCGTGTTGCTTGGTTGATTACCCAGCGCCTCCACCACAAAACTGTTACGGTTTAATTAAAGGATAGGTGGATTTATTTACAGGGTGAGGATGAAGTTCGGCAGTCGCGGTAAAGATGGAGTCCTCAGGCCACACCAGACAACGTCGTCTTCCTATTCTACCTCCCCGGCACATACTATAGCCCGGCTCATACCGTAGCAATATAAATATTCAGCAGCATATTTCAATACGGCGCACGTCTTAAAGCTAACCTCAGGTTTGCACCTCTGCCAAAATGTTTTAGAAGCGCATACTAAGCGAAAGTAAGGTGAGAGAACATACTTGAAAGTTACCCTCCACTCAGTGCTTCGAGTGGCTATTTATTGCACGTTTATTGCGCGTCATGGGACCGGTACCACACCGCACCTGTCATTCAGCACCACTCACACTGAGCCACGTTAGCGAAAGATATAGCAAGCATGACATGAGAGCTGGAAAAAACGAGGCGAGCACTTCGACTTGACTGTAAAAATTATCGGCCATATTGATGCGATTACCACAAATGTTTACTTTTTTATATTTGTTTCAGCCCGCCCGAAAACATTTGCACATGACAACGGCTCCTACTGTTAGATACCTAATGAAAACAACAATTATATGATTTTCGTATACAACAACGCAGCACATCGATAGAGTACACGACTTTGTGTCGAGCGAATGAGACTTACCTCGATGCTTACGTCATACATGGTATTGCCCCAGACCGTAGAAATGCGAATCGCAGTGACTCAGGCTTCCTCGTCTTCTGTCATCTGTTCCACATCATAAACATGACTAAAGAGCTGTTCTCTTATTGTGAAATTCACTTTCAGGAAGTGCTTGGCTAGCTCAGAGATTTTTTTGAAGCCGCACTGCAGGCGTTACATTGTGAGGCAAATCAAACGCACTACGCGAACTCTGCACGAGCCGGTAGGCCAGTGGCAAAAGCGTTGGTAAGAAAAGAGGAGGCACGATATTAATCTCCAATTAGTACTTTACTACCAAATATGGTGCTGCCTGCCCAGAGTCACAGTGCCAGCTTGCGTTGCTTCGGCTTCCTATATGGCAATAGGGATGTCTATTCATTAAAGGAAAAAATGATGATTCCTTTCTCTGCTGTGGTGCTGTTAATTGAAATTATTTTTGAAATTCTGAATGTCAGAGCCAGGATAAGATCATTAGGCTCACCGTAATAGGGGAGGCTCCGGAATAGTTCTGAGCATAGAGTTTTTGTTGTACACTAGAGAGAAATGTGGCGCTAGTGCTTATGGGAGCTATAACACATTGCACTTCTGGTAGCATGCGAAGGACGGGCAGTACATGACTTAAACTGCAAGCTTCTTTCATTCCATTCTTTCGGGCATTTTGGCTTTTATAACTGTGATTCAGAATGTACAAATAAACGTTTTGTAAATTACGGCGTGCATGCGCAGAGACATTTCGAATACACACGTTCAAAAAGAGGTGCGATAACGCCAAAATCTAGAATAATGTTGGCATTTCACTGTCGCCTTTTCTGCTGACTTTTAAATTTAACAGCAAATTCTGGAGGCGATATTGGAAACGTGATTTGAATTATTCATAGCAATCCTGTGCTCATTTGGTTATTCGTACGTCTTTTGATTCAATTTCTTTGGCTCAAACTTTACGCCGCAGTTTCCACATTTTGTAGTTGTAATAACAGATCTTAATGAAAAGTTGTATGTCTTGTATGATGAAGTGAATAGATTGTGATACGCATTTGTAATGCTCGCAAAAAATCTGGTCAAGTGATGATTCGGCAGGGTGACATGTTAATCATGCGAATCTTTCTCGCCGCCCCACAACTCCTTGCTGTTTTCTTTCATCTTTCATCTTTCATGGTATGGAATGTAGATAACTGACTTACGAACGAATGCTTTAACCTGCAACTAGTGTTTAGGTTTGTTGTGCGTTGAAATAATGTAAATGCAACAATTGCTCCTTTCTTGCTGTCACGGCCGCAAATTACGAAATTATGTGGCAAGCTTGCACAAGTGAGGCAAGGCTTGACTATCAGCGCAGTTTGTATCCGGCCTAGCGCATGTCAGCTATATGAGTTCCACAAAGTCATCGCTACCTTCAGTTAGGCATATTACGACTATGCGGACATAACAATTAACACTACATCAAACATATTAACAGGCGTGGTCCAAGCCGCAAGCGCGACGACAACAAAAATCTGTGTACTACCAAACATACACCCAAGTGATGGTAGCTCCTGAGCTCCCTCTAGTAAGTAATGAAAGAAAGTACGCTTTTGACCCAGTTCGTATGTGTAATATGCACCTAAGTACTCCGGTGTGTTGAATTACTCCCCTAGCTCAGTGACCGCACATTTGTAGACAACTTAATCCGCGTAGTCGTGCTTGTCTCTAAAAAGAATTTACATTCTGTGCTATAGAGAACGCATATTTGCAAGTTCCTCATAATTTTATTGAACCAATTACACGAAAACACACAAGGACAGAAATTGTAGCGTCACACTTACACAGTGCGAAAAAATCGGTGGGGAGTTCAAATATGAAGCATTCGCGTACGTATCATCTTCCAATTATTAAGCTACAATGGAAAAACTGATGACGATAGAGTTCTGAAATAAAACTTTTTCTATCGAAGTTGTCCTGATCATTGACTTTAGTGTCTTTTGAAATTTTGCTACTGAGAGGGGTGCATTTTAGGATAGTTGCACCACGCAAGAGTCCGAGAACCCTGGACAACTAACATGTACAGTAGCGATTGAAAAAATGCGAGCAACGTAGCATTTACAGTCTCAGCTGTTTCGCTTTCCTTTTGAAGCGGTTGTAGCCTGCGTGGTAAAAAAAAGCCAGTCAACCATCTATAATACAATCCATTGCCGATTTTGTATTTGATATGGGAAGCATTTCTTTGCATATTCCGCGCGCTTTGAGTATCTATCTATCTATCTATCTATCTATCTATCTATCTATCTATTTATCTATCTATCTATCTGTCTATCTGCCAATATCTCGGTGCTCCCGTGATACCCCACCCCCTTTACTTGAGGTTACCCAAAATTTGTATGGGAGGTTGAGATGGTTATCAATGTGGCTTGCTGGTCACGACATGAACAGCATGACAATACCGTCGCGTACGTCATGAGCCCTCTGTTCTCCGCTAAACGTGTTGCACATACCCGCGGGCCTGTACGTGCTGCAGGTATGTGGATATGTGCCACAAGCATGGTGCAAGAATACTTTAGGTGAGCGAACTCTGGGACCATCAGCTGCCTGATAATGTTTTGCTGCACAAAAAGCCATAGCAATGACACTACAAACTTTGGCCCGGCTCTCCCACCCTCTCGGTGTAGGAAAGTCCCGTGTCGAAGGAAAGTAGCGGCGCTCACTTATCATTGCCACAACAACCTGGCTGCACTGTCAACTTCCTCCCTTATTACACGCGTTTTCACGGTGCCGCACTACGTGTCGCGTGGTTGCTTTCGCGCGATAGCCCGTTTGCCTGAGATTTGGAAACCGTCGCCTACGTACCGGATGTGCTTTGCGGAATTCGCCAACAACCCGGCATGGTCTTCAGTCAGGCGATCTATCTCTCGGTATGACGCAATCAAGAACATCATCGGTTCCTCCCCGCCAGGCACTCGCTTTATGACGTTCGCTCACGTAAAGTATTCTTGCATCATAGCCACAGGTGATTGACAGTTTATATCTACCCAGTGACGGTAAGAACAAACACTGCTAATTTCGACGCAAAATTTGCATAAAATATGACATCTGCAGCGTTGAGGAGAAGAGAAAACTTTATTTAAACCGAGGAGCTTAGAGCACCCAGGCTTCTAAGCCCCCGCTAAATCTCACTGCGCTGAATCGTTCATTTAGTGGTGTTCTAAGACGCTGGCAGCCCGGTCGGCAGCCATTGTCTGCTCAACTGGGTTCTTTGAATGTAGTAGAGTCTCCCAGTTCTCCCAGTTCTTGAGGCGTTCTAAGGACCGTGGGGGAAGATCCCCCGGACAGTGAGAGAGGATGTGTATAGCAGAAGCATGAGATTCAAGGCCGAGAGTACAGGCTGGCGTTAGAAAAAAGGGTGATAGTGCAGCAGAATGAGAGATGAGCCATCTATCGGCAACCATCCGGGCAGTCTGTAGCTGGCCCCAGAGGGTAGCCTGGCGGTTGCTGAGGAACTTGTGCGGTGGAGGATAGAGCTGATGCTCCGCCCTATAGGCGTGAGTCAGCACGTTCAAAGTGTGCTCGCGCTTCTCGGTAAATCCGGGATTGGAGGCCGCCAGCTTTAGGTTTAAAGAACCTCGGGATAAGCGGTTGGCGGCCTCTTTGAGAATTCCAGGAGTGCGCTGGCATCCAGATTAACTCTACATAATGGGGTGGGGGTGCAGCGGGTGAGTCCAGCATGCAAAAATCAGGGACGTGAACTCGGCCTCACGCAAAATTTAGAATTGCTGGTTTGGAACCAGATAAAACATATAGTGCTTCATCTTTAACAATTTCTAAGGCAATGACAGCTTCCTCTGCATCTTCGGGGTAGTTGTTCAGAAGGAGTGGCTGTGTGCTTATTGGGGAGAGTGTGTGATTCACCAGGTCGGTGACCGCTTCATCGCCCCACGAAGGTTGCGTCCACCCATTCGGTGCCATGTTCGAAGCCATAACACTTGCGTACAATTCCAGTACGAGGCCAGCGGCGTTTACTATGGTGGCTTGGGTGCGGGTTGTGAGGAAGTGGTGTAGTGAGAAATTCACGGTTCAGGGCTTTTGGTATGAGGAGTAATGTTGAATTATTGGCTGGCATCTGGAATTCGAGAGAATGCAAAATAGGCCGTCCGGTGTCAGTTTGCGTGAGGCGAAGGCATTGCGCTTGGCGGTGCGTGTCTATGAGTTTACCGATAGTTCTGAGAAGGCCCAGCTTGTAAAGTTGATCGATGGGTGAACTTATGGGAAGGTGGAGGGCTACTTTGTATGCCTGACGAATGAGGGCTTCCAGGGCGTCAGTGTCTCATCAAGATAGTTGGAGGTAGGAAGTGGAGTAGAGCATGCGGCTCGATACAAATGCAAGAAATAAGGTGACATAGGTCACCCTCCTTCGTGCCTCGGTGGTTGCCCGGGACCCGGCGGATCAGCTGCGAAATCACCCCTAGAACTTGATTGAGTTTACGGATTATATTAGTGTTGTTGCATTCCTTTGGATTTGCATGCCCAATATCTGGAGAGTATTGACTTCAGGTAGTGATCTGCCATCCAGTTTGATAACTATGGTGGGGGAGGGGAGTTGCGGCTTTTGGGTCGGATGCAGAGCAGTCCGTGCTTCTCTGTGGAACACACAGGTTCTACACTAGCTGCGTAGTTTGTGTTAGGTTGAGCGGCCATTTGAGTGGTGTCTTGTATGTCACCATCACTACCATGGTACACCATAGCATGATGTCATCTGCCTAAATAGTGTGTTTTACATAAGGAATAGTTTCCAGTTGTCGGGCTAGGAGGGTGAAAGTAATTATAAATGAAAAAGGTGAGAAGACAGACCCTGGATGTTTGCCGACACTCTTTAGTGTGGATGTTGGGCAAGTAGGCGGGCCGAACTGAGGTTCGGCAGTGTGTGATGGAAATGGCTTAAATGTAAGTCTATACACGTGCACCCGCATTCAATGAAGAAAGAGCTGTTAAGACAGCATGATGCTCGACGCGATCAAATGCTCTGGATAAGTCCTGAGCTAGGACGGCCTTGGTGTGGCTTGGAATGAACGGGTAAAAGATGTTGTGGGCGATTTGTAGCATAACTTCTTGTGTGGACAAATAGGGGTGAAACCCAACCATGCTGTAAGGTCATGGTTAGTCATATGTTGTGCGAGCCTCGCGAAAACAACTTGCTGGAAAAGCTTGCTGAAAGCTTTACTTAGCGAGAATAAGTGAAGATTTTCGATTGTGTGTGGTTTGTTGGGCTTAGGAAATAAACATTACTTTCGCGTAGTGCCACAACTGCGGAAGCATGCCTTCCTTCCAACATTGGTTGAAGTACTCCGTAATTTGAGTGATTGAGTTGTAATTCAGGTTTCGCAGTGTTTTGTTGGCGATCGAGTCGGCGCCGGGTGCAGATTTTGCGCGGAGAGTCAAGAGGGTGGCTCTGACCTGCGCATCGCTTGTGCTGATGTCAAGTTCGGGATTCGGTTGTCCTGTGCATAATGGAAGAGAAGCTGGTGTTCCAGGCGATGTGTAGGTGTCGCGAAGTTTATTTATGAGAACATAAGGGCTGTCCATATGTGTGTGGATAAGCCGGGTCACGTGGTCCTGGGTAGTGGTTTTTGTGTGTGATGGGTCGAGGTGGTGTCGGTGGAGGTGCCACGCTTTTTTGCTGGTAAGCCTTGTGGCGATGTCGTCGCATACCTGCCCCAATCGGAGTGGCATAGCTCCTCTGAATGCTATTGGATTTGAGATTGTAGAGTGGCTAAGCATTTCTTTAGTGTCCTGTTATGTTTACCAGGTTTCCACCATGATAGAACGCTGTGATAAGCATCCCATAGGTGTGCAAGTCAGTTGTCGAGTGTTGGAGTGTCTGTGGTAGTTTCAATCAGCCACGTATGATGCTGCATGTCGGTCTGAAGAGAGTCTATTCAGTGGTTAATGTTCGTGATCAGATTGTCGGCGCTGTTGGAACGCGCAGCACGGAAAGCGTCCTTATCAATGGCTTTGTGTGTCCTGGAGGTGTGCTGGGGTGGTTTGAAGGCAACAAAGACTTGTATATTGTAATAATAACTGCCCAGTGTGCCGTGTTCTCGTATATCTGACAGTAGACAGGGAGCGACATAGGACCAGGTCGAGACTAGTGTCCATACTGACACTGCTTCTTATCCGTGTAGGTGTTTGAAAGGTATTGTGGACGGAGAGTTGGAGGTTCTGTAGGAGGAGCCATAGCCTGCGATGTGTCTGTGTGGTTGTTTTGTATCCCTAGTCAGTATGCTGACTGCTGAAATTGCGGCTGCTTACCAAGGAACGTTTTCCCACCAGCGAATGCAGCTCCCGAAAGAGATGGTCGAATGAGGCCATCGGTTGGGATGGCGGATAGTAAATGTTAGCAATAAATATCGATGGGAGGGTATGTGTGTGGGGAATGATTTCCGTTATCACACAGTGTGTGTGTGTGTGTGTGTGTGTGTGGGTGTGTGATGTGATGTATTGTGTCTTATATGTGAGACTGCGGTAAACAAGGGTAGACGCTCTATGTTTGTTTATGGCGTCAAAGTGTGTGGAGTTGTAACTAGGAAGTGTGGCCTGTATAGCAGCATGTTGGAGAAGAGAAACCTGGGACGGCGGGGAGAACGTAGGAAGTAGAAGCTGCAGTGAAAGCTGAAGTAGAAGCTGCTTGCCTCGAAAGCTATGGCAGTTTCATGTTATGATATGAAGTGAATTATTATTGCCCCGTCCTGCCATAACAGAGCGTAGGAGGATGGATGATGGGCGCTAAATTTTTATTACTGGAGATCTGGGGATCCGCACCGACAGGTGGTGCTATGAGGGGAAAGGCAGCGGCAAGTGGAGGCAGCTGTGTCAGGCGTGTCTCTAGAAGGCCAACCATTCTCTAGAAAATAGCTTTTATGCATTGTTCGAAGCGCGTGTCTAATTTTGTGTTTTCGTCGGTGATAAGAGTGTTCAATTTAGTTTCAATGCAGCCTTTTAGTTTTTGGAGTTTTTTGTCAAATTGGTCGTACAGACTTTTTAGTTTCGCATTGATGTTAATCGAACAAGGGGGGGGGGGGTTGGGGTATCGGCGCATTGTTTTTTGCAGGGTTGAAGATCGGGAGTGGTGTTAGAGAAGCGTTTGGAAAAGTAAGAGAGAGGAAGTGGGAGCACTGTGTTAGCACTAGTGAGCACTGTGTTAGGGCTGTAAGGTGGCTTACCTCCTCCCGTAGGGCCCTGAGCTCGTCATTGTTTCTGTGGTTGGCAGCCTGCTAGGCGAGGGCTGGTGGCGATTTTTGTGCTCGATCAGGCCAGGTGAGGTCCTGCTTGGATTTGTGGCTCCGGTCACGAGAACTCGAGTGCGATGCACTGTGGGATGGCATGCCGAGAAGTTGGCTACTTCTTATCCCGAGATCTGGACTGGTTTGCAGTTGCTTGTTGAGTCGTGCGTTGCGGCCGGCGGGCGTAGCGGTGCTTGCATTCAACCTTGCCGGCGTGGCGCCCTTCCCCACAGACGATACACTTTAGGGAGCATATTGAAGGTTGATTCAGGATGATGGTTCGTGAGGCCCTAGCAAGGAGGAGATTGCTAGGGCCGGACTGATATTAGCAACACAACTTCTGGTGTTGCTATTATATATGTTACTGCTGGCGTCATTCCGCAGCTTTAATGAACTTGTTATATGAAAAAAATGCGGCTGCTTTAGGTATTTTTAAGCGTCCATTTGTACATATTGTTCGCCCCGCTTCGCAATGTTTCATTGAAAGAAAAAGTAACAGCAGAGTGCCCTTTTACCCACATATTTTGCATATCTTCGATAGCCAAATTAGATGGGATCTACCAAATTTTTTTCTGCCGCCAAGGTAAAAGATGAAAACAGTGCTCTGCCATATTTGCGTTTCTATCCATTCCCCCTGCAGATGTGCCGGCTGACTCTGAAATGAGACTGACGTGGAAGAGAAAGGTCGTCAGGGTTCCCACTCTTGGCATTTACAGCAGTGCGTTTTAGTGTAATGTGAACCCAAATGCTTATGAACTGCGCCTTTTTCATCATTCTTCATCAAATCATCGTGATGAGCGGCTGATCAGACTAATCATTTTCTTTCAATTTGACTATATATCTCAATGCTTACCGATCTATTCAATGTGACATCTCGAAGCACTGGCTTTGATTTATAGCTGTGCTGATCGCAGTCAACTAGTATATAACAACCGGCTATTAACCACTATTCTGTATTTTTATGCAACACAGGTTGCTTAGGCGATTACGTGTAGTCGGTACTACGTCACATAAAGTGTGACTCATACAGCCCGACTAAGGTGGCAGAACGAACAAGCACAATGCCCTGGGATTTCAGCCACCCTCATTTGTTTTGTGCAAGCTACAATTTATACATAAAGAAACAAAAAAACTACTTCTTAGTGGATCCTCCAATAGACGCTGGTGGCCCAATCGATGTATAGCGCACCTGGTGGTTGGTGAGGACAACTGACCCACGCTTCTCGTTTTGGTTTCACTGGATGAATTTCGGACTGCTGTGCGCAACCGATGTTTCGCTATAGCTAAGGTAATGATTTCATACCACTTTTCTCCGCCCGAATGGCACGGCTACTGTCTGTCATTTTGATTTAGAAATTCCCTATTTTGTCTAGCTCAAAATTGCTCGTACAAATTGAGGTCATGGCATAATATTTATTTCGAATAGGGTATATCAGGAAGAAATGCGCGTATACTTATAATTTACTACGGTTTTATACATCGCGAATGTTTTTCTTCTGAAAGAAGCTGTCAATCTATACAATAATCAGAGACAGGATACACAGTGTCCAAAATGTTTTTATTCCAAGATAAGGTAGAGGCTGATCATATAAAAAGCAAAACAATTAGAAGAGCATCCCACAGAAGTGCTTTGCTATACTGCATACGCTGCACAATGAAAACGTCTTGCCACCTCATACAAAGGCAACCAGTTTTTAAGTGAACCTAGTTGTTGTAACAAGCTTCAGAAAAAGGTTACAACGGCGCGAATAAAACACCACGCGATAAACATAGAAACACGCCTCACACGAAGCGCAACGCATGTGAGCGTGTTTATGTTTCCTACATGGTGTATTATTCGTGCAGCTGTAAACTTTTTCTGAATCATTGACGCAATTAGCCCAACAACAAATCATTCGACAAGCTTCGCTTGAAAACGTGCCTCACCTGCAGTCTCACAAGCGAAAGCACCAAAGAAGCCGATGTCGACGAATCCTGCCCGCTGTCAGGACTGGGCTTGTCGCATGCTGATATGGTGGGTACTGGAATTGGTGTGAATCGTAGATGCTCTTTATGACAGTGCGGCTTAAGAAATATAACCACGTATGGTGAGTTGAATAGAATGTTTTATGTATAAAAAACATGGCAAACGCGGGCGTTTAAATATTATTTTGTAATAGACATTTCGTTGGATTGATCGATGCTCATATCTGTTTTTCGCACTTGCGTTCTCTGGCAATAGGAGAGGGCATTAGTTTGTTATGTAGTCGTGGCGTGCTTCCTGAGGCCATAAGTCACACCGAATGTATGCTCTTCACTTTTTATTTCCCTAGGCTCTATATAATGAAGACCGACATCTCAAAAGATAAGCACATTAACCGTAGAACAAGTAACATCTCTGGAGATAAGATTCCGACAAGAGGCATTGCAATGTCACCGAAACGTCGGCTCCTGCCACATTCTGTGTTCTACATTTTCTCGTCACTAAGTACGCCTTTATTATTCCTTCTGTGTTCTTGAAAGGTGAAGGAACTTATAAATGTAGCTTTGCGAACAGCATACAAGCGAAAGGAATTACGATGACCACCCGAAACGTCCAACAACATTGAAAAATCGTGCCCGCAAATATGCGAATCTCTGACGCCTGTTGCTAGAGGCACCACCTGTTGTAGGATCTCTTAAAGGCTACTTGCATTGAGCACGTCGTTAGTAAGGCACACAATGCAACGGCAATCTTGTTAGAAGACAAATCGCAACAGGCTCTGAGACTTTCGCCACCGACGTTCAAAACAGCACCCGTCTACCTGGTTCCACGGCCTGGCTACGACGCCGCAGTTCTCTGTGAGGACATTCTCCGAGGTAGAGATACTCGATGCGTAAGATACGTCTTCGTACTCATGTGCACTTGTGACCAGAAATACTGACATCGCAGTTTTTCAAGCTGGCTAGTGTTTTGAGAAGGCGGACTTCATGTTGTCGAGCTTACGCTTACTTCTGGTTCAGCTAGGTGCATCTTTAACCATGGTGGGTGTAGGTAGCTTCTCTTCACCACAAAGATGCTCACTTAGCCTAGCTGCAGTGTTGGAATGCACGAGCAAACTGATGATGATGGCGTCATATGAATGGCGCTCAGCCACAAAGGGTGTGGGCACGAGCAAGATTCTGCTTTGCCCCACAAACCACACGCGCCAGCGCACGAGGTCGTAATGTACTTTTTCTTAACTCCACTGACAGTGACATCCATTATTAGCACTCTAATGATATGATGGATATTATAGTTAAAATCAAGAAGATGAAATGGACATAGGCTGGGCACATAGCCCGTAGGCAGAATAGCCACTGGTCATCAAGCGTAAGCGACTGCATTCACAGAGAAAGCAAGCGGGCGAGAGAGAAACAGTTACGTTGGCAGATGAAATTAGGATGTTTGCGGGTATAAAGTGGCAGCAGCAAGCACTGGAACATAGGATAGGCTTTTGTCCTGCAGTGGGCATAGTCAGGCTGATAAAATTGATTATGATGAAGATGATAAGATCAGCCATATAGCCTGTTCTTTCTAATCCTTTATTATTACATCTATTACGTGAACAAACAGGGGGCTCAATGGAGGGCTCTTTTGTTCTGTCAGACAAAAGCGAATGGAAATGAACAGGCAGTGCGACTATGAAAAGCTATAGGGGCAGTAATTTTTTGCTTGAGTTATAGCAAAGTAATTATGTCATAAGTTGAAAGGAGTTGAAAGGAACCAATTTCATCATTATCTCTTTATTCCGAACTTGTTTCATGCTTTATTGTATTTGACAAACAAAGCAGGCTGCTACTCACGAAATAATACTGTAGTTATATTTCACCCATTTACGGTCTTTGTTTTCTTCGGACGCATGTGGACTGTACAAAAGCATGACGAAAGCCTCTCATACGGGTGATGTTGGTTTTCGAATTCCGCCCTTGGAGCACGTGAAAAATGAATTCAGCGCTGGTAAGGACTGAGCCGACGATTGTACGACCAATGAAAGCGGCCAACCCTATGAAGAAGTTAATAGAACGTCAGGCCCGGTAACCCAAGATAGAAATTCAGCAGTAATATTTGAGTATTTTGTATCCAAACCACGCTATCATTAGTTGTAGATTCAGCCCTTACCTACACTGCAAACACAAACTAGCAGAAGTGGCGTTTTATAGGCCTGATATTACCTTTATTCACACTTCTACACCCACAGGGTGTAACAAAAAAGAGTAATATAGTTCTGCGACCTCAATATTACTCTCTAAGAAATAACGGATATAAATGAGGCGAGGAAGGAGGTAAATTAATTATCTGACGTCATTCATCCTGAATGAGAGCACCAGAAACTCCCATTTCACTTCCTCTCGCATGTTTTCTGTTCATTTGTTTCCGGAGCTCTCTGCAACTTGCCTTCAATGTGGGCCGGCATACATTCTACTGTGCAGGGGGAACAAGTGCGTTGTCACACGAAAGTACGAATTTATCAGAATGCTTAACCAATTGAGAACGCGCTGATGAATTATTTATTTGTTCGTATCGTCGAATGATAATTGTTTTACGGGGAAAATAAAAAAAGAAAAAAGAACACGCGAAAATAGAGTCTTTGAAGTTCCAAAATGCCAGCGGAGATGAGGAGACTACCCCAGAGATGCGCGTCAGCGATAGCGAAGCGAAACCTTTACGGGATACCCTTCGCCTTCTAAGCGTCGCGTTTGAGCTGCACGGCTATATGTCATGGTGTTGTGCGCGTGTTTTGTGTGGCAGCTTTACTCTGTTATCGTCACTGGACGTGAAATATGTGGTTTTACAACACTACAACACGCCACAATGTGAGTGCGATGGTGTGGCGATGGCCCTGTGACTCATGCGAACATGCCAGCATGCCATAGTGTACAACTGCTGCGTTCGCGGCATAATCAGGAACACAAATGGTAAGTAATACTTGAGTTTCCTCTGTTCGTACATCTTTATTGTCGCTTGAGCAGCAGTAGGAGGCTTTTGGCACTTTGCTTTGCGTGAAAAGAGCTATGGAAAGCAAAAAAAAAAACAAAGTTAGTAGGCTCACATAACGATGGGTGGTGCGTGCTTTGGAACACCTGTAAATATCTCACAAGCTTTGTGCAGCCAGACAGTTCAAGCGAGTGCACCTAAAAGAAGGCAACTTTGTGCGATATAATTTCTTTGGTTGCGATAAAGCATGAATGAAACAGTGCTTTCAAGAAGTATACACTTAAGGAAAAACAAACAAACAATCAACCGCTATTATCGTGCTGCCATCTGATAAATTGGGCATTAAGGCTAAACTTGTTTTTTATTTATCCTCTGTTTATGCCTAGAATATGAGCTAGTAAGAAGTTTTCACAATAACAATTTTGGATTGTTCACTTGTTAAATGCTTGTTCAAACGCGCTGGCCCAGAGATGAATGAGACAAAAAAAAGTTCGAATCCTCCGGCGGGGTTTCGACGAGCCACTTTTTGCAGGACTCATGCGTAAGCCTCTAACTACTGTCGATGACCTCATCGCTGAATCTACTACCAAAGAACGAGCACTTCAGCGACACTCTTTGCAGTATGACGCCAAGCTTCTGTCGCCGTGGTGTCACCTTTCACCTGTGGACATGATTTAGCAGCACTCCACGAGCTTGTGTAGAGCATGGTCCGAGAAGAGCTCCAAGACGTTCGCCCCACTTCTACTTACCCAAGTGCGATGATTCTGGGTGACATCATTCGCGATGAACTCAAGAATGTGACCCAATCATTGCTCCCAAATGCGTGCGCAAGCTCCTGCGCTGTCTTACGCCGAAGCGGTGAGGAGTCCTGAACATTCTACTGGACGCCGGCCACCCTCTACTTTTTCACCGTGGTCCTATCAATTCGCTCCTGCAAATACCTGCGAGAGCCCTTTTCAGTATGACTTTCCACGCAAAGGCACCCGTAAATCTGAGATATGGTGGACCTGTGACAATTGGCCCCTTTGTTACCGCTGCGGCGAAGCGGGTCATCTGTACCGCCAGTGTGCGTATCACAGGATGGGCCTTCAGGGGTATCACCCAAGCGTGCGTCGACCCAAAAACGGGGAGCGTCCTCGTGAGATTCAACAACACCTAGCAGCGCAGCGGCCGCTCCCTCCTGCACAAAGCCACCAGCCACACTCACCTTCTCCTAGGCGCCTCGACTCGCCTAGTACTTACGCCACGTTTTCTGGTGTTCCAAACACGTTCGGTAGTCTTGGCCTGCGCCAGGAAACCTGAGGCTAGCGTCCTCCGGGGGTGGGGCGGCTGTTGACCAAACTGACAAACATCCTCCACCACGACACCTTGACGACGCTGATTTTCCTGTCACGAAATTTTCTGAACGCGACGAAGCAGTTTCCGCCGGTATTTATATAATCGTTGACATACACTCGGCCACCGCACTCGTGAATACAGTGCCGATTACTCCGTTATGAGGGGCGACTTCGCGGCTGCTCTCCGAAAAGTGATTATGCCAAGGAATGGTTCGTCGCTCTGTATGGCGGGTAGTCATCGAGTGGCGCCGGTTGGGAGATGCACTGCCCGAGTACATATCGGCGCTTCAACCTTCATCAGGACTTTCTTCGTACTGTGGGAATGCTCCAGGCAGGTCATCTTTCTCTTAGATTTCCTTCTAAAATATGAGGCTATTATGAATTTCCGGGAGTTGTTGACGTTTTCACGTAACAAACATCCTCAGAATTGCGAATCGCGCATGATGGCGTTGCGTGTATCTGACGATTCAGTGACAATATCTCCCCTTTTCAGTGTTCTGGTTAACGAACTGAGCGACATCAAGCGAACGGCCCTCAGAGTTGTGGAAGGCAATGCGCCCTCGCACTTGTCTCGTCAAGTATTCGCCGCCCGCGGCCTCATAGAAGAGTCGGTAAAAATTCTACTAATAAATTTTAATCATGAATACCAGCAATTGTTGAGGCAGTGTGTCATCGCTTACTTCCAAGAAATCAGATACTCGAGAGCCAGCTTATCACTGGCACAACTCTCTTCCGGTCCTCACGACGACAAACAGTCTTCGGTCAAACATGATGTCAAGTGCGCACTATCCACTTCACAGCAAGAAAGTGTTCGCTCCCTCCCGCTTTCCTTCAGTGATTGCTTTACCACGCAGTTCAAAATCAAACAGACGCCCGTCGCGAAGCAGAGAATCATAACTTAGCCCAACGAAAGGCCTATTCTACAACATGCTTATAATATTTCCCGCGGAGAACAAGACGCAATTCACGAACACGTGCAACAAATGCTTGCTAACGACATCATTCAGCCATCTACAAGCCAATGGTTTTCACCGGTTGCGTTGGTGAATAAAAAAGAAGGCACATTGCGTTTCTGTGTTGATTATTACAAACTAAACAGCCTGACTAAGAAAGACGTTTATCTGCTTCCTCGCATTGATGATTCACTTGCCACCTTATAAATGCTCGATATTTTTCATCCTTGGATCTATGCAGTGGTTATTAGAATATTGAGGTCGATGAGCGTGACCGAAAAAAACGACAATACTCCTGATGGGTTTCTCGAATTCAAGGTGCTTCCTTTTAGACTTTGCTCTGCTTACGTGACGTTTCAACGAATGATGGACGAAGTTTTGTCTGGTATGAAGTGGCAATCGTGTCTTGTCTATTTGGATGACGCCGTTCTTGTTTCAATGACTTTTGAGCAACACCTTCATCGTCTCTATGCAGTACTTGAGGCGCTCCGAACAGCTGGCCTGTCACACAAGCCCGAAAAATGCCACTTTAGCTACGAGTAGCTCAAGTTGCTCGGCCATGTCATCAAAAGTGACGGAATCTACCCAGACCGCGAAAAAACAATGGCCGTCGCTTCCGTCTGAATTCTAACGAACAAAAACGGCATATGCCGTTTTCTGGGCCTTTGTGCGTACAATCTTCTCTCCGTTTCATAGTTTTTGAAGATAGCAGAACCCTTACACACACTCACGAGAGACAACAGTGGTTTTGTCTGAGCCCCAGAACAACACAAAAATTGTTGCCAGCTATGACGATGTCTCAATACTCCCAAAATCTTAGGTCATTTTAACAAAAATGCTGACACCGAATCGCACACAGGTGCAAGTAATTTCGTCCTCGGAGCCGTCTTTGTTCAATGGCAGAAAAGCGTGGAGCGAGTGATCGCCTATGCTTGTCTTACGTCATCGGTGGCTGAAGCAAACTATTCCAGCACAGAAAAGGAATGCCTAGCGGTCGTGTGGGCCATAGCCAAGTTCCGACCACATTTCTATAGGCGACCGTTCAAAAAAGCCACCGTCCACCATTTATTGTGCTGGCTTGCAGGCCTCAACAATCTTCAGGCTGCCTCGTCTCCACCTAGAAGTATCTGACGTTACGATGGTTTACAATTCGGGGTGCAAACACATCGATGCTGACTGTCTATGAAGTGCCCCAGATGAGTCGATTCATCCGGACCAAACTGACGACGAAAGTTTCTTCATGGCCATCACAGACTTCGACTTGGCTGAAAAACAGCGTGATGACACAGAACTTCATCCAGTCATCGACTACCTCGAGGACAAGCTTGAACAGCCACCACGAACATTCAAGCGCACGATTTTGTCATTCTTTCTCTGTCACAACATCCTGTACAAGCAGAGCTTTCATCGCAACCTTCGAACTGCCCTGCTGGTTGTACCTACTGGAATGCGAAACGACATCCTCAAGGCATGCCACGATGAACAATCTTTCGGGCATTTAGGGTTCACGCGTACTCTGGCTTCTATTCGCCACAAGTACTACTGGCACAAACTGTCCCGTACTGTCAAGCACTACGTCAAAACCTACCAAGACTGCCAGCATGAAAAGACTCCGCCCATGAAACCTGCTGGTCTTTTACACCCTGTCGAGCCACTCCGAGCACAGTTTAAACAAGTTGGCATGAATCTGCTAGGTCTGTTTTCGAAATCTTTAGCGGGTAACCGCTAGTTAATAATTGCGATGAATTATTTAACCCGTTACTGAGAAACATGAGCATTCTAACGCGGTACGGTAAGCGACGTCGAAGACTTCTTCATTCATGCTGTCCTCTGCCGCCAAGGTGCACCGGCCGTGGTTATAACCGACCGAGGGGTGGCCTTCACCGCCCAACTGCTGGAAGAAGTGATAACACTCAGCGGCACCATACATAGCCGTACGACAGCTTACTATCTACAAGCTAACGGCTTAAGAGAACGGCTCAATAATACCATCACAAACATGGTTTCTACGTATGTCGACGTGGACCTGGAGAAGTGGGACAGTGTATTCCCTTCTGTAATTTCCGCGTATAACACTGCCGTGCATGAAACTACAGGATTTACACCTTTCCACCTGCTTCACGGCCGTGAAGTTACTACGATGTTAGCCGCCACGCTTTTACCTGACGTATTTATGACGACCACTAAAAATGCTGGCCAGTATGCGCAGCACACCGAAGAAGCTCGACAACTGGCTGGCTTGAACATTCGCTCTCAACAACAATACGATGCACACAGGTACAACCAACACCACAGAGAAGTCACGTACTACCCCGGAGAAAAAGTATGGCTGTAGAGTCCCGTATGCCAACGCGGCCACTCTGAGAAACTCTTGCTTCATTATTTCGGCCATTACCGCGTTCTTCAGTGTCTCAGCGATGTCAACTACGAAGTTATTGCAGAGCCCAGCCTGTGGTCCTCCCATCGTGGTGCAAAGCTGGACATCGCCCACGTTGCCAGGATGACGCCGTATTACTCATGCTGAAGACTTACTCTTGCCTTCATACTTCTGAAAGCATCGATTCGATGCTTTTGGAGAGGGGGAGTAATGGCATGGGAATGTAGTGGGTTTGTGGCTGTTGCGTGGTTAGCATAAATATTACTTGTGCGTGCCGGAAGATTTGGGCTGGAAAAAAAAGACGAGGACAAATTCACACTGCTAGGTCAGAACTGCTCCGCTGTTCGCGAAACTGTTGCTTCTTGTACTCAATTTAGTACCGTGACAATATAATGGTTTTGTGACGTTAGACCCAGCAAACATAATATCATATATAACGAGATGAAAGTTCGTTGCAGAACAAAGGTCGCTTCAGTCGACGCATTGACGAAGGGGCAGACTTTTTTGTCGGAAAAAAGACTCCTGCAATACATTTTATTGAACCATTTTCATTACCTAAAGCTTGCGATTTCAATTGAACTTCTGTTGTTACTTTTATTTCATACGTAGAATACATACTGCCCCATTGGTTGTGTTGACACCCTGTTTCACTGTCATTAATTCTCATCGTGAACCCCACTGCTGGTGCTCGGGATGCTTTGGGACTGCAGTAAATAATTTTGTCAAGATTACGCCAACTTTGCGAGCAATACAAATTAGTCTAGAACCTACGTGGCCACTAGCGCTAACGCGAGAATATTTGAAGGCACGTGCATAAATGCTGACGAGCTTCACCTTTCGACAGTTGATCAACGGTCGACGCTATGTTCCCTGCTAACAGTACCAGCAACTTCTTGTAACGTGACTTTTCTTTTCCATGGCCGCAAGGTTGGCTCAAATAAACAGTTTCATCTTCGACCTGAAGTCGGCTCCCTTCGTCAAGGTCACGAACCCGTGGCATCTGGTGGAAGTGCTGGGTAGAGCGCAAGGCTGTCGTTGTTTCATAAGTAATCAAGCAAGAAGCAGTGCCGTTTTTTACGCGTAATGGTATTATCGTAAGAAAACATTTCACCATTTCGGGACAACTACCTCCTTGTAGTACCATCAGCGTTACGTCCAGAAGTTTTTTATGCTCTACACGACTACCTGATAGCTGGACACCTCCGTGTTTCCCGAACACTCGCAATAATGCTGGAGAAGTAATACTGACCACAACTTGTTGCCACTGACGTCACTCGTTAAGTCGAACCATGCCAAGACTGTCAATGACAAAAACACCACCGACTAGGCGAGCCGGAATATCTCCGGTTTATTGAGCCATCTTCCGACCATTTCACCAACTCGGCATGGACACACTGGGGCCGTTTCCGATGTCAAATTCCGCAAACAAATGAATCGTCGTAGCTACTGACTACCTCACCCACTACTCCGAGACAAGTGCTCTGCCCAAAGGCAATGACCCGAGGTAGTGAAGTTTTTTGTCAACACCATCGTTGTGTGTCACGGAGCCCCAGAGGTTCTCATTACAGACAGAGGTACGGCCTTTATGGTGGACCTGACTTAGGTGATACTGAGGTACAACTAGACAAGTCACCAACGGACCACCTTCTACCATTTACAGACCAATGGCCTCACCGATCGTCTTATTAAGACTACCGCCGATATGCTGGTCATGTGCGTACGTCGACGTTGAGCCCAAGACATGGAACGCAAACCTTTGGCGCGTGAACTTCACGTACAATACGGCTGTCTAAGAAACGACGCAGATGGCGCCGTACACGTTGGTGTATGGAAGGAGCCCAGCCACGACGCTTGACGCCATGTTTCTCAGTGTCGGTGACAAGGAAAACATCGACATTACTGTCTACCTCCAGCGTGCCAAAGAAGCTCAACCACTCGCCCACCTTCACATCAAACACCAACAAACGACCAACAGCCGGTGTTACAATCGTCGACGAAGTTTTGTGGAATGCCAGCCTGGTGATCGTGTTTGGGTGTGGACGCCGATACGGCGGCGCAGATTTAGTGAAAAACCTCTGCGACGCTACTTCAGAAAGTAAAAGGTAGTTTGATGTCTCGGTACACTCGACTACGAGGTTGTTGCCGACGACATTACGAAATTTTAACGGCACCGTGCACGACCCTAAGTCATCCATGTCATGCGGCTCACGCCATTTCATGCGTGATTCAGCTGCTTCGCTGTCAGTAATTCCAAGCGCAAACCACACCTGCTCTCTTCGAGAAGCTTGGGGACTGCAGCAGATAATGCCGTTATTATTATACCTACTTACGAGCATTACAGATTATTCTGGAATCTACGTAGCCGCTGAGATAACGCTAAAATATTCGACTAAATGGCGACGCGCTTCACGCTTCACCAGTTGATCGATGGCCGACGCTGTTAGCCACTATCAGTGCCAGTGTCTTGCTGTAATCTGACTTTCCTCTTGCGTGGCCACAAGTTCGGTTGTAATAAACAGTTTCATCGTCTACCTGAAGTCTTCTGTTTTCATCAACATCTAGAACCCGCGACAATACATACAAGCTGCCCGCTGTTACGACCGGCCCTAGGGAGCCAAGCAGGAAGAGTTTGGGGGAGAACCGGTTCTTGACCGACGGTGGCGGCCACCCCCACCTCCCCATTCGGGTTCCTCCTCGCCGGGAGAGCTCAGGGGTCGGCTGTGCGTTCGTGACCATGTTTGGTAACATTTTGGGGCGCCGTGACCATACATGGACCTCGTGTTGGGTTGGGCCACTCCATGTGTTATGAGGTGTGTTTCCCCCTCTCTCGTGGCCGAGGTGCCGGAGACACCGTATTGGCTGACGATGCGGACGGGGCGCCCAGTGTCAACGGCGCGGCGCTATAAAATGCCGAAGACGTTTTGTATCACACGCACTCTTCTCTCTTTGGGTCAGTTGACCACTTCTCCACATGTAAATAAATCTCTGTTGTTCGTTCGGGCGCTTCTTCTCGCTGAATTGTTGGACGATGGATCCTGCGACGGGGCCAGCTACCGAAAACGAGACCGGCAGGACCCGGAGTCCCAACAACTGGATGGCAGCGGCGGGATGCCGATAACCCCGAAAGCGACCACTGGACGGAGTGAGCCCGAAGTTCAACAACGGGACGACAGGAGAAGGAGGACACGAGCTCATCGACTTCCAGAGGGAATCGAACGGCACTTCTGAGAGGCACGACGCCGGAGACATGACTGCGAACTGGGTGAGTGCCGGCTTTCTCTGTTAAATTTTACCAGGCATTTACTCTATGTGTTAAGTAAAAGCTGGTAGAGAGGGGCTGTCTTAGTCATTGGGTTAACAGGTAACTTGCGTCAGGCAGAAATTGTGTGATACCTTGGTTAAGCTCTTTCTGTCAGTGGCGTCAAGGTTAACAGTGACAGGGCAGGATTCCGTGTAAGAGCTTTTGAAGCTTTATTTGTAGACTAAGTTAACGAAAAACTTGAGGCAAGGCAGGTATCTAGAGCTGTCGTTGCCGTCAAGGTTAATTAGTTGCAGGACAGGAATCTTTGTGGAACAGAGACAGCGGTACTGGAGGCAGCCATGAACCTGAAATCCCTGCGAAAGTCCATGTTGTTGCTTCTTGCAAGGGAGTTGAATCTGGAGGTGTCGGACTCTCAAAGAAAGCCAGAGCTGATAGAGGCGATTCTCGCATTGGGGGCGGAGGATGACGAGCTGTCAGAATGTGTCGAGGAGATTCAGGAGAGGCAAGCGGCAGAGGCCGAAAGAAAGGCGGCCGCGGCCGAGGCCGAAAGGAAAGCGGCAGAAGCCGAGGCAGATAAGATGCGAAAGCACGAGCTTGAAATGAAGCGCCTCGAGCTAGAGATTAGCCATAATAGTAGAACAGGAGGCAGCGAGGCATCCGGTACCGCAGAGCGGGTCAGGTTCAAAATGACGGACCTAATGAGATCGTACAAGCTAGGGGAGGACATTGGGCTGTTTCTCGTCAACTTTGAGAGAACTTGTGAAAGGCAAGGTTTCAGCCAGGATACGTGGCCTCAACGCTTGTTGTCCCTACTTCCGGGGGAGGCCTCAGAAGTAATCGCGCGACTCACGAAAGAGGAGGCTAACGAGTACAGTGAGGTAAAGTCGAGCCTTCTCAAGAAATACAGGTTGTCAGCGGAAGGTTTCAGACAAAAATTTCGCAACGCCGTAAAAGAGAACAATGATTCATACCCGAAGTTTGCTTACAAGTTAATGGCCAACATGGGGGAGCGGCTCAAAGAGGCAAAGGCGTATGGGAATCATGACAAGGTGCTCGAGTGTATCGGTCTTGAACAATTCTATCAAAGGTTACCAGAAAAGGTGAGGTTCTGGGTGCAGGATAGACCGGACGTGAACACAGTAACGAAAGCCGCAGAGCTCGCTGAAGAATTCGTTACGCGCCGCGCCCTCGGGGCAAACAGCGAGCCTAAAAGGGAAAAATTCCTACTACCGAATAAGGCGCCGTTTAGAAAACAACCGACAAGCCTTGCACAAAAGGGTGAGGAAAACAATTCATCTAACCATGAGGCGTTGGCAGAGGCAAGCAAAAGGAAATTTGAGGCGAGAAAACCGGCCGCTTGTTTCAATTGTCACGAAACAGGGCACTTCGCGAAACACTGCCCGAAAGAAAAGGTGGCCTTTTTATCTATAAATGAAGCCGACGAGAACATGAAGTTGTTAGAGCCCTATATGTACGACCTTACCGTGAACGGCAAGCAGTGTCGGGTTCTTAGAGACTCCGCAGCCACTATGGACGTAGTTCATCCGTCCTTTGTTCAGTCCAGACAGTATTCAGGAGACTGTGCCTGGATTAGACAAGCCGTAGAAGCAAACAGTCAGTGCCTCCCCGTAGCTAATGTTGTCCCTAAAGGCGCATTTGGTACGTTGGAAACGGAAGCCGCGGTATCGCCATATCTACCCTCTCAGTATCCTTACTTATTTTCAAATAAGTCAGATCAAATGCTGAAGGAGAAAGGTCTAACGTTGGGAGAAGGCATAGTGCAGGCACTGACTAGATCGAAGGCACGTGCGCTGGCGGCAAGAGCAACATTCACTGAGGCAAACAAGCCTCAAATCGACAACGGGCCTGGTTGCGAGTTGGACACCACGGTAACAAATCGACTTGTGCGAGAACAGGCTGCAGAAGCCGTAGTCGCGGAAGCAACCATTCCTAAAGGCGACGATGAACCTCCTCCCGAATTGGAAGGGGTCAATTACGCCTCGTTGACCGAGCAAATAGAGAATGCCATTGCTCCCAAGCCGATTCCTGGTAGTACAGAGGATAGCACAGAGGGTGACACATTCCAGGTACTAGGAACTACAAAAGAGTTGTGTGTCATGCCAACTTCGGATAATTTCAGTCGGCTGCTGCAGGTGAGCCCCGCTTCATTAATAACCGAACAAAAGGGCGACCCGACGCTTAAGCAATTCCAGGACAGTTCGAAAGAGGGAATCGCCAAACGAAATGTGAGATTCCAAGAGAGGAGCGGCATACTCTATCGAAAATATCTAGATAGGCGAGGAGTATAGTTTGACCAGGTAGTCGTACCTCAGGCGTATCGTCAGGATTTGCTTAATTTGGTGCATGGAGAATCATGGTCAGACGACTTAGGCGTAAAGAAGACGAAAAATCGTCTTTTACAGGAATACTACTGGCCTGGATGCTTTAAAGATGTAGAGAGGTTTGTAAAATCTTGAGATGTGTGTCAGCGAGTGGGTAAGCCGGGAGATAAGGCGAAATTTCCAATGAAGCTGGTACCCGTAATCACGGAGCCCTTTCGTCGGTTGGTAATGGACACAGTAGGTCCTTTGCCCAAGACAACTTCAGGCTACGGTCACATCCTGACCTTAATCTGCCCAGCTACTAAATTTCCAGAGGCGGTCCCGCTAAAAGAGCTAAGTTCCGTCGAAGTAGTGAACGCACTTCTGTCCATGTTTGCCCGGGTAGGCTTTCCTGCCGAGATACAATCAGACCAGGGCACCATTTTCACGAGTGCCTTAACGACAACCTTTCTAGAGCGGTGTGGCGTGAAATCATTGCATAGTTCAGTCTACCATCCGCAGTCGAACTCGATAGAAAAGCTTCACTCCGTGATGAAGCGAGTGTTAAGAGCCTTATGTTTTGAACGGAAAACTGACTGGGAAATGTGCTTACCTGCAACGATGTTTGCACTAAGAACTGCACCACATGAGACAACAGGGTTTACGCCAGCGGAACTTGTTTACGGCCGCAGACTGCGGTCTCCTCTTCGTATGCTGAGAGAGTCGTGGGAAGGTCAGGGTGATGATCCTGTAGTAGTGGAATATGCCCTCACCTTATTGGATCGTCTAACAACAGCCCAAGAACTGACCGAGAGTGCGATGACCAAAGCACAGCAGAAGGCTAAGCTTTACTACGATCGGACCGCTAAAGCACGACACTTTGCTGTAGGAGACAGGGTCATGTTGTTGAGGCCCTCCCAAAAGAATAAGCTTGAAGTGCAATGGGTCAGCCCGGCCGAAGTTACTCGAAAATTGTCTGACACCAACTATGTGGTAAAATTACCAGGAAGTCGTAAGGCACACCAGGTGTATCATAGCAACTTACTCAAACCCTACAAAGAGAGGGAAGCCATCGTGAACATGACTTTAAATGTTCCGGAAGAGGTTCCGGCAGAAATCCCTGAATTAGCTCCCGAATCGGACGAAGTCGCGATCGAGAAAAGAGTTGAGGATTTAGTATCAAAGTCACAACTAACAACGAAGCAGAAGCAGGAATTGCGTGGTCTTTTGACCGAGTTTCAGGACAGATTTGTAAGCGAGCCAGGCCGGACATCCGTCCTCACTCATGACATAGAGCTTACCTCGTCGGAACCGGTAAGATCTAAGACGTATCAGGTGTCACCTCGCCGGCTTGAGCTAATAAAAGCAGAGGTTAACAGGATGCTGGAATTGGGTGTGATTGAGCCGTGTGAAAGTGATTACACTTTCCTGTTAATTCTTGTGGAGGTACCCGGCAAAGATCCGCGTCATTGCGTAGACTATCGTAAGTTAAAACTCATCACCAAGGATCAGACATACCCAATTCCCCACATTGAGGAACGCGTCGAGAGGGTAAGCAGCGCGCAATTTATCTCAATGCTAGACCTAGTGAGAGGTTACTGGCAGGTGCTGCTCACCGAGAGGGCGAGCCGGTATGCTGCATTTATTTCACCATTGGGGACATTCCGCCCTAAAGTGTTGAGTTTCGGCCTAAAGAACGCGCCGTACTGTTTTTCAAACTTAATGGATAAGATTTTGCGTGGTGAAGAGGACTTCGCATTGCCTTACTTGGACGACATCGCCGTGTTTTCCTCGTCCTGGCCAGAACACTTGACGCATTTGAGAGCAGTACTGACACGTCTACGCGAAGCAAGTTTAACGGTAAAGGCGCCCAAGTGTCAGCTAGCACAAGCAGAGGTACTCTATCTCGGGCATGTTATCTGTCGAGGGCATCGCCGTCCCTCTGAAATGAAAGTGGCAGCTATCCGAGACTTTCCCCAGCCCCGAACGAAAACCGATATTCGGGCTTTTCTTGGAATAGCTGATTACTATCGTAAGTACATCCCTAGATATTCCGACATTGCCAGCACTCTTACTGACGCGTTGCGCAAGACCGAGCCCCAAATGGTCGACTGGGATGAGGGGAAAGAAAAGGCTTTCCGCGTTTTGAAAGCGGCCTTGTCGAGCCCACCTTTGCTTAGTTCACCGGACCACTCGAGGCGTTTCATAGTCCAATGCGACGCTAGTGATAGAGGCATGGGGGCAGTTCTTAGTCAAAGGGATGAGGGGGATCAAGAGCATCCCGTCCTATATGTTAGCCGGAAACTCACCCTTCGCGAGCAGGTTTACAGCTCTAGCGAAAAGGAATGTGCGTGCTTGGTTTGGGCAGTCCAGAAACTGGCTTGTTATATTGCCGGAAGCAAGTTCATTGTGGAAGTGGACCACTGTCCTCTCACCTGGCTACAGACCATGTCCTCTAAGAACGGCCGCCTGCTGCGTTGGAGCCTCGTTTTGCAACAATATACGTTTGAAATACGCTACAAAAAGGGTGTACTCCATGGCAACGCTGATGGCTTAAGTCGATGCCCCTGACGCGAGCGGATGTCTCGAGAACTCTGGCATTTTTTTTTCCTGACCTAGACAAGAGCTAGTGATTGTTTTTTTACTCTTTTAAGTGTACTTGTTTGAAAACGTTGAAGACACGGCTATCCAGGGTTTCGGGTTCGGTGTGCTTCCAGTGTTGTTGTTTTGTGTCACCTTAAAGTGTGAGTAACATTTTGAATAAATTGTGTATTTCCTTTAATATCAGTTAAAGGGGAAAATTGCTTGGTGGAGTTTGGCGGAATTGTCCGGCGCTCACCGGCTGAGTAGTTGTGTTTTCATGTGCGTATGGGATGTCTGTTGAGCCCTCAATGAAGCAAGTGTTGCCCTCTACTTCATCAAAGACGGTCGTCACCAAACCGACTACCGGCGCTGATCTCTCCGGACAGTGGCTGCAAACCTCAGCCCATCGAGATCTTCACCCCCCGCGCGAGAGACTGTTACGACCGGCCCTAGGGAGCCAAGCAGGAAGAGTTTGGGGGAGAACCGGTTCTTGACCGACGGTGGCGGCCACCCCCACCTCCCCATTCGGGTTCCTCCTCGCCGGGAGAGCTCCGGGGTCGGCTGTGCGTTCGTGACCATGTTTGGTAACATTTTGGGGCGCCGTGACCATATATGCACCTCGTGTTAGGTTGGGCCACTCCATGTGTTGTGAGGTGTGTTTCCCCCTCTCTCGTGGCCGAGGTGCCGGAGACACCGTATTGGCTGACGATGCGGACGGGGCGCCCAGTGTCAACGGCGCGGCGCTATAAAATGCCGAAGACGTTTTGTATCACACGCACTCTTCTCTCTTTGGGTCAGTTGACCACTTCTCCACATGTAAATAAATCTCTGTTGTTCGTTCGGGCGCTTCTTCTCGCTGAATTGTTGGACGATGGATCCTGCGACGGGGCCAGCTACCGAAAACGAGACCGGCAGGACCCGGAGTCCCAACACCGCTCGTGATAGGTTCATGTGCTACGTGAGGCCAAACAGGCAGATAAAGAGTGTTCCACACTCGCCGTCGCACTACTGGTGGCGCTGACTGACGTTCTCACGTTTAATGCACATACGCACCTCCTAAAGCGATCGAAGCGGGGGGGGGGGAATAGCCACCGTGGTAGCTCGGTTAGTAGAGCATCGAATGCGTCAATTGAAGGCGCAGGTTACTCACTGCCCACAGCAAAATATAATTGCCTCCACAGTTGTTTCTTCGCATTTATATCACAATTACATTTAATACAATTCCAAATATTTTATTTGGCATGATTGTCTGTTATGTCTCATTAACATTGTGTCTAAAAAAGCGAACCCTAATGATACCCGTCTTTCCTTTAAACAAAACGATGACGTAGCCTTGGCACCGATATTGCAGCTATGCTTCAGATCCCAAGCGTACGTCGCCACTTCGTGGCGTTGCCTGGTTCAACTGATTTAATTAGACGACTGCCTCGCGAAACGGCTCTGCCCGAACCCTACCCCAAACTCTGGATAAGTTATTGAGTTAGGAAGGTCCTACTAAACACGCGGTGACGCAAATCAGTTCATGTGCTTGTCCAGCTGAAGTAATTTTCTCTGTACCTATTTCGATAAAAACGTCATATCTCGACAATTATTTGCCGTGGTGGCGAAAGTGCTTACGGTGGTTGTCTGCTGTCGAAATTTTGCGATTTCGTTCACTGCCGCGGCGGTCGCATTTCGATGTGGGCAAAATGGTAGAATCCCGTGTACTGTGCGATATGAGTGGACGTCAAAGATCACGTACCAGCAGATGAATGGAATTTCCGGTGCCCTACCCTCGGTGTCCCTGATAAGAAGATTATGTTTCTGATGTTAAACACCAAATATCGTTATTTAAATTAGCTTGTATATTCTTAGTTTATTAATATGAATAGTCTTTTTATATAACTTTTAACACACTACTTCGGCATTAAAAACAATATGGCATAAAAACAATATCGTAACTGTATGAACAACCCTATAATGAAATATTATATAAGACAACCACATCTTTCATGAATATTTTAAAAAACCTCTGAGTGGCAATAATTTGTGATTTTATAATTATTGTCAAGGCAGGTGTGCCGTCAAATGAGTAAATCAACGACAGCTTATCGACTTTGATATCAATGGAAAAAGCATGGGAGGAAAAAAACACCGACAAAGCAAGGCAGCTCTTCTGTGGTGTAGAGTAAAAACATAAAAAAGTGAATCAACTATACGGGCACTGAGAGTCCTCATACTGTGTTATCGACATTTTCGAAACCTTAACTTGTAATAACGTTCAACTCGCACAAGTGCCGCGAAAGACAAGTGTATAAGATGGGCTATAGCACCAACAGCACACATTTTATGGTTGTATGCTTTATTAGTTTGTTGTACCGCTCCTCATTTGTTTAGTTCGGGTCCTGTTCTAACGCGTACCATCGATGAATACTCAAAAAGTGCTTCTCTAGTGGTCCTGACTTAAAGGACAACGCCGACAAAATTTTGTACCGCATAAAATAATCTGATTTCGCATAGTGTTATATAGAGAAGCCCTCACGCTTGAGACTCGAGCGGAAGTATCACGGAAAGCTCGTAAAACAGCAATTTTGGTGCAGATATCGAAACCAGTCAGGCCAACCTGTGCAGCACCTGGGAACAGTGCTAACACGGGTGCTTCAGAAGGTCATTAAAACAATGTTGGTGACACGGGTGGGTACAGTGCTCACCGCCACGGATCCCGCTGAGGCATGGAAGCCTCTGAAGCTGACATCACCTCCTACTAAATATGCACACCTCCACGCTGGAATGAGGTAGCCAAGCAAACAAGTGGAAAGAGAAGCACACATAAAAGAACGTTATAAGAGTAAACAGGAGTGCGATCATTCTGATGGTTTTAATTTGATGTAAATGTAAACACTGTATGCAAATCCGGAACGTACTTGTTGAAGGGTTGTGCTTTCTTTTACAGCTGCTAGAACGTAGTTGTGGAAAGGTTGTGCTTTTTTCACAACTGCTCAACTGTCAGCCTTGTTAGGCACTCAACCTCTTGGTTTAGTTTTGAAAAACTAGGAGCATAATATTTTAAGGTTTCACGTTTTAAGGTTGCATTCTTTATCTGTTCTTGTACTGCTCATCTTCAGCTTGGTTGACATATAGTTTGATTGCATACCATCAATGAATCTTCACATATTACTTTTCGCGTGATCATGATTCAAACATAAATGCAGAAGTTTTGTACCGCATGAAAAATTCTAAATTTGGAGAGTAGAGAAATGGAGGAGTCTTTGTGCTAATTTTCACGCTTGAGACACGAGCACAAGAGTCACCGAAATCTCGCCAAAAACGCAACTTTCGTAGTAAGCGGAAGAGGAAGCCTCTGTTAAACAGTGTTTCTGCAAATGATGCATTACAACTGAAGAGATGACTAACGACGTGGTGTTCGTAATGGCTCCAGAGAGAGGAGAACGTTGTACAATTGCTGAGTCGGCGTCCCTTTACGTCTTAAGAATTATCGCGAGGCGCTACGCTTTACCAATAGCATTAGTGAACACCAACGCTTTGGTGTGTGTTGGTATGTTAGCGTTCTTTCACGGAGTGTATGATGTCGTGCTAGGGCGCAAGGCAAAATCCTGTGCGTTCTTTAAATACATGGGCTGACATGAGGCTACATTCAGGAAACGAGCGTGTTAGCACGCGAAGTTCATATTTTTGTTATTTTGGTGAGTGCTCAGAGTTCAAGTGCTGTCTTGGGAAAAGCGTTACGCTTTACCGAAGGTTGAGGCTATAAATAGATTTGATGGATTTATAAAAACAGCATTTCGATCTGTTGTGGAAGAGTTTTTGTTGGCGTCAGAGTGTCCTACAAGTAGGTACTCACGACTAAGCCTTGAAATTATTTAATGAGAGAATAGAGAACGCGCACCGATAGCTTGTGTAGGTACAGGCAGCATTCCTGTGAAACCTTTGTAGTTAGTTGTGTTTCATGAAGTTAGTAAGAAGTTAGCACATGTTAGTTACAACATAGTAGTGAAGATGGTAGGAGAAAGATTGTTTTGAAAGAGGGTGTTTATGGTTATCTGGGGCCAAATTGTATTTGTCTTTGTGTGCTTTTCTCGGTTGATAAATTGATTCATCTTCGGTAGACATCTCAACATCCATGAATGTTGTAACATTGATACAAAAAATTTGGTGCGCGTCTCAGCCAAAGCTTCTCAACCAAAGACCAGTCGCGTCTCAACCAAAGCTTCGCGAGACAAGTCTTTTGTTGAACGGGCTCGAAAAGCGTGGGACGGTGCCAATGTGGCGATTCTCTTGGAATCAACCTCTCGACTCGGCTGTGGTCACCGACGCGCAATGGCCACAAAAGCACCGACAGCCCGGAAGCGTTGGAACGCGTCGAAGAAGCCGTTCTCAGCGATCGAGCAATTGGACTGCCATGTTCTAGAAAGTTCTGGGAGGCTGTAGCTGAAAGCAGCCATGAACCACTACTGACATTCGGGTCGGTGACCATCTCCCCGGAGGAGCTCAACGTTTCATTTCCGGACTCTACCCATTCACCCTGCGGTGACTTCAAGGCGTGGGCCGAATGCGTCATTGTGTGGTGCACTCGTGATTACCATTGGACACTTTCACCCACGTTCTTCCTCTCACGAGTGGCCCAATTTCTACACCCTTTTTGGTGAGTGGACCACTAAGACATCACGTCTGATTTGGGGCAAGAGTGGTCTCCGCCTTCTTTTGCCCCCGGTGTAAGGAGATGACGGGCTATAAAAGCCGAAGACATTTTGTAAATAAGAGCTGAATAATGATCTAAATCTTTGTACATAGCTGATTCTCTGCTGAATCTCTGTACAGTTTTATATTTCAACTATCATCTAAATAAACCTTCGTTCTATCTCTTACGAACGCGTCTCCTCACTGGCGAAGATCAGCTATGCGGACGACGGCGGGGAGCCAGCTATTCTAAAGAAATCCCGCCATACCTACTATCATCGACCTTTGAGCCCTTAACAACTGGTGGCAACGATGGGATGCCATCATCAAGACTTCATACCCTTGACAGCAGAGAGAAGGCGGGAGCGGAGTACCGAGCGTCTGGTTTTCGCTAGAGAAACACCGAAACAAGCGCGGCACCGTGCCCCTTGGCCAAGGTTAGAAGTCCTATACACAGTCTACTATATAACAGGTAATGACCCAGTAATATTGCGTGGTGCAAGCGGAGATTCACTTCGCGCACCAGAAGGTATGATTGTCACAACGACTTCGTGGCTGTAAGTCGGCCACCCATTACAAAACACGCAAACCTTACGGTGCATATTTTCTTAAGAGCACGTAGTGGATTCATAGCATGTTCGAGAACATTTATCAGGCATAATTGCTCGTGGTGTAGAGAATTCTACTCAACAATGAAAATTAAGCCTTACGCGAAAGCTTCACTGACACAAGCGCCTTTCAACTTTATTGAATACATTGTAGTAATCCATATTTTAAACAAGACGTTAGGTATACGCACTAGCCACAGCATGTCGCTACCGCATTCACCTTTTTACCGCCAAAGCTTGAGAATCTTTCAAATTTTTAGATGCGAAGACTCTTATGGTCCAGCTCAATCTGGTGTGTGGCTTGACCACCCTTACTACGGATGCACGTTCCCAAAGCTCTGCTCTTTCCTACACTCACCCCTCTCTCTTAGTGCAACGTCATCGAAACCAGCATATGCAACTAAGTTTATTCATTGAAAACTACTGGTCGTGCTGCAGAACCACTCACTGGCCATCCCAATATATAGGCACAAGCTCTCGACCTCCAAGGAAGTACTCGTGTGAGATTTCTTTTGTGGGGTGTTGTAGATGTAAAATTCGCAGAGTGTGCTTTAACTAAAACCGGATAGTGGGTCTGAGTCAAATCGGAGTCTGCTGTATCTCGTTGCCGATTAGCCGCAATTCACAGCTTTCAGTAAGAAACACCGGTCCATCACTGTGTGCTTTGCGCCTCCCCAGATCGCTCATCTGTGCAAAGCCCCTCAATGAGTGACAGCGTCAACGCCCCCACTAGTGTAAGCGTTAGCGCCCAGTGCTTGGCATCTACACACCATTACCTTTAGCGGGAGATTGTGTGATGCTTAGTGGCTTGCTCCTTTTGCTGGCGGCTTGTCATATGTCAGCGACGTGCACGCCAGTGTAGCCTGTACACTTCTGCACTCGCGTTCATGTTTGCCGCTCCAGTGATTTGAACAACGCTCACTAGATGCCGCACCGCATCAAAAGGCGCCGGTTTTGATGTCCCGCGCACTCACTTCCTCGAAGTGGGTTTGGAAGAAACGAAAGAGAAACGAAAAGTGTGTCTTAGTAACTGTTTCACTACGAGGAGGTCGCCGCAACAACGCCACAAAGGAGATGTGTTGTGGGGAGATCAAGGAATGTGAAGCAGAGAAGATGATGGCGTGAGTGGTGTTCGCACTGCCGCATGCGAACGCGCGCCGCTATCCAAAGACGCTGCGCCATGCTCCCTTATGGGCTGCAGAAATAAGCGTCTTTTAAAGAAGATAGTTTTTCTTGGGGACTTACGGCAGAAAAATTTTAGTCTGTCTGTATATTTGTCTGTTTGTCTGCCCTTAACAACACCTAAAATGGCATCTAACAAAACCCCAAACTGCCGACCCCCTTCGCAGCGCCCACCAATATTGCTCAATATTCAGCGTTCATACTTGTGCGATTGCCAATTAAAAAGCAATTATTGTGCATACATGAGACACCATAACAGCACGTCAATATGCTGTACGTAAGTCTTTTAATGGAAAAGGCATACATATGTAATTCTAAGAACCGTAGCGTTTATCACGCTGCACTGACCATGAAACGCTTGCACGAAAAGACAAGTGTTTCCAACGGTTTGCTAAGACGTCAGGGTGGTGGCACCTACCCGTCGCATTGCTTTCTACACCTTATCGCCTGTGAGACGGGTATGCGCGCCGCGCACTCTGTTTTCAAAATAACTGCCATATTGCGCTCATCTCTCAAGTGTGACGTGACTTGATGCGCTCGTTCGCCTCTGCTGCACGCTCCCGGCACTTTAACACAGCACCTCCTGAGTACCATTCACCAAATTTTTTTTGCGCAGAAAATCAATTAAACGTTTGGTTCGCTCTCTCGAGACGCAAGGCAATCGTCGATATATTCGACGATATTTGTGGTGTGAAATGCAGATCCGTGACAATTTTTTACTTTCTTCACCAAGCCACCACCACCACCAGACATCCAAGGCGTTGCTTTGTCGATGATTATAAGAATGCTCACTAGATCGCACACCCTCACTCATAACAGCGCACACCCTAACTCATAGCAGCGCACACCACTCTCGGCACATCCGCTTCCTTTATCTTCGCGGGGTTTCCACGCAGTAAGCAAACTTGGCCCCCGCTCGGCTGCATTACAACCCACAAACCAAGGCAGCAGCGCAGCGGGCTCACAACGCAGCTGCAACTCGAGCTCGCCACCAAGACCCTGCGTTGGCATCGCGGGAGGCCAAAGCGAATAGGGTTCACTCGCGAGTGAACCCGGAGCTGCGAGTTGTGTATGTAAAAAAGATCTCGTTCATAGAAATGTATATGGTGCATCCAATTGTAAATAATAAATGTTGTGTATGTAAAGTATGCATGACAACGTTGTCGATTCATATGTGAATACTGCAGATCTGTACGGAGAGTTTGCGGCCTACTCGATCATATTTCATATCCGAGCAAGTTTCTCTAACATAATTATCTTTGTGGATATAGCGCTGATGTCTTTAGATCCCTAGATTTGTGGGTGGGCTCTTACTTATTTGGTGATTAAGAGGGATACAACAGAGGAAGAAGACGACGAAGCTGTTGCTGCTTGGCTAAGTAGCTCTGTCTGCATTTATGGTTTATTTTTTGTTTATATTACGGCTCAGCACTGCTCAAGACATCGGACGACTCGAAAAGGTACCTGCCGTATCGGCGACCGACGGGAGCTGCGGAGCCGCCGCGTCGAAAGGTGCTAGAAGAAACAAAACAAGCATCAGGGAGAGCGCCGCCATGACCTCCCAAGGTGTGACATGAGGTCAGAAGCACCAGCTGGTTTGCGCAAGCATACCTGACTGCAAGCGACAACACAGCGTTGAATCAGAGGATGAATCAACTGTCGTCGGGGACCACAACGGGGTGAACCTCACAGATCTAGACATGGACGAGGGTAGCTTCCGCCTTGTGCGACATCGCAAAGACAGGACGGTGGGCATTCCTGTGTTAATTGCTCCAACATACGAAGGAGCTAACTTGAGGCAAGTTAATCCTATTCACCTTTACTCAGAAATTTAAACGATTCTCGGTGGAGCCCCAGTTAAGAGCCATTTCACAGCACAGAGAGCCCTGCTCTTGGATATAGAGACAGAACACAAAGCTATTATGCTTCTAGAGACCAACACTATCTGCGGCCTTGCCATATCTGCCCGTGCACCACACAGCTACATGAAAAATACATGCATTTTAAAAGGGGTCCCAAGATGGTACTCGGACGAAGAGCTGTTAACCTACCTGAGACCCCAGGGAGTATACTACGCAAGAAGAATCATACGACGGGTTCAAACCTCATCCTCCGAGTGGGAATGAAGGCGCACTGACTTTGCGGTTCTCACATTCGCTCCCAATTTGGAACGTCCAGAGAAGATCAACCTGGGATTCACCAGACACGAGCTGGTAGACTACGTGGAGACGCCACCACGCTGTTTTAAATGTCAGCGTTTTGGACATGTTTCTAAGCACTGTCGTGGGGAACAAAGATGTAAGCGCTGTGGGGGCCTCGTGACTTTAAGACGTCCTTAAGTAAAGAAAAACGTGTGTGTGCAAACTGTGGCGGCGACCACCCAGCTAGCTACGGCCGATGTCCAGCCCGAACTGCTGTGCAGCGAAGAAATAAGACGTTTGTCCACGGCCCGAAGACTGTGAACGAGCCATCGCTCACAAAGAAGACGTCCGGCGCGCCACGACATGGCGGTTTGGATAAGGAGTACGCAGGAAATTTTCCGCGTCTAAATCCGACAAGAGCTGGTACTGAGTCAACGCAAACGCTCAACGCTGGTGAGAAATGTATCACGAAAGAGTCCGCCAAGCGCACTTACGCTGATGCACTGAGCCCACCTCAAGCACCACCTGGAAGCAAACAGCACGAAAACCTCGAGAACGTTATTCGCGCTCTGTTCACCGCACTACGTTCACACGTCGCTAAGATGCCTGCGAGTTCAACGAAGGATATGTTGGAAGCAGTCCTGGCTCTAGAGTAAGTGTTACTTTGCTCTGCTTTCACAAACGCACAGTAGTATAATGGCAATGTCGTGCCCACCTGGTCCATTTCGTCCTTCAAAGATGCCCTTAATAATGCAATGGAACTGCGCCGGTCTTCTAAAACGTCTGTGCGAACTCAACCTTTTCCTGCACGACATTCCACTACCGATTCTAGCCCTCTCCGAAGCCGGTCTACCGAATACAAGGACGCTCCCAGGGTACACCCGACACGGCAACCCGAGCATAACGTCATTTGCAAATGGAAGCGCAATGATATACATAAGGCGCGAAATACCTCAAGTCGCCTTACCAGTGCAAGGCCTCTCTTCCAACTCACTGGAAGTCGCTGCTGTGCAAGTGTGCCTGGGAAACCGAAAACTGAGTGTGGTATCGGTGTACATAAGCCCACAAAAAAGGTCTCCATGGAGACATTCTTAAAGGAACTTTGCACTTGATGTCCCGCTCCTCGAATAATCTGTGGTGATTTTAACGCGCACCATCTACTCTGGGGAGATAAGAGTGTAGATTTTCGAGGCAAGGAACTTCTAGCAGCTGCGGATGCTGCCGATTTATGTGTGGCGAACGATGGCAAACCTATATTTTTCAGGCCACCAGATTCACGGAGTGCAATTTACCTTGTACTTCACTCCACGGACCTTCTGGTATCATTGACTACGGCTCCAGACACGATGGGCAGCGACCATTTCCCCATCTTCACCAATAACCTAGGATTTCGAACTGTTGGTCGACAATTCTGCAATGTAACACGCTGGGACACCTACAAAGAAGCGTTGGACAAATTCACTGGTGAGCTATTCGCAGATATGTTGCAAAGCAAGCGAGCTGCAACTTCGTCGCTGAAACTGCCCGACCATTTTCCTGCTCCTGATTAAAACTGAAGAGCCTCTGCGCAGCACGTAGACGGGCGTAGCGGAAAATGATGAGAACAAAAGAAAATCCGTCTGCGAAAACCGAATATAACAGGATACACGCTGCGATTCGTCGCCATAGAAAAAATTTAGACGAAATCAATGGGCCGCTTTCTGTGAGAGATTATCAACGTTTACGCCCTTGACAATGATATGGGCAGTAATAAATAGTCTTTTCGAAATCCTGCTTGTTCCTTTGGTTGATTGAATTCTAATGTTTTTTTTTACTCTGTTAGCAATTACCTTTGTAAATAGCTTGTATACTACAGAGAGCAAGCTGATCGGCCTGTAATTCTTCAAGTCCTTGTCATCTCCTTTCTTATGTATTAAGATGATGTTAGCGTTCTTCCAAGACTCTGGTACCCTTCCCGTCAGGAGACACCTCGTAAACAGGGTGGCTAGTTTTTCTAACACAATCTGTCCTCCATCTTTCAGCAGATCTGATGTTACCTGATCCTCACAAGTAGCTTTGCCTCTTTGCATGCTCTCCAAAGCTTTTCTGACTTCTTCTATCATTACTGGTGGGGTGTCATCTGGGTTACTGCTAGTTCTTATAGTATTAGGGTCATGGTTGTCTCGGCTACTGTACAGATCTCTCTAAAACTCCTCCACTATTTTAACTATCCTATCCATATTGGTAGTTATTTTGCCTTCTTTGTCCCTTAGTGCATACATCCGACTTTGGCCTATCTCGAGTTTCCTCTTCACTGCTTTGACGCTTCCTCCGTTTTTCAGAGAATAAAGAAAACATTAGAATTCGATCAACCAAAGGAACAAGCAGGATTTCAAACAGGCTACTCAACAATTTACCACATTCATACTATCAATCAGGTAATAGAGAAATGCTCAGAGTATAACCAACCACTATACATAGCCTTCATAGATTAGGAGAAGGCGTTTGATTCAGTAGAAATATCAACCGTGTTGCAGACACTGCAGAATCAGGGCGTAGATGAAGTATATATAAACATTCTGGAAGAAATCTACAGGGGATCAACTGCTACCATAGTGCTTCATAAAGAAAGCAACAGAATACCAATCAAGAAGGGTGTAAGGCAGGGGGACACAATCTCCCCAATGCTATTTACCGCGTGCTTACAGGAGGTTTACAGAAGCCTAGAATGGAAACAGTTAGGGATAAGAGTTAATGAAGAATACCTTAGTAACCTGCGCTTCGCCGATGACATTGCATTGCTGAGTAACTCAGGGAACGAATTGCAACTCATGATTACGGAGTTAGACAAGGAGAGCAGAAAGGTGGGTCTTAAAATTAATCTACAGAAAATGAAAGTAATGTACAACAACCTCGGAAAGAAGCAGCGCTTCGAGATAGGTAATAGTGCACTTGAAGTTGTAAAAGACTATGTCTACTTAGGGCAGGTAATAACAGCAGAGCCTAACCACGAGATTGAAGTAACTAGAAGAATAAGAATAGGATGGAGCACATTCGGCAAGCACTCTCAAATTATGACAGGTAGATTGCCGCTATCCCTCAAGAGGAAGGTATATAACAGCTGTATCTTGCCGGTACTTAGCTACGGAGCAGAAACCTGGAGGCTTACAAAGAGGGTTCAGCTTAAATTGAGGACGACGCAGCGAACAATGGAAAGAAAAATGGTAGGTGTAACCTTAAGAGCCAAGAAGAGAGCAGAGTGGATTAGGGGACAATTGGGGTTAAGGATATCATAGTTGAAATAAAGAAGAGGAAATGGGCATGGGCCGGGCATGTAATGTAGCGCGTAGACAGGATAACCGCTGGTCATTAAGGGTAACTAACTGGATTCCCAGAGAAGAGAAGCGAGTTAGGGGGACACAGAAGGTTAGGTGGGCAGATGAGATTAAGAAGTTTGCGGGTATAAATTGCAGCAGCAAGCACAATACCGGGTTAACTGGCGGAACATGGGAAAGGCCTTTGTCCTGCAGTGGACGTAGTAAGGCTGATGATGATAATGAAATAGTTTTTCTGGGAAGATCCGAACACACAGGCCATTCGAAGCACTCGCTTTGAAACAAGGGATAGATTCGCAAACCCTTGCAGATGATTTCGCAGACGTGTACACATCTGGTAGATCAGCAGAAGCAGCGATTCCTCTGTCACCCCAGTTTTTTCACACGATGGATGCGCCATTCACCTTTCGAGCGCTGGATATGGCTCTTCGCAAATTAAGAAGACGCTGTGCCGTGGGTCCCGATTTGATCAGCAATCAAATGCTGACACATCTACCATATGAGCAAAAAAAGCCCTTTTTGACATATTTAATCATGTTTGGAGCACGGGAGAGATCCCAATTGTTTGGAAGACAGCATGGGTGGTGTCAGTCCTAAAGTCCGGAAAGGATCCTGCGAACCTCGCGTCATATCGACTGGTATCTCTTACATCTTGCGTATGTAAGTTGATGGAAAGATTAAAATGTACAAGATTAACTTGGTACCTTGAACGAGGAAGATGATGGCCATCGTGTATGACCGGATTTCGCCCACGACTGAGTGCCCAGGACAGTGTTTTGGACCTATTAGGCCACATCGAGCCCCACCACGTCAGCGGACTCTCGACACTCGCCGTCTTCATGAACGTTGCCAAGGCATATGATTGTGTGCTTCAGGCAGGCATCGTGAACGGGCTCCAAGCCATGGGTGTGTCGGAAAATGCTCTTCGGTTCGTACATGAATTTCTCAGAGACCGCTGTGTCCGTGTTAAGCTTGGAATTGTAACGAGCGAAGAGAGACGCATTTCCCTCGGCGTCCCGCAAGGAAGTGTTCTATCTCCCTTGCTTTTTAACGCTGCCATGGCTAGCCTTCCCGACACTCTGCACTTAGCTCTGAAAGCAGTTAAAATATCCATCTACGCCGAAGACATCTGCATTTAGATCTCAGGGTACCAGCACAAACGTTTGTCCCGGATAGCACAGAGCGCTATTGCAATCATTGAGCGTCACTTGTTGACTCTTGGCCTATATTTATCAGCGGAAAAGTCGGCCTTGATGCTCTTCCCGGGAGTGCGACGGAAGTCATCACGTCTGTTGCTGAATATTCGAGGCCGCTCAATTCGTCGTGCAACAAGTGTCCGTTTCCTGGGCATTACCTTTGACAACAAGCTATTATGGCGACGTGCGGTTGATGGTATAGTCACTGCATTAGTGCAAAGGATCTACGCTCTTCGTCGCATGGCAGCGGTCCATTGGGTCAACAATCCTATGTCCCTGCTTAAATTGAATGATACGCTTATAACAAGCCGCCTTCTTTATCCGCTTCCCCTGATATCACCATCACCAAGCCAGTTCGAACGCCTAGAGGCAGTGCACAGAAAGGGTCTTCGCTTGGCGATGGGAGTCCCTCAGGCTGCTTCAAACACGAAGGTCACCAATGAAGCTGAGTCTCTTCCGCTGCGTCTTTTGGCGTCTCAGGCCTCATTGACGCAGCTGTCAAGACTGGGCGAGTCCTTCGCAGGCACGGCGCTTCTCCGGCGGCTAAGAGCAAGAACTGGCTCACATTTCAACGCGGCACTAAACACATTTCGATATTTAGGCTTGAAACTGCCTCAACGGCGCCCTATGGACCCGCCTCGTGTTTTGTGGATGTTGCGTGTAACTTCAGCGTACCCAATCTTCCAGCGAAGCGCACCATTCCAGCCGCGGAAGCAAAATTTCTTGCGCTGGACCACTTGAGCACCATGTACCGCCGCCACCTACAAGTATACACCGAGGGATGAGTGTGCACAAAAACGGATAGCTGCGCAGCGGCTTTCTGCATACCCTGCCTTGGCGTGTCATGGTCGGGCCGTCTGGATCGCGTGGTTTCGTCCACTACGGTAGAAAGCGCTGCAATCATGGCGGCTTTGCGAAAATTGTGATCCTTTTCTGCACGAGATGTTGTAGTGCTGATGGACTCCAAATCGGCACTACAAAGACTGCATCGTGGCCTACCCCAAGAAAAGTTGACCAGGCAACCTCTGGCACTAATCAAACACCTAAATGGCAAGAGTTTTAATATAAAGTTCCAGTGGATCCCTCCTTCCTACGTTGGCATTGAGGGCAATGAAAAGGCTGATGCCTTTGCATGCGAAGCACGTACATCGTTTCCGAAAGTAAAAACTCCCAAGGCTTACCAGAACAACAAAGATGTGATACGCAATCATTTCAAGGCGGTCTACAAGTTTCCACACCAGGCATGTGTAATTCATGGACTTTCTCGTGAAGAAGCGACGCTGTTGTACCGCATAAGAACCGGCTCCGCATACACCCCGGCCTGGTCATTCAAGACTGGGAGATACCCTTCCCCGTTCTGTGGCTTCTGGGGTGACATCGGGGATATTGAACATTTCATTTGGTTTTGCCCACAGTTTGATGTGCAAAGAGCAGCGATGATCCGCACCTTGCAAAAAGGCTGTCATAGGCACCGGAAAGTTGATGACGTCATCTTTTCTGAAGGACCCGCGGCAACTAGAAGGAACGTGTAACAAATTTTGTTGGTTTTCCTGCGACACACTGGGCTGTCTGACACGTGGTGACACTTTTCAAATTCAGGAGATGCTCAGGCGGAACAAGTGCCAGCCATGCAGACCAGGCTAACCCCGCCTGCTGCAATAACACCACCACCACCACCACCTTGGTGATTAAGAGCACACCGAACGACGTTGATGACATTCAAAAAAACTTATGATGATGTAGGATTCGCACGCATATTGGGAACAAATGCATTGTAGCTAACAACCGTATTATGGTTCAGCTTCGATATTTTCAGAGGTTTGGTCATTTTTAAATTTTACTCTCATTTGGCTCCGATGTGGTTTCAACAATTATGTGTATGTGCGATACCTTAAGGTGCCCTGAAACAATTTTTGAAGCAACCACAGAATTGATTCACTAAAGAGCTCTTTGATTTACGAATTCACTACCGCAAAAATCTTAGAAACATCCCCATCATCATAAATAATTGTGCCGTGCATGCAAACGTCAAACCTCGGCGAACCATATGAGATTTATTTCAAGTTTGAGAACCTATCTAGTGGGCCTGGTGTTGAAGAAGGCAACTGCTCATTTGTACTGGGCCTCTCCAAAAGGTTATAGCACTTTTTCGCTGCCTTTCTACATTGTGGCTTGCAAGACCTTGAAAATTTTTTAGGTAACTACGCTGTGTGAATTGTGCGGCAGGTTGCATGTATCTCATTTGGTTTGGTTGTTCAGTGAAAGGCTGAGTAAGCATGCAATCCACTTAATTACAGAGGAGAGCTATGCATGGCCCAGTGTATGTTGAGATAAAGCAAGCCATCGTTTGTATTGAGATAGGACTGCTCCTTTCTTTTCACCCGCCAATCCATGTTATTAGACATTTATTGAATAACGTAGTATGCTTCTGATCACTCGCTTGTTCGTGTTAGTAGTAGTTGACAATCAGAGCAGATATATATGCGCACACACTACACACGCTACGAATGCTCGGACAAAATACAGATGGGCATGAACATACATACATGCTTGCTACGCAAGCGCAACCTTCGGGCACGCGTTTTTGTGCGTGTAAATGCACACATGCAAAATCAAAAGTGTTCGGGGGAAGGAATGCAACAGCCTAATTTAGGAATTGCAGAGAGCAAGCATAGGAGAAAAATACACTCACACGTGTAACTCAACACATTGAGTCATTGATATGTGGGGTTTAACGTCCCAAAACCACCATATGATTATGACAGATGCCATAGTGGAGGACTCCGGAGATTCAGACCACCTTGGCTTCTTTAACGTGAACCGAAATCTGAGCACATGGGCTTACAGAGTTTTTGCCACCATTGAAAACGCAGCCACCGCAGCCGGTATTCAATCCCGCGACCTGCAGGTCAGCCGCCGAGTAGCTTCGCCCCTAGACCACCACGGCGGCGCAACGCAACACATTTCATAAACCGCTTGCTTATATAAACGAAACTATAATCTACGCTTTAAAAAGCCAGAATACTCTGAAGAATATGGACTCGCTAAATAAAGTTTTACTCGCCAAGGAGAATTTAGTCGTCGCGAGCAACCTGATTACAACAAACTACCATGTTGTCCATCACCTTCTTTCTAATGCGTAAATTTCTCATTTGCGCTGTTCTCTGCCGTGCATCACCTATACATCTTTCGGGAAGCGGTGCAACAATACGTTGTTATCTTTCCACCGCGATGACACGCATTTCGCCAGACTGCAATAGTCTTTGGCATGAAGTTTTTTTTTTTGAGGCTCATGCTTGGGCGTGAAGAAAATGAAGCAACTATGCGGCTGCTTCTCGACGCGCGCAACGTTGTAGCATATTTCCTTTTAAGGCTGACCCTGTTAGTGCCGTTTGCAGGTGTGGTCGCTAGGCTGCGAGCACTCAGTTGAAGTGGCGAATTTATGAAGATGTTCAAAATTTCATGCGGTCGAAAATACACCAACCCTTTACTACGGCATCTCTCAAAATCTTACGGTGATTTAGGGTATTGTTTATATTATTATAGATTTTCTATTATTTGTAGTTCGCATGAACTTAGATCTTATGGTTGTTTCAGGCCACGTTACATAAATTTTTAATTGATGAAGATTATTATAATATTAACATTATTATTTTTTACGTTGACGACGTTTCTTTTGCAATTTGTTCTTCTTTTCGTTTATAGGCTGATGGCATTAAGGTATTTAAAGAAATTTCTTCAGTCAGCGACTCTTGCTTGCTGAAGTCAGATTTTGGGTTTTTTCTCCGAATGCTGTGTTAACAAAAACTTTTGTATGAATACCTCGAAGACTAAATTCATGAGTATATCTTGCAAAACATCCGTCATATAATTTCCACACCCTGTCAATACCATGTCCTCAAGTAAGGTCCATGAATTCATTGATCTTGGTGTTCTTTTTGATTACATGCACAATTTTTCTGCTCACACTAAACGTGCTATCATACGAGGCCTTCGTTTTCTCGGCTGTGTTTGTAGAATCTATCGAGAATTCAGTTCTCCTACAAACTTCTACCGATTGTACACTGCAATGTGTTTTCCTCAACTTCAATGTGCATCTGTGGTCTGGAATGACATCTCTAAATCTTGCAGTGACGCCAGTTAGTGAGTCCAGAAAAAATTTATAAGCATTTACAGTAATCGTTTCTTTAGAAATCACTCTGGATCTCGTTCCAGCCCTGCCAGATTATTATCAATATTATCCTTGTCCTCACTTCACTGCAGACGACATCACGCTGACCTAATATTTCTTTTCAAACTGGTTCAGGCGATGCTACACTGTTGTTTACTTCTCAGTTGTGTGACCCCGCCGTGGTGGTCTAGTGGCTAAGGTACTCGGCTGCTAACCCGCAGGGCGCGGGTTCGAATCCCGGCTGCGGCGGCTGCATTTCCGATGGAGGCGGAAATGTTGTAGGCCCGTGTGATCAGATTTGGGTGCACGTTAAAGAAGCCCAGGTGGTCTAAATTTCCGGAGCTCTCCACTACGGCGTCTCTCATAATCAAATAGTGGTTTTGGGACGTTAAACCCCACATATCAATCAATCTCAGTTGTGTGCATTTTTGGATTCCGCGTAAGTTAACCAGAGAGGATCGACCATTTCATGTACCTGCCAACGTCTTTCAACACTCTACTGTTCACAAATTACAAAGCTGCTATACCGTTAACTTTCATGATCTTGATGTTTTTCACAGTCCACTGTCATTGCTTTTGTCTCAGCGTAGCGTTGTTTGAAAATAGTTTTTCACAATGAAGAGATTCTCCCCTTTTCTGTCTTTCATGAAGCTTTCTACATAGCTGGTTTTACTTCCTTTTATTTATCACTTCCTTTTCATAATTCTCATTTTGTCTTTTTGTTCTTTCCATTTGCCGCCAATTTTTTTTTGCGTGTTCTGACTCATTCTTTTTTGTTTTTATGAAGAGTGAGTGTATTGTAATGCTGTGATGATGATGAGTAGTTTTTAGTGGCGCAAGGGCCAATTGATGGCCAAAGAGCGCCATTTCCATTGACTACAGTTATGAACAATGATATGGTGCGTGGCTGTTAAGGGGCCTTAAAATTCCTCGCTCTAACGCGGGTTAAAACATGAAAGTAATAAAATCATGACAGTGACGTGACATATGTGTGGTGATAGCTGATGGCAAAATGCATGATAATAAAACCATGATGAAGAAGTAGTCACCACAGCCACGACCACTCTATAGAGGTCGGGCTACGGATGACCTCGAAATATCGGGTGAAAGCTTTGCACATCTTTTAAAAACGTAAAAAGTGTTTGCAGTTTAAAAAGCGGATCCCTACCGATGAGCATCCCAGGGTGTAGAGGGAGCTGCTGTCGGTAGGGCAGTAAAAAGTGCTTTTTTTCTTAGAGCTTCTAGCTCATTGCACAGAACAAGAATGTGGAGAACCGTAAGTGGCTCTCCACATCTCTCACAATATGGTGGATCACCAGTAGACAGAAGAAATGAATGTGTAGAATGTGTGTGTCCTGTTCTAAGCCTTGTTAATATTACTTCTCTGTGTCGTGATTTTGATAGTGGCGGCCAATAACCTAGTTGCGGCTTAATAGCATGGAGTTTATTATCTGTGTGTTTATCCCACATGCTATGCCTATGCCCCCTGAGCTTTCGTTTTATAAAAGGTTTTAAGTCAAGTGCCGGGACTGGTGTTGATGCATTGGCAGTAGTGACATTGGCGCAAGCAGCCAGATTGTCGGCCAAAACGTTCCCTTGTATTTCACGGTGCCCTGGAACCCAGCAGACAACGACATGTTGTTTAGATGTGTAGAGTGTGCACAGAAGTGAGTAGAGTGACACCAGCACGGGGTTCTTGTGTTTTTTAGGAGTTTTCAGGGCTTTGACCACGCTTAGGGAATCTGTGTATATTACCGCCTTTTGTAAATTTATCTGTTTAATGTGTTTTACGACCGCCAGTATTGCGTAAGCTTCTCCTGTGAAAATGCTTGCATTAGGATGAAGAACGCCGGCCTCGGAAAAGCATTGGCCTACCGCTGCATATGACACAGAAGTGTTTGACTTTGACGCATCAGTAAAGAACTCAGGGCATGTGTATTTAGGTTGTAGTTCTAAAAATTATGTATGTATGTGTGCAAGTGGTGCGTGCTTTGTGACATCAACAAAAGAAACATCACAGTCTATAAGCTGCCACTGCCACGGTGGCAGATATGTTGCAGGAGCCATGAAACTAGGTTCAAGAAGAGGCACACCTGTTTCTTCGGTCAGGCTCCTTACACGCAGCGCGTAGGGCTGCCTAAACGAAGGACGGTTCTCGAACAAGCCAGAACAAGACAATTCATTAATTGTGAAATGGGAAGGATGTTTCTTGTCTGCCTTCACCTTCAAAAAGTACAAAAAGGACAGGAAACATCTTTGTAGGTGGAGCGACCATTCATTCGAATCCACGTACAGGCTCTCCACAGGGCTGGTGCGGAAAGCACCCGTTGAGAGGTGAATGCCTAGATGGTGGACAGGGTCGAGAATTTTCAAGTGTGATGGTGTTGCCGACTGATATATTATAGCACCGTAATCTAGGCGTGTGCGTACGAGGCTTTTATATAAGTTAATTAAACATTTCCTGTCACTACCCCATGTAGTGTGTGACAACACTTTCAAAATGTTCATGGTTTTTAAGCACCTGTCCCTTAAATACTTGATGTGTGGGATGAAGGTTAGCTTAGTGTCTAATATGAGACCAAGAAACTTGTGCTCGGTCTTCACTGACAGAGATTGACCATGCAGGTCAATGTCGGGATCAGGATGGAGGCCCCTCTTGCGGCTGAACAAGACACAAGTGCACTTTTCCGCGTTGAGTATAAAACCATTCTCGTTTGCCCATTGAGATACCTTGTTCAACCCTAGTTGAACTTGACGTTGGCACATTGTGATGTTGCACGATTTGTAACCAATCTGCACATTGTCGACATATATGCAGTAAAAAAAATTCGTGGGAGAGACAGGTGCATGGAATTCATTTTAACTATGAAAAGTGTGCAGCTCAATACACCTCCTTGTGGCACTCCTGTTTCTTGGACAAATACTCGAGATAAGGCAGTGCCAACTTGGACACGGAATGTACGGTTGGACAGGTAGCTTTCGATAACTGTCAGCATTCTACCCCGCACACCTAAATGTGAAAGGTCTCGCAATATGCCGAAGCGTCATGCAGTGTCATATGCCTTTTCCATATCGAGGAACACAGAAAGAAAAAATTGCTTGTGAACAAAAGCGTCGCGAATTTGTGCTTCGATACGGACAAGGTTGTCAGCGGTGGACCGAGCCTCTCGAAACCCACACTGGTATGGGTCAAGTAGGCCACTAATTTCAAGGAAGTGCATCAGGCGCCTGTTATTCATTTTTTCCAAGACTTTGCAAATACAGCTGGTTAATGCTATTGGCCTGTAGCTGGAAACTGAGGCCGGGTCCTTGCCTTGTTTTAGAATTGGGATAATGATAGCTTCCTTCCAGGCTGAGGGTAGCTTGCCAGAAGACCATATCGCATTATACAGAGAGAGGAGAGCTTTCTGGGTTTCAGTGGGCAGGTGTTTTAACATTTCATATGCCACACGGTCCGGGCCTGGGGCAGATTTATTGCAGCAGGCAAGTGAGGCCTGCAGTTCAGCCAAACAGAAAGGTTCGTTGTATGCCTCATGTGTTCTAGGCTTGCGCTCTAATCTCTGTTTTTCTATTGCGGTTTTGTATCGTCGGAACACTTCACTATGGTGTGTTTAGCTGGAGACCTGTTCAAAGTGCGCTCCGAGAGTGTTTGCCTGGTCTTCCAAACTCTCCCCTTGTGTGTTCACTAGAGAAAGCGATTGTGCTCCTCGTCCTGCCACCTTACCAACCATGCTCCAGGCTCTCGACTCATCTGTGTATGAGTTAATGCCCGATACAAATTTGTGCCAACTTTCTCTTCTCGCCTGTCGGCGCGTCCTCCTTGCTTGCGACTTGACGTTCTTAAAGTTTACAAGATTCTCGGCTGTGGGCGAGTCTCTAAGCAACCTCCATGCCTTATTTTGTTTTTTTCGAGCATCACGGCACTCATTATTCCACCATGGTACTCGTCGTTTGCTTGACGGTACACATGTTTGGGGAATACATTTTGTTGCTGCATTAACCAAGAAAGCTGTAAAGTAGCATACAGCATCCTTTATGCTCAATGCCGCCATGTCAGTCCAAGATAATAGAGTCATTTTTTAAAACTTTTCCCAATCCGCTTTGTCGGTGAGCCATTTGGGAACTTGTGCAGGACATGTATTTGTTATTGATGTGCTAATAACGATAGGAAAATGGTCACTACCATATGGATCATTAATGACTTCCCATTTAAGTAGAGGCAGGAGTGATGGGGATATAATGCTGAGGTCTATTGCTGAGTACGAGTTGTTAGCGATGCTGTAATATGTTGGCTCTTTCCGATTCAGCAGGCACCCACCGGAAGAAAAAAGGAGCTGTTCAATCAGGCGACCTCGAGCATCGCAGCGAGAGTCACCCCATAGCTTGCTATGTGCATTGAAATCTCCAAGGAGGATATAAGGTTCTGGAAGTTCCTCTATGAGGGACTCGAATTCATGCTTTTCAAGACGGTGTTGTGGAGGTATGTAGAGAGAGCAGATGGTGACGAGCTTATTCAAAAGAACTGTTCGAACAGCCACCGGCTCAAGGGATGTTTGTAGTGGTAGGTGTGCGCATGCAATCCCTTGATTGACTATAATGGCAACACCACCGGATGGCACAATGGCATCATTCCGGTCTTTCCAAAAGATAACATAATGACGTAAAAAGTTGGTGTGTTTAGGATTCAGGTGTGTCTCTTGTACGCACAGCACCTTAGGTATATGTTTGTGTAAAAGTTCATGGATATCGTCGAGGTTTCTCAACAGTCCTCTGACGTTCCACTGTAGAAGTTGTGTCATTTTAACGAAGTGTGGTGCTGTGTGTACACAGGTGTTGCGTTAGTTTACAGGGCCTTTTGAGGGTCCTGTGATTCGAGGTTTTTCTTTTTTGGCGCGTTCCAAGGAGTTGCGCCTATCCTTCGGTGTCTGAGGCGCCGGAGGAGTGGGACTTGTATCCATCACCTCTTGTGAGGTGGTGGATGGTGCCTGCTGGGCAGGCACATTCACTGAACTTTTGGACCTAACTGCGCCTGCAGTGGTCCCATGTTCAGCAGACACCGAGGTCTGCCAGCCCTGTTTGTCAGGTGGCGGAGCAGTACAGGCTGCTCCAGCCGGGGGCGCTGGCGGCACGACCGCGGCCACACACTGTGTGACATTCGCGGGTGCCGAGGCATGTGGCGTGGCGCCCCGGCGCGTCACATCTGCAAAGGAGGGATAAGATGGGTTGTGTATTGCGAAACGTTGGCGTGCTTCTTAGAATGTGAGATTGAATTTAACCTTAAGTTCTACTATTTGTTTCTCTTTTTTCCATGCGGGGCATGATCGTGAGTAGGCAGCGTGATCTCCTGCACAGTTCGAACAATGAGTTGTTTCTGAGGTGCAGTTGTCCGATATGTGTTGAATGGATGCGCACTTTGCGCAAGTGGCACGCCCTCTGCAACTCTGCGATCCATGACCGAAACGTTGGCACTTGAAACATCGACGAGGGTTGGGAATGTATGGTCTTACACGAAGCTTACAATAGCCGGTTTCGATTGATTCTGGTAGGTCACTTGTTTCGAAGGTAATTATTACGTGTTTTGTAGGGGTCAGTTTGTTGTTGCGCCTTATTGTTATTCGTTGGACTTTGACCACGTTCTGGTCCTGCCAACCTTCGAGCAGCTCACTTTCAGAAAGCTCAGTAAGATCATCATCAGAAATTACGCCACGGACAGTATTCATGGACCTGTGTGGGCCCACCGAAACAGGGGTTTCCCCAAAGGCTACAAGCTTAGACAGCTTTTCATACTGAGCTTTGTCACGAACCTCTAAAAGAAGATCGCCACTTCCCATCTTTGTCACTTTATAACCTGGGCCTATTGCTTCTGTGAGAGTTTTGGAAACGAGGAAAGATGAAATGGCTCGGACTGTCTTGTTTTCGTTTTGACTGTGGATTACATGGTACTTTGGGAATGTCGGCTTTGGTGTGTTAGGCAGGCAAGTATCTTCGGTGCGCCACCTTTTTAGGGAGCGATCAGGAAGGAGGGGAAAAGCTTTTGCCACAAAAATACTATAAAGTTCGGCGGCGATGGTGGCCACCCACCACCGAGCCCAACAAGGAGACGCTACAAGGTTGACTAGTGAACACTTGGAGACGCAAGCCATGCATCGCCGCTATAACCGAATATAACTACCCAAGGTTGGGTAACTACACAGGGTTAGCCCTCGCCGCCAGGAAATTCGGAAGTAAACGAAAAAGAGAAGATGACAGGAAAGCTAAAAAAAGTAAGAAAGACGAAGATGTAGGGAGAGAGAGATAGGAAAAGGCGACTGCCGATTTCCCCTGGGTGGGTCAGCCCAGGGGTGCCGTCTACGTGAAGCCGGGGCCAAAAGGGCGTGTTGCCTCTGCCGGGGGGTCTTAATGGTCCAATCACCCAGCGTCGGCTCAACCCCCAGGATCCCCTTTTCCACGGACACGGCAAAGCCACGCACGGCTAGGCGTGGGAGGGAGTCGAAACTCCCCTGTTAGCTCGGGTCCGTGGTGTCGCTACACACCAAATGCCTACTTGCGCAGGCGCCCCTGTTTGTATTGTTTTATTTTTGCGTGTGCCTTCACAAATACCACATTGTTTTTCCAGGGCATGTTAAATAAGTGATTGATGGATTGAGCGATTGATTATTAATATTAGTATTATTATTATCTAATGAGGGCTTGTGCCCTGCTTTGAAGGTTGGCCTTAGCGGCGCTATCAAGTGCAGAAAATAAATCTCTTCACAATCGGTGGATGGGCTGGGTTGTGGTTGCTGGTGCTGTGGCCGAAAATGAGCGGCATGATATAACGGGAGAACCATTCTCGTCCCGCATGACATGGGGGTAGTCGCCTGCATACACCTGCAGTCACCTGAGATAAATAAGGTGCGATATGACCACCGTAGCCACGCGTAAAGCTTATTTGTGAAAACCCTTCTCCCGTGAAGGTTTGTCCCAATTTAGTTGCTTGGCAGAAGCATTTATCGAACGACCTATGTGAAAGTGAGAATGCAGTGAAGACACGTTTGGATGCCTTGAAATTACGGGTGACTGCTCTCGAAAACCACCTGCTCGAGAGCTTTGACCAGCGTCTCCTATATTTCTTAATACCAGCCAGATGCGCCCAATTGCCTTTCACTACCGTCTTCTCTAGCCCTTTCCTACTCACGCCCAGCACCTATAGCTTTCGCGCGTGCTTTGCCGTCATGGGGGAGAGAACTCTTCGTGCAGTGTCTCACGACGGAAATCTTATGAAGTAGCTTTAGTTGTGTGCCGATGCATACGTCGGCGTCTGAAATTCCTCGTGTGCACGATGTTAGCGGCCATGCTGGCTCCGTAAAAGATATGGTATATTGAGAATGCTTGTAACCTTTCGTGGTGCTATGGGGGCTACCATTCAGGAAGCGTCATTGCAATGCTACGGTATACTCTGGCTTTAAGGGTGCTGCGACGCGGCTGCGGAACTGCTTGAAGCCACATAGTAGGAGCACGAAAAAACAATCTGACACACTTACTGCAATGAAGTGAAACACACGTCTATGGCACCTCTGGGCGAAGCGCATAGACACACGTGTGATGCAGACAGCGCTACCAATTATGTAGCGCCGCATCATGAACACTCGCTGAACTATGGCAGACCGATGGCTCCCGTTGGGAAGCGCGCGTTTGCACTGGCATGGAAAAAGAAAGAATGCGTTGCTCTGATTGGGCAAGTCTCCGAGGAGCTTCTTTCCCAACTGGTTTACTGAAAACGCACAGTGGGTGACGTAGCGGATAAATTCAAAGATCTTGAAAACCGTTCACGAAAGTACATCATTATTCATGGTATATCAGGAGATGATGATGAAAATCGTTACCCGTTGCATTATTAATATTTTCAAATTTTCAACTGATGGGCCCCTCAAAAACATTTCTGGCTGCGGGCCTGTGCTACGCTAAGGTCCCGACAAACGTTTCGCGTTGTACACACATAGGTGAACCTTAACAGTGTTCCAAAGTTTCACATCGTAAAACATGCTGGATATCACGCCCATGAAGTTTTATAAGAAGGTCTATACAAATATTCAGAGCGTCTACCAAGAAGTCCTAAAACACGGACAATAAATGAGAAAAACATTGTGTGTCAACTTTGATGACTTTGTCAGCCGTTATGTTTAATACGCGAAAATTCTTGTGTGTTCAGAAAGGAATCGCACGAATTGCGATTCTGTCAGGAAAGCCGTTTTTGGGGTAGTACCTGATAAAGCTGAAGAGGCCGTCAGCGATACACAAAGCGCTGCGCAGCGACTTTTCGATGCAGACAACGCGTGAGCCGTCAACACGCGTCTCTTGGAAGCTGGCTGGGTGTGCATATATAAGGGAGAACGTTCGCTTGACACTCATTTGAGAACAGCAATTATGCAGCTCAAGGTTCTGATACTGTTGGCAGGTGTCATCGCATTTGCATGCGGTAAGATGGAATATTTTTTGTGGTTTATACATATTTGTTAGTCTGCTTTTGTATATAATCAGTTCACAAACGTTATTTTAACACTGTCTTTCAGTCAGTAATGATTTCTGAGACTCAAGGTTCTGAGTCATGCTCACAATCACTGTGAGTGATAATGGCGAGGTAAGGAATAGATACGAAAGCTAATGAAGCCTTCTGTTGTTATATCACAAAAATTTTAAGAGCGCATTCAAAAACGCGTATTTATTCAAATGATATCGGGAAGACGGAACGAAAAAGCTCCATCTTTGGGAGGTCGTATTCACGCAACACGTGAGGGCATCTTAGTACTTCTTTGCTAGCTTGTGGAATATCGTTGTCGAATTTAATTAATTGAAGAAGCCAACCATAGCTGATATGGCGTACTTTCCCTTGTCTCTCGCTAGAAACACAACAGGTTGTGTGGGCTATAAAACAAATGATAAAATTTCAGGTGGAGGGAGTCTAAACTAAACGTCGCAACGTTAATCCAGACTATTCTGGTGACCCCGGGAGAATATGAGCAACAGTACAAGAAAGTTCTAGAAGGTCACAGAGACAGTTTGATTAAGACCTAAATCTCTGTATTTTTGTATGCCGAATTAATGACATGGTTATAAAGCACACGTCATGAACACTCTGGATTAATTTTTAAGACTTAGGATTCTTTAAACGCGCACCTCAATTCTAGTTGTTGGGAGTATTCTTTGCATTTCGCCAACATCCAAATGTAATTTAGCTAATATGGTAGTTCGCTTATAAAATGACAATTGGCGAGCTAAAGTGAAGTTTATGCTACAGAGAAACAACATCAGTGTCATTGTCGCCCTTAAATCCTCCCGGTGGCTCAACAGTTGCGGTGCACGGCTGCTGCCGCAAAGGATTTGGGTTCGATTGCGGTCGTGGCGTTTGCATTTTGACGGAGTTTCGAGGACCGTGCATTGTTCAAATTCACTGCACGTGGAAAAACGTTGGGAACTTGATGTTATTTAGAGTTTTTCGCTATGACGTCTACCATACTCTGAGTAGCTGTGGAACTTTATACCCCATGAACCATCCTTTTCTTTTCGCATACTCGCCGCAGTGGTCTAGTGGTTATGTGCTTGACCACTGACCCGTAGGTCGCGGGATAGAATCTCGCGAAGTTGAATTTATCCGGAGTTTTCCGCTATGGTCTTCCATAACCTGAGCAGCTGTGGAGAGTTATACTCCATGAACTATATTTTTTTTTCGTTTCACATGCCTGTCGCAGTGGTCTAGTGGTTGCGGTGCTCAACTGCTGATTCGCAGGTCGCGGGGTTGAATCCTGCCAATGGCAGTGCCATTTTTGATGACAACGAGAATGTTTGATGCCCGGGTATTTAGGTTCCTGTTAATAAGTTCTAACTGGTTAAAATTTCTGAAGTCCTCCATTGCTGCTTCTTTTATATACTTGGTTTCGGGACGTCAAATCTTAGAAATTATTCTTGATTTTGCACTTGGTACTGCACCATGGTAATTTTCTCAACATTAACGTAAACGGTAGCTGCGAGTATGCGCCACCGTGTAACCCGCATAATTTTCTACAGCGCAGGGGACGCCACAAAGGTGCGGGTCAAACGAGACATGGAAGGAGTGCGTGAGCAGCAGCTGCAAAGAGGGCACGTGCGAGAAGCCCGTCGTGGGACCCATTTGCACGGCTGACTGCATCTATGGCTGCTTCTGTGCAGAAGGATTTTACAGGAACCAGGAGAATCTGTGTGTCCCTCTCAATGAGTGCCCTGGTAACCACTAAGTACACACTGGAATCGGCTCACTCTTTTTGTCGCCCAGTCCCAGGTAAGCCCAGCATACACACAAAATTAAAAAAATGAGGTACCATCTGACGTTCCGAAAACATTGCATAGTTGGTAAAAGGGGCACTATAATGACTACACTAAGCACATAGATCTCGACAATAATAATAATATATCGGTGGTAAATCTCTCCGAAAGCAGGATATGATTATGAGAGACGCCGTAGTGGAGGGTTCCGAAAATTCGGACCATGTGGTGTTCTTAGACATACACTTCAATGTAAGTGCACGGGGCTCAAACATTTCATGCAATCAAAAACGTAGCTGCCACCGCCGGAATTTATCCCGCGGTCCGCGGGACGAATGCTATAAACACTAGGCCCTTGCGGCGGTGGTAAATCGAAATAAAGAAATAAAAATCAGCAAAAAAAGTCCAGTTGACACGAACTGGTAAATAAAAATTTCCGAATTGGAGTGTAACTGCCAGTGTGTCAGCTGATAAAAATGCATATTAATCCCAAGTTTAGAGGTTGTCAAAGTATTTCTGACAATTAGGTAGTGTGTCGCCATAAGTATCACACGCGGTTATGAAGCCGCAGGTAGGACAAGGGAAACAAACACGCAGTTCTTAATATATGTTTTTAAACAAGGTAGCTAGGTGCAATTTAAAAGGGTCCTGGAAAATATTTTGAGTATTCATCGAATAACCACACCATCGACTTTCACCCCCTCACAAGTCGACTGCTGCGAAAAGATTGGTGCTGTAAAATATAAGCGGAATTTGAGGAATTCCTCGAATGCTTCGAACCCCTTCTGTCTTCTTTCACACCAGGGAACGCACTCAAAGCTACACAGCGGAGAATCACAAATTTTGAAGAAGCTAGGCCAGCACACGTCATGAAATGGAGCACACATTCATGTCTTTTGAAAGCGTCGGTTTTTTTTCGGCGTGATTAGGCGCTCTAGCGCGAATCTATAGTGTTTATTTGTAGCACCATAGGGCACCTCGCGGCTACCTGAAGGCACCCGTGGTTGCCGTGGTAACTGCGCACAACAGGAATGCTCAAATCAGCAAATGACCATGTTCTACTTCCTGTGCCGTACTCGAGTCAGTATATCACGCAAGCTGCCGAGAGAAGAGTGGGTGACCTCTAATTGTCTTTGAAGCATAAATGTATCTTTTCTACCGCGTGCTAGGGCCGAATATTTCTCTGACACAAAGACAGCGGCATCAGTTACAAATCGGAAGCGTTTTCTCACCGTGTTCAAAAAGTATTTCTGCGTGCCCAGTGATCAGCACATAAAGAAAAGCATATTTATTCAACACAACAGCCGAAGCAGAAAAAAATATTGTGCTTTGTTTGATATAAAAAGTCACAGCATATCCACGAATTGAACGTTGATGAGTGGGGCTAAGCGCTTGAGGATTAAATTGCTAAACCATGAACTATCAGCGAATATTGCCCACTAAATCATCAAGAACGTGACAAACACTGTATATAAATATACAATAAATTTTATTATTCGTAAGTGGTACCTAGCTATGCGCCCCCTTCTTTCCTTCTTCATTAAAACGGCTTTATGTTCGGTGAAGTAGTGGATCGGTGATGAAACGGTGTGAGATGTTCAGAAGAACTAAGTAGTGGGCAGTTCGCAAAGGTAGAACTATAGGCGGTCACGTATAAACAAGGGATGAACACAGTTGGAATAATTATGGTTTTTGAAAGCGCATCTGGATACAATTACACGACTAGTGTGCATTTCATATTGGGTACTTCTCAACTGCATTTGCTTTCTGGTCAGTGAAGTGGTGGATCGCAAATAGGGCGTGGTGGGATGTTCGCAGGGATGACGTAGTGGGCACTTCGCAAAAGTGTAACTATAGGCAGTATATACCCACATACAAGGAATGGATAGACCCACGCCTTTAGGAGCTTCGGCCCTAAAACGGGGGAAGCTCTACACAGCTTTATTGCAAGTACTTGTTTAATACCGGAGCACCAATGAAAAACACTACAACTAAGCTGGTATAGTCATTCTGTAAACTGCAATGTTTTTTATTCCTTTTTAGTACCCTGGCAGCATCACCTGACTTTTTAAGTATTGTGAAATACCTCGAGATTCTAAGCGAGCTATTCATTCTGGTATCACTGTTTTCTTGTTCTGACCCCTTACAGAACATTTACACTTTTGATAGGTTACTCAGCTAGTCTCCAGATAGTTTAATGTACAGTCCAGAGTGCGTTGACAGACAAAAGTAATCCAGCCCATGATACCGTTAACGTCAATGCTGTGACAGTAGGTTGTTACGGCTGTTATTTTTGGGGAATGGCAGCGTACTACAGTTCAGGTGTAGTAGAACTCCAAAAAACCGGACTAATATGCTGCACCAGCATGCATTTGTACCATAGGAAGTGTGAGAAAAAAACGTTTTTGTTGTTGTTGTGATATAAAGTGTTTCGTTGGGTACGTGACTTGTTTACGTCCGTGAACAAAAAATTTTCATTTTATTTTTTTGCGTGTGTAATTAGATGCACGAATGTTCAAAATGTATACAGTCAGTGGTTTCACTCCAAGATGTCGTAATCGTACATTGATTAGATAGCAATAATACATCAGATGATAGAGATAATAAACAGTCGAGACTGAGACAATGACGGATAGTGTCGTTGCGTAGCACAACGTGGTGATGCCCTATTATGATCATTGCATTGACAATATTATGAAGAAAGTGAAACATTCTGGCCATTTCGATTAACAATGATTGCTTTCCTCGCAGGTAGCAATGATCATCAGTAGTGCCCGACAATGAATATTCAGCAATTGACACAGCACATATAACTACGAGGAGAAATACTATACCTGAAAAATTGGACTGCTGCTTGCCTGTTGTTTTAATAAATGCTTACTCAAAAGAAATAAAATACTTCTTATTGCTGGAATACACTTGCTTGATACCGTTGTGAGATTTCAAGTAATTGACTTTTAAATTTCGTACACGAAGAAGCCTATGTACCACACCGACCTCTAAGAAATATTTTCGAAGGTGTGGAGAAGGACTATATTTGAAGAGCTTGACTATTTTAGAAAAGCTTTTTTTCATTACCACGTTTCGGTAACAAGCCTTCCTCCACCACAATTTAGAAGGGAAGGGGGAAGCGGGAACTTAGGGCACTCTCCTGTATACGGGCCGGTTATGTACAAAAGTGATTCCACTATTCGGTGAACATGTACGTACAACAGAGCTTTCTATATAAACGCCGAAGTGTTTCATTTAACAGTGAAGGTGTTCAGCTAATTACTACTTGTCCAACGAACAAATAACCTATCATAATCCTAAACAAGTGTGTGTCACAGAAACCCTATAAAGTCAATTACTGACCATTGGTCTGCTTTAAATGAAGAAGGCAGCAGTTAGACCAACCAATAATGGCAGCAATGCAACGGTGGTGAGCAGCAGACCCCCGAGTGCGTATGCCGCGAGATTATACTAGGTAATACGAAAAGGAACCACGGCTGCGAGAAGATCTCGAAATGATGGAAGGCCTACGCCACCAACAACGTGCCTGTAGATCCTCTAGAGGTACGTACACTGCGTTTCAGAGCGAGTTCATGTGTCTGGGGGTTTGACATTTGTGTGGTGTCTCTGACTGTCTGTAGTTTAAATAGAAACCTGCTGAGCTTATATTCAACGTGAAAACAACATAGCATTGGCGTGCTAAAGTCCTAGCAGCGTCCAAAAAGTAACCCAGTAACAACCTATAGCTAAGGCCTACCTATACCAGCAACGAGATGAGTCTTCAGAGTCGTCCAATTTCACTCTTTCAAGCCTTGCGTGGCCTAGTGCAATATTCGCAGATTTTTTTATACTTTTCGAAGCCAGAGCAAAGTTCTCGCTACAAGAGCAGGAGGGGGATACGGATGACTATGTAAGTTAGTCGGGCGATAGCGGCAGTTACAGAGATGCAGTGCTTATGACGACGGTGGTGCTCCTTGTCAGAAGTGTTAGCACGTAATGCATGCGGAAACACTAACAAGTGAGCAGTGGGGCAATAAGAAAAAAGCCTCTACACTATAGATCATTGAGTCAAGTGAGTGTAAAGTGAAAAAGAACAAAGCAGAAAAGCGGTTGGGGTGATGTCATAATATTATTGGGGGTGTTACGTCTCCAAAAACTTGGTGAGTTGATGGCAGAGTATTGTAACGTGTGTGTTGAGCACTTTTTAGATCATGATTGGGATACGCGGTAGGAATTGCTGACTTGAGACGTATCTATGCAACACAAGAAAATTTGCGATCGACAAGTGAAACAAAGCAACCCAGCAAACTGGAAGCTTAACATAAAAAAGACAAGCCTCGTCATGGGCAGGGGCTCTAAGGGACACTAAAGATTAAGCACCGCTTGGTTTAGATTATTAAACTACACTCTGAAAACTGTAATGCTATAAGTGTCACTGGCCTAGGTTCATTACTACAGGAAAAAACAAGGTTGAACTTTTATTTTTTGTTTTTACGCCGAAATCTTCGTGCGTTATGTAGCGAATTTCATATTGTATTTGTCGTAATTTCAAGGTATTGGCTCTACTAAATTTTAGTAAATTTCGTATGATATTTACGCCAGCCAAAAAGAAAGTGAAATTAAATTTTATTGAGTAGAAGCTATAGAAGATTTATTAGACACCTTCAAACTTTTCTATGTATTGGTGTTTGGTGCGAAAATCTAACAGTGGCGTCCTACCCGCATTCTATTTTCACGCATTTTCTTCTTTACTAAGTGCCAAGTGGTGGTAAAAGCGGTGATTTCAAGATCGGGTTATAGTACTTTACTAATACGCGAGAAATCGTTTTGTTCTTCAGTGTCTCTTTAAATACAAGTACCTATATTAACTCTGAGAACGCTTGCCTCTAATTTCTCCGAGGGTCTTTAAGGTGAAGGTAAAAAGTCAAGTGTTTTTTATAACAATATCCGCGCTGTATGCAATACATACCAATAGAATAACACAAATTGTTATGCGTATATACACATATTGCTAATGTATTTATGTGATAATGCTGCGATGCCAATGAATCCTCACTCCACTACGAATATACAAGTCTAGAACGCTATTCTGCAAAACAGGTAAATTATTACATAAATGAACCCCTATATTAGGCCTTCCGATTAGCGGGGTTGTTAGTACACAAGAGGGTTGAGAAACGTTTAAGTTCAAGCGAAATGTGAGTTGGCCTAATTTCACTGTCAAGCTGTTGAGCGGCTAAATACATATATTCTGTGAAGCGCTTTATAAAAATGAAGCTTGGTGCAAATATACTTCTGAATGTACACCAGTACACTGGAGCATTGATTACTCACCATAACTCGACTAACTGAATACATTGCATGATGTGATGTAGATCTTATAGTTGTATGCCTATGTGTAGAGCTGGCTAATATAAATTAGTGTCGATCACGTAAGTACGGTCATTTCAATGAACGGCTGCTTTGTTATATTGTGTTACCTAATAATGCGAAAACAATCAGGCAATATTGTTACGACTATCACGCTTCTGAGAGCGAAGTCTTTTTTGCTTTGTCTGACTGCGCAGACATGCACTTTCATTAGTAATATGATGAGCTGAAGTTTACCTCTCCATCATATCTACTGAATTTCGGACTACAGGATGGCTCATTGGAATATAGGTCCACTACATTTATGACAGAAGCATGCGCTTCGGCAGGTGATGACTTAATGACACCATTGACGTATGATACGAGAAATATATTTTTGCAGGTATATCGTTGAGATGTATGTTCACATAAATAATTACAAAAATGGTGTCCCAGCCAGAGTTAAGTCACCAGAAGAATCGAACGAGCAAACGAAAAACGGTGCTTTATTGCCAACGTTACGGCCGGTCCCCGGCCGTAACGTTAGCAATAAAGCACCGTTTTTCGTTTGCTCATTCGAATCTTCTGGTGATATATATATATATATATATATATATATATATATATATATATATATATATATATATATATATATATATATATATCAATGGGCCAGTTAGCCTTCGTGAAGGTATGCGATATGGCACAACGGTAGCGTTGTCAAAAAGGATAAATATATCTATTTCCCAACAGTTTCGAAAGGGGTCCCCCCTTCATCAGGGGATGAGTTATACTGACATGAACTTCCATATATATATATATATATATATATATATATATATACATATATATATATATATTTATGTTACCGCATACTCTTTCTGTTTAGTCACTATGACAAAACGTCTTCCCTTTTTCTTTCAATAAAGACATGTCGCCCTTGAAGACGTTAACGAAGTGCACGCGCCTGTACTGGCACTGTGGCACGAGTGCAAGATTTGCGTTGAATATTGCCAGAAAAAACTCAGGAGCCTGAGCTAAGTTTCTGAACTTGTTTGCATTTGCTGTACTTTAATAAATTCTCCACAACCACAAGCGGCTGTACAGACAACACTTGTTGACGAGGACAACTGAGTCTCTTCAATAAAAACGACTTGCAGTGATGTCATTGAGAGAGTGTCCAGTGAGCTCTACATTACGCCCAGTAAGTCATCATTGGGTCAGGCGAAGACTGCAGCAGAAAGGATGTAGGCTCATGGGCGCATAAACAAGTCTTGTGCTCCAGAATACTGTAGCTATAGTGAAGGAAGGAGGAAGCAACAAAAGGGAGAAGGCAGGAAGGTCAACCAGAAAGACATCCGGTTGGCTAACCTACACTGGGGGATTAGGGAAGGGGACAAGAAAGGCGAGAAAGAGGGAAGAGAGGGAAAAGAAAAAAATTACTGTCAGCTACAGCGAAGCTGCACAGATTACTTATTCGCTACAAACACGAGGTCCAATTATTCCTGCTGCTTCATCATAAGCAGCCAAAAACAACTTCTTTTTCAGAGCTAGGAAGGGGTTTGCAAGTGCCAACTCTTTACGCGTGATAATAATTCGCAACGATCAACACTGATTCGACATAGGTGGCATCTGCACAGCGAAAACGCTGCCTTACCAGTCAAGACAGTACGCTGCTTGGAGCGCCCAGCGTAATCCGCGCTTCTTGCGCACGGAAGCTGCGAATATATTCTTGTGGCTGATGCTCCAATCACGTTTCACGTAGGCCAGGCTGCAAAATTGCGTTCATGATATGAAGAATTATTAAAAATAAGCGTGTAATAAACGTCTTTATATTTTTTTAGGTACTCGCGCACTGTGAAACATTACTTGTTTGCACCGGTATATGGTACGGCAATTTCAATAAGCGTGTCGTTAAGCGCCGTTGTTTGGTAACGCCTGCCACACACGGCCATCACACTGGTAGTATTATGACGATGCCTAAATAGAGTCCTGAGTGCACCGCCAACGATAAAATTATATGACGACCCAAAACTGCCTCTTCACCGGTGTTCGTCAGAGACGCGCGAATGTTCCGTGGTGGTTCGTTGAAAACATATGTAACCAGCTCTGGTAAGGGTGGCCACATCTGCTATTGGTATTGGCAAGGTACGCAATAAAGGATATCCTCCTGTATTTGCGTGTCTCGCGTAAGCTAGCGTATGCGGCTTATATGCTTTTAACCTTGAGCTACCAAGAAAACAAGACGTACAAGCGTACCTGTATTGTAGCACGTGCTCATAATTAGGTAAGAAGAGAAGCATGTCCAGAATCAGGTGCTTCAGTGGTTCAAGAAATGCGTTGAGCGAATCGCAAAGCGCTGCGCGTGGGCCTCGCTGCATAAGGGGCTAGGGTGCTCGGCTGCTGACCTGAAGGTCACGGGTTTGATCCTGGCGTGATGGTAACATTGCTATGGAGGAGAAACGGCAGGGAGCTGTGTACTGCACAATGTCAGTGCACGTTGGAGAACAGCAGATGGTCGAAATTTCCGCAGAACTCAGATAACATCAGATAATAGATTCCATGGCGCATTTCCATGGCGCATTTCCATAATAGATTCCATGGCGCATTCCATGGCGATAATAGATTCCATGGCAAGTTTGCAGCAGCGGCACGGGCGCAGCCTTCCTTAGCGAATGGCTGGCAGGCTGCGTCCATAACGACTGCTGGTAAAGCGCTACTGAGTCTGCATGTTATTGTTAAGTTAAGCGCAATGTTTCACAACTGCACTCCTATCCGTGATATACCATGACAGTAAGCTGAAATGCATATAAAAATTATGATATTTGTTTGGATTAACGTCGAAAGAGACGATATGATTGTCACAAGCGCCGTAGGCAGTGCGGGCTCCGCAGATTTCTACCATGTGGTGTTCTTCAAGGTGCACCAGACATGACACAGTACATAGCCCTCCGGAATTTCACCACAAAAATGGGACCCCCGCAGCTGTCTACGGAGTATACAGGGTGTTCTTAAACAAACAAAATTTGCTTTGTATAGTTTTCCAGTAATAGTGGGACCATTTCTTAAAACACCATCATATAAAAGGCAAGAGTGCTAACCCTTCGTACCATCAAATGTGCCGCGGGTTTGGTCTCAGTCAGATATGTGCACCTCTTCCCAGTAGAGGTTGCTTAATCTCAGTGGCCAGCGCCATCTCAAGGCTCTGCAGAATCCATCAAGTTGCAGATACCACCGCCGGCGAAGTTGCAAGCTACTTCGTTCTCTGCGTTGAGATTCATTCTTCTTTGATGCTGGCAGAGCACGGCTGAACGCTGCCAGTTAGCTACACCGTTCTCAATTTTATTTTCACGAGATTTCTTCAGTGTTTTTCTTGTGCAGACTTTTGATATAGTCATCGACCTTTATTGGCACAATCTTGCTACGGATGCGAAAATATTGAGATAAAGGAGAAAAAATGTTTGCCGTGGAAAGCCGCAGAGGATAGGTTTTTTGCAACTAATACCTTTTTTTTCGTTTAGGTCTCATTACTATAGTCGTGCAATGTATTCCTTAAAGAGGGAGGGAGGTAAAGGCTCGTTGCAGCGACCACCGCTACATTCTGTCAATGTATGGGGCTGTCCTTGCACCCCCCTCACCTCTCACACTCGCTGACCCCTCCCACCTCAACCTTGTGCACACGCTTATGCTCCTGGCATACAACAATGCTAAACCTTTTCGTGTACTGGGAGTACTGAATAATTTTCTTACAGTTAGAAGCTGCTTCCAAGTAAGTATGATTATCCTGTGCTTGACAGTATCATAAAGGTTCGGGGGGACCTTTTCTCAATGCCCATGAAATACAGATGGTGCGCTGCACCAGTGATAGAGGCGGCCGGAGGAGGGTCCTATCATGCTTACAGAGAATCCAAAAACTTTTTGGAATGTAATAAAATCTATCGAATCAAAAATCATATTTCTCAGTTCATCTGCCGGTCATCACATACCCCAGGACCACTGTGCTACTATTCTAAACAATGCGTTTGTAAAGGCTTTCTCACCTGCAACACATGATTTACAACTGCCATGGCTACCGCGCCGCGACTGTTTACCCGTGCATCCTATAATTTTTCACTACAAAGGCATAACAAAAACAATAGACCGCCTAAAGCTGACGTCCTTATGCGGAATCGACAAAATCATTGCGAAGTTTCTGCAAAATACCAGATAATACTCCTCAATTATCTCTGAAACATTTTTTTTTCACATTCTTACACATCTTCATCTTTACCTTCCGACTGAAAAAGAGCGAAAGTCATTCCGATTTTAAAATCTGGCGATACTGGTGAGCCATCTAATTACAGGCCAATATCGTTAACTTCGATACCATGTAAAATTGTGGAACACATAATATTCTCTAACCTTGTTACGTTTATGAAAGGAAACAACTTTTTCTCTAGGTGTCAACATGGCTTTGGCAAAGTCCTTCCCTGTGAGACTCATCTGGTAAATTTTACTAGTGACTTGCACATGTATCTTGATAATAGCTTTGTTACAGACTGCACTTTTTGTACTTCTCAAAAGCATTTGACGGGGTTAAACATGTGTTGCTTCTACACAAACTAAGCGCGCTTAACATTGACCCGGGAGTACTTAGATGAATAGAAAGTTTTCTTTCTTCCCATTCCCAATTTGTGGTTGCGAATGACTTCATTGATTGATTTGTGGGGTTTAACGTCCCAAAAACACTATATGATTATGAGAGACGCCGTAGTGGAGGGCTCCGGAAATTTCGACCACCTGGGGTTCTTTACCGTGCACCCAAATCTGGGTACACGGGCCTACAACATTTCCGCCTTCATCGGAAATGCAGCCGCCACAGCCGGAATATGATCCCGCGACCTGCGGGTCAGACGCCGAGTACCTTAGCCACTAGACCACCGTGGCGGGGTTGCGAATGACTTCACATCTGATTCGACTCCTATCGAACAAAGTGTTCCTCAAGGGCCCGTCCTAGGTCTTTTTTATTTTTAATATACGTAAATTATATATCGACAACATTTCCTCAAAATTTTGTTTATTCGCGGATGACTGCGTTGTGTATCGCAAAATTACAAATGCCTCTAACATAGCAACCCTTCAGTCCAAGTGAATAACACATATGTGGTGCCTCACATGGTGCATGGAACTCAACAATAAGAAATGAAAATCGACGCGCATTTTTCGTTCTAACACAATATTGTCACGGGGTCATGACGTGGCCGAAGACAGGAGACTTCATGTTGGGATTTAACTGTTTATTTGGGCGAACCTGTGCCCGGTAAACGGAAAGTCCAATTACAGCAGCGGTCTCGCACAGATAGCAGTCTCGGACTGATAGCGGCGAACGGAGCGTCGGCCTTCGATCAACAACTGACAAGCGGCGCAGCGCGTCGGCATTTACACTCTTGCTGTCGAATGTTCTAGCGTTATCGCTGGTGGTGGCGTAGGTTCCAGAACAATCTGTACCGTTCGCACAGTGGGCGTGACCTTATTGAAATGATCTACTACAGTCCGAAACCTTCTCGAAAACTGCAGGCGTGGTTTGCGCTGAGAATCGTGTGGTGTTTTGGGACGATAACAAAAACTTGGGAAATGGAACGTGGCATTGCCCCCCTCTGAAAAAAGGCATCGTCCCGATGCTTTAACTAAAGATGAAGGTACACTAATAATGCAAGAAAGTACAATGAATAAATTACGATACAACAACAGTACAAAAAAAACACTGTATCAGTTTGTTAACGCGCATGAAACGGCTTGAGGCGCGCGACATGGACGACTTCAGGTCGCGATCGGCGTCGTTAAGAGTTCGTGATGCCGTCGGAGACAACCTCGTAATCAAGTGGGCCGAGACGTCGAACCACCCTGTACGGTCCGAAGTACCGTCGCAGAAGCTTTTCACTTAGTCCACGTCGGCGTATCGGCGTCCACACCCAAACACGTTCACCGGGCTGGTATTCCACGAAGCGTCGTCCGAGGTAGTAACGGTGGCTGTCGGTCGTCTGTTGATTCTTGATACGGAGACGCGCAAGTGGTCGGGTTTCTTCGGCGCGTTGAAGGTACTCGCTCACATCGGGGTTTTCTTCGTCGGTGACGTTGGGTAACATGGCTTCGAGCGTCGTGGCCGGGCTCCTTCCGTAGACCAATTTGTATGGGGATATCTGCGTCGTCTTCTGCACCGCCGTGTTGTATGCGAAGGTCACAAACGGAAGAATGGCGTCCCACGTCTTGTGTTCGACATCGACGTACATTGACAGCATGTCGGCGATCGTCTTGTTAAGCCGCTCGGTGAGGCAGTTGGTCTTTGGGTGGTACGCTGTCGTCCGGCGGTGGTTTGTTTGGCTGTATGCCGAGATCGCTTGAGTTAAGTCGGCAGTGAATGCCGTTCCTCTGTCGGTAATAAGGACCTCCGGGGCGCCGTGACGTAGGACGATATTTTCGACGAAGAACTTAGCTACCTCGGATGCACTGCCTTTTGGCAGGGCTTTTTGTCTCGGCGTAGCGGGTGAGGTAGCCGGTAGATACCACGATCCACTTGTTTCCGAAAGCTGACGTCGGGAACGGCCCCAGTAGGTCCATACCAAACTGCTGGAAAGGTCGGCAAGGTCGATCATTTGGCTGCAGAAGTCCCGCTGGCCTTGTTGGCGGTGTCTTGCGTCGCTGACAGACCCGGCATGTCGTCAAATAACGAGTGACGTCGGTGGTAAGACGTGGCCAGTAGTACCTTTCTTGTATCCTCGCGAGCGTGCGAAAAACACCGAGGTGCCCTGCCGTCGGATCGTCGTGTAGGGTCTGCAGGAGTTCTGGTCGCAGAGCTGAAGGCACCACAAGAAGGTACTTAGCTCAAAGTGGTGAAAAGTTTTTTTGTAGAAGACCGTTTCGTAGAAAGAACGACGCAAGTGCGCACTGGAATACCTTTGGGACTTCGGTGGTCCTGCCTTCGAGGTATTCTATTAGGGCCTTAAGTTCCGGGTCAGCCCACTGTCGTTCAGCGAAGTCGTCGGTAGTTATCGTTCCCAAGAAGTAGTCGTCATCCGGGTCGTTGGGTAGCGGTTGGTCGACAGGCGCACGAGAGAGACAGTCGGCGTCGGAGTGTTTTTTACTGGACTTGTAAATGACAGTAATGTCATAGTCTTGAAGTCTCAGGCTCCATCGTGCGAGGCGACTGGAAGGGTCCTTCAAGGTGGCTAGTCAACACAAGGCGTGGTGGTCGCTCACAACTTTGAAGGGCCTGCCGTAGAGGTAGGGGCTAAATTTCGACGTAGCCCAGATGATGGCGAGGCACTCCTTTTTTGTTGTGGAATAATTTGCTTCTGGTTTGGATAGCGATCCGCTGGCGTAACTAATAACCCTTTCAAGTCCGTCAGCCTTCTGCACAAGAACGGCGCCAAAACCTACGCTGCTTGCGTCAGTATGTAATTCTGTCTCAGCGAATTCGTCGAAATGGGCAAGTATGGAGGTGTCTGGAGGCGATGTTTAAGCTCCTGGAAAGCGTGTTCCTGTGGTGTTTCCCACTTGAACTCCACGTCGGCCTTGATAAGGTTAGTGAGAGGATCGGTGATGCGGACGAAGTTTTTCACGAACCGCCTATATTAGCGCACAGGCCCAGAAATCGGCGCACGGCTTTCTTGTCAGTGGGCGGGGGGAAGTCGGAGATGGCGGCTGTTTTCCGTGGATCAGGATGAACTCCAGACTTGCTGATAACGTGCCCCAGAAACAAGAGCTCCTCATACGCAAATCTGCCCTTTTCTGGCTTCAGTGTGAGTCCGGAAGTCTTGATGGCTTGAAGTACAGCTTCAAGGCGCCGAAGATGCTCGTCGAAACTCGAGGAAAACACGACGACGTCGTCCAAGTACACAATGCAAGTCTGCCACTTCAATCCTGCCAGTACTGTATCCATAACACGTTGACAAGTTGCAGGCGCTGAGCAAAGGCCGAAGGGCATCACCTTAAACTCGAAGAGGCCGTCCGGTGTTATAAACGCCGTCTTCTCTCGGTCTCTTTCGTCGACTTCGATTTGCGAATAGCCAGTCTTGAGGTCCATTGACGAAAAGTGCTTGGCGTTATGGAGCCGATCAAGTGCGTCGTCTATTCGTGAGAAAGGATACACGTCCTTTCTTGTGATTTTGTTCAGGCGGCGATAATCGACGCAGAAACGTAGGGTCCCATCCTTTTACTTCACTAACACCACGGGGGATGCCCATGGAATCTTGGACGGCTGGATAATGTCATCCCGCAGCATTTCATCAACTTGTCTCTTCAAGGCCTCATGTTCTCTCGTCGAAACCCTGTACGGACTCTGACAGAGTGGTGTGGCATTTTCTTCGGTTATGATGCGATGTTTCGTGATTGGGGTCAGCCGAATTTTCGATGACGACGAAAAGCAATCTTCGTATTGCAGGAGCAGGGCCTTGAGCTGTTCTTGCTTATCGTTAGGAAGTCTGGGATTGACGTCGAAAGCTATGGGAGGGGCTTGGTTTCTCTGAGCAGGTTCCTCAGAATCGGCGAGGGCGAAAGCACTGGTGGCTTCGACAATTTCTTCGATGTATGCGATCGTTGTTCCTTTGTTCACATGTTTGTACTCATTGCTGAAATTCGTGAGCATAACCGTTGCTTTGCCTCCCCGCAGCTCAGCAATTCCTCTTTTGACGCAAATATTTCGGGTGACCAACAGATGCTTACTGCCTTCAACGACGCCTTCCAAGTCAGGTGATTTAGGAGCGCCGACTGAAATAATGACGCTTGAGCGAGGTGGAATGGTGACTTGTTCTTCCAGCACATTCAAGGCATGGTGTCCTTGCGGCGTGCGCGGCGGTAGTGCTTCTTCTGTGGATATCGTTATGGCCTTTGTTTTTAGGTTGATGACAGCACCATGGAGGCATAAGAAGTCCATACCAAGGATGACATCTCTCAAGCAACGCTGTAGGACTACGAGGTCTGTAGAATAAATACGGCCGTTAATGGTGACTCTCGCTGTGCAGATTCCTGCAGGCGTTACGAGATGACCTCCGGCTGTGCGGATTTCAGGGCCTTTTCAAGCTGTCCTAACTTTTTTTACCTTCGCGGCGAACGACCCACTGATGACAGAATAGTCGGTCGCTAGTTTGCCGTCTCGCATTACAGTTAGGACGTGGCGTCGGGTCACGGCTGCGTCAGTTTTTTCCGCTGCTTCCATGTTGCGTCGTCAGGCCACCTTCGGTAAGTGAGCTTTTGTCGTCAGGGCTTTGCCTGGTTGGCGCTGTGTTGGGAAAGCTCCGTCGCGGCGTCGTCGTCGTCGGAGGAGGATCCTCGGTAGTTCGTCGCACAGCAACCGCACCTCCACCAGTTGCTGCCCTTAGTTTCCCGGATACGGGCTAGGAGACCGGGCCCGCGTTGGGCCAGAGTACTGCCGGTAGTGCGGTGCCGTGCGGTGGCTGAGCGACGGCGAACGCGAAGGGCTTCGTGGTGTCCACCGAGTTCCTGTCAGGTAGTCGGCGATGTCACGGGGTTGTTCTCCTGGCTGTGAATACGGTGCATTGACGGCGAAGCCACGCAGTCCCGTCTGTCGGTACTGGCAATGGCGGTATGTGTGTCCGGCCTCGCCGCAGTGGTAGCTTAGCGGGCGATGGTCAGGGGTGCGCCAGACGTCAGTCTTCCTCGGTGCACTGCGCTGGGCCGCTGGCGAACGGTATGACGTCGGTGGGGGTGGTGGCGGCGGTGGCGTCTGTCGACGGAAGTGCGATGGGGCGGCCTTTTGGCGTAAACCGGGAGGAGCGTTGTGGCGCAGTGCAGCGGCGTAGCTCATAGCTTCCGGCTCAGGCAGCGGTTTGTGGGGAATTTGAAGCGATTGCCGAACTTCTCGCACAATGTCGGCGATTGAATCCTCTTGAGGCTGCGCCGAAGGCAACAGCTTGCGCAGCTCTTCCCGTACGATCGCTCGGATTGTTTCACGCAGGTCTCCAGAGTTACTGGCTTGAGCATCAGCGCAGTCTGCAGTCAGGTGACGATTATACTGTCTGGTGCGCATGTCCAGGGTCTTTTCGATAGTAGTCGCTTCGGCTACAAATTCTTGGACGGTTTTCGGTGGGTTTCTTATCAGTCACGCGAAGAGCTCCTGTTTGACCCCTCGCATGAGGAAACGAACTTTTTTCTCCTCAGGCATGCCTGGGTCAGCGTGACGGAATAGTCGGGTCATTTCTTCTGTGAAAATGGCGACATTTTCATTTGGTAGCTGAACCCAAGTCTCTAATAAAGCAGCGGCCCTCTCTTTGCGAGCGACGCTCGCGAACGTTTGCAGGAATGCGCCGCAGAAAACATCCCTCGTTCGGAGCATGGACTTCCGATTTTCGAGCCAGGTCCTTGCGGTGTCTTCCAAATAGAAGAACACACGACGCAGCTTTTCGTCATGGTCCCAGTTGTTGAGGGCGGCCACACGGTCGTATGTTTCTAGCCAGGACTCCAGGTCTTCGAACGATGACCCATGGAAAATTGGTGGTTCCTTGGGTTGATGCATGACCATCGTGGGCTGGGACGCTGCGGTTGTCATGCATCAACCCAGGGAACCACCACCTCTGTCACTTGCCCATTTACATGCCGTCACATGCCGACATTTATACTGATGCCGTCGAATGTTCTAGCGTTATCGCTGGCGGTGGCGTAGGTTCCAGAACAATCTGTACCGTTCGCACAGTGGGCGTGATCTTATCGAAATGATCTACTACAGTCCGGAACCTTCTCGAAAACGGCAGGCGCGGTTTGCGCTGAGAATCGTGTGGTGTTTTGGGACGATAACAAAAACTTCGGAAATGGAACGTGGCAATAAGCCCTGCCTATGCACTAAATAACTGCCCCCTTAAATCTGTTAGCACCTACCGTTATCTAGGTATTCATATTACCAACGACCTTTTTGGAAGCACCACATACAATACATAACATCCAAAGCTAACCGCTCATTAGGATATTTGAAAAGAAATTTTTCGTTTGCACCTCTAAAACTAAAACGACTGCCATATGTAAGCTACGTCCAACCCAAACTAGAATATGCCTCATCCATCTGGGATCCTCATCAAGTCACATCAATTAACGAAATTGAATCGGCACAAAACCGTGCTGTTCGTTTCTTCCAAGGTATTTATCATCGCTCTGTTAGTGTTTCATTATTGAAGAGTACACTATAAACCCAATATTCTCTAATCGCAGAAAGAAATCACGCATTTTATTATTTGATAAAATTTATCACCACAATCCTTTCCTTCACTAACTTTGGGTTCACCCGGCATCGTGCCAATCTGCTCGCCATGATCCCGTGCACAAGGTCTGCGTACCTCATCACACCACCTTTGCATGTTCATAATCATTCCTCCCTAAGACCTCAATAGATTGGAATAACCTACCTGCATTATTAGTAAGCATCACTGACCCCACTCGATTTCAGAATGCACTAATAAACTCAGAATCGTGAACTGTACTAATCGGCGTAAGTGTTATTGCCTGTTTAGTGTATTCTTCGTGGTTTTAGTTCAGTTGCCTTTTATTAAGTGCACTCCTTGCATGCACAACTTCATCATTGTATATATATTTTTATGATAAATGTGTTTACATAATCCTGTAGTTATTTTGTCTTTCATATGTGTTTCCGCCCCTCTTCTCTATAACGTACAAATGTACTCTGAGGGTTTCACAAATAAAAAACAAATAAACCCGTTGGCTAGCTTAGGAACAGAAAAGATGTGCAGGCGCATGGACTTTGTCGCTTTTCTCGGTTATTGCCATGGGCTGCACTGAATTGTATATGAGACTAAAATTCTTTATAAACCATGGAAAAGTCGCCACCTTATTTTGTGCCGTGATGTGAAAGCTTAATTTTCAGCTCAATTACTACACGTGAACGACGCTTTGCGAATTCCTGTGCTTGCTACAGAAAACTACACGTACTAGAATGAAAGATCTGAACCACAGTGTGAGGTAGTGTGTGCTGACCCCGCCAGGCAGATTTATCGCAGCGAGTATCAGAATTGCTTATGCATAATACCGAATGTTTAGGGAGGTGAAGCTTTGCAAAATTATAACGCCGTGGTCTTTAATTTCACTGCCAAGAACATGGAGTTGCTTCTTAAACGGCACCCAACATTTAACATTACTTTAGGAGTCACTTGTATCACAGCTGCCCCGCCGTGGTCGTCTAGTGGCTAATGTACTCGGCTGCTGACCCGCAGGTCGCGGGTTCCAGTCCCGGCTGCGGCGGCTGCATTTCCAATGGAGGCGGAAATGTTGTAGGCCCGTGTGCTCAGATTTGGGTGCAAGTTAAAGAACCCCAGGTGGTCGAAATTTGCGGAGCTCTCTTCTACGGCGTCTCTCATAATCATATGGTAGTTTTGGGACGTTAAACACCAGATATCAATCAAATCAATCTTGTGTCACAGCTATGCTCATACTCTAGCCATGCGCAACTTACTGAACTCGCATATTTCAGTTCGACCAGCGCAAAAGCAACATGACTGTCCAAACGAATACAAACCTATTGTGTTTGCAACTTCGACATTGTGAAAATTTGTCAAACAACAACGCCGTTCCGAAGGTAGCGTGAGTACAGAAGTTAGGATGGAGACGTGAATTGAATAGCCGTAACGACACGTTTCATTGCTGTAACCACTTCGCTTTGCTGGTCATGCTCGAGCGTGTTTACGGCTCATAGCGCTTTTCTATCTCCACAAATTGCGCCACATGCAATGCACAAGAACAACTGCGCTTCTATTTTGACCTCGCCAAAATACATCGCACATTGATTACAATTACAGAAACTTATGAGCGTGAAAAAACCAACGCACGAGGCACGTGAAGTTCAACTCCCTCTTCCTGTGTTAGCAGCTGATCGTTCATTGTCGCTGTCAGTTTACGTGCCTTAGAAGTCTTCTACGGGTGCGTTCACAGCCTTCTACGTACAGTTAAAAATCTTTGTCAACAAAATGGCTTCTTTCAACATCACTACTAAAAGCAGCTGAAGAATTCGTTCCGCCGAACGGCTTCTAAAACACCAACATCACTGGGTCCCCACGTTTATCTGGGTTCGGAGTTCTATCTGCTCAGAAATCAGTCAGCAAGCAAATCGCTTGCAATGTACTGCCATCCATCAACAAACGTACGAAAACAAGTCGCCACATCGGCGCAGCACTCGCCAATTTCTAATAGTTCAGTTATGAAAGCACAAATCGTGAGCTCACGCGATATTCAGCGTATGGGATTCATGCACTACAAGACACTGAAGAATGTTATATGCAAGTAAATCAAGCTCAGTTCTGACCAAGTTGGTCAGCCAATAGCAGTCAGCTAACCTACATGGCTACAGAAAACCTTGCGAGTCAGTTATGAGCACTCTGTGGGCTGTCATAGAAGGCACGATTTGACCCGTATTTTCAGGAAAACTTCGCAGCTCCCAAGAAGGAGTCAGATTTATTGCGTAACAGAAAGTAGCGTTAGTTCACTGAGGCAGGAAACATGCAGGGTAGGAGTGTTCGTTTCTCGCTAACGCGTTAACAATGAGGATGCCACAGTCGAACAAGGAAGCGTCCTCCTACTGGCAATCTTTGAGAGGGCGCTTCTGAATTTCGCTTGGTGGCGTGACACTACATGCATTGTGAATAGACACAATTCAGGTGTTTTAACAATTTCTCAACCGGCTGATTCCGCGATAAAAATAAAAAACTAATGCATGTTGCATTCATGATTTTAGTCGCAAAAACAATACGCCAATTAAAAATTCACAATTATCTGTATTTTGGGTATTTTGTACATACAGCTGTCAGCTAACTAACCTGCTTCAAGCTCAATGCATGTGCACCTATACCACTGCTGTAAGGTTGCTTCGTGGGCACACCACACTTGAGAAGTCGATAAGCAGAGAATGCATGATTTGCTTAAATATTCGCAATAAAGAAACAGCGGGAAAATTATGAGGATGAATATGGCTTATATGTATGGCTCACCCCCCCCCCCCTTGGAGTACTGTCCAAGAAGCCTATGTATTTACATAACAGTGATTACACATCAATTGGACGTTAAATGGATGCATATTGCTTGGAAAAAAATAGTAATAATAATTTAGAGATTTCAAATTCAAATTGGTGTAATGAAAAATATCAAATATGATACCGTAGGACAGATATTTCAGTGATAATCAATTAACTATGAATCTCCCAAAGAGATATTGTAAATGAAAAATCAAGTTTAATTTCACTGAAGCCTCTTTCAGAATGCTTTTCTTCAGTAAATTGACAGAGTTCCGCGATGATAATATTGCTTGATTGTTTCCTCGTTCTTACAAATTGAGCAAGTAGAGGAAGGAGCCAGAGCAACTCCATTGATATACTAGTTTATTTTCAAACATAGCGAAATAATCTTTACTAAAGTGATGATGGCCTAAGTGCATGGCTCACACCCACTCATGCGCAATGGAAGAAACCGAGTAATTTATTAGAGGGTATTATATATCACTTCTAATTCAAAGAAATATAAACTAACTTGAAAAAATATATTTTACTAATTGAGAAATATGCGATAAATACCGCCTTGATTGGGTGAAGATTTATTGCTACAGCAGAACATATATCCAGCTGGCTGCAAAAGTTACTTCCTTGTGTGTTCAACAAAATTTCTACTACAAGAAAACAAAATTGTCTATATTCGCTAAGAAGAGGGATTTATGTTCTACCAGAGGATTGGCACGTCTTGTAAACTTGGTTAAAATTATGCGCACTGGTCTCAGAATATGCGAGAGTATTCAACTACTGAGAGCGGCTTTCACTAAGGTGTCCACAGTAAAATTGCATTTTAATCGCCTTTTGATCCGGTTCCTAGATTATTCTCAGTAAAGTTTCAAAGTTTCATAAGTGGTAACCAAAAAATGAAAAGTATGTTATAATTGACAATCATTATTAAAAATACAGAATGTGCAAGTATTGTTACTTTGAGGCTGTTAGACAGGGGCCGTATTACTGCTCGATCTGACTGACTTCCATGCTTCATCTGCTCTGACGAGTGGGTAGATATGAGTTGAATAAGACTATTTATTACCTGCTTAAGACTAGCCATAGGTGGCAAGTGTTTTGCAAAAATCATGTGCAGCGAGTCACATAAAAAGCAGAAAAAAAGCAATGGTGAATATAAGAACCTAGATTACGCAGTGACAAACAATTCATAAATTATATATAGTATAGCTGCCACCGTGTGAAGACGGAAAACAGAGCAGTAATCAAAGACATAACTAGTAATGTTGTGACTGGACAGATCTCATTTACCCTCAGTCTCTTTGATAAGAACGAAACGCAGTGATGTGCCAGTAAGGCGGCATTAGATCCGGAGAAGATGCCAGTAGAAATATGAACGCGCAGGGGCGCATGAAATAAGGCATCTTCTCAAGAATATCGCAGCTATCGCGAACCTGTAAAAATAACTAATTCAAAACAAAAACAAAGACTAATTCTTCCTGTTGTTCCATCATTAGCAGCCCGAGACCAGTTTTTCAAATGTGAAGCATTTAGTGATCTTTGGCAACTTTAAGCGTGTCTATCTATCTACTTTTAGATTAATCTAGCCACCTAGGACTTGCAGCACTTGTAGCTGTTTTGATAATGGTATCAATAGCAGAATAAGTATAGCATAACACGACTGTATGGCGAACATAAGTGACTAATCATAATATGAAAATAATGACGTACATGTCATGAATATCACGGTATTTATTTCGCAGTCTTGAGGCTCTTGTGGTGGGTTCGTTCACATGACATATTGCAAAACTGGTTTGGTATGACATGACTGCATGGCGAACAAAAGTGACAAACCCTAACGTGGAAGTAATGAAATGCATGTCATGTAAGTCATGACTACACGCCACGCTCATAGTGCACTCGCGGTTCTTTTGCGAGTATTCTATATACCGAATTTGGCATTACGGGTCGTAAATGGATTACGAAGAAATATAAATGGTGGAAACGTGATAATCATGAGATGCGTGTCATGTAAGAACTTGACAACATACCGCGCTCATGACATGCTCGCGGCCATTTAACTAGCTTCACATATACCAAATTTGGTATTACGTGACGTGAATAAACGACGAAGGTGAATGACACGTCGAAACATGATACTCAATATATGCGTGTCATACAAAATCTGACCACATGTATACGCTCACAGCGCACTCGTGGCTTTTACACAAGCTCCACATATACCAATTTCTGTATTACGTGTCTTGCATAGATGACGAAGGAAACTGACACGTCGAAACTTAGTAATCATGATATGCGTGTGACGTGAAATATGACTACAAGCTACATTATTACCGCGCTCACGGACGTTTCGCTAGCTACGCATATATCAAATTTAGTATCTTGTTACGTGAATAGACGACGAATGTAAGTGACACGTTCAAACACAATGACGGCAGTGGAAAAAAAAAACGCAGTAGAAAGATGAACGCGCAGGGGCACTCAAATTAAGGCATCTGCTATTGGCATACGGCAGCTGAATAAGTCATAACGCAACTGTTGTGAAGCTATTCAAATAACTCATTCAATACAAAAACGATGACCTATTCTTCCCCCGCGCATCATTACGGGCTGAGATGACTAGTTTTTTTTTAGCTGGGAAGACGTTTGCCAAGTGCCAGCGCCTTGCGCGTGATAATCATTGTGCGTGATAGTAGGCATCTGCACGGCAGAAACGCCGACTAAATGCTCAAGGCAGTATGCTTTTTAGAGAGCTTAGCTTCATCCTGACATCTTGCTTGCAGCATCGGAGACTTGATCCTCGACTGATACTCCGTTCGCGTTCTCTTGTGCCACGCCAAAAATTTGCTAATACTCATGTACCATGGCAACATTGCTTGTTTCCGTAGTCTGATGTACAGCGATTTCATTAAGCATGCAGTTATATATAAGCGCAGTGGTGTCATAACGCCTGCCGCCAACGGCATAACCACGGGCTGTATAATGACGCAGTCAAAACATCTTTGCACGCGCGCTGACAACAGCGAAACATTGTCATGACAGAAAACTTCCACGTCACCTGCGTTCGTGACAGACGCGTGAATGATTCATTGAGGTTGGTTCAGCTCTGTTAAGGGTGATGGCCCCATCGGGAATTGTAAAGGTAGAATGCCGGCCACTGTTATGGTGGGCGGCACTGTACCAATCCAGCTCTGTTAAGGGTGATGGCCACATCGGTAATTTAAAGGTACAGTGCCGGCCACTGTTAGAGTGAACTCGCGAGCGCGTAGCCACGCTCCATGGCGCGCCACTACTGCCAGCACGGCCGCGCATCGAAGCAAAACCTGCGCCTGCGCGGCAGTGCCTGCAGGCATGGCTTCGCGTCATCTGCTACAATGCTCGCGCTCTTGCTGCGCCAAGCTTGCACTGCCGCGAAATAAACTTTGCTTACAATGTGACGTATGTCCTACAGTCAAAACAGCCTTTGGATTTAGTGTGAAAACTTGGAGATCCCCAGATGACGAACGCTAGTGAATGTGCACTTCGTAATAGAAATACTTAGAAAAATGCAGTTTCCTATACCTTTGAATAAAGGTAATAACAGTTATTTTTGAGTAAGTATTGAAAGCACGTTCTACATTTCTTAAAAACATTTCACCAGGCAACGTCAGCGTTGACATTTCCGTGTCGTTCTAACGGTCTAGCTAGTACGGTAATATCGCGTGCATTTTCAGAGATAGCGTGTTGAGGGTTAGTCCTTGGTCATTGTTCTATGGTCTTGATCACAGGTGTTTGATGGCGTGAGTGGTATCATCCGATAATATACTAAACTGTAAGACTAATCACATTAAAACGTAAGATGAATAATCATAATTAAACTGTCTTGCATACAACTCACTGAGAAAGAATATTCATTTGCGTGTTTTATAGACACCAATATGTGGCCTTTCTCTCACGTTAATAATAAACGACATATTGGAGCTATGTAAAACAAATAAGAGTAGATCGAAACTTTAATAAAAATTATACTGGCAACAAGTATTTTGGCTAAAACAACATCATGCTATCTGAAACCGCA